>JACBWW010000007.1:3365773-4016607 GCA_020086605.1 Lanius collurio | reverse complement strand
AAACGGGCATATATGTGCACATGTATGTATATAAAAAGACCCAACATGGCATAGTACAACAGCAGCATTGATCAATGGAAACTGGCAAAAAAATTGACTTCCATAAATCCGAGAAATAATAAAACTGGTTTTTCCCCAACTTTTAGTCTCAAATATTCATCTTACTTTGCTGGAATAAACTACCTGTTACTGCATCTCCAGCAAAGGCATTAGAGTGGGGATTCTCCAGGGGAATACGAAGTACCCCCAGGACCCCATATATACTAGACTGAAGGCTGTTCCACCATTAGTTATCGATGGCCCTGCCTTGCTTTTGCAAAGCTTGAGGTCTTTGCATCACACACTTTGCATCCACACACTGTGGGCATCCTGTGTATCTTGCAAGTTCAGGTGTGACCCCGCAGATTTATGGCTCCTGTAGACTGAAGCCGTGTCTCAGCGAGCCAAAGCAGTGCTGCCCCTCACGTTACTGCTGTCTGTGACAAATCCCTGCCAGAATAAACAAGCCACATGTTTTTTGCCACATGTGACACTCTTTCTTTCCACTTCATCTCTTGGAGCTCAATATTTTTGGCCATGAAAAAGTGAGTGAACACTTCTATATCCTCTTTTCGTTGACCCTGCTCATACTACTTTGTAGGGGAAGGAGGGAATTTAGGGGCTGTTTCACCAGTACTTTACCAGTATACATTAACAGGGGAGAAGAAAGACTAATGGCTAAAACAGTCACTTACAGCGGTACCCAGAGGCATTAAACTGAACCACAAAAATGGGGTGTTGGGAGAATAAATAATAATGATTTCCTTTTTCCTATTCAAGAAGCACCAGCATAAGGGTGGGCATACTCTTGCCATAAGTATCTTAAGGGTCTTTTCCGATGTAAATGATGTTCTCCATCCCTCTCCTAAGAGCCCAGTCTGGGCTGTGAAAACCACAGCTGAGCCCTTTGAAAAACAGACCCTGTTCCTGTCCTAAGCAAATATAACGTAAATTGTTTTCCCACCATGAAAACAGTCATACATGCTAACCTGAGCATTTTGAAGATGTTGTTAGATTTTGATCCAGAAAAAGGATATAATAACTATTAGTAAGTAAATTTATTCATGCCTCTGTGGCTTATATTAGTTTGAAAAATAAACAGTAGTTAAATTGCATGTGGCTGTACTTATACTAATCTTCAAATATTCTATTTCATTATTTTCTAACCTCTGCAAAAATGTTCCCATTATGAAGAAAGCAAACAGAAGATGGATTCTAGACCAAGACAGATTGAATTTTGGAGAAGTGAAGATAAAAGAGGATGGAGAGACAAATAAGGTTTCAGGTGGCTGCAGTATGTTGATTACCGTTATATAACTAGGCATTCACATCTTGATTCAAAATACACTTTTATTACTCTCTATACCTTCTCCATTGCTTGGAAACAGCGGTCAACAAACCAATGTTCAACCTACCACAAGGAATATTAGTCTGGCTTTGAAAACAGGGTAGGTGGAGAACTTTTTAAGACTGTTCATGCTTGAGGGACAGTAAGGAAGAAGCCTAAAAATCATCTACAGGAGGAAGAGAATAAAAGAGTAATTGTAAGCGGCAAGAAGCCAGGTCTGGCAGAATGATGAGGTGAGGAAAGCCCAGGACCTGGGCACCACAGATGTGAAAACTGAAGCTGATAACATGCTGCAGGCAGCTCTACAGGTGAGTCAAAGCAAGAGAGACAGTCCTGAACAGCCAGCCCACAGCAAGGCAGGATGGTCCAATCAGCCAGGAGAGGGGTGACAAATGCATAGGGTCTTGGTGAGATGGCCCCTGGGCATCGCAAAAAGGAATGGGGTTTGGGTTTGTGCAAGTGGCAAGGCAGACTCTGCCAGGATATGTCTCCAACCAAGCCACCACAGAAGACAAGGGAGAACTGGGGGAGAGATGCACAAGGAAAGGAGGTGAGACTGTGGAAAAGAAACTGCACCATCAATCAGGGATGCAAAAAGGGAGACATGGTAGGCATTCACTGAGAAAGTCTGAAGAAAACAAGGTGAAAGGCAAGATTAAAAGAGCAAGGTGAAGAGGTAATTTAAAGAAAAAAAAAGGAAGAAAAAGGAAGAGTACAAGGTCAGTGAAGATTTTGGCAAGGGAAGAATCACTGAAGCAGGGACTGAGGAGTCTCTCAATGCAGCATCAGAGACAGAGAAGATGTATTAACTCAGGGCAGCCAGCTGTATCACATAAGGAAAACAGGGGTAGAGTGGCATAAGTCTTTGAGGAACAAAGCAGTGGAAAGAGGAGTCAAGGACGGGAACGGAGGGGAGGAAAAGGAGGAAGCAAAAAGGAGAGTGGGATCTTGGTTCAGCCAAGCTGCTGAGCACAACATGAAGAGTCTGAGCATTTGTGTAATATCATTTGACTGACCACCACTCTGAATCAGGGCCTGGTTCAGGAGCCTTCCAGTGAAAGACCAGGGATGAAGATGTGTAAAACACATAGAACACAGTGGTTCAGTGCAGAGAATGGAAATGAAATGGGAACATCGATGCTCACCTCAGAAGCAGCTCTTCCTAAACCTTCTGTGACCTATCACCTCACATCGTAGAGAAAGCAGAAAAATGTTTTTACTTGGCCAACACACTGATTTCCTACATACAAGCGATCTTTTAATTTAGTCCTCTACATTGTTTTGCCAGCACTTAATGTTGCATAAAAATGAAGAAACTTCAGCTCCCTGCAATGTGGTGCAAGCAACTGAACTTCCTTTCAGTAGCCAGAACTCCATCTATTAAATGTGTGAAATGCTAAAGGTAACAGTGTCCAACAATAGAAAATGAAGCAAAAGGAATTTAGACCAACCTCAGGAACCAGTTTGCCAAAATTATGGGTGAATGCTAGGGAAAAAGGACAATTAATACAGGGACAGATGGCTAAGCAAAAACAAAAGCCATTATCTAAAACCTGGCTAAGGAAATCTTAGCAACTGATTGTTTAACAGAAGGAAATAAAGAACTCAATTAAATATAGTACTATCAATAGTTTGCATCCTAAGGAATAAGAAAATAGAGGACTTGCCGTTATTTGTGGCAGTATTAAATCCTTTCTGTGCTTATGTTAAATATTAAGGTGCACAAGTTTTATACAGAACAAACATTTCCTATCCTTGTGAGAAGGTGGGTTATAAAATGCAAACAAACTCTAGGCCAATAATAAAAGCTTCAGTGACTTGACAAGTCTTAGAAAACCATAAGTGGGTTCTGCAAGTGGTCTGTAGCTCAGGAGATCCTGCTGAAAAATCCCCTCTTGATTCCCCCCTGAAACATGCATGCATATAGTCCTGGAAAACCATACTCAGATGAGAAGGCCAGCCTTTGACTGTGTCTCCGTGGGGGTGAAGGGTTACTCCAGAACAGCAGCATCATTTTGTGAAGGTGCCCCACCTGGAACACATTAGCTGACAGCCACCCCTGAGCAAGAGCTGGGAGAAAAGCATGGGAAGTGGTACAAGGAAGATATGTCTCACATGTGCTTACAGTCATGCCAGGATAGGGATCTGCAACCTCTGGTAACGCTTAGCAGAGGGAGGGTGTAGCACAGGCTCTGACAATCCACTGGCATCACAACCTGAAGTGCTCTCTGCCAAGAAGCCCATGTAAAACTTCATCTGTGGGAGTCACAGCCGCTCTCCATGCTAAGAGCAGGCCCATGCATTGCAGTCAAATCACTTGGTCCCATACAACAGAGAATTAACTCCAAATAAATGTCTGAATCTCTGCCTGCAGCCTCAGTACAAACGTGGACTCTCTCAGGGGAGTACTCAATGAAAAGTTGCACAAGTAATGAAAATGAAGCCTTCTAACAGCTTTACACAGCACAAAATGATGGCTAAACCTGTCTGCCATCTCTGTCTCGTACGAACAGTTTGAACCGATGGGCCTCATTCATACATGCAAGTGATGTTCGGTTCTTTTTGATACTTTCTCAGTACTTTAATGATTTTAGCAATTAGTTGGCATGCATTGTTTCAACATATCACTTCTCCATGGTGGCATCATCAGTTTGTAACAGAGGCTTCTTTAAGAAAAGAAACAGCTTCTTAATTTTTTTATTAAAAAAAAGTTAATAATTACAGGAACACTGACAGTGTTGCTATAGTTACGACTATATCAGCCTTTCACTTACAACTCCCCATTTTCAAGGGTCAATAACTCAGTTGTCAAAAATCCCACTGGGCAGTAGCCTGACACATCTTAGACATACACGAAACAACTGCATAAATAAAAATCAGCTGTTTCCCACTTGTGAACATTTTGAATCAAATCAATCTTTTCAGGTGATATTTTGAGCATCTGACAGTAGGTTTTGTGGCTTTTTTATATACAGTTTTTGGCAGGATGTTAGTCCTTTAGGTGCCCCAGTGTTTTTGGCAACTGCCAAAGGGAAAGGAAGATGAGCCACCACTTTTTCCTCCAGCCATTTCATCGCACCCCACCAGAAAGGAAGCAATTCTGGACGTGCCTGCTATGCTCCCAACAAAACTTCCCCAGGATTTTTTAGGCACAAAAGATTCACACGCATGTGCAGCAGCTGGATTACCACAAAAGACCATAACGGCCCTAAGAGCCGTTACGGTATATCAAGTGAGTAAACCGAAAACTAAGAAGGATTTACACAATGACCATAGTGGCTCCCTGGGAGCCGTTACGGTCTATCAGGTCAAAAATCCACTTTTTAAAGAGCGCCTAAATATGTGTATACCCAACAGGGCCTTGAATCTCCGGAGCAACTATCACACACTTTTTCAAAATCAGCCAGGGAAGAGAAGGGAGATTACACCAAACAACATAAAGAGAGAAATTTTTGCAGTGAATAAAAGACATATCATGCAAATTCTAAAGACCTATATTTAAAAGGAAGAAAGTGCGTGTTAAGTTGTGAAATAGGATATAACATGATTTCTTCATTGTCAAAACAGGTCCTTGGAGGTTTTTTTCTTTTTTTTAAATGAGAACTGAATGAAAAAGGAAATTTCCCACCAAAGTGAATCATTTTGTAAAAAAAGAAGTTAGGTTTCAAGAAGTATAGAAATAATGCAATCACAGCTGGGTTCTGAGTTGCAGTTCTGCTACATTTCAAGTCTCTAGTCACAGCACACGTTGGTAACAAGGCTCAGCTTTGCCTTCCTTCAGTTCTCTCCCATTGTGTCACAAAATGATCAAGTTATTCAAGACAGTAATTTTCTCCGTAAAAGTCACATCTACTTTTTAAAAAAAGAAATCTGTAATAAATCATCAGCCTACTTACTTTTTCTTCTTCCCCTTCCTTTACATGCCATATTTGTTCCTGCAGCAAATCTGTACGAGAACACTTTCTCTCTATGACCTGAGATAACGGTAATGTTGAAAGAATGGCCTCACTTGTCAAAGATTAGAGGGCTGTCTGCAGCCTACACTCGTCTTTACTTCAGCCAAATAGGCCCAATAAATGCTAATACTCAGCATGACGCATTGAGAACGCTAAGCCTCAACACTGACTAAGAAGAAAGTATCACAAATTTACTGAAATTATCTATAGCACAATAGAGAAGAGAAGGAATTAATCAAAGTCTCTCTCTTAATGCAATGCTTGATTGAACTATCCCAATCCCTTTTTAAATAGGATAACCTAGTGGCAAGTGACCCCGATGACACATCCTAGAGAGGTACACAAGTACCACTTGTTCGATTTTTTTTCTTTTATGACCTCATTAAGAAGGATTTTGAAGATTGTTCCTGAGTATGAGAACAAAGTGTCTGAAGATATCTCTAGCTTTTTATGTCTTTAGCCTTTTGCCATTGAAATGGATTTTGAATAAGTGTTTATAAACTAAGTACATGCACAAGCAAAAAAAAAAGTCCTTAAAAATGAAATCTACTAAAGCTACCTTTTCTTAAATGCAAAGACCAGCTAAGTCTCCAAGAAACAAGAAAGTTTTGCCAAGATGAACTCACAATTGCATCTACCCCCCACCCTGTACTCCTTCTCTCTCCTTTCCTGTTATAGACCCCATTAATTAGATTTGGCGGCAATTTTCCCTTCCTTATCAGGAAAGACAGAGTCTGCCAAATCTGCTAGTGTGAAAATACTCCATCGCCAGTAACATTTTTCCCTAAGTGTTTGTTGATTCCACGCTTGGATTTAATATCAAGGATTATATTTTACAACCAGAAACAAACAAACAGATTTATAACTGAAGACCGAAAGGCAAACAGCAGAAAAAAAGCAAGCCAAGTACTGAACCTAAATGTAGCATTTTTATTGACTTCTTAGAAACCAAATAACCTGGCATATTAGTGTGTGCATTCTGCAACAGACATTCAGTCCCATTGTACTACTTAGAAGAGAATAAAAAGAAACCCTACTGTTTGAAATCCAGCGGAACATCCCCACAACAGAGCACAACTGTTCCCTCATGCATGAATGGGAAGGAGATGAAAGAAAAGATGGACTTCTGAGGTACAGCAAAAAACAAAGACAACAAAAGTGCTGATCATGAGGGAATGACACAACTCATTGCTGCAAAAAGGATGAGAGAAAGGAGCTCAAACAATGGTGCAGACAGCTAAGTGACATGTAGAAGAATTGAAAAATCTACAGAAGTGTCTTTTCTTTCCACACTTGATGAGAAACAATTAAATGTTGGTACATCTGTCATAAAAAAGATAATTGAAACCTGTTACCATCATTATAGACGGTAACTTAACTACCAAAACTGTAACTGTCCAATTAAGTGTTGCCCCCTTGTTATCTATACCACTTGCTAAAATGAAAAAACCTTTTAAAGCTGGCGATGATTTACCACCAGTATAGCTGTTACAAGCCATGGAGCTGAACTGGCACGTTTTAGAAGGTGGATATTTAGGCTACAGGGTACCTATGTCTATTTGTACACACACAGATGGGGGAAGGCAGGCACACATGGGTGCATGCAGGCTCACATGCGTGAGCGCACGCATTCATGCACTCACTCTCGCACACCCACCAGTGAGGACGAATTTTGCAAACAGATGAGGTTTTTGACAAGGAATCCAAAAAACCCAGATAATTGCCAGAAGTCTCACTAGGTGTTTACTCCCCTGAAAGTCCACCAGCCTGTGAAAACAACACCAAGCTAAACTAATCCACTGACTGTTGCTGCTACTTGGTTGATAACGCGACACTCCACAAAACTGCAAAGCAGTTATTGACCCTGTCAGAACACCTGATTAATGGATAAATGCTGTAATTGATTAGCAGAGCAGTGTGAATTAAAAGAGAATACAGCATCAATAATGAGCCGCTGACAAAAGGTAGCTGACATAAAATGTAAAATGGTAGCCTGCAGCCATAAAATGTAAAATGGTAGCCTGCAGCCATATCTCATCAAAGACATGCATTTCTTAAAACCAGAAGAAAATACTACCCCTGAAAAAAACCCACAAGTGCGGTGTCCTGTTCTCTGCATTCTTTAGGCTTTTCTCTTGGTAATGATTAAACCACCAGCAAAATGTTATGGGAACTACTCATGAATCCACTTCATCAAGCTAGGCAGGGCAGTTAAATGACTGCATTATCCTCTGGGCTTCTCTACCCTTAAAGAAATTCACTGCCCTTCATTTTATCCTAGTCAGCTGTGATTTTGGAGTGGCGCTGGGCGCATCCAAGGCTGCCTTCAGTGGAGTGCACTGGCAAATCACACAGTTCGTAGGTACACAAGAGAGCCCCACAACGGTGTCACACCAAGGAGACAACTTGGAGCTACAATCATCACATTGTTACACTTGTTTTCCATTCCCTTAAGGGCCTTAGGAGGCCAAATGACCCCACTTCTGTTCCTTTCTCTTTCTGATTTAATCCTACTCTAAGGCCCTTCATTATGCCTGACATTATATGAAATAGATTATATAGATTTTATACAGCACCTGCAAACACACACGTGATGTTTCCTGTAGGAAAGTGAGTTTGTAACACAGTGTCTGAAGCACTGAGTTGCTTCCTTTCATGGCACCTATCTTAGTCTTCCAGCTCTTTAGACACCATGCATTACTCTGTGCATTAGGCGAGCTGACACACCTAATGTAATGTCATCAGACATATCAAAGCTGTCCTGGTACAAGCAGAAAAAAACATGAGCTTGAGTGGAGTACTTAATGCAATTATGTTCCTCTGACTTCCTGAGCTAGCTCACTCAGTAGTAATTTAAGCATTTCTACATAACACTTCACTGTATCCAGCAAATACAGCCTCTGCTCAAAATGGTTGTTGCTACCAGGTTAGTCTCTTGGAAGTCTCTATGTGTCCTTTCCCCCCTTTAAATAAAACCTAGAAGCTGTTAAACTGAAGATCCTGCTTTTGATACGAAAAATGCAAATGAGGAAAAGCTAAAGTGGCATTAGTCCCTTGTAATAATTCTCTCAAAATCTGTCAATTTGATGCCCATTTTACATTACATTCCTCTGCAAAGCGTAACGTATTTTTTGGCGGTTCTACAAATTCACAGATACATATTCAGAGATGTAGTCCTTTGGAAATCTGCATATTTTTGCAGATAATTTTTTTCTTTTTTTTCATCAGATAACCATGAGACTTATTTTGGGTGCAGGATGATTTTTCTGCTTCCCCAGCTGCTTCAGGACTGCTACCTTATCAGTGGCATCATGACTTTTTCAATTTAAGTAATTTACCAGTTCAGGAGTAGATTTCATCCTAGGTAATCTCACACTAGGTAATCTAAAGCATTACTTGTGTAGGTGATCCCTATTTATCAACCAAGATAATCAGGTATTCCCAAAGGACAAGCCTGATATGTTTTGGTAGGAAGATCTGCCCTCCCAATGCGCCTCTCTACTGACTGTAGAAATTACCCTAACAACATGCACTTTAAAAGTTACAGCTACATCACAAAGCTTCTGTCTTAGCAATTTAAGATAATTGCAATTAAGGAGGCTTTTAACCCTTCCTATTGTATTACAATGTCCTCAGTCCTCCGCAGCTCTTTGTGAGGACCAAGGGATGGAGAAACAAAGTGTGTTCTGATGGGCCCCCTCCCAACTGCAGAACATCTCCAGTCCAGCATGAACTCCCTCAAGCACCTCTTTGTCCTAAAATATGATTGGGAAAAAGGAGGGGCAGGTCACTGTGTATATGAGTTTGTCCCAGGGAAGGGGATCCTGGGTCTTCCCTATTGTCCATGTTTTCCAAGAGGTCCTGCTCTCAAGGATACCAGCTGTTTTGGGGAAGATGGAGGCATAGGTGCATTTCTGCCATATAAAAAGCCATTGGCATTTCTTTCATGCTGAGCTTCCATGGGAGGAACAGGGGATCCTTGACCAAAAACAGCAAATGGTTGGACAACTTGGGCATTATTGGAATTTGAACCTGGTCAGGGTGACAGTGGGACTGAACCCAGATCTCACTGCCAGGGCAGCTGGGGTAGCACTGGAATATCAGAAAGATAGTGGGCACTGAGGCACTCCTTTTTAAAGAAATAAACAAGGAGACCTTGTTTGCCGACACCTCAGCCATTTCCTGGAATAACTGCTCTACTTACCTGACTCCAGATCCTCAGTGCTGGGATCAGCTGCCCACAGCCCTGAAACAGAAACTTGCAACCAGCAATAGGAGAGCTCACACTGTCTGCAGCTGTGTAGAAAACACCAGCTTTCTATTGTTATTATCAAACCCAAACAGATTCTACAGAAATAAAAGCTTGTCTCCTTTCCTTAGCTATTTTTATAATGTTTTGTAAAATATGAAACCTGGTTTTAGCCTAGAAGTCTACTAAAAAGTAACCTAAAAAATACTTCCAGCAGCCCAAAAGAGGAGCCTACCTAAAAAAAAGATACTGACAAGAGATAAACTTAACATCAGTTTCAACGAAAGCAAGATTAGGCCCTTTAACTTTTTTGGGGGGTGGGGTGGGGCGGGGATGGGGTGTGCAGGGAAGAGGAGAGACAAAACTCTGGCAGCTGAAGGTTCAGCTTGATCCCCAGAAATTTTAAAGAAGACATTCTTCTCCACAGCTATTGTCAGAGCTGGAGACAAAAGTAGAGGCCCTTTCAGCTGCTGAACTTAGCCAAAAAGCCATTTGTAACTCCTGCAGAGCGGTGCTTTTATAGGTCAGGGCATACTCCAAAAAGATTTTCTCTCTTTTTCATTCTCTTTTTGGAAGATTTGGTTAGGACCCAGAAACTTAGCTCAGAAACAAGCAAAAAACATTACAGCACATTAGAAAACAATGGTAAAAAGATCTCCAAGTGTATTAACACAAACACAGTTTTCTGATTCCTAGTTATCTTTTCCTAGTTGGTGTATACACCTGCAGTGGTCATTGCTTCTCAGACATAGTCCTACATGAATTTTTGTTTGCTTTTGAGTCTTGAGGTCAAACAGTTTAGGAATTTAATTTTCCTTCTAGTCCCTTAACGCTAAGAATCTGGAATACAGTTTTAGCAAAAAAGTTTTACCAATTAGAAGGTGCTAAATTTTTTTTCTAATAAAACTCAGTCAGATTGGCCAGATGAGAGAGGTGCAGGAAACTACAAAGGAAATGTCAAGGTAACAGCCTTGCTCTGTTTTTGCAGACAGCTAGTGGGACAAACTCGGTTTCCTGGAATATATGTCTGACTGCACTCTAAGGGCTGCTTGAGAATTCAGGCTTTAACTGAAATGGTGATCTCAGTACTTGGGGGACCAGATCCATGCCTAAAAATCCTTCCTATCCCCCAAGAAGTGCAACTGGAACTATTTGCTATAAACAAGCAAACAAGAAAGGAGTAAATCCTCCAGAATAAATTGTATAAAAGGAAATGTAGTCAAATAGAGAAAAAAAAAGGGGATTTGAAAAGATTTATATAAGGTCACCAGAACCATATAGTTAATATCAGAGCAGGAAACAAACCCAAACATTTTATCAAAAGAGAATATTTTAGAAATCCACATGCCCAACATTCCTGTTAAAATACTGCTATGGTAAAATCCCCATTGATTTCCATGACTGAATAGGAAAGAGAGAAATGCCATTAGCTAACTTCTGGTACACATTTAAAGAGAGCCATCTTGTTTAAATACATTTTCTTCCTATGAGTCTGCATGGCTAAATCAATGATAATCAGAGGCTTTCAGATAATGGTATACCCGAAGCCTGCCAAACCCAAACAAAATCTCTAATATGTGCAGGTGTTGAACATTATGCTGGTAATCAGAGTGATTGCCTGGCCTATATTCATGTTTACAGTGGTGGTGAATGAGCAATATTTGAGTGGGTTAGAAGCCGTTCTTGATACTTTTGCAAGATGAAATTATGGACTTTGTTTCATCCCAAGTAACATTCCAGCTTTTTGGTGTATTATTTTCAGTACAAACCATAACTAGGTGCCATACTTTTGATATATGCCATAATTTCTTTAAAACATTTTGAATACTACCTCAAGACATTGTTTAATACTAATCTGCATTCACAACTGAGCACATGCAAGAATAGCTCCAGAGATAATGAGAAGTCACAGCATGTACAGCAGAAGGATGCTTCAGAAACAATTTTGGGGTTTTGTTGTTTTTGTGAGTTTTTTTACATGGGTAAATTAGGGTAGATAAATGCTGCAAAATGAGGTCTGCTTCTTCCAAAATACCCAAAGCTCTCAGTTCACCAACTGAACTCACACAGAAGTGAAAACAACCTTTGGGAAGAGGATTTTCTCTTTCTAGAAGGTTACTGTGGATGAAAACTGCACCAAGGCAAACATCAACCACTTTGAGAAGCTGATGGTGTGTTTGCAGGAGTTATTTAAAAGTCACACACAGTATTCTATGTAATACTACTAAAATATATTCCAAAGTTAAAGATATATAACATGAATACTTTGCAAAGTTATTTAGATATATAACACAAATTTACACAACTTAGTCTAAATTGACTAGTATGGTTACCTATAATGTTTAGCCCTTAAATTTTAAAATGTTTCATGTAAGCCTTCTCAGTTTACCACAGCAGTTCTGTTTTACCAGTCTACAGTTTTTCAAACCAAATTGGCATTGCTTACACAGAACTCAGCCAGTCACATAAAGATGAACAGAATGTGAAGTTTCTGAAATTAAATAACTTTATTACAGATCTCAGCTCATACCAAATCTATTCCACAGACCTTAGTAAATATTGCTCTGAAATCCTCATGCAAAGTGGTCAGCTGGAGTAGCTGGGACAATACTAGCCAGTAAAATGTATTTCTTCTTTACATTCTGCTCCACTTTAAGAGCAAGTAAGTTGATTCAAGAAAACACTTTTCTCCCTTACATGCATACACAAAGAACTAACACTCCTGTTTCCAAAAAGACTGAAGTTTGGGCATAATCCAGAATAATGATCAGTATTTGTATGGATTTTGTATTATACAAAGGAGATTAAATTCTGCTCAGTGGATTTTATAGCAAACTCCTGTGCTGTAATTCCACCCTGGCAAATCTCTTTAGCATGTAGTTAGCAGTGGCATTAGACACTAAGAATTTGTCCAGGCCTACTGTTTGTTGATTTGTTTGTTTGTTTGTTTAATACTGTGGAACTTGGTATAAAATCTATTCACAAATTAAGTAGGAGTCTCGATGACTTTGTTCTAACACTCTCCCCCTCCTCCTCCACCCCCCAAAAAAAGGGCTTCTGGATGAAGAGTCTTTCTCATTGTCAAACTCAGTTCTCTTTTAAGTATTTGCATCCAAAGCAATGCCAAAGTAGGAAGTTCAGGAAGTCTTTATAATAAATTTCCTGTTATTTAGTTCTGCACTAGTGGAGTTTAATTGTCTTTCACATTCTGCCTGCAGATTGAAAACTGAGACCTCCAATGTGAATGGCAACTGTTCAGTTCTCATGCAAACCCATCTGTAGCCACAGAGCTCAGACTGGACAGGTACACCCAGTGAGTGCAAACAGTCGTTGATTTTTTACCCAATGATATTGGCTTTGCGGCATAATAAAGTGGGTTGCTCTTAGAGTTGGTTCTAAAATGAGAGAGTTTTTTATCTCCCACCTTTAGGTCAGTGTTCTCACATTTTCTGATGACTTGCAGTGATCTATCTACTTTTCATGTTTAGTGTGGAAGAGCTAAGTGACTCCCACGTGAGC
Organism: Lanius collurio; assembly: GCA_020086605.1. Classification (NCBI taxonomy): domain Eukaryota; kingdom Metazoa; phylum Chordata; class Aves; order Passeriformes; family Laniidae; genus Lanius; species Lanius collurio. The sequence goes on along the minus strand of JACBWW010000007.1, from coordinate 4,003,496 downwards.
AACATAAACTTCTTTTATGTTTCTGTAGAGAAAATGAATCACACAGGACTCCAAATAAAGTTTTGCTTTTTAAAGTCTTCCCTTTTTTAGGGTAAGACATTAAAATATCAAGTTGAAAGTACAAAGATCTCAGCAAAAACCACAGGGATTGCAGATCTATTCTCCTGAAAAGATGTTAAATCAGGGCTCCTTTGCCCCTCTAAAAATGTCATACAATAACTTGTGGTGCAGCATTTTTTCTAACGTTCCTACCTACTTCTACCCTGAGTGTGCCAGGTTACTATCATGTACCATGTTATTCTGATTTGTACCAGACAACTCTTAATTACTTCCACATAATTTTAGGCACATGTGCTCTGAACCCCGCTGCTTGCTTCCCACAGCACCTGCGCAGGCTCCCCAGCTCCAGAGCCTGGGGAGCGGGGAGCCGTGGTGGTGGGGAGCAGATATGACCTGCCATCTCAAGGGGCACCTTTCCTCCCCTTTCAACTCCCCAGGTGACAGCCCGAGGCCGTGGGCTGAGCCCCAGAACCACGACTGGCGTCTTCCCCAGCCGGCTCTGTGGAGGGGAGGCCCGGTGCCCCGGCACGCTTATTTTCTTCCGCCCGCGTGTGCGGATGCCAACTCCGGCGTCCATAAAACTGGGTTACATCAAACAGACCAACCGCCGTCATCTCCCCGTCATTACCCCCGACACAAGACCTGACAAAAGGCCTCTGCCAAGGCCTCCGCTGACAGCCCGAACAATAGCGGCCACAAAGGCCTTTTCTGCCTGCGCAGATGACATAAATCTGATGCTATAACGCCGGCGCGACTTCAGCTTGCTCCTTATTTATTTATTTAATAAGCCACTGTCATCCATCTCGGGAAGGTAGCTTCCAAACTCCAAATTAATCAAGCCACTGAATGCGAATTTCCATATTGCTCTGCCAAAGGTCTTCTCCACATCAATTGCTGGGAGAAGGCTCCTGTTGTGCTTTGGTGTATTGTGTGCGGAGCTACTGCTGTTGCTAAAAGCCACTCTGTTTTTAATAAACATGCATTGTTCTTTTTGTAGTAAATCCAGGAAATAATACCCAACTGGGAGTTTGGGTGCAGGCTTTTTTGTAGTGTAAGCAGAGCGATGGATGCATTTTCATGTCTGTTAGTGCTGTGATGGCTCCATTTGTCATTGCTCAGAAGGTATTTAATTTTTCAAAAATATAAATTAAGCTAATGTTGAAGCAATGCTTTCTTGTTTATCTTGGGAAACCCCAAGCTGAGCCCACTGATCCTGCATTTCTGTGTTAGTCATGTCACTTCACCAAACAAGAGGTTTGCTTCAGACGCCCTGTGCTCAGCCATTTACCTGACTGCCAGAGTGGGATTTTCCAGAGCACTATGGAAGAATAACATTGACACTTCTGAATTCAACAAAACCAAAACCTCACTGATTTAACTGATTTTGGTAGTTTGCCTTTTAAAATTCTTTAGTCAACTAATATCAGATCTTGAGCCTACACAAGTTATCTGTTTCCTTTAGGCAGTCTGTTGATAAAGAGGCAGCTCCCCGTGGAATGGTTTATCACTGCTGTCTCAGGGATGGGCTGAACTACCTTCCTGAGGAAAATCATGATTTCTCTCTTTAATACACATCTACCAACCTGTGTTGTACAAGCTCAACCAACTTTCTTGCTGGCAGAAAGGACAAGCAGAAGGGTGGCAGCCCCAAGATGGCAGGAGCAAAACAAGAAGGGTGGCTGTCACATGAGGTGGTGACCAGAGGGACTTGTTGTACATTTGGCTGCACTATGGCCCCATGGACAGGTGTGTATCACAGTCCAGACACTAGAAAAATGCTCCTCAGTGGCACAGCAGGAAAGGAAAACAAGAGACAGGTCAATATCACCACAAGAGCAGAAGGGAGATTGATGGGTCTCTTTCATCTGCTCTATTTGAGCATATATGTGGTGCTTTCCAGGGCTTACAGATGTAGAAACAGAACTTATCTGCCCCAAAACAGGTTATTTCAATTCATAAAGATGGAAGGAAGTCTTCTTTCAGATATTTTTTATTTTAAAATATTTATAGGGAGTTTTCACTAGAAACTGAAGCCTCACCTTTCTTTCATGATTGATATTTTGGAAACAAAGCATGCAAAAGACTTTAAATAGTGCAATTAAAAATTCCTTCTTCACTTAGCTAGTCAGCTCCCAAATTTGCACAAAATTTCAGAAGTGTTTTCCAGAATAGAGACAAAAATATCTCTGGATAGTTGTATTGCAAGACAATAAAACAGAATACAGATGGCACTCATAATATGAATGGAGTTTGATGGACAATAATAGGCACAATAAAATCTACCAGTGAACCAAGAGATGTGATAATTATAGCTATGCTCATAGTATTTTAAATATTCCTTTTCCATGAAATAGCAAGGTAATTTGCCAACCAGATATTCTTACTTGACCAGACTTTTCAGTCTAGAAATAGCAGTCACAAACACTGAGAAAGGACACTAATAGATAACATGTTTCATATTTCCATAACCTTAGAAAAACCCAGCAGAAAATATCAAGATAAGTTTCACAGCCTATCTCAAATGAAAATTAATGCTTTTCTAATGAGGGTTAATTACTTTCTATTGAAGGACAGACAGTGAAAAAGCTATCCAGAAGCTGCTGCCCAGAGCAAGAGCTGGGATTCCCATGCTAGGCTCAGGCTCCAGGGGCTCAAACACTCCACAACCCACAAAAGGGACTTTAACAATCCAGTAACAATGCACCTTTGATATCCCTGCAAACAGGCTGCTTGGTTTCCAAGAACAGAAAAAGGATGGTGGCAGAAACTCCAAAGAAGCCTGAATTTTCAAAACAGAGCAGGTCTGGGGAGGAACCACCTACATCCAAAGCTGTGCTTTCAGACTGGTTTTGCTTTTTGTCCTATGAGTCTTCTGTGGCAAGAAGCAGCCCTTCTGTGAAAGCAGTGGGAAAGGGAACTGCCCAGCAGCCTGTGAGACTAGTCAATAAAAAGTTTTGGAGCAAACCTGTATGGTGGGTCTGGAAGAAGCTTCACCATCTGCAGGCAACTCCATGCAGAAGAAAATGTCTGAGGTGGCAAATCAGACTTGGAACAAATCATAGGTGAAACCATCAAAATAACGAGAGTATCTCCAGCTTGAAATTACAAACACACTGAGTTGTACTTTTTAACATTGTCCAGTGGTCACAAGACAGACAAACCTAAGTGTCAGCAATAAGCAAAAGCAAAAAAACCTCCAAACCAAAAAACACTTCCACAAATTCCTACATGAGAAAGATGATTCCCCCCCCCACCCCGTTTCAGTGTCTAAGCATCTTTCTGAGTAGCTATTTAACATATAATTTTGATACCATGTTAAAGACAGCCATAAAAATATATGCCTAAAAATCTTTTATAAATTTCTCTGTTCCTAAGTAATGTACTGCAGTGTAAGAAAAAAAGAATTTTTAATTAATATTGCTCACTGTGTTACAGCCTAAATGATGAAGGGAAATGCATTCAGACTCCTAAAATGCTGGTCTCCAAGACCATCAGGGTTAGTTTCTGAGTGGCACGTTTTAAAAACATTTAATCAGTGATCTGAATATGTGTCAACACTTTCTGGTAGTGTGCTATAAAATGTGAACCTTGTCAACAGAAACATAAAAAGGCAACACACTTGGGACAAAGAGCTTTTATGCTGACACACTGTAATAATATAATTTTTAAATTTATCATCTGTTTAGCCACAAGCAACAATTAATCTTTTAACTAATCACACAATGTTTTAAATAACACCTCCAGAAAAAACCCAACCAACCCCAAAACTCAAACATGTGTCATTTTTACTTTCCTTGCCTTCACAATTCTGTTGCTTTCAAAACCTTATGAAGCAACACGCAATAAATTTTGCAATGAGGATAAAAATGTTAGCGAATAATATGTTTCCCCCTCCTCAGTTAATAAAATTACTTAACACTGAGCCTGCAAGCAAAAAGAAAACCCCAGGAGTAATGCAAGCCTCAGCGGGTTCAGTTCTGTCGTGTTTCTGTCGCATTAAGTGACATTTTATTCCCAAATCACTTAACCTTTGACTTTTATAACTAAACATACAGACCCTGAATTGTTACTGTGGAGGGGACGAGCGAGCGACACTGCTGCCAGGCACTGAAACCAAGTGCCCCACAGTAGTGGGCTGCTACAGGATGGAAGCAATTTGGCTCACAAGAACCCAAGTTTCACTCCTTGTCACCTGGAAAAAGAAGCAGAAAGGGAAATGGGAGAAGGGAAGACGTTTCTGCTAGTGACCTCTGTGAAGCATCAGATGCATCTCCCCAGGGACCTCAGGTACTGGACCTGTGCTCCCATCAGTTGTGCATGTACCAGGTAAAGAAGGGGTTATTAATCAGGCAGAAGTAGTAAAAAGCACTTGGTAATTAAAATGTAAATATTGAACCCAGCTGGAGCTGCATGAGGAATAATGTGAAACCATACAGATAACTTTGGGGAGGGTTTGTGCAATAAAACCACGGATCATCATACACGTATGTTCATGTAAGCATGTTCACATTAATAACCAGCAAAAAGGAAGGCATCTCTTGCTTCATCTCCAAGACTCTGACTGCCTCCTTCTGGGTGCAGAGGAGCAGGGAGACACCAACCATGTCACTGAACGTGACTCCATGGCTGGACAAATACAGCTGCATCTGAGAGGTTAATTTTTCTTAGAAAACTATAATGACAGAAGAGTCCTTTAAATTGTATTTCTAGCAACTAAGACAGCTTCTGATTAAATATGCAATCACATTAATAATTTTCTTCTTCCCTGCTCAGTGGCCGAGGGCTTTGTCCTCTGCTCTTGTCCACGTGAGAGACTTTGCTGCTGTGACATGTGTGGTCATGAGAAGGCAAGGGGAGGAACCTGACCACCAAATTCATTAAGGTGCTGAGCCAGTCATGTCAGGATTTAGTTTCCAGTCATGGTCCTTGTAAACGTACTGTTTTCATTAATGATTTCCATTAACAGGTGGGGAAAAAAATTAAAATCTTCTGGGCTAAATATGGATCAGTTCCCACCATACTTTAATCCTAAAGGACAGTAGTATTTGCTTCTCCTGAGAGTGTAATTGCAGGTATCCATCAACCATAGAACAGTGGACTACAGAGAGTCTGTGAAAATCATCCCAAAGACAAGTTAAGAAAATTACATATTAATTACTTATGACTGATGTCTCTTTAGAGAATGGATCATCTTCCCAAATAATAAACATTTGGTCTAACACAAGGGGGCCTGCTCTGTGATTACAGATCTTTTACATTCCAGGAAAAAGCAAGTTGAAGTTGTATCTTGAATTAATGCCTAGTTTGAAAATCTAAGAACCAGCAAAGCTCAGTTGTACCCATCATTAAAAAGGGCAGTTATGGTCATCCAAGGAAACAAACTCTTAAAATCTGCTTAATCAGGGGAAATTTTTCAAGGCATGAAACAGGGACACAGGTTTCTTGCAATGCACTCTTCAGTTTACAGCATGCTCTTAATTAATTGCAACATCCTCCCCAGGATCTAAATTTCAAAAGGCAAATGTACAGGTAAGGGTATCAGAAAATGGAAATGGAACACTAAACATAGCAAATATAAATGTGATTAATTACATATTAGTAGAATTACTGTGAGATAGATAGATAGATAGATAGATAGATAGATAGATAGATAGATAGATAAGTAATGACATTTTGCCCCCTCATTTTGTGGCTAAAGCATCAAAATACTACTACCATCTGTTGTGCTTGCAGATACTCTTAACACTCACTGCTAGAAAAGATAGTGTTCAGCTGCAGCTGTGAAAACTATGCAAGGGAAGTTGACCATTTGAAAAAAAAAACTTCAAGAGAGTTGGCCTGGACCATAGGAAGTCATTTGTTCCTCATCCCAGATGACATTTTCCAGTTACTTTACAAATCGCAGAAGCACGATAAGACTTCTGCAGAGTAGTGACTAATGTAAAAACAAATATAATTCTACTATGACAAGGAAGGTGTTCACAAACTGCAGGAAGCAGTTTAAAATAAATTGATGTAGGTTTTGAATTGTCCACAAGTTGGGTTTAGCTTCCTTCCATTTACCTTTTACTGCATTAACATTTCTTTTGTGGTGGCTGCTGCTGGGAACCTATTGTAAGTTTGGGCAATTAGGATTTTTGTTCCATCTGTCCCTCCCCTCAGTCAATACTGTAGCATCAAAAGAGGCCAATTCAGTGTAGGCTGGCTCCGCTCTAAAGCCAGCTAAAAGAGATGTTAGAATTCACTACTGCTCTGGGTGGAAAGGATGCGGGAGGAGGGGGGGATGGAAAGCTATAATCATAAAAATGCTGTTTCAGGCTTGTTGAGTTCTTAAAATAATCTGACTTAAACCTCCTACACAATGCACACAAGTCAGAGCATGGTAATATACTTCAATGTAGGTTGCCTCTCTCTCCCTAAATCCAAACTAAAATAGATGTTAGAAATCATTACTGCACTATGTCAAATACAGACTAGGACTGTAATCAGAGGGCTGCGGCTTCAGGTTTCAACGGTTCTTAAAATAATCAGCCTTAAACCTTCTGCAGGAATCAAAGCCTGGTCATTTATATTTCTGTAAGGCTGAGGATTCCATCACCTCAGGCTTCTCCCTGATAAAAAAGCAGCTTGCCTTTTTTTTCCCCCCACTGAAATAACTTGTGCATGGCAGATATTGGCAGGTAGAAAGACAGTGGAAACTAGGTACTTCATTTTTGTCAGAAGGTTAACTCCATGTGGAGTCAGGGTATGACCTCAGAACAAAACCCAAGTGCCTCGTCTTCACTGTGTTTTTACCTGAGCACAGCAGATGTATATTAGCTACCTGAACTCAAAACTGCTTTTCCCAGTGAAGACAATCCTTATATCCCACTACGGAGCACTGTGTTAAAGCAGGCAGCTTTGCTGCTTACTCAAACCACAAATTCCTAGTTTCTAATTTTCATGTCAGCAATCCATAGATTAGCTGCTCAAGTACAAAACAAAACAAAACAAGGAGAATGCAAGTGATTGGGAGTTTGCTCTTCCTCCCCTCACCCAAGAGTTCTTTCTATGCAACCAATTAGATCTTCCTTTCTCTAATCCCACCCTGCTTCTGCCTCTTTATTTAATACAGGTTTTCTGTGGGTCTAGATTAACCACAGCCTTATTTTTAAGTGTAAGTACTTCTAACAGGGCACAAGTTATCTGTGATTCAGGCTATAGACATTAAAATAAGGTAATCTTCCTATTTTTTTGCAAATGTCCAGGAAAGAATATGTTCAACGTTGTGTAATAACATCTGGACCGGGAGAGGGGGTAGGTGGGAAGGGTGGGAAGAGGCAGGGATGATCTTGCCACACTGATGCAGTCGTTAAAACTGAATCCAGCCCATGAAGAGAAAATGAGCACAAATAACCACACTCATGTGGGTATTTGCCTGTTCTCATTTTTATACCATACAGTATGCCAACTGTACCCTTGGGGTTTATAAGCATTATAAAATACAGTATGCTGGTTTTTGTTCACCCTTCTTTTCTGAGAGTCATAGACCTACATGATGATTTTTAAAAGATGATAAATCTCAGGATGGACTGATGGCAGACAAAACTTTGGAAATATGGAAACCCCACAGTTCAAAGCCAGAATACTCTTAATATTACTATTACACGTGCTAAAATCTTGTGAGTCTTAATGTTTAAGGTGCAAATTCATTGAAACCTCATTCATGGAAGAAATTAAGAGACTCAAGTGCTCCAGCAGGCACAACACCAAAGCAAGGCAACTGAGTGGGGTTACAGCATCAGGTAGGATTAATGCTCAGGTCCACACACAGCTCCAAGCAGACCTGCTTCTCAGCCATGCTCAGTTTGTCATGGGGCAGGTCTGGCCCACCTGTTGCAATTTTTCCACAATCAAACACCAATGGCAAGGCAAATTCCAAGAGCCTATGGGTTGGGGAAAGACCAGCCTTCCAAGAGTGGAAATGTCCAGGACAGGCTCACTTGTCTCCTGCAGTAAGAAGGGGAAAAATTCACATCACACCTCCTTTGCCCTTAAAAAGCCACTGACTTGGGACTAATATGCCTGCTCTCTTTTTATGGGACTGAAATCAGTGCCTCCCAGAAAGTTATTGGAATTGGAGAAGCAACCACAGTAGTAGTGGGAGAGGCTCCAGAAGTATTTGCAACATTCAGGTTTGCCAACACCTAAGAGAGCCGCAGGCTTTCCCCCAGCTTCTCGTGCTTTTTCAACAAAAGGCCAGTGCAGCTGGATGGAGGTGGTACACAGCCTTGCAATGGTCACAGGCTCATGAGGAAAAGAGCTTGTGGTTTGCCCCAACCAGAGCAGGAAACCAGGAGCCCCAAACCCAGAGGTAGGTATAAAACACATGAAATCAAAACTTCAGCTTTGGAGCAAGTATTAGAAGAGGCCTGTCTCATGATAAGTGTGGTCACTGGATAAAATGAAAAGATGGTCCTGAGCCAGTTTACACTGGTATCATGTCCTGGATCAAGCCATGGTGCTGCCTGTTTGAAAGGAGAAAGAAGCCAGCTTCTGAAGAGTTAATCCTAAACAAAAGGTTTCAAGTGCTAGGGAAAAGTGGCCACTGGTTACCCAAGTGATTTAAAGTACTTCAGGATATCTATGCCACATTAATCTTGCATGTACACCCCTCACGTACTTTAGAAATAATTCCTTACAAAAAGATGTTAGGCTTGTCTTAGTAAGATAAAATGTTTTAAGCTTTTCAAAACCTGAAGTTTTTCTGTATGAGAGAAACATGGAAAAGGATTGTGCAGTTAAGTAGCATCCACCCACATAAACCAAATAAGCCTGCACCAAACGAATCGTGCTATAAACCTTGGAATTTTACAAGCAAGTTTTATATTAATTCTTTAGAAACCCTTTGTGGTTATGGTTTCAGACAGAATATAAAAGTACCATATAAATATCAGCACAATATAGTAGGCAGCTGTTAGGTATTTTAACCATTCCCAATCAATTATAACAAACAGAGCAAGCACACTGAATCACATCAGAGCACCATGCAGTAACCCTCCACCTCTGACTTCTCCTTCCTGCCATGTAAAATTAACCTTGCAATAAATTACTTGTTAAATGACAGCATCTGGAATGTTCTGGAAGTTTTTTGGTAGGCTGGGATGGACAGAGAGACTAAAACACCTTTTGAATAACAAACAACATTAATGGCAGTAAGAGTCTCTCTTCTTTTTCTGCTTTTTTCTTTTTTTTTTTTTTAAACCAGCTGCAAAAGAGCAGCAGAATAACCCCAACTATTCCATTCAAAGCAGAAGGGAACCCAAAATGTTGGCCCTACAGAAACACTGGGAAGCAGTGCAAGCATGCCTAGCAGATGAGATTTGCTTAGCTGGCTGAAAACAGAACAAAAAGAAACACAGCACTCAGGAGACTTGGGAGGCAGAATAGGGTGGCAGCAAAGCCTTTCCTGATGGCAGGGAACAAGGCACAGCCTTTTGGAGTAGGCAGCACGTAAGGAAGGAAAGGTAGGAAGATAACCACATGACTTGTCAAAAGGAAAGTCACTTCTGGAACTGATGAACAGGCAAACAGCTTTTTGGGTCAGATACCAATTGTCTGTCTCCTTTGCTTTCTGTTTACACACCTTTAACTCTCTCTACTTGGACATGCTGCTTGCTTCAGATGGACATTAAGCTGAGCATGTGGAAAACTCACTCTCAAGAAGAACAAGAACTTCTTTTGTGTGTTTGCTAAACTGCTTTTATCCAAATATGCAGTGCTATTCCAACACCCACAAAATCATCTAAATTATGCAAGGCCACAGGCAATTCTCACCACGACTGCTCTCACTTGCATGCTGGATCTGAGCGTAGACATGGATGCTTATTGTGTCTGGACCACTCCTGGCTCAAGCACATTGTGATTCCCACAGGCCTTGCTGAAATTATACTTTTATTTACAGTATGCTGTGATATGTGAGGTAGGGAGGACAAAATCTGCTGTGTTATTTACAATTTCTGCCCACACACAAACACACTTACAGCTGGTACTTTTTTGGCACTTAAGTAGTCACATGTCTCCTAAAATTATATTCACGTGAATTTAAATACTGCCAGCCAGACCTATTCTTAATAATTGACATTATTTTCTATGTAATAGCTAATAGTTTTAAAACTCTCCTAAAAATGAGAATTTTGTAAACTTTGCTTTCATGCTTCAAAACTCTTAATTAAAAAAAAAAAATCTTGGAGCTCAGCCTGATGAGCAATTTATGAATATATTACAACAATGTCAGATTAACTTACCGCAACCTGACAGCAAAGACTATTTTTTAATTGCACTTCATATTATTACTGCCATTTAATATTATCTGTATCATCTAACAAATATATTAAAAGTCTCGGAAATATTTTTACTTTCTGCAATAAGACTTCCAGACACAGAAGCGATAACTGAATGTAGATATCATTCTATGCACTAGGCTACCTTTGACTTGGAAATAGGAAAATCAAGAGAAAACATTTTCCTGTAGCTTTCTTCTCAGGCTGGCTTTTCTTTAGCATTAGATTTTGGTTAATAGCAAGAGGATGCTCCAGCAGAAGAAGAACCAGTAATGCACTGATACTTAAAGATCTAGAAACTGGACCTTTCAATGATCCAATTCACTATTTAGAAACCAAGGACAATACATAACATAAGGGAGGGTAACAGGCAATGATGATTAGAGGCCTTTGGGGCTTAGGCAATACAGTGACTGCTGAGCCCTGTATTTTCATTTCAATGTTACAGTCAGAACATGGTACTGTTTCCTAAAACACAAAATATGAGACAGAATTAAAAATTGTATGGGACAAAAGAATCCTCCTGGAGCACCTTCCCTAGTTTGTCAGCAAGTCTTTCCCTCTCACAGCAATAAAACAGTCTCCAAGGCTCCAAACCTTTGTATTGAAGAATTATTTCTCACATGGTGAATCACAATGTCAGCTTGGGACAAGCAGGTCATCCCAACAGATTTTCCTGCTGAACACTCACCACAGGCTTACGTTCAACACTTGAATTCAAGTCAAGATGTATGTTAAAGAAACCAATACCCATGATATGGCTTTCCCTTTATATCTATGTACCTGTTCTCTGAAATTCTGATATGTGCTTGAGCCACATCACTCTCAGGAACAGAGTTTACTGAATGTAGAAAATTAACAGTAGTGGATTGACAGGGAACTTGACCCTCTCCCGGTAGCATCCTCCCAGAAGCTAGCAATATGGATGTCCCTTCCCCACAGGCATTTTTCTCATAACACAGCAACTACAATCAACATAAAACCTTGTTTCATAAGGTAGCTGTAAAAGGAGAGCTACAATGGAAAGCCTTAAATGACCTGTGGTACTATTTCATTAGCATCTGAGCCATAATATAAAGCAACAATTTATTTTCAAATTACAGTGTTTTAATGAAGTTATAAAGTTAAATAGAGAAATAAAAATCTGAGCTTTTATGAAACCCCCAAAAGGCAATGAAACATTCAAAACAGTGACAATTCTTTCTAGAAGAAAGTAAATCCTCAGTCAGCAGAGTTTACAGTTGAATTCTGGTAACATGTTTTACAACATACCAATATCTGTATCTCTGGTGTTTCCCATTTTTCTGCTATTTTGCAGCAGAATACCTACAACCCAAAATACGCCACAACATGCACATCCAGCCTGTCAATTATATTTTGAAGACAACATGACACAGAAAGATTCCTCAGAGAATTTAAAACAGGGAGGAACAGAATCAGTGGTTTCTAGTTTCCAGTTGCAAATAAAATTTTCTGGGAAAATTTACTTTAAAGCAGCTTTAAATGAAAATCCATATAATTAAGGGAAAGACCATTGCTTCAAACAGATTGACTGTCTTCAACAAATTTCTCTCTTTCTAGCTACTCAGATATGCTATATTTCCTAATTATCACCTTTTAAGGGCCATCTGGGCCCCATTCCTCACCATCAGGGGGCAATTCCATTTGCATTGTTCATAGGCTTAGTCATGATCAAGTAGTCTGGTGGTAAAGTTCATTAGAAATTAGAAGAAAAGCATTAAACCTCACACAGTAAACTAAGTAGCTGATACCTACATACCCACAGGAGAGATAAGCATTTAATGCATATTCTCACACGACTTAACAAGTCTTCAATGAGTACTTTTTTTTTTCCAAACTGCTTAAAGAATCATTTAGACTGATCCCTGACCAGGTATGTAATGAAAGTTCAATTCAGTCTCAGCATACTTCAAAATATTTCTCAATTAAAGAGAAATAAATGATAAAATAATAGTCTATTAAATAAAATCATAATCTATATACATCTGTAAGCCTGAAAAGTCAAACAAAGCTGATGTAATGATACTATTATTTCTTCCATTTTTCAGATGCTTGCTATGTATTGTAAATCAAAGAAGATTTTTCTAGTAATTGAATTAAACATGAAAATACAGATGCACACTCATACACTGTGTTGTTATAAAATTACAGAAACATGAATTTATATTAACCATATGAGAAGAGTTACTTTGTATTGTCATGAAGTATGAAATGTCAATATACATTTCCCAACAGGTCAGTATAAACATGCCTGGGGTAGCAGAGGAGGAAAACTGAGGATGTCCTTGGCCTTGTGCTTGGTTCCTATAAGACAGTATTTCATCATTATGGTCTTTTCAAAAGGTCTGAAAATGGTATTTAAAAAAACCCTCAAGAAAGCTCAGAAAATCTATTTCACGTAAATGATGGACCCATGGAAGCCAACACTATGACTGTGAAATGCAGAGTCCTGTTTCAAAACAGAAGTGCTGTAAAACTCCTCTTTGACACAGTTTTTTTTTTTGTCTCTGCAGTTTGTGCTTTGAGTCATTTTGTATCCTGTAGCCTGTAGCTTCTGGGAGCTCCATGCCCATATTAGAGATGAATTACCACTACTTTTCTGTGAAAAACCACTGGGGGAGACACTAGGGGAGATCCTGGTAAACTGTGCTGAGACTCACACAATGAAAACTTGGGAATGAAGGACATATGGACACTACCTGCTCTCTTTCCACAGTACTTAATTCTGGAAATTTTTCAGTCAGCCTGAGGAAAGCTGAAATGATAGCGTTAATGACAAAACACTCAATGCTATAAAACATGATATGCTATAACTTGAGCACTATAAATACACTTTCCCAGCTGCATAAAAATTGCAGTATTATTGAGGTAATGTGATGCATTATGCACATTTCTCAATTCTGGGGTGAAAGTGCAAACGTTAGAATATCATTGGCTATATCAAGAAGCTGTAGTCAGATATTAATGATAGATTTAGCTTTTGAGTATTGCAGGCTGTTGCCATCTCAGTCAGAGATGAACTCAGGCCCCAAGATTCTGGAGTAATTGAGTAATTTGATTTTTCAGTGCTTCTAATGAAACAGATAAGCTAGCTGTAAGTATATTTCCTCAACAATCTTTTGTGACAATAGACTTCATCAAGTCTTCCACTCATCTCTTGAAACTTGAAGGACTCCTTTCAGAAGCCACATCTGTGAACAAGCACGGCACCAAGGAGCACATCCCAGCCAGCAGCACTGGTAGACAGCTCTGCTCCTCGATCAGGAGGGCATGGCAGGCCCAGGTAAATATGTCCATTAGAAGGCTGTCCAGACGGTTACTGAACATTGCTGTGAAATGCAAGATTTGGAAGCTTTAAATCCTCCTTTCTGATTTTAGGAAAGATGTATAGAACAGATGACTTCTTGCCTCACAATGGTGTAAATTAAACGTCATCAGCACTTGATTGTGTTGTGACCTTTTAGGGGGTATTTTGATTTTGGACTCTAGAAAGCAAAGGAGATGTGCTGGTTCCGGGTACTTCAAACTGGACAAAGGTCAGCATAGACAAAGCCCACGTCCAAGGAGATGAATGGAGCTCTGATTGCCAGCTCCTCTTTACAGCTGCTCTTCGTGTAAAGTAGCAGACAAAGAAAACATAACCTCAGCAAAAATATTTGGAATTGTCTTTTGCTTACAGATTGTGATACTCTCATTTCTCAACTATTGTTAGTGCTGTAGTGTATTATCAATTATTTCTAAATGGTCCTTGGTGTAGGACATCTGAATCCTATGGATTTCTGAATGTAGCGCCAGAGGAAAAAAAACCAACATTGCACGGAGCAATTGGATTTTATAATTTGGAATCAGGCCATGCACTGCAAATCAGGAAGAGCTAAAATGTAATTAATGAGAATAACCAATACCTCTGATTTCATGTCTTGCCTTTCCTAGAAAACAACGTAGGACAGATTATCATGGTTAACACAAAATAATATATACAGGTTTTATACAGGATGAAACTTACTGCAGCAGGGTTTGGAGTATAACCAGAAGCACATACAAAATACCACATACGGAGATCTTTGACAAACAAAACTCAAAATCTTAGTGCGTGAACTGAAAGTAAAGCCATACTACTGGAAACTGGTGACAATGATTAAAATGTGGTGACAGACTTCCTTGAGACCTATCCAGCACAAATCCTCAGGACAACTCCTAAATACTAGAATTTCCAGTTGAAAGTCTTGAAAATTACTGTAATTTTCATAGAAAGTCTTGTCTTCCTGGTCCATAGCTGAAACAACATGAAATAGAAAACACTTTGCCCTCTTGGAGGTTCCCAGCACCCTGATGGTTTGGGGAAAAAAAAAAGCACTAACCCTCCCAAATGCTCTGCCTTTGCTAAGGTTCAAAGATTGAATGAATGCTTATTCTGCAGAAATATTCAACAAATGTAGAATATTTCAGAGACAAACTGTATTAATCAGATCAGACTTCTCTTCTGGATGGCTGCTTTGCCTGACTGTACTGCTGGGAACCACTGGTTCATCTTTCTCCTCGGACAGGAGCACAGCTGAGCTAAGAAGTCCCCATCACCCACTGGCACCATTGCTTACCAAGAGCCGATTTTGGCCCTGGGCTGAGAGTATGCAAAATAATTTCAGGCACCTCAAACAGATGCTTGCAGTATGGCCAGTCTGCAGGTGATGAACTAGAGTTCGCAAAATAGATTTTGCCATTTTACATTAAAAATGTAGGTAATTTACCAACTTTTCCCAACAGCTGTGCCTTTTACTAGAATAGCCTACACCTGCTTTTGAATATTCTTTTATTATTTTCACTGAACAGTAAAACTTCAGTAAAAATGCAAGCTTTGAGTGAACCTATAAAACCAGCAAATGCAGTAAAATGTGACTGCCATGTTACAGAATTGCTTTACTACTTAACACTGCACAAGGAGTGTGTTTTCATAGTTGTGTTGAGTTTTAGCTACCTGGCTCCTACTGACTTTAATGGGAATCACACAGCTAAAACTCCATGCACCACTTTGTTACTTCAAAGTAATTTTTCAGTCCCCTGGAGAAGGTCACAGAAATATTAAAAACTAAAGCGTTCTCCAAGGATCTCAGATTAAAGACTTGCATCAGACTTTATAAAAGTGATTAGTCAAATATATAATATACTCTTAATGTTCTAGCTCTTGGTTTGTTTTCTTTAGAAAGAACCTTTGTGATGCTTTTCACAAAAGGCAATATAAAGCGTAAAGAACAGCTCAGCAAGGCATAATGCAAAGACACACAGAAGAGTTACTTGATACATTTTTACAGTGGTAAGGAATTACTTATGTTTTCAAGTATTATATCTGAGAAAATTCAGGTCAATTCTTAATTAAGACATTGTTACAACTCTATACCATTTGATTGCAAGAAATACTGTAACACAAATATTTCTATTCCCTTTGACATATTCCTTGTCCTTTTTTGTCCCCATAATTTACAACGTGGCTATGAAATTCCTTTCCCCTATGTGTCTCCTAAAGCAGGTTGACATAACTGCTCTTTCAGACCCCAGCATGCACCTGCTCTCCTCGGTAGTTGGTTTCTGGACATGCACAACCTTCTTTCTGCTTAGAGCTTTGACATCCTCAGAACCCCGTTAGACTTGCCCCATGAGGGCAACTGTATCCACCCCACCATCTTCACAGACAGACAGCGAGTAAAAGCCTTAGGAAAGATAATAAAGTAAACATGAATTCAGGAAACTTCTATTAAATTTATCTCCAGGTTACTGATGGCACAAGAAGCAACCAAGGTCATAAACTAATTGGTGTCTGGTTGTGTTACCAAAAAATGGTACTTTTATATAAAAAATAGTAATATTATAACCTCAATAAAAATAAATGTAGTTAACAGAATATAAACATCTTATTCACAGAATCACAGAATCATTTAGGTGGGAAAAGACCTCTGAGATTATCAAGCCCAACCTTTAACTGATCACCACCTTGTCAATTAGACCATGGCACTAAGTGCCATGTCCAGTCATTTCTTCAGTTTCAGTACTTCCAGGGATGGTGACTCCACCACCTCTGTGAGCAGTCCATTCCAATGTTTAACAACCCTTTCTGTGAAGAAATTCCTCCTGATGTTCAACCTGAACCTCCCCTCGTGCACTCAAGGTCATTTCCTCTTGTTCTGTCCCTTGCTGCCTAGGAGAAGAGGCTGACCCCACCTGGCTACAGCCTCCTTTCAGGCAGCCATAGAGGCTCCCCTGAGCCTCCTTTTCTCCAGACTAAACAATCCCAGCTCCCTCAGATGCTCCTCACAGGACTTATTCTCTAGTCCCTAGTCTTCCCTGGGTCTTTTCTTCATACTGAACTCTACGTCTTGTTTAAATTTTAAAGCTGCAAAAGCAAAACGATAAACAAATAGAACAAAATCAAATGCACAAAACTCCAAAAAAGAACATTTTAAGCATGCAGCAAGTGCCTTCCATACAGAGATGAAATACTTTCAGCCTTCCACTTGGAAGCAAATTGAGAAGCTCACTAGCTTCTTCCAAAATACCACACCAATTCTCACAAAATACTACATCCTGCATAAAATCATAGCCAAGGCACATGGAATAAACCCATATTTATTACCAGACAATCTCAGCTACAATCTTAAAAATGTGAATCAGGATAAAAAAAAGCATGTGTAAATACACAGAAAAACTTTGAAGTGGACAGGCATGCTCCTCTCACACCTCCAAACTATGACATACATACATTTAAGGAGAAGAAGCATATACATACATGCAATAGATTTCTGTAAAACTGGAATTTTTGTTTGTGTTTCCATCATCCCTACATACAGTTGTCAAGTTACAGACCAATTAAGCTGAAATAACCTTCTGCTAAAGTCTTGAACACAAACCAAAGCACTAGGATGATGCAAAGCAAGTGTTACCATCTTAGCCAATTCACATG
Organism: Lanius collurio; assembly: GCA_020086605.1. Lineage (NCBI taxonomy): Eukaryota > Metazoa > Chordata > Aves > Passeriformes > Laniidae > Lanius > Lanius collurio. The sequence goes on along the minus strand of JACBWW010000007.1, from coordinate 3,986,141 downwards.
AAAAATGACTGTGGCAATATCATCACACTATAGGTATCCTAAAACAAAACAGGTCACGTTTTGCTTTTTTTTGTCACAGGAAAGGCAAATTGATGCATAATTAACAATTGGCTGACGCAATTTCTTTTACATCTTTTAATTGGTGTTAATTAGATTAGAAGTAAATTTTCTTTTATCTCACCATTCTAATGCGAACTAATCTTCTCAGCAGCATGTCAAAGTTTCCCTTTTAATTAAACTTTTCAGCTGGGAACTTTGGCAGCACTCAGGCAGCAAAAGATATAATTTAAGGCACGAGAATTGTGCTGGGTTTTATGAATGGAACATCAAAAATTTAAAGTAATGATTAAAAAGGCTCAGCAGAATTTCAGAAATCTGAATTTTGTGGAGGCAACAGTGAGCTTTTAAAGCCACTTCAAGAATGCACCAGTGGCACTCTCCAGCCAACCCTTCCACGTTCAAATCCATCCTTTTATAAAGGAAAACTACCCCAAATGTAAAACATCTTCTGTGAATTAACTTTCTCCTTTCATACTGCTTCCCCCAAAATATTGCAGCTCCTCTAAAATTGTTAACGTGCAGAATAAACCACAAAATACATTTAATATCTTTTATGGGAAGTTGACCTGAAATAAAATTTTATGTAGTTAAGGACTTTTGATAGTTCTTCATCCAACTTTCTTTTCTCTCCATGGGGCAATGGTGATTGAAACCTAATGTCTGCTGCACAAAAAGGCCATAAAATGTTTTACGCAGAAGTAAAACAGTAGCCATTAAGTTTTGCTATGATGTTTGAGTAGATATGCAGCATGAAAACATGATAAAAGAGCCATAAACTGATTGTGATCAAATGCAATTACAATGACTTCTCTCCAATGAATGACATGTACTAAATGCACTTACAGTTCCTTACAAAATTACTTTGGGCAAAGGACCAAGAAAACACTATATCCTTTTTACGAACGGCAGCTTGCCAGGGAAATCGCAAACACACACGCTTTAATATCTATGGCCAAAAAGCACTTGGGAACTCATTAGCAAAAGGTTTAAAAGACTCACTTGTGAAAGACAGCTTTTTTTTTTTTTTTTTTTGCAATCAGAGCAGCATCCTGGAGAGTCCAGCATTTGGGATGTTGGGCAGAAGTGCTACCAGAGAAAGGAGAGAGGAGCCCTAGGCAGGGTGGGTACCCCTTTTCCTCACCATGTTTTGTTCCTGACAAAAGTATGCTCCAGAAAAAAGCAAATTGTTTTGCAGTTTTTCCCATTAAATTTTTATATCGTGCCCTGAAAGAGGACTGTTGAAAATGGCATCATAGCCTAACATAGATTTTGCTAGGAATATTGTCCTTCAGCATTGAACCTAAGATGGGAGCTGACACATTTGAAATAAGATGAATCTGATGACTCTCTTCTGTGAGAGTGGTGAGGCACTGGCACAGGTTGCCCAGAGAAGCTGTGGATGCCTCATGCCTGGAAGTGTTCAGGGCGTGGTCTAGGAGATGGTGCTCCTACCCATGGCAGGGGGGGTTGGAACTAGATGGAACTAAAATTCCTTCCAACACAAACCATTCTGTGATTCTATGAGTCTGTGAAGTGTGGATTTTTTTTAAAGGTGAATAGGAACCAAGATCTTGGGAGTTTCACCCCTTTTATTGTGTTTTGAGATTTTGATTTGATAACCTGGTTTAAACTTTACTTCTACAAAGGACTTCTATATTCTGAGTGGTCAGATCAAACCCCCGGATTTCCTGAGGAGTACACACCAAGGAGGAGACACACTCAGGTATCTGAAGTGTCAGAAGGTGGTGAGCAATGCCAGGTCACTCTTTGGCTAACAAGATTTAAGGAAGATGGTGTAGAGATATTCCAAGTTATCTCTGTGTCAAAACCAAACATGCGATAATAATGTGTCAACAGCAGTAATTTCCTTCAGAGTGAAATTGCCCTAAGTATTTTGAAAAATGCGCATCTGGCAGCACTTCTTCTATACTATCATGATTTTCTATATCTACTTGGAAATTAAGGGAATTGAAATCAGGACTTTCCCATGGAACTGAAAGCATTTTTCTTCTTACAGAAAGGACAAAATAGAGTTGGAGCTAGAGATGTGAATTTGCCTATGTTTCTATTAAATAAAAGAGAGCAAAAAAATTCACAAAACTGTCACTTCCATTGTCTAAGTAACTACAATTATTACATTTTAGAGGCACCTAGAAAGTGCAGAAGTGACTGCTGATGCTTAGTACAGGCACTTAATCGGCTACTGAAACTTAGGTACTCAGGAGCAACCTGGGAAGAGCAACCTCCTTAGTGAAGGGTAAGTTCCCACCACACCACTGGGATTCGCTTAAGATTTAATTAATATGATTTTAGTTCATTTCACTAATTTGATGTTATTAATAGCTTATGGAGTTGCTATGAAGTTGAATTATTTATCAAAATAAAAAACAGAAAAAAAAATTAATACTAACCAGGATTATTCTAATGTATTACTAATAGTGCAGAGCAGGCTTTTTATAGTGGGGTTAGGTTAAGGGCTTATCAGTCCATTTCATAAAAACTTTAGGTTTATAACATGCATTAAAATGTAATCAAATATTTCAATGCTATAGAAGGTGTCCTTGTAAGCACCTCTCAGTACACTGCAGAGTACAAATCAGAAAGGACAGAAAAAATCCTTTCTAACCCTCAGCCTGTCTGAAAAATGTCACGCTAGATGCCTGTATCACAGTAAGAGAGTGAGGAAACACACAGTAACTTGAACTCCTTGCCCAGAAAGCCAATAAATCTCTCCTCCTAAAAACCAGAGCCTGCTCAGCCTTCTCCCGTGTTAGTAAATCATAAACCACACACAAAAAAAAAGATATCAAAGCAGTACTGTGACTTCATATAATTACCGTAAGACCTCCTAGACTGTGTTAGAAGATGGGAGGAAAATTTGAATGTGAAAGAGGTGAAGTTCACTGCTCCAAAAGCAATGCTCTGATGCAGTACCGGGCTTCAAAGGTGAGGAACCTCCCTCCTCCAAAGATCTTTCTCTTTTAAATCCTATACATTAGCTTTTTAATATTAATTATCAATTTTGCAACAGTGACACCAGTCAGTAATTACTAATAGTAATTAATTTCAACTGATATGTAACAAGGGAAATGTCTATTCCAAGATGTAGTGCTTGTGGAACAAAAGCCTTCTACAGCAGCATGTTAAATAACAAGCTACAGCATGTCTCAAAACGGGAATATTCAGACTGGTTACACTCTCACTCTCCTTTTAAAGTGTATTAATATGGTGAGGAATAGTTCCATCTCTACGTGTTTCAGAAGAGCCCAAATTCATCACTGCTAAACTTGTACTCCTCAGGTAAGTGCAAATTGCTCTTGAGCATGAAGTGGCCCTCAGCAGTGGTGTGCACGATGGGTGAGACACAAAACAGCAGCACTAACAGTTTAGACTGTGCAAGTATAAAGATTGTATGAAGGAGTGACACAGCCTGACTCTGACCAGTGTCCCCCAGCATGGAAAGAGTTAGACATTTGCTTTGCCCGTGTTTAACACAGAACGAGCACTACAATTCCTTCACAAAAGGGACAGAAGTCCCAGAAATCTTCGTTGACTTGAGACTGGAGAAAGCTCCCACTTCTCTGGGTTTTCTGAAACTCCAGTTCCACCTGCACCAAACTCACACAACCGATAAGCAATATGCAGTAACATCCAAGAATAATCCTCTCGTTGCCTAATGGTGCTCAGTCAAAGGGCACATGTTCAAGGATTTTGACAGGCTATATGGATGTCTGCTGTAAAGCTAGAGCTGCATGGACCATGCATCATCAGCTCTTCCCTCACTTCCAAAATTGAAGAATTGATGGCAGCCTGCTGCAAACATGAAAATTACTGCAAGTGTTGGACTTGCAAATAATATTTAAATTCCTCCAGAATAATAACCACTTTAAAAAAAAACCAAGCTAAACCCTCTGGAGCAAGGTCTGCTTTTTGACAAAAACTCTTCAGCTTTCTCTTGTTAAATACCTGACCATTATAAGTTTGGCCATGCCTTTAGAGTCTGTACTTAAAATCCTGAAAAATGAATGTTGGCATTCAGGCAACAAAAAAAATCCCCTTTTAATGGGAAAGAGAAGATTTGGTGAGACTGAAACTTACATGCAATAGTGAAAATTCCCAACAGAAGTTGTAAAATGTCCATGTGCACAAAAATTCTGTTTTACTTGCAGAAACTTTTTGCTAAGCTGCTGCCATGGGAGGACAATACAAGGAGCACTGTGCTGCTACCTCCAACATAAAGTGTCTGCTGGTGAGTCTCTCGCCACCCACTCAGCCCTCACCAAACTACTTACCCCAAAATGAAATGATCTTTGGCACACACGAGTAAATTGCTGCAGCACAGACATATCTGGACAGTAATTAATCACTTCGAATGCTCAATGTGTTTGGATATAAAATTAAGAAAGTCGAGTTGTTAAAAAATGACAGATTTAAGCACCATCTGGGCTCTGTGGCCACAGTGGCGCGAATTCCAAAGGAAGGCTTAACAGTGCATGATCCGAGAATCCCATCTGTCTCAGCTGAAATGAAACAAATAAATAAATAAACCAGCAGTCTCATTTACAAGGTTTTCTCAAGTTTCCAATCTAAAAATCATCTTGCAATAGGAAAGAATATAGAGTTGAAAGTATTACATCTTCAAAATGCATCTCATACATATATTGCATATATTATTATAATATATTACATATATTATTGAAGTATTATACCTCAATGGAAAAATCTCTAGAGAGAAGTATTATACCTCAATGGAAAAATCTCTAGAGAGGTACACCTATATAGATCACACATTTTGAGACAGCATTTCCTACTATGAGTGTGTATTAATAGAAATACAGTGATAGTAAAGAATTGATGTGATACGACTCTTCCATCGATTTCGGAAAGTCAAAGTGCCTTTCTGGCCTCCACAACCTCCCTCCTTTCCCAAGCCATGGCTCACCTGCACCTGCCCCATGGCAGATGAAATGCAGCCTCCTCAGTTGCACCTCCCTTTGGCCACCTTGCTACAAAGGCAGAAGCCACATAAACCAAAAAGTCACCTGAAACTAGTTAACCTGCAGGATGTCTTCAGTAAAACTTGTGTAGCATGTGAAAAGTAAATAAACAAATCATCTAGGACAGATGAACACAGAATATGATCATAACTATTTGTCTCGGAAAAGCTTAGCCAGGTAGATATTAAGTATAGAGGTGAGGAATACTCTGGTGAAGTTCCTGGGAGTCTGGTCCAAGTGCCTTCCTCCTCCCAGCTGAGCACCAGGCAGGTGATTGAAGGGACAATGTCTGGTTCTCAAGCAGTTTTGTGCCCAAGTGCTCAGGACAATGCTCTCTTTGTCAAGGGGCCTCTTTTGCTTGCAGGAAAGATGGGACTTTCCATCCTTGGCAGCTTCTGCCCTTGGCACGTACCCTGATCCCCATGCTGGCTCAACCTGTATGGAGCTCACCCAAAGGAAGAGAAACCCCAAAACTGGCACCCATCAAAGCCATACCCTCTCCTCCTCCCTCAAAACCACATGCTCACTTTTCCTACTGATGAGGGCAAAGGAAAGATTTCTGTGGACATTTGTGGGTCTTTTCTGAGGTCTTAGGGAAAGGGCTTCTCCAAGGGGTTGACTCTGCCTCATTCTCTTCACCAGCCAACTAGTGACCATCACTTCTCTTGCATAGACACTCTTCACTAAAACTGAGCCCTTCTTCCCATCCTCTTCCAACAATTGGAAGAGGCTCCCCAGGCCTATCAGCATGAAATATGACCAAAAAGTACTAGTTAGTAGTTTTAGACTTCAATAAAAGATAGCATCATACTGTATAATATTTTAGCTTCTTTCAAATAGAGACATTTGTATAAAGGCTAAATCCTGGAAAGATTTTTTTCAGTATCTTGATTTTACCTTCAGTAGATCTCTTTGCACCTGTATTATTGAATATGTGGGTACATTCTTCTGGATCAAGAATGTAAGTGCTTCTTTGACCCTGTTCTTATGATGCCATTTCCAGTGTACATTTTTGTATGAGAATTATTTGGACCCAAATAGACAAACAAATACATAATATATTCTGTCACTTAAAATTGCTTTTAAATAAGTGGCACTAAATTTGCTTATTCTTTCCTTTTCAAAAAAATTATTGTGTAGTTTGTGGGGCTCTCCTTTCAAAAAACTCAAGCAAACTCCTGTGGGCATCACTGACAGCTCACTGAGACGACAATATAAATGATGAGTTTCCACATAGCTCCATATACAAAACTGCCACATATTAAAAGTAAACAGACTGTACTATATTCCACAAAATCTTCTACAAGAATTTGCTACAAACAATAAAGAATAAAAATAAGATGAGGGAAATGTGATTATTCTTAAATCTTTCAGAGGATGTCTAGCAGGAAGATGATCTCTGCATAACTAGAGAAATGAAGGAATCTGGAAAAAATCACACATGAGAGCAAGCTCCTGTACAACAAAACGAAGCCAGGGCCTGATGCTGGCAAGTAGCAGGCTGCAGCCACCACTCCATCAAAGCCACTCTGTGGGAAGGTCTCAGCTCCTCTGGTGCTTGGGCTCTGGGGCCCAAAAAGGTGATCCAGCAAGGGCTGCCCTGCTACTCTGTGCTCCTCCACTGCCGTCGGTCTGCTACTAAATAAATGAGATTTACCGCCACAAAGACAGAAGCACCGTAATTAGTGGGCAGGCCAATTGTGATGTCCCAGTGATGGGGATGGCTGATGGCAAGCACAGAACTCATGTGCAGAGGGTGACCGCCAGAGCTCACCCTGGCATTCCTAAGCATCTTTCCTGGGAGCACTGCTTATCTGAGACACTTTGAGATGCCCTGTTTTTAGAAGATGACAAAAAACGCAAAATACTAACATAACTTTTGTAATGCACCATTTCAATCAGCAACAAGTATTTTTTGCAATAAACACTATTTATGAAGTTCCTAGGAGTCAGACAAAAGATGTGTTTGTTCTTTCAGCAGATGTTGCATAAAAATGAATATACTTCCCAAAAAGGGGCATTCATTTTTTCTCTATAAGTAAACCAGCACATACTTAAACATTTTTCTTTGTTCATCAGTTACATCAGCTCCATCAACTTTATTATAAAATGAAAATGAATCTTTTTTCTGTAGATTTTTGATGTAAAACCCTTGGTGTGCAAAAAAAAGGCACAGAGCACTTCAGCTAAGCTGAAAGAAAATATTGTATTTTATATGTTCTCATATTATTGTATGGCCTATTTAATATTTTCACAATACAGGAAATTAAACTATACTAATAATAACATACATTTTATTCCTCTATAATTTAGTCTTTATCACTCCGGTTCTTTCATTATTAAGAATGTATGCTGGGTTTTATATGTGCAAAACTGGCAAAAGTTTCCCTATGAGAGTTTTTGTACTGGTTAGTTAAGAAAATAATGAATGCAATCTTCATCTCTACACACCTTCTCAAGGACACAGTCTGCAGAAAGGGTAAACATTTTCATGTGTTGTGGTGGGCAAGCCATGCTTGGTGTGCACCAGAGAGGAATCAAATGGCCCACAGGCTACCAATCCATTTGCATTGCATTTGGTATCATCTCCTCCGTTTACAGAACAGCTGTGTAAACTGAAGGGCAGGGAAGGGAGGGCAGCAGGGATTAAGGCTGGGGTTTGAGGGTGAACACACATAGGAGAGGAAAGAGAAAAGTAGGGCCAGGCAGTCCAGCTGCAGCTCTGACACTGGACACCAAGCATCCCTTTGCTACCCACATGCAAAGCAAAAGCAAAGCACCTTGGTCTGTGCTTTGCACAGTGGGAGCCAGCACTGGGAAGCCCAAGGACAGCAGGGGAAGAGCACAGTAAAGCTTGGCCAAATTACTTCAGAGAGGGCACAGTATGAGGGGCTGCCAGAGACAAAACTACTGCTCCAGAGAGCAGCCTTTGGACACAGAGACTGCCTGCTTTGAGGCACCGTAGAGGGCAGGTGCATCTCCACTGGATGCACTCCCTGTCTAGTGGGAGGCTGTGGGGCCAGGGAGCTGAGTGGGGTGGGACAGCCAGAGCTGGGGCAGCCTGTGGGGCTGGTCGAGGGTGCATGGGGCCTGAGTACCCCAACAAAAGGGATTACATTTTCTCTTTTGGGCTTGAGAATATTTTGCAGCCCATGGATGAACTGCAACCTGTCTGTGCCTTGCAGTTTTTTTGACAGCTAACAGGGCTTGAAATGCATGCCCACCTGATAGTGCTCTGCACTTCTAGGAGGGACTGTAAATACTTGAAAATTCTTGGTGGAAAGGAGTAAAAATATAATTACCATAAAGGAAAACACATAAGAGTTTTCCTTATGGGGAATGTCGCTTGCTTTACATAAATTTTCTATGCAAATTAACCTAAGGTAATTCTAGCCACAAGAAAAAAATTAGATCTCATTGAATGTTTCCTTTGCACTAAATGCTGAAATCAGCTGGGCGACACTTCTGAAGCGTTATATTGTAAAAAAGTAAAACTTTAGCGAGTAAAAGGTAAAATAAAAGTCCTTCCTTAGCACTGAACCCAAATGATGGTGAAATCGAGTTAACAGCATATGTTGTTGTTAATTTCCACTCTCGGAGGCAAATTATTTCTGAAATTCCCCAAAATCTGTAATTACTCAGCCAATGTTGGCTGCCTCAGACCAGGCACGGCACCATTTCGGCAACGAACCTTTACAGAAGCGGCAAAGCCACCGAAGTTATATGAAGATTAATAGAAATCTGAACAGCGCTACATCTAAAATAAACAAAAGCTTTTGTAGCCGCGCTGAAAGGCCCATAAAAGTAAACTACAACCTCGGCAAAGCCTTTTAAACTGACAAAACAGGACGGCAGAGGTCAGGGAGGCAGGCGGGTCAGCAAAGCCCTGCCTGCAGGTTTGGGGGTCGCTCCGTCTCCCCGCTCGCTCGCTCACATGGGGGCCTCGCCGGGGCCGAGGAGAAAGCCCACCGCCGCTCCTCCTCCGCCGGAGCAGGAACACTTGAACTGCCCTTCTGTCTCAACAAAACTTTAGTTTGCTGATTGGGCACGAAACAAAAGAAAGACAGCGGGACGCGATTTATAAGGGGGCAGGGTAGACTGACATGCTATTGTACTCCAGAGGTATCCACAAGCTGTTAATTCCATTTTAACATTGTTAATAAGACTGTTAACACATCTGACTTTGTTTAGAGACTTTGAAAACATCAACAAACTAAAGAAAAAAACAAAACAAAACAAAAATCAAGAACCCCACCCGCACTAGAAGTAAAATAAGATCTTTTCAAACAGCATCAAACATCCAAATGTGACGCTTCTGCCTCTCCGGACCTGGCAGTGAGGAGAGAGATGGCAGGGAGGCTCAGGGACGTGCATTCACATATTCTTCATCCTCTCGTTAGACTATTTAGCTATTCACACTTTCCAGGTTAAATTTAAAGGACTCGTTTCTAACACCATTGCCGTTTTGAGAAGAAGAGGGAATAAACTTGGACTCCCCCCTCTGCGCACACCTCCTCTCCCTCGCTCGCACTTGCACGCAGGCAAATGTGCAGATTTAATCAGTGTGGAATGTTTTAAATGAATAATTGGGTCTGACAGATTTATTGCAGTTAATTTTGCAATAGAATGGAAAAATGTTTGGATCTCAGCCTTTAAAGTATTAGGAAAACAATTAATCCATCACATAACGGAAATTCCTGTATTACACCCTCATGTCCAATTAAATAATGTCAAGTAATCTTACATTGTAAAATGCTGAAATTTGAAGCTCAAATCATTGAGTGGGATATGTTTTAATTTTTTCAGGAACCTTGAAACAAAAATCACATCAAATTAAAATCAGATGCTTCCATAAAAGGCTTTTTTTTGTTGTTTATTTCATTTTGGGGGGAGATGTTTTTAAATGTAAAAGAAAAAAACCCAGCCCTACTCAAAAATCCATTAATTTCTCTTTTTCTCTCCGGTTTTTGCATCAAAAACGCTGCCTTAGCAAGGCAATCTGAAAGCAAATCAAAAGCTTTAGGATGAAGTCTGCGACCGCATTTTAAAAGACGGCATTCTTTTAAAGAACTTTAAAAGGAGATAACCAGCACTTCTCTTTTCCAGCAGGCAGAGGGGCTGATTCCCGGGTACTTACTCAGACACAACTCTCCGAGACTTCAAGCCGTGTTTTGCTTGAATAACGTCCCGTAGGATCGAGTCCCCAGTTTAGGACCGACTGACAGCAAACTTCTGAGACTGAAAGTAAGCGGGATTCGTTTGTTTTTGTTTACAGCCCAAAGCTGCTAATGCTGTAAAATTGCTTAATGTCACACTCCATCTCCTTTTTATTAAAAGTAAGGTAAAAGAAAAAAAAAAAAAAAAAAAGCCTGCAAATCAAAGAACTTTTGCAGAATAACAAAACCACAGACTCACAAATGTCTTGCCTGCCCCTGAAATTTGAAACTTGGCAAATTCATCTCATTCGGCTGCTGTACAAAAGGTCCCTGAAGCGTGTTACAGTAGGGACTCGCGGGCTTCCCAAATACTTTTGCTATTTCTAAACTAGGGGATACGGGGCTGCGGTTTCAGGGCTCCCTCAGCTAGAGCGAAATGAAAGCGGTGGTGAAATTTTAATATTGCGAAGGTTTAAGAGGAGTGCGCCTGGCTGTTTTTACAGGGGATTGCCGACAGTCCTGTGGCAAGCGAGGTAGGGAGCGCGGGGACAAAAAGGGATTGGAGCACGTGTCGCCACAGAAAGGCAACAACAACAAAAAAACCACAACAAAGTTGGAGGGAATGAAGAAGGAGTAAATATAAAACATAAGGAAATATCCTTCTAGTATGTCAACGGCAAAAAAATAACAAACTGAAATCTCAGGTCGCATTTAAGGGCAATAAATACTGTAATGACTTGCTGGCACCTTTCTTAAGGCACTGTCGGCATGGCTGGACAGATGAAAATGGGGATTTCACTGAATGAAAGAAGTGTAAGACTTGGCCACCACCGTTCAATTTGTTTTTCCAAATACAACACGCTGATTATTTTGCTGGTTTCTTACAGTCTTGACGTTCTGGATACCCACATTGCCACCCAACTATTTCAGTTGCCATAACAACATCAGAAAATTGTTCCTCGATGTCTTTTTTAACAAAATAATTTTGGGACTTGGGAGCTTTCAGAGACGGGACAGTTTCTCAATTTAGGCAGCTCACACCTTTCTCACAAGGAACCTACTTGTTTCTGCTTCCCATTAAAAAAACAAAAAAAACAAAAGGATTTTGAAAATGATGCCCCTTTCTTCCCCCCTTGACTTTGGAAACAGGCCTGTTGCTATAAACAGTTTTTCTGGGGGACTTAGATTTTCAAGAAACAGGCAACCTACAGCAGCTTGGGGACCACCTCCTAAGACTTACAGAAAGGAAAGAAGTACTGTACATGCAGCCCAGCATCCGAAATAACGGCCAAGTCTTCAACACCTATCCACAGAATGAGATTTAAGATCTTCAGAAATTAAATATACAAGCAAAAATTACTAACAAAGTATAATAACGCTGTGTATTTTGTATCTTGTCACTTGGGAGTTCCTCATCCTTCCCTCAAGGCGACTAGAGCTCTCTTCGAGAGCTGCCCCCTGGCATGACTAATATTTTTTTTTTTTTTTTTTGCTTTCTCAGATCAGCTCAGAATGAGTGAAATAAAAAGGAAAACAAAAAAAAGAAAAAAAAAAGAAAAAAAAAAAGCAAACTCAAACCACCAAACAACCGCTGCCTCTTTACCATTAAATAAATTGAATTCCCAGCACAAACAACAAAACAATGGCAAAGAGGATGTGACTAACAAACGCCGAGGGAAGAGTCAAGCTGCCCTCTCTTTGCATATGCAGCCAAACAGAAGTCACTGGGGTTGGGATTTTTTCCCTTCCTATTTAACATATCTGTGCATTTCAATAAATTGAGATGAACAATGCCCGGCTTTCAAAAGTTGCAAATTACTAGGAACACATTGCAAAACGTGAATAGCCCGTAACACTGGAAGATGTTCAGAAGTATTTTCCTTTGGGTTTTTATTTTGTTTTGTTTGGGGTGCGAGATTTTTGTTTTGACTTGGGGTTTTTTTGATTTTTTGGGTTTGTTTTTTTTTTGTTTTTTTTTTTTTTTTGTTAGTTTGGGGGTTTTTTGAATGAGGAAAAGAAGAGACAGAAACCATAATGCTCTAGGAAAACAATCCTAGACTGAGAAAAAGTGTGCCCGTGAGATATGCAAGAAACTTCACCGGATAAAAACGGTTCGAGTGTATATTTTGCAAAAGAGCAAATACCCGTTTATCTCATTGGCTGGTCCAAGCCAGACAGGGAGTTCTTGCTTATGTGCATTGATGATCTTTAGCAAGATGTAAATATTTCTTGTCCTCGCTGCCGATGGCAAGCAGACACCTGCACACCTGCACCTCGAAAGGGGAAAAAATCCCCTTTTCGCTGTTACCGGTGGCATTTCCATAGCTGCTAAAGCAGCGTGATGGGAATCGCGCCTTTCCGAGCAGCCGATTTGGCAGCACAAGTCGCAGGGCGCCCTCCACGCTCAGGAGAAGGGAGGGGAATACTCCCCACGCGGGAAAAAATCTCGACAACCCCCTCGGTAAAAACCAGAACAAAACCAAAAAGCCAAACCCAAACCGCCCAAGCCTTTTAACCCGCGATGTACCCATGTGGAAACGTCTCTTTTCCGGACCCTCCGTGGGCTGGGACGGTCACGGCTCGCTCTGGGCTGACCCCCCCGCGCCTCCCCGCGCCCCGAGCCCACGCCGCGCCGGGCGGGAAAGCGGGGCCGGGGCGACACCCACCGGCAGCGCCGCGAACTGCAGACACGGCCGCCCGCCCCGACGGGCAGGGATGCGGGCCGGGATCCGGGCCGGGATCCGGGCCGGGACGCGGGCAGGGGTGTGGGCTGTGGCAGGCGGTGCGCTTGGAGCGGGTAGGGAAGGGGCGGGCGGAGATGTGGACGGGGCAGGCTGGGATTCGGTCAGGGTGCGGGCAGGGGCACAGAGGAATTGTACGCAGGGGTGCGGGCAGGGGGCAGGCAGGAAAGCCATCAGCTCAGCATTCCTGGCTGGCTTTAGATCTCCACAATTGTTCCCCCTTCCCTCCCGGCGGGGTGAGGAGGGAAGCAACCACTTCAAAGAGGAAACTTTCTGCATGAGGCAAAGACGAGAGTTGTTGTGTCTCTCCGGAACCCGGACTATTACTGTTATTAATATTTCAGTACTCTCGTTCTTCTCTTTCCTCCTCTTTTTTTTTAAATTTTTTTTCTTTCCTTTTTCCGTTTATTTTCTTCTTATTTTTTATTTTTTTATTTTTAATTTTTTTTTTCTTTTTCTTTTTCTTTCCTTTTTCCTTTTTTTTTTTTCTTTCAGCTTGCTAATGAAGCTGTTGTTATTCCTGGGAAAGGAGAAGGCAACACGCGGCGAGGGAGGCGTGCACACCGAAAACTCCCTTTCCAATTTGTTTTCCCCTGAAGAAAATGGAAAATATCTCCGGCGAAGGAATTGGCCAGCAGCTCTCTCTGGATCCTCCACTCCCGTCCTCGCCCCATGGGGCTCTGACGGCGGCAGGGCTTCGGGGTGAGCCTCTTCAGCCCCAGGCCAACCCGCAGCATCTTCCAGCACCTTCTGTCTGAGCATTTTCAAAGGGCTGCACAAACACTAATTAATTACCCGTGCTCCGTATCCGTGCAAACGGGAACCCGGGGATCCATTTTACAGATGGGGAACTGCTTGCACGAGGAGACCCAGTGAGTCACGGTAGTCGAGACAGAAATTAAAATACCAATTTTCTCGTCTTTAAACATACAACCCATTGACCACTTTACCATTCCAAGGGAAGGGGAGAGACAGAATGATGGAGAAATTAATTCCCCCTCTTGCATTCAGCCTAGAGACACAGCCTAGCAGAGGCATAACAGGCAACTCCCCTCACATTCACGCCCGTTTGCACCTAGTCTTTTACCCTCAAATGCTTTACACAGTTAAAACACCACCAAGACAGAATTAAATATCATTAGGAGGAGAGGAAAACTAATTTGAAAAATATGGGAATGCTCATAGCTGCTCAACTGAGCCTTAAACTAGCTGATGAGCCAGTTTGGTAGAGAGAAAGGAGACGGATGTCCCTGGTGTTAGGAACTACAAAGGAGGAGACTCCAGCATCAATACAGACCAGAATGCGGGAGACAGAGACAGAAGACAAATACTTATGGGAGCCGTGGGGTGAGGTGGGGTGGTGTCACTGAGATAGATGGGGACCCGATTTTCCAGGGCAACTGAAGATGCAGACAGGCACCTGGCAGGATTTTTAAAAGCAACTGAGCAAGATATGTACCTAAATCCCACCGATTTCAGTGGATGGGAGGATGTCTAACCTGCTTATGCTCTTTTGAAAATCCTATTAAGTGCCAGCTGCATCTTTAGGAACCCAAACACATTTGAAAATTTATTGTAAGGCTCCAGGATGGATAAATTTTAAGAGCGAAGTGTTGTTGTGTTGATATCAAGAATTAGAAAAACAAAGCCAAATTCCCTCTCTGTCCAAAATGGAATCTGGTGGGTAGGAAATAAAAGATTATTCCTTTATATTTAAAGAAATAATTTTGCATCTTAGCATTTAGCCTTCCTCATTTCTAGATCCTCTTTGTCTTTTGTCATAAACCAACTGGAGTGAGTAGGGGTTTAAAGCAGAAAATGAGTGATGTTGCCAGGCTCCTGACACAAGTGTGCTTGTGGCAGTGCTGGGGGAGAACACAGATGGGTGCAGGGGGGGACAGGTAGTGCTGGCCTATGCAGTGAGGCAGCAGGGCTGCGGGGAACGCTGCTGGGACAGCGATGTGTCGCTGCAAATGCAGGGAGGCAGGAGACAACAGGCAGGTGTCCGGGAACAGCTTTGCCATCACGCTCAAATGCAAAATGAAGTGACTGAGGACACCGGGTGACGTCCCTTTACTTTCAGGGGGTGCTTTGAGGCAACTCAGATAAAACAGTATGTTACCACAAAATAGCTGTAGATGGCAGGTACCTCGTTAGGAATTTCAATATTGATGACATATGGATTACTTTTTTCTCAGAATCAAGGTGGTTTTTCCAGCGTGGATTTTCCTGACAAATTTGATACTTTCATTTATATTGTTTTGAAAACTGTTAAAACAGGATTGTTGAGGGACTGCCAGATTTTCCCATGAGTTCGCTTTAAATATTTAGGTAGCAGCTGTCTCTTGATCACTGACAAACTTTAAAATCCACAGAGTAAAATCTCAACAAACAATTGTGTAAAGACAGAGACTTTCTGAAAGATTCTACAAAAATCCCTCACTATTTTTAAAGCATCTTGGCGCCACCAGTTAAACTGACACAGCAAACCCATTGTGTTTTGCCCCAGTTTTGTTTTGCTCTATACAGCTGTGTTTTCACAGATGCAAAACCATGTGTCTTCAGCAAAAGGTCTACTCTTCCCTTCTGATGTGAGCGAAGATCAAAGGTTCAAACACAGAAATACAAGCTCCTTTTCCCTTTGGAACATGTTTTTATTTTTTGCAGTGGCTCTACACCAGAATTTCCATCTGTTGTCCTTATGCAGTGTACAGGTTAACCTTAACAGCCGGGTTTGCAATGCTGTTATCTCAACTCAGAAGCACAGAGATGAATCATTCTTGCATGTAGGCTTTGAACATCTCACCAAGCAGCAGAAGCAGGGCTGCCTCAGACAGACATCATTTCATGGAGGTGATGGCTCAAGGAGACTTGTTCCTTCCTTCCTTTCCAACAGAAAATCAGGAATTTCCTGAATATTATATGACTATGGTCACATTTAAATTTCTCTAGCCCTAATCTCTGTTGTAATAGAATGGTGCCATCCTTTAAATGGCAGTGTCTCAGTTTATAACACTAGAGACTTTGGCTTATAGAGTTTAGACGGAGTCATTTGACATTTTGTCTCTGCTTCTCCATCAGGCCGGCTGGGAACAACCTCGGAATTAATGTTTTCCTGGAATCATAGAATGGCTTGGTTCAGAAGGGACGTAAAGAGATCCTAGCTGGTTGGAAAGGGCCCTGCATTGCTGCTGTTTCTGCGACTGGCGGGGAACAATTTATCTATGCTTCACAATGGCGTGATGGCAAACAAATTAATAAATTAATGAATAGGTGAATAAAAAGTAAAGTGCTGGCGGCAGCCGTGCCCAGAAAGCAGCGCTGAGGCGCCGGCAGAAGCTCCCGGGCCCGAGCAGGCCGCGGGCCGGGCGCGGCCGCTCCGCCGGGCCGGCACTGCCATCTAGCGGCTCCCCTGGCCCCGCCGGGCCGCGCGGCCGGGCCCGCACCGCGCCCGCCGGCAGCCGCCGCTTCCCAGCCTGCAAAACAACCACGAGCTGCGAGAAGACAGCCCCGAAGCTGCAGGTGAGGTGCGGGACAGCGCCCGTGCTCCGTCCGGAGTGAGCCCACTCCCGGCGAGGAGCTGGAGCAGCACCCCGCTGGCTCTCGCCACCGCACAGCTGCGCAGGTGTTTATGGTGCTGCCATGTCCTAATTCCCACTATTCCAGGTGTGGGGCGCACACGCGAGCCAAAAGAGGGGTCGGCATCGCAGCTGCCACCACGGAGGTCACCGGGGCAGGCGATGGTAGTCGCGGCCCCTCCGTGCTCCCAGCACCACTTGTGCCGTCAGGAGAAGCCACAGCTATCATTGCCCCGGCGTGTGGGGTTTATCCACGCGATGCATGTGCCACCTTCGGCCTGCTGCGCACAGAGGATCGCCTGAACCCTGGTGTACAGAGCTTGGCACCCTGGGTTGCTTGGCACCTAAAACAAGCTGGGTAAATCCTTGACCCTGTGTAAAGCAAAGGCAGTGCCACGATTTCACCCATTTCAGAGACTCCTCATGAGATGGAAATGTCAGGGGCAACCTGATGCTGGGCCCCACTCCTAAAAAGCTGGGCTTGTGGGGGGCACAGCCCAGCACCTGTCTGAGCACAAGGCAAAGAACAACCATGGCATTACACCAGCCCACACCAGCTATTCCTCATGGAACTCCAGTGCCTGGTGGGATGGGATAATGACCATGAGAGGTGAACCCTAGTTCCATTTGCAGCTTCGGCAGTTAGGATTGTTACCAGAGGGTAGATGCCCCTGCCCACAGTGATGGGAATCTTGTCCCAACTCCCCCTTATGCAGTGGAAGCTCTGTGATAGCAGGATGCACACCAACCCCCTCCTTCCACAGCATGCCTTCCCTGGAGCAGCCCAGCAAGTGCAAATCTGCACATTTTATGGGCGTGCATTGAAGGCGCATAAGGCTTTGGATTAGACTTGCTCAGTACTTTAATGAGTATTAAATTAGCTTTGGCAGCAGCAGAAACCCCCAAAAGCATGCTATGCAAATTACTCACTTTGAGAAAAACACACGGCAGTGTTGTTATTTGGAGAAACCAGCACAATCATGGAAGAATAGCTCATCAGTAACTCTTCCTTTGAAAAACATCTCCAATGGGCACAGTACGATTTAATTTCTATTTTTTATTGGAGAAAAAAAAAATCAACAGTCAGTAGACTTTAGCATTGCCAAAGATAATTGCCAAGTACAGCTTTTGTGAAGTTCAGCCCTTCTTGTTTTCTTCTGCCTATGTCCCTCTATATATGCAGGACAAAGACAGTGCCATGCTTCCAGAGCAGAAAAAGAGTGGCAAATGAGTGTTTGCCATAGAATCAGATGGACACCTGTATTTCTGTCATCAGATTTTCAAGTTTTTTTAAGTCCTTTAAAAAGCAAAACCCAGCATGTATTGCCACTTGCTAACAGAAATCAAATCTTACAAGTCGTTCAGAAAAGAGATTGAAAAATGCATGATCTTTTCTTACTCTGTACAGCTCCAGTTGTGGTTACAGTAACAGCTGAAGCTGGGGGAAGCAGTAATTCCACATTTCATAGGGGGTATGACTTCAGCATCGTGTTTCCCCATGACCACTATGCAAACCAGAAGGGTACAGCTTACGTACTGCTGTTACAGAATCTCATCACCATCTTACTGCTGCTTCCGAACAACCTCTAGGAGTACTCCAAAGCCATTACTCACTACCGCTGGTTGAAATTTTTTTTTTAATTAAGAAATAATTATTTAAAAAAAACCCACACCCACTGTCAAAGGTATTTTGCTATTCCAGTCAAAACTGGGAGGCAAATATAGGCACAGTCTGATCTATTGTTTTCATTTCACTGGCTCTCTATTTTCAGAAAGGCAACTAATACAAAAAGGAAAGGGGAAAATAGGGAAAAAAAAGGGATGAGAGAGCAAGGAAAGAAAGAAAAACAAAAGGAAAGAAACCCATTAATTTTTCTTTAAACAGCAGAAATATCAAGAGGAAAACGGTGTCCTTTTCTAAAACCCTGGATACTTTTTTTTACATTTTTCAATCAGCCTGAATGTTATCTAAACAGGAGCTTAGCAGACATGTAGCACATCAGTCAGAGGATGAATTTGCTCTTTATGGAGACATGTAAAACACAAACATTTTTATTATGATGAGGTATGTGTTTCCATTGACTGAGTACTCATGTGGGAGGAAAGCCTATGCAATTCAGCTAGGGAGAGGGAAAAGAGGAACATGAAATGCTTTCCAGGGAGCTCTGTGCTAAGCAGAGGCCATAAAACCTCTACCAGGAGGACACCTACTGCTTTCAGTGATTGAAGGCTGCAGGCAGACGTCCTCTTCTGAACCTAACCTGGGATGGCATCAACATGGGGCACTTAGGATCACCCAGGGGCTGGATGTGATTGCCTCCACAGCCGTGCTGGTGGGAAGGGGCTGCATTGGTGCTGCCGTGAGCCCCATTAGCCTGTATTGAACTTCTCCCAGGCAGACCTACGGGAGCCATTTCCTCTCCTGGGGTGGCAGTGAGATGGTGACCAGTGCCACTCTCAACCAGCATGGCTGCTGGCTCCAAAGTGCACAGGTATGACCTAGCTATCAGCTGCTGTTCCAAGACATCAGTTCCAGTTAACAAGCTCGAGCTGAGCATTTTACTAGAAGGCCACACTTTTGCACAGCCCAAGCACAGTTTTGCTTACTTTCTCTGCAGTAATTAAAATTGAGCTGCGAATTCCCTTCTTTCACACAGATTAATTTTTATTTCACTACCAATTAGTAAAGGCTCAACTTTAGGGAAACTGTTGCACAGCCTAGCACCAAATGAAATTCCTCTGTTTCTTCTAATTCAAACAGAAAGCCTTAGTGGCTCTTTGTTGTGAGAGCAACCTAGATCAGAGAAGTGACAACTCATCTTCACAAAGACAATAATGTGAGAGCCCACTATCTAAACATGAGGTTGTAATTCAACATGATTAAACAGCCTTTTTGCTGTAGAAAGATGTAAACAATTGTTACAATCCTGACACCCGAGTTTTTCTGCAGTTGCAGATTTCTTGTGTGCTAATTTGTTAGTCCAACGCTCTGGTATTCTGATAGCAGGGGGTCTGCATTAGAAACGTTGGTCTTTTTGTTATCAAAAAACCTCAAACCTCCACATCTAGTGAGCTCTGCATCGGAGCACTGGAAAGGAATATCTGTTTGCCTACAGCTTGAATACATTCTTCTATACTTCTGGAATTTGCAACCCAAGCAAACTGGAAAAATATTCATTTTTCTCTGTGAAGCCTGCGGAAAGTTTTGTTTCTCCATTAGCACAGCAACATCATTCTCCACATTCAGCTTCCCTCATGGAAGTGCATTATCTGCAGTAGGATCATATTGTGGCCTAAGTTGCCATATAGTTCTCATTTTCAGTTGCATGCTATTTTTCTGCAAGCAGGAACAGGAAATGCCAGGGCTACATGTCCACTTCAGGCTAAAGTTCTGAGAACTTTGCAATGGTAACAGGAAATTTCAGAGTGAGGTTCTTCTGCTGCAGAAAGCATCACATCACCTGCAATGGCCCTGCTGCACTTCAGCATCTTTAGTTGCAGAGATTCCCCCATAAGAAAAATCCAGAAGTGTCATAACTCCACCAACTATAACTCAGTTGTTAGGCAGTAAGTGGGACTCTGGCAGGCGGCAGCTCCTGTGATGTGCTCATAGTCGGGGCTCAGACACTGTGATGAAAAGCTGCAGCAGAAAGGGGCCCTCAGGGCACTGCAATCCCCATTTCCTTCCACTTCCTGTGGTCCTGTTTTCTGTCCCCTGCTCTTAAGAGGACAAGGCTCCTGTCTGCCTGCCCTGGGTGTGTGCTGACGAAGGAGCACAGCAACCTCCCACCCCATGGGACAATGCCAGGTACTGACCATGCTCTGGTGACAAAGTGGTAGGGGCAGTGACCCCAGGCCACTCTGAGGAGACAAAACGCCTGTGCCGAGGACACCAACAGTGTATCAGTGCCTAATATCTTGGTACCATGTGCATAGTGGTCAGTGAAATATTGCAGCACTACCTTCACATTGGCCCCCATAGCTCAGTGCTCTCCAGCTTGGAAGCCATGCTGACAAACCATGTGGGGTCCAGTATAATTTCAGGCTAAATTCTCCTCTTAGCAATCTGCAAAAACCCCACTAAAATACTTCGGCAAAGACTGTGAGGTAAACTAACAGAAAGTTAGGAAATAGCCAATTTGACTTTTCTGTGTAATCCAAATTCAGCCCTCGGGGCACACAGTTTATGAAGTTCTCTTCAATAATATATTCCCGCAGAGATGTTTTATGGGACAGACCTTAATCATGACTGATAAGGAAGATTACTGTCTGTAGGAACGTGAGAGGCTTGTTTTTTTGTTTTTTGTTTGTGTGTTCATTTTAAGGTTTTTTAAGGTCTTGCCCTTCTGGTGGACACACTGCAGAAGTGCTGCTCGCTGGCATGCAGTTACATATTCCCTTCATCTCAGGGGGACGATGCACAGAAACTCAAGCATGACCTTTGAGGACAGTTTATGAGACTCAACCAAAAGCTACTTTCTTACTGTACCCAATACTTGATTAATACCAATTACTTTGGTAACTAATTGGAGCAAGGATGGAAACTGGGTCTGCCCCCTACCAAGTGAATCCCTCTACCTATTCATGTAGAAAGTCATGGTTTAACCCATTACTGGTTAAAGCAGTGTTTTGAAAATACAGGCTTGAATAACCTCAAAAATAAGGATGAACTCATGTCATTGCTCCTTACCACTGAGCAATTTCTAAAGTAAGAGGACACTCCTGTCAACATTTTTATTTCTGTCCTCTTCTGGAAGGGTCCTGCCTAATTAAGAGAAAATCCAAACTGCTTTTGCATGCAGGTGTTTTGATAAGTGACTCTAATATAAAGGGCTAAGAGCTCTGAATCTTAAGTGGAAGAAACCACTTTCCTGAAACCCACAGTACGGATATTAAATCCATGAAAAGCCTGTGATTAAGGGAATGGTATTCTGCAGTACTTGGCCTGGTCTAGGTTTACGTGATTCCCTGCTCACTTAGAAGATAAGTATTTCCACCTCTTCTCAAGTATAGATGGTCTGTGAGTCTCTTCAGAAGTTTGTACTTGGCACATTATTAAAATTATTTGGATGTTCAAAAGTAAAAGAGTGCAGGTGAAGAGAGATCTCTACTTCCTGAGCTGTGAGCTGACAGTGAAGCACCCAAATTTATGGGAGATTCATGACTCTCATCTCTGTATGCCTCAGCTCCCTATTTGTAAAACAGAAGTAATACCAGCCCTTTTTATCGTGAGGGTTTTCTAAAGATAAATTAATTAATGTTTGTTAAGCATTCAGATATTTATAGCGATAAGTGCCATAGAAAAGCTCATAAGGAAATTAACAATTCTGTCTTCACAGCAGGGTTTCAATAGTGTGCAGTAAATAAGGCCTAGGGCTACACATTGAAAAATTAGGAGAAAACAAAATATTGAATAACTGCTCATTAACTCAGCATCATCCATCTTGTTCACTCACTGAGGCAGGGGTCCTGTGGAAAAAACTATGTACAATCTTGATTTTGAAAGACTGTGCTATCAAGCAAACATATAAGGGGGCTGAACTTAACTGCACCAGCTATCTTAATTTTGACATTTCCTAACTCCTGAATATTTTACTCTCCAGCCTTTATGAAGCTGCTTTGAGATGTTGCAAGATTTTGCCAGCTCCCCTTATAAAAGAACGCTCTAAGAATGCTGTGTGCAGGGAGATACAGAAGCTGAAAGAATGCCAGAATCATAAAAGAAAACAATGTTAATAGAATCAAAAGAAAACTTCAGTAAAATTTTGCTCTAGTCGTTTAAAAGGCAAGAAAATACTAGTGAAACAGCTTACATTTCACAACAATAGTATGCAACCAATGGGAATTTCCAGAGGAAATGCAGTCAGAGACCAGATTTGGTCATCAGCATTCAACAGTGCAGCCTTCCATGCAGTTGCTCTCTCCATATCAACATTTGGATGGGAACTGGAAATTAAGTACCTTCACAAACATTAGGTACTGGAAATCAAGATTACTTGAAAGAAAACACTGAGAGCATTTAGAGCTTAACAATTCCTTATCTGCAAGGGTCCATGGAAAAGGTGAATGGAATACTAAGGAACGTCTGCCTTAGCAGGAGTGCTTCTGGGCAGCAGGAGAAGGTCTGCACAAAACAGGATGGAGGGAAGTACACTCAGTCTTTCTCAGAGAGGGCAATTTGTGAGGACACACAGCAATAAAAATACTTGTCTGCTGCACAGAAATCACCAAGCCCTAGCTGTGACTGCAGCAGCATCTAATGCGACCATGGGTTTATATGTGACATCATCATAGCTAAAAGAAAACAAAACAAAATTTAAAATAAATTGAATATGTAGCCAGAAAAAAAAAAAAAAAAAAAGAGGAAATACAATTACCAAACTATTGTATATTCACCTATTGGCAAAATCTAGTATGTTTTTGTCAGATATTTAATCCCACAATGAGTTTTTTGTTCAAAAAAGAAAAGGGTTAGTTTAGGAAAAAAGACAAAACAACCCCACACCCAAGACTTAAGCAAAATCCATCAAAATGTTACGTGCTGATTAGTATTAAAAAGATTAGGTGGGAATACAGCTTATCTTGTGAAAAGAAAACAAACTCAAAGAGTAATGTGTGAAGTAACAAATCCAAAGCTATAAAAAGAAGGGGCAGTGGGAAAATGGCATTTTTCATTTCTTTTTGTAACACTTCACATCTACATTCATTAATTAAGATTTTGTATTTTTTAGCTATTTTTTTCTTCCACAAAAAAAAAAGAAAGAAAAATGGTGGGAAAAGCAAAACATACTTGTCATGGTGGTAAAATGTTAATTCTGCTAGAAACACTTGCTTATTTTGTCTATCTTGAACATATAAACCTGTGGGGAAAAATCTCAAAGATATTTTTAAACTGTGCACCATAAACGTTTTAAGATTTGCTTGTTGAGGAAATTTTTGCAGTCAAAAGTTTCTCTAGAGAGATTATTTACAGTATTAATTTAAGGCCTTACTTTTTTATTCCTCCTCAAAGGAAAAAAAAAATAAATCCCATTGGCTTCAGAGCAAGCAAATTGATTGCTAATGATGAGATGACTGCAATGAGGATTCAAATGATACACTTTTGCCAGGGATTGTGTTTCTTTTATACTACCTTTCCAGAATTATGCTAATTAAATACCTAATAGAATGCCTTTCAATTAATTAACATATTGTCTCATATTCCTCATTTAACAGTAGCTTCTAAAAATAATTACGTATTAAATTCAAGATCCCAGGCACCTGTTTCAGCGGCAGGTTGCATTGTGCTGAGCCATGCAATTTCTTATCTACACTAACAGTCATAT
The DNA here is from genome assembly GCA_020086605.1 of Lanius collurio. NCBI lineage: Eukaryota > Metazoa > Chordata > Aves > Passeriformes > Laniidae > Lanius > Lanius collurio. The sequence goes on along the minus strand of JACBWW010000007.1, from coordinate 3,962,284 downwards.
GAGAAGTGAGGGAATTGTGTTGTCCTTAGCTTTTTGGGGGCTTCTTTTGGTCATATGTACTTTTTGTGGTGTGTCAGCCTTAAACTAGGCTTTGAAACCCAAGGGGGAAATCACAGACAGCCTAAAGCCAAGGGGAATTTTACACTGCCTTCAGCCACCCTGTGATTTCATTTCCCTCAAAGCCTTTTTGCTTTGGACTGTGTTGCTTATAGCAGCCCCAGACACTGCTCACAACCCCCAGACCACCACAAAAGACAATACAGCGAAAGGTTTGTTCACTGGACTTCAGCCTTAACTCGTGTGACCGTCCAGCTTTTATCCATCCTTGCGCTGCCTCGCAAGGGCAGCCCAGCGCTTTGCCGAGCTGCACCAGGCATCGTTTGCCTTCAGCAGGGGAGATGGCTGCAAGTGAGGCCCAGCACACCATTGTCTTGGGACGGTGGCAAACCAGCATCCGAGGCAAACAAAACGCTGCCAGCAGCAGTACAGCATGCGGGGAGCAAACCTGCCCTGCGTCGCACCCCAGCGCAGGCACACGCGGCCCCGCGCACAGCCCGCTTGGTGCTCGGAACGTGGACAGACTGAGGAGCATCTGTGCTGGGGGGGAAACGGAACAAATAAGTAATTGCTGTTTTTACTAAGTAAAGCAGAAAATTACAGCATATTAACAGCCAAGCGCGTTTGTTGCCTGGGAAGAACCATTTGTGTTCCAGTTCGGGCTTTTTTACTCATCTGAAGTCTGTGCCTCAAAGCACATTAAAAACATTTGAATTATTATTATGAGTTTGTGTTCTCATATGGATTTAAAGTCTATAAATATTATGGGGGATGGGGAGAGAAGAAAGTAAAATAAATAAATTCAAGAAAATTTTGTGTATTTCTAACAGTGGAATCTGGTGGTGGATGCAGCTCTGAATTAGTACCTTAGAAAACATGCAATTCTTTTTAGAGAGCATTTATTGTATTAAAAATGTGTCCTGGTTTATCAGGAAAGTGTGTGGCTATGTGTATGCTCTCTTAGCCACATTCATCTCTCTTCAAAAAGACATCCACCAGAATAGCACTCTTTAGGGACAGTGTTTCAGGGTTGACAAGAACATTAAACCATATTATAATTATCTCTTCAATGAAAACACTGCTTTGTAGTGGAGGCAATGCACGGTCCTCAAGGCGAGTGTTATTAGGCTGTATGTGTTTTCTTGGAAGGAGATTCATGGAAAGAAAAAAGCTTTATAATTTACTGCAAGGAAAAAAAATACAGAGTACATGTCATGCATAGCAAAAGGGATTTTACAAAGAAGGCACTAAGTTGAGTGCCTCACTTATCTTCAAGAATGCTTCTACATAATAAGTGGGGATCGGTTTAACACAAGCTACAATATAGATATAACACACACATACAATTCTCTGTGACCATTCATATAGATAACTGCAAAAAATTGTCTGTAAAGTAAGGTAAATATAAAGCAATTGCCTCCTATGACATAAATAGGTTCTGTCTCATTCTTTGAGAGGTCACCACTGAACAGAATACATTCTTATGACAGTGCAGATAATAAAATCTGTTATTCTTAATGTGAATACAAGGATTTTCTAACCCATCTTCCACATTCAAAATACTGTTTTCTCAAATTAATCTGAAATTATAAAGTATGAGTTCTGAAACAGCAAGAAAAGTTACAAATTGCACCAAGATGATTCTAATATGTTCATAAATGATGGTATTTAATATGCACATCTTACACATACTATCCACACATGCACATTTGGATTTATTTATTCACATTAAAAAATAATAATAATACTATGGCTTTTTAATACTTTTTCAAATGCCTGAATTATTTTAAACCAGGAATTTTCTTCTTGTTTGTTAAAATGAAGTTGCAACTTTGTTTTCTTTAGTATGTTGGCAAATGGATAGATTTAAATTCCTTAAAATTGAATGAACTAGATGAAAGAAACAAATAATGTTAACCAACAGTTCTATATATCCTGAACACAGCAAACACTGACAATATTATGAGAATCTTGGGTTAATGGAGAATTGTAAAGCTGTGGCATTTCAGCTGTGTGCATGCAGGTCTAGGCACATGAAGACAAACACAAAAGACAACAGCCCCACTAAACAGCTACCAAAAATATACCCAGTTGGCCTAACACTAGACACAACAGCTTGAGCATTCGTAGGAAAAAAAAAAAAGTCAGAAACTCACCAAATCTTGGTTTTAAAAGCATGCTAGGTATCCAGAGAGAGAGCATTCGGAACAGTCAATTACTTTCACATTTTGTCCCAGGACTTTAAAAGTTAAAGGCATAGTTCTGCCAATTGTGAGATGCCCCATCCAGCACAGACCACCCACAACTACTGATTTTCCATCTGGTGAACAAAACAGACATCTCCCTAATTATTTTTAAAAAGGTTTTTTTTTCTAACATACTTCCTTTATTTGTCTGTGACCTGGAACTTAATGGAAAACCTGGTAGATGCCAACCTCATTTCTTGTAATGAAGCATCTTATTTTCCCTACTTTAAGCATGCTTATTTAAAAGCTATTTAATAGAAAGTTATTACCTAAGCTGATCTTTGATAGGACCAAAATTACTAAATAGTTTGAAATTAGAACAACTTTATATCGAACCCTAAATGTTCTAGTTAAAGATTAACTGTTAAAAGTCCTTCCCTTAAAGCAGCATATTAAAACAGAAAGCAATGAGGTTTACAGTCTCATATGCTGGGTTCCCATATTGCCAGTGTCAAAATTTATGCCTTTTTTCAGCAATATGGTTGCCATTGCCAGCACTACACTTATAAATGCCAACTGTAATTAAAATCTGGCACCTTATACAAGCATTAAACATGCTTACAGAGTAAAAAAAAAAAAAATCTTTATTTTAAAATACTCTTTGCAGCATATGCAGGCTTAAAAAAAAGTTCTTCTTCTGCCAGTTTTAGAAACATCACAGGAAAAAAAAAAAAAAAAGCAAGGTCCAAGTTGTCCTGAAAATTGGTCCAGAGAAACCTAAATACTGTGCTAAATTTCACAGTGGATGCATTTGAGGGAGAGATGGCAAAATCTGGATTTTCACTTGAAAGGGACTGCAAAGAAATAGCACATTTAAAAATGTGGAGCCTGGGCAGACACACGGGGCAGGTAACACCCGGCCTTTATCTCAGCACCCTTTACAATGGCGGTTACAGTTCAATGGAGATGTAAAGCCTCATCGCTGTCACGGTGAATGCCCAAGCAGGGTTGTGGATCCCAGAGCCCAGTAAGGGAGACTGCAGAGAAGAACAGAGGCTGGGATGAACTTGTAGCCTGTTCATCTTAATAGTTTTGGGGATGCAAACATGATCATCTGGGCTTTTCATCCCTTACACACTCACCCCTGCTGCACTGCTGTGCCTCCAGTAGTGAGTTCCAGGCTGGGTGGCCAGTTAAGAAAAATCCTCTCCCAGGCTTGCCAACAACAGAAGTGATCAGCAGGAGGCTCCTGGAGGTTCAAGACATCTACAGGGCTACCTTGGGAAATAACCTTAGGGAAAATGGGGAGCTGGGGAAACAGGCCATTATACCCAGCAAAATGTCCAGTCATAAATTCCTTTTCTACTTCCTAGTATGCTGCTTCTGAGTTACATAGCTGTCTCATGGACATGCTGAAGATGAGGAACCCATGTTCATGAGAGCTTAAAATGTAAAGAAGCTACCCAGGCACACAGCAGCAGGTGCACAAATGGGGTGCTGCAGCACCCTGAGATTGCTTCTTGGTCTGGCAGCACTGCACCAATCACTGGCCTCTGCTGCTCCAGACATTCATCTTGGCTAAGAGGTGAGGCATCCAGCCACACTGCCAAGCAATTTGCTGGAGAAGGACCACCTCTCAGAAACTCAGCACCACCTGGGGGCTCCCATTTGTGGGGAGCTGCCAGACTGATTTTTAAACAGCAACCGAAAGGAGTGTTTTTTCAAAGCAATTTGATGACAGGTTATGAACTGGCATTTACCAGAACAACTTCCAACATGACCAGTAGATGGAGAGGAACCATGATGGTGCCTGTCTCAATGTTTGGGACACCACGGACCAAAGGCAGCAGGACTCAGCAGAGTCTCTGCTGCAAAGGCATGATGACCGAGAAACTCCATACTGTCCTCCGTACCTCATTCTGCTGGTGCCTGAAGCAAGGTTTTTTCTCGTGATCTCACCAGCAGAAGAGGTAATTAAATTTCATTGTGGGGTGTCCCGTGTACCAAATGTTTATGGACAAGACTGAAAAATTGTATCTTCACATTTTCTTGACATCACATTCTTGGCTGAATTTCTGAATCCTTATGTCAAATTTGCACTGATGTTTATTTTCACTTGTAGGTATTCCAGTTATCGATGACTTTCAGCAGGATTAAATCTTTCAAGACAGACACTTTTCTTAAAAATAAACTAAACTACCAAATGGGAAACCTTGAATTAGATAATTAATTTGAAGCGTGTTTTCCCATGTAAAGGTTTTAGTTATTTTCTTGGAGAAAGGTTAATTCTCAGTTTGTAACCACTAAAGTATGTTGCTCTTGTCGTGGTAAAATAAGTAAGTAAGAGATGATCTGAACTAAACCACTACAGCTCTGTAACTAAATATAGCTTTTACACTAAATTTGGCACTTCTTATTGCTAGCCAGAAGGACAGAGTAGCTCTGCTGATACATATTTAAACTTTTCTATACCTCATTATACATTTTTTCAGATTAATTTTACTGGTTTTTTTAGAAAATCATTTATGGCACAATTCTTATTTACTAGTTGATCTCTTTGTGTTTACTTATGATTTATGTTTCTTTGGATGAAAACTGGAATGCAATTTAAAATGTAGTGAGAGTATATTGCTTGCATAGCACTATCTGAAAGAGGCTAGACTTGTAAAAAAATAATAATTAGATTTAAAAATTGATCTGTTAAAATAACTCAGTATTAGCTAGAATTAGCACCAATCTAGTATTTGGTCTTAATATCATCCAATATTGTAGTATTAACAAATCTAATCCTCTCATAATTACCTTTTATTCACAGATTGGTAGAGAAGAACAAGCTTTTCTGCTTTTTTCAACTCCCAATTGGTCAAGTTTGAATAAATTAGTAATTTAACTGAGCTAATTGAATATATTGAAGAAAATATTCTCTTGGTACTTGCAGAGGAGGCTATTGATCTCAAAAGTCAACACAATACTTCAAATACTTAGAGTTTCTAGAGTTTAGATTTTGACTTTCATCAGCTGAATGGTTCGATCTACAACCTGGAATCACTGTTTCTATTTTGGTAGAGGGTGGTGGTGGTTTTTATATAAACAGTTTACGGTAAGCTTAGGATTTGCCATAATTTTAATAGGCATATTTTTAAGAATAAATACACTCAGCATAAATTTTGAAAACTGTTTTTCTTATTTATTTCTTGATCACAAAGTTGTTGCCATGTCATTGACTCAGGGTTCAGCTCTCTGCTTATCATTTAGTTCCAGAATAATTTTTTTTTTTTTTTTTAATGGAAGAATAGGCCAGCATTACTGTTACTGGTGGCAGAAAGCAGCAAGACGTACATCTCATGTATTTAATATAAAGATGCCAGAAAATAATTTTTATCAGTTGTGAACAGGCTGAAAGTGGTCTGAAAAAGAATCTGGCAGCATCTAAAGTGTTAAAAATTTTCAATATCTTTCTTTATTAGACTAATTCCCTTCATGGTTGTGGAGTGAAGACATCCTGCAGACATCACTCTCCACGCTGCGGACTTTGTCAGGCATTGCAGGCAAATCAGTCAGGCAAGGGGTGAATATTCCTATCTTTGAAGTCAAGGCCTCCCAACGTATTTGCAATCTACAGTATCAGAAAGGCCCAAATTGTTGCTGGTTTGCCTCAGCAAGTTTGTGCTTAGGTTCAAAACCATTTAATTTTGCCATTACCATTGCATAAACAATGTGATTTTATTTAGTCATAGATTACAGTAACAAACCTAAAATATCATGTCTGCTTTTTTTTTTTGGTAGATTTTGCCATTTGTGTTGGTTATGTTTTCAGGTTAATATACCACTTTCCAGGCAAAAGTGGTCAAAGAAGTTGATAAAAAATATCCAAAGGAAAAAGACCCAAAGAAATGCAGCCCTTTGAGAGCACATTTATTCTCTGGTTTATCTTGTTTAGGAACACCAGTGCTGAGTTTCTGTGGAAAGACATGCCACCAATGGCATGTGTCTTAGATGATGATGCTGACATTAAAGACAAGGTTGACTTAACTGAGCTCTGTATCATTTCAGATATACTCAAAGGAAATCCACTGTGACTGCATAAAGACAACAGTGCACTTCAATTTTGTCTTAGAAATTACAAATCTGTAAATGCCAAGTCAACTTTCACACCCTGAATGTGTCCTTGTGCAAGCACTGTGTCACAGTGTTTTTCCTGTCCTTTTTTTCTTTTTCTTTTTTTTTAATTTCTTGTGTACAAGACATAGTTCTATTCATTCCAAATTACTGAATCTAGACAAGATTTTCCCTATTTTAAGTTTCCTTACTGGAACGAAAAAAAATGTTAGGAAATGCCACACACCACTTCTTGGTAAGTAATTTTCATTTCTTTCCAGCATTTATCTGGCCAGATGAATGTGAAACAGGGCTTGAGAGCACTCAAAAGGGAATGAAGGAGCACTGCTCAGGTTCTGTTTGACAGAGAAGGTATAGCATGTAGGTGGAAAGGAGCCCCTTTGATTTTTAGCCTTAGAAAGTTCAGTAGCATCAAAAGCTCTGACACCAGGCTTCCCGACCTTCAGACAGATGTGATCCAATGCAACCAAACTTCTAGACTGCCAAAGAGTTTATGTGGATCCAGCCTTGTAGACAAAAAAGAAACTTTTCCTTCTAAAATGAGACTCTTCCCTCCTTAGGTAGAGAAAGGGGGACAAAGACAAATTCAACCTGTACCCTCTCTGTAGGGTGCCATAGCCTTTACCCTAAGACAGCCACTGTTCAGCATGCTGAGCTTCATGTGCTGTGGAAGTAACTGGTGTAAAGTGGTGAGCAAACAGCACACATATCAAACCATCCACACTGAAAGACATGGATGTGCTTAAAGCATGACAAAAGTAAAGAAATGCACGGCAAGGAAGGGACTCTCAAGCTGAAAGAGTGTCATGGATGAGAAAACACAGTTAACCAATAGCAGTAACAAAAGGCGAGGGGGAAAAAATCCCAGAGGAGCAGAGCCCAACATCCTGCAGCAACTCGCTGAAAGTAATGGAGATTTTTGGCATCAGTCTGCCTTTTGTAGAGCAGTTACTGGCTCCACCAAAATCTGGCTGACAGGCTTCCTTAGAGCATGTAGATGTACCCTGCACAACAGCCCTGCTGGGCTCACTGGTGAGTAAAATTGTATGAAAGTGGGTAAGAGAAGAAAAATGCAGAAAGATATGAGCTTTTCTTACCCAACACCACTAGCTTCCAGAACTTAATTAAAAAAATAACTAGAGAAGATTCCTGCAAAGACAAAACTGCAATCCAAGGAAAGGATCATCTTAGGAGGAAACTGCAGAATTACGCTTTCTGATAGGTGTGATACCTGAACCAGCCAGGCTAAACTAGATACAGTGCTCTTCATCTTGAGATAACCTCTCTTGCAGCACGCCACCACAGGAGGTTATCCTGTAGCTCTTGAATCACCAGCGTCACAATGTGTAAGAAAACAAAGCCTCTAATTAAAAATGTCATTGCATATTTTCATTATTTATGGGTATTGTGAAACATGTATCTCAAGCAGTAAGTTAAAGTAGGGCATAGAAGGAACATGTGCCTTTGGAAAATCAAGTACTACCTCTTCTGCACTGCTTCTGTGGGGAAGTACTGGAAAAGCACAGCCTGGTGGGTCCTGGGCAGAGCTAGCACATAGGAGAAAACACCATCCCACGCCAAGTTGTTTAATACAATGTCATGTCTCTTTTCCCCTGAATTAAGCTAGAAAAAGATTTACTCCATGGTTTCAAATCTGTCTGGAAGAGAGAGAGAGAGAGACTCCAGAGCAGCAGTCCATACTCAGAGCACCATTTCATTGGAATGTGGCAGGTTGGGGCTTAGCAAGTACAATTTTTCTATTGAACAGATGTTTGTTGGTTACAGTGGAAACTACCAGAAAGGTCAAAAACTTGAATGTCATTACAAATTAAACTGCCTTCTCAAACTCATTATTATTATTTATCCGCTCTAGGTTGAGAGAGGACTATGTAGAAAAAATCTTGGCTCTCTATTGCCACTGAAGCAGTGCTAAGAGCAGAAAAACCTGAGGCTCCAGAGGGGATGCCCAACTGCAAACTTTTACAAGCCCTAGAAACTTACACTGTACATGAAGTCTCAAAAACTGAAGACGAATTACATGATTTGTTTTGCATAATGCCTGTTTGAATGATATCTACTTCTAATACTATTTTAAAGCTCTTTTCATAAAATTACTGTTGTTCTCACCACACAGCACACCAAGAATTATTTAAATCCGAATAAGTCCTGTTTGTTGTTTGACATGATTTATCTATTTATCTAAGCCCATGTTCCTTCCCCAGAAGGAATGGCAACACATTAGTTCCCTCCTGCCCGAGCAATATAGAAACACTTTGTATTATATTACATTATATCATAAACTTTGGTAACCAGTATTTCCCTTCACGAAAAACCACACATGTTGCCCTCTGCCTTTAGCAGGCACACATGGGTTCCAACTGGCTGCCATTAAGTTTCAGGTTTTAAAACCTGCAAACAAACATACGGTAGAAGTTAAAATTATGCACTGCTGCTAAATATGCTGTGTGTACTGCAGGAGGATGGTCTGAAACAACCATGTTAACAGTTCAACATTTAAACAAAAATAAACAAATTAATTAAAAAGAAAAGGAGTGGGATGATTTTGAGTTTGTATTTTCTATCTGCTGCACCTCATTTCTCCTCGCTTAACTCTGTCCATACTAAGAACACAACCAGCCAAGACTTTAAGTGAATAGGATCAGTCAGATAAATTTTGGGACACTAAGTAATGGGAGCCCTTTTCCAAGCAGTAAAGCTGTTGCAGGGTGAGGCAGGAGCAGGCAACAAAGCGAGGGGGTGTGAAGGGGACTGGCCATTAACTTATCAGTTCCAGGCCTTAGCTTTCTAATTGACAACCTCAGGGCTACTTTCATCACTTGTCGACTTCAAACCCACACTCAATTTTTCCTTTAGATAATGATGCAACTATAACATAACGGTGTTTCTGACATATTGCAGCATGTAGAAGTAGGAAGATTTCCTCAGTAGCTTAGTTTAACAGGAATGTAAAAAAAACCCCAACTGTTAAATGGTTTTCACATCTATCAACATCTCAAAAAATCCATCAGTAAGAAAACAGATTTTATACTTCCAGTATGCCAAAGTCACTGTTTGGTGCTGACCCAACCCAAAGCACCTTCAGTGCTTTAGTATCACTAAAGATTTAACAAAACAAGTGAATGGTTAAGGCAATAAGCCCACAAAACATGCATTCATATATAAAGCCTAAATAAAGGAACCCACAGAACTTTGAAATGTACTACATTAGAGAACTTGAACAATAAATTCCCCAAAAATGTCAAAAAAAAATACACTGATGACATGCCATCTAGAAACCTTATGTCCTTCACAAAGGAAATACAGAAATAACAGAAATGCTGCCACGAACAGCTGTCTCTCCCTACAGAGAGACAGAAAAACCTGACTCCTGTGCCCCCCCCCCCCAAGAAATCTGAGTGGTCGCTAAAGGCAGCTAAGCCATTTAAGCAGAGTAAGGTCCTCCGGTACGCATATTCATCATATTCGGATCAAAAATTTTAAAAATACTAGATTTTGTCAAGTAACAGCATGTCCATAGGCAGCAAAGCACCTGGGTCTAACATAAACAGTCACATAACTACCTTTTAATAGTGGATATAAAGGTTTGAGTCCTGCAGTCGGCTCTGCAAAGGCCTGGGGTCACACTGAGCTCAGTGCAGTGTCTGGGGCCCTGAGCACGTCAATCCAGGCAACAAAAGCAGTGTCAGAACATGGAATAATACGGATGTGCATCCCAAGTGCAGCCATTCCACCGGCTCCTATGTGATCCACGTGAGGAGGCAAGACAGGCTGGATACCACATTGCACAGCCAGGTGCTGCTGGAGCTGGTGTGCATAAGCAGGCAGGTATGGAACTAATCCAGATTAACACAGCAAAGTGTTAATCACAGCTGCAGGCACACTTGATGTGCAGTCAGCTCTTGTCTCCACTGGCATTTGGGCTCTGATGGTGCAAATGGGCGCCCAGGTAAGTTCAGTCACAGGACATTAATGTAGCCATGAATTTCTAAGGCTTACACTGGCCTGACTGGAAGAGTTCAGCCCCACCAATTTAATGTTACAGATATGAATGCCTCATTCCAGGGAGCAATTGCTACATTTTGGTCATAAACTTTAAAACGATGGCTCCAGCTCTTATTTGAGGATTAAGAGGGGAGCAGGTAAGGAAAGCAGTACCTGCTCTGAGAAAAAACACTGGGCTCAGTGTTTCCTTGGGCTGCCCTTTCAGGCATTCTAAATCCATAAAGCTGCATCATATTGTGAATTTTGCAGATTACACTGCCTGTTCAGAGTTGTAACAATGGTATCTCACCATAACACCCCCTTTCAAGTGTCATGCATGCTGCTACTCCTTCAAGCAGTAAGAATGCAAGAGCTCTCCCCACAAAATGCCTGGCCCACATCATGGGCAAAGGTCACCAGTTGCAAAATATTATTAAAAAGCCAGGACAAACTTATTTTATAGCCAAATTAACAGCTCAGCAAAACAGTGGGCTGTAACAGGGAAGATAGCAAGTCCAACAGCTGGGCAGTTCAGCTGCTAAGGTTTTTACTGGGATCATTGGCCGGGATGCTTTGGGGTTGTTTTGGACAAAAGAGATATCAACACAAGAAGTGTGAAAACTCAAGTTATTACATGAAATATTAGAGGCAGGTGTTTTTCCATTTTTTAAAACCAAATCCCCACCACCTTTGCAATTTTGCTGCTCCAAGGCTGCAACCAGCAGTACAAACTGGTTCCCTTTTAGGGTTTGGAGCATGGGTTTTACAAGCCTGTTTTGCCTTCCTGCAGGCACTTTGAGGTTATAAATGGCACCTTTCAGTGTCCTGAATTATGAAGGGCAGCTAGTCCTGAATTCTCCTGTCGCTTAATGATCTCACATAAAATGAGGTCCACAAAACTTTTACTACCCCTGCAGTTCAAATTCACAGGTGAAGAACCACCAGGGAAAGGATGTGGACATCTTTTGCTTTCCTAATTTTCCAGGTGCAAGAAAGTTTCCCACTTGGACTTGAACAATTAGTTACTCTCAAAGCAAAGCCTGATCTAAATAAAAAGACTTCAGTATGTTCCCCTGATAAGCACTGGGAAAATCCAAGGGGAAACCCCTTGACAACAGCACACACCAGTATCAAATTTAGGTTAAAAATAAAATTAGGTTTAAAAGACCTTATCTAAGTATTTACTAGTCTTTTTTTTTGCACCTAATATTTTTCACTTATCACAACTAAGTATATCTGACACTCAAGGATTACAGATAATATTTAATTAAAACATTGATTGGTTCTGCCCTTATTCTGGTAATAATATCCAATGTTTGGAAAACATACTGCACCCTAGCAGTATGAACAAAAAGTCAAAAGAAAATATTTCAAAAAAAAAGAAAGGATTTTGTTTGCTACAAATTACTTCTGCATTTATATAAAGATTTAATGATTCATGGCATGCCAAATACAATGCTAATGAGCTTTGGGTTGTGTTTTTCATTTTTGTTAGAATTTTTTTCCTGCTAAAAACAATTACTAGAGGCCATTCAAATGCCACTGCATAAACCAGGAAACCTAGTAAAACTGCAGGTAAAATTGGTATTTTGTTTTAAGTGTGGCTCAGGAGTCCAATTCACTTGTTGGTGAGCTGCATATTTCAAATAGCACCTATAACTCCTTCAAAAATGGAAGCCAGGTAAGATGCTTTTAAAAAACACATTTACAACATCCACTAATGAAAAACAAAAATTAAAGAGTGTAAGCTTACCATTTAATTCCTGCCTTCTGAGGATGAACATCTTAGCCTTTCTGCTTTCTTCTCCATTTTCCAATGAAAGGTAGATAAACGAGCAGAAATATAAGCTCTTAATTCTCAGCACCTCTTAGAGGACACACGTGCCCATAGGAGCTTAAAAACCTTCCTGGGGAGCATTATTAATCTTGCTGCTAACAGCACAGAATTTTTAAAGCCTATTAAAACACCGTCTAGTCATAGACATGCAAGTCTTGCTTTTTAGTGACCTGGTTTCAAGAAACAAACAAAAAGTCAGTGGAAATTATGCCAAATTAACTTTCATCATTCAGTTACACGGATCACTGCCCACCTCAACTACTAACTAGATACCAAACACCGTCCTTCTACAACAAACCTTGCTATTGTCCTTCTACAACAAATCTTGCCATCTACCACATAGAATAGTTTGAGTTGGAAGGGGCCTTTAAAAGTCAGCTAGTCCAATCCCCTGCCATGGCCAGGGACATCTACTGCTAGATCAACTATTCAGTTTAATGGAAACCCTACTTTGACCTTGCTTTGTCCTTGACCTTGCTCCTCCACCTCTGCCTTTGGACCCAGGAATATTTTCAGAAATCTGAAAATAATTCCAACTGCTTTCTTCCCAGGGTGTAGCACTCCTGCTTGGCTGCAGCCAAGCTGCTGTCCATTTACACCACTGCAAGTCAAGCTACTATTAATGCCTTGGACTTCAGTCTTTCAGGTAACATGTGCATTACTCCAAAGACTTTCAGATGACTTTTTAACTGAAAACATCCAGGATGTTGGGGGTTTTAACAAATCATCATAGTTGTTGCCCAGCAGCTGATAAGGCTGGAGTTAATTAATGTTGCCAGGAAGTAGAAATATAGCTGTGATGAGCTAGTCCTGTTATGCTCATATTCAAAACATTTCCCCTCCTTTCCTTGAAGAGCATTTCACCAACTTAACAAAAAAACCCCACAGAAACAAACTCAACCCCCCTGACCCAACAGACTGAGCGACTGAAAGATATTCACACTAACTAACCCTGCTCTCCAGTTCACCCCCCTGCAAAATCCCACTGACAATATCAAGAGTGGGGAATCAAACTCCTTTATTACTGAGTCCACAGCAGATAAAGCAGCAATTGTGCTTATACAGTACTGGAAGTGTAGCTACAACATAGCGTGACAGCTTGTTAGTGTTGAAAATATATAAGCTCTTTGTAATTGTGCCTTTGGAATGCCATCTGTCTTGAATTAACGTCCACCTGGGATCATGTTTCGATGACCAATATGGACAGATTACTGGAACTTTAAAACCTCGCTTTCTTTGTAATTGACATTTAAACTGTTTGAAGTTTCTCATTAAGTCCTTTTTTACAAATTAGGTGCAGATGTATAAAGCTAAATGTACAGTACTAAGGGAAATTAGGTCACCTGAATGCTCAATAATAAAATGTATCAACTGTTTAAGTGCAATGAGTACATTAAAATTTAGAGATCAACTTTATGCCCCAAATTCTTCAAAGTTTCATCGTTCCCCTTTCATTGCTGCAGAGCCCTTGATGCTAACCATTTTTAATTAAAAAGGCAGAGAAGAAGGCGGGTTTGGCCACGCAGCCAGTGACGACCAGACAGCCCTGTCTCACAAAGAGCTAGAGAAGGCAGGGCAAGCAGCCACAGAGATGCCCATTTCACAGGGACAGGCAAATCCTATTTACACCAATGATGCCAGGAGATTTAATGGGCACAGGGAGACTTGAGAAGTAAATATAGGTTTGACAAGAAAATAAGAGAAAATATACGAAGGAGACTTGTTCAACATCCTGGGGCTAAGTAACCACAAACTGACCTCCAGACCCATTTGCAGTCAAAGTTCTGCAGACCTGCTGTGCTCCTCAGCCTTGTGGGGCGGAAGAGGGAAGTACAAAAAGGGCAGTGGCTGGAGAAACACCTCCATGCACAGCCCGGCTGACAAAATAAGGGCAAATTGAGTATTTCCCCTTTCCAAACAAGGAGGTTCAGAACTCGGGGAGGTGTGAGAAAGGGGTACAGAAGAAATCACCACCAGAAGCTCACGATGTGCATAGGACAGGAGTTCATCGGCAGAAATTCTACAAAGCTCTTGGCATCAAGGGGCTTTTACCTGTCAGAACGGCTCTTAGGACAAGAGACTTCAAGTACAGCAGCCCAGTCTCCCCAGCAGGTATGAAAACACCAGGGACCTCATTCACCCAGCCTTTATGAGTAGCCAAGAAATACTGCACAAGTGTGTGAAAGCTCAAAGATGGAAGGCACTGAGCACCCACCAAGGGAACACACACCCTCCTTTTCCATGCAGGGCCACCGAGCAGAGCTGGCCTTGGACCTCAAGATGCCATCCTGCAGTTGGCAGTGCTTCAACTCAATGCAATCACACACACAGGTTTAGTGGAAGGTCCATTACCCTCCTCTTCCAGAGAAAGGTCTCCCACTCTTAAGCTGGGACACCATCTACATAAAATGCACAAACTCAAATCCTTTTGGCACCACAGCTAGTACGTTAGTTCTGGAAAGGACGCCAGGATGCGTACTCTGGTTCTCTGCTTATAAGCATGGAGGTGCAATGGAAGAAGCAGCCTTCTCTTAAAAGCTGGTAAACAAGACCAATACACTGTCAACCAGATTTCTTTTTGTGTGCTTAGACTACATTTGTGTGCTTAGATTAACTACTCTTAAGCAGAGTGTCTTCAGTACCACTACCTATTACAATGATTTTAAAAAGCTTTTCTCCTTACATCCCCTCATAACCCTATTCTGGTAAGCTACTAAAACTCTTGGCAAAAGAAGTGTAAACTTTTAACTGGATAAGTTTCTGCTGCTTCTGATAAACACCCAAGAAATTTTGCTGTGAAATTGTCCATGCTTCTGGTTGCAAAATCAACAGCACGTCCCCTCTGGTATCAGAACAGGAGATTTGGGTTTCCCCATCCACATGCTCTTTCTCCAGTGCTCATACACATCTTCAGTTCAAGGAGGAATTCAGAAAAAAAATGCATATTTTTAAAAGAAATAAAAATTGAACCAGCCATATGTAAGCAAACCCCAACACCTGGAAGAGAATAAAACCTGACTGATACAATACAGCAAGATAACAACATTTTCCAGGAGAGGACAGACCAATTCATTTGCAAAAGGAATGAGACAGAAGAGTAACTTATTTGCCATGCATGTCGAACAAGAAAGGTTTCTAAGGAAGATGTATTTGTATCCAGTTCTGTTTTGCTTACACATTTTACAAATACTGACTTTAATGTGGGTGATGAGTTTGCAAAGGCAGGTACAGGACCACACAGGACTGTCCTGAACAGTGCAAGCTTTAGGCAGACCAGTTGAGGTGCCAGTGGTGATTAGCCGGACACGCTCAGCTTTGCACCCTGCTTCTCATTAGCATTAATTATCTGTCATTATATCTCTGCTGCTGCCAGGATGAAAACTGGCTCGGGCAGTAGTTTCACAGTCCTTAATGCCAACTATGGATTTGCCACAGTGCACAAAAGGGAGCTGATATTGGCCCCATGTCTTTCTGCCAAGGGCAGAGGAGAGCAGAGACCTGGTTCAGCAGAAAGTTGGAGCAGAGTGAACAGGTAACACCTTCTTTGCTGCAAGACCTCTCAATGTAACTTTAACCTGACAAAAATGTTTGAGTGAATTTGAAAAACCACAGCTAAGGCTCAGTGCTTCACCTGGCCTAGCAGTGATGGTTGATGGAAGACCCCATTCTACATGTGCCCTCACACACAGCCCAGCGAGGCAAGGTAGACCAATGCTGGTTGCAAGGTAGACTGAGACTCGATCAGGTCCATCCCCAGAGACAGGATCACAGTGCCAGGGACTTGATTAGTGGTGTTCAGGGTGTTCCCTCCCTCCCCAACATGAGCTACTATCAGGTTCTCACCTCACTAGCAACATGACAATATTAGTTTAGATGAACAAAAGTGACCTTGTAGAAAAGCAGACTCTGCACATGTGGCTCAACAATTCTGCCAGATAAAGTGTTTTTATCACTAGAAAGTCACACTTTCAAATAATCTTCACCCCGAGGGCATAATCTCAAAAGACACACTTAAAAAGGTGTAGAACATAAAATGAGTGATTTTTTTTGATAGAGGTTAAGGAAAGAAATCCCTCACAGACATAACACTTTATTGATATTCTTGGTCACAGCTCTACACATGCCGAACAGGATCAGCTACTGGTAAGGACCACAATTCATGTCTTTCCATTTAAACCCTACAACAAAGGATAAAACTATTTCACAACTAACAAAGAGGAAACCTTTAATTTGCTAGAACAATTTCAGCTCCCATTACATTAGCACCCTCCAGTGTCCACTACGTGAAAAACATCTTCACTAATTTACCAAGCAGACACAAACTTGGAGCATGAAACACAAGACACAACAGCAGTGAATTCCTGGGAGGGAAGATGGCAATTGGTGATGGGAGAAGAAACCCCCAATGCTAGAAATTTTAAATGACACAGGCACAGTCTCCGAAGAAGATCTGAGA
Organism: Lanius collurio; assembly: GCA_020086605.1. Taxonomy (NCBI): domain Eukaryota; kingdom Metazoa; phylum Chordata; class Aves; order Passeriformes; family Laniidae; genus Lanius; species Lanius collurio. The sequence goes on along the minus strand of JACBWW010000007.1, from coordinate 3,945,627 downwards.
CAGGGTTATTACTCTTCTCAGGTTCCTTTGTTCCTAGCAGGCATGCTGGTGCCTGCACCTTTGGCACGACAAGTTCTACGTGCACACTGTATATTCCATACTCTGCAGCGGTCCCCCGAGATGTGGATACCGCCTTTGACTGATTTAGTACAGGCACGGGGGTATGGATCTGCCTGGAATATGCCATGTAAATTAATACACACAATAAAACCCTGTCGTACATGGGTGAAGCAGACATGCGCTTGCATCACTGAGGGCAAACAGGTGACCGTGCTTACATGTGCAATGCTCTTCTCTTGCAGCATAATCACCAAGCAAAGACAGAACAACAGAAAAAACAGCTGCATTTGTCACTTCAAAACAGCTGGATGAAGGATTTTTAAATTTTTTTCCAACAAGACAAAAACCTTTCCCAGGCAGGGAAAGCCCAGTAGGCTCTGGAACATGGCAAATAAGAAAAACCAGCTCTGGGTACCTGCCTGATAACGACACAAATACTTGGTCCACCTTTTCCGGGCAGCACTGCTTCCCTCCAGCTTCACAGGGGCAGCAGCACGCACATGAAGAGAGGATGGCAACAGCTGGAAAGGCAGCCACGCCACGTCAGAGGTACTTGCTGTAATTAGGGCTCCAGCCCGAAAGCATGGCAGAGAGCTCTGTGGAACATGGGCACCACAATCCAGACCCAGTGGCACCTGCCAATTCCTGCTAAAGACCAGGAAGCTGCTAATTAAATCCAACCAACATGTTCACTGATTGTTGACATTCGAAGTCATGCCCATTTATTTTCTCTCCCAGCTGCACACAGCCCCATGGCTGCCTAGCTCAAAGGTGAGCAGGCACCTCTCATGCCTTATCCCGCTCTGGTCTCTGACTGCTTGGATGCCCAAAATTCTGTGGTCTCTACTTGCCCAGTGGCCTCTTGGGCTCCACAGCAGCACTGATGGCAAGGGGCAGGCAAATTCCACCACTGGGAGGCCATCACATATTCTGCGAGTCAAGCACCGATGTCGTGATGCCTGGCAGTCATGTCTCAACCCATGGCAGTACCAGCCAAAGAAGTCCCTTCTGAGCCACAGCTGGAAGAGAGGACCCTCACCATGGGCATACAGCCAGCCTCCTCTCCCAGCCTTGAACAGGTGCTCTGCACACATAAATGTCATCACCCGACTGCTCTCACACTGTGTAGACTCCTCTTCCCCCCATAGTATTAATATTCAGAATTCTTCATGACCAGAAACAGCAAGGCATAGCATTTATGATTCTGCACTAATATGGGGGAAAGGGGGTGAAAACAAGGGGGAAAAAAGGCATGTACGTGCATGCATCTTCTCCAGGAACAGGCTGTAAAAGTACACTGAAAGAGGTCGGCTGGAAAAATGACCCTGGGTGCTATGCAGGACAGTTACTCTGGGCAGGAATGACTGATATGGACTTTCTGGGCTCTTCACTGTGCCTCTAGCACAGCACAAAGCACTCCAGCTGTCCCTGAGGCTCCCCAAGAAGACCAGCATCAATATTGCATGTTCACAATAACATCTACGTTACAGTTTTACAGACCGCATAGACTTTTGTCACTCAGCTATAAAATATTTACAGAATCATGGTCTCAGTAGAGAACGTGAGAATTTAAAGCTTTAAATATTGATATTAAAATGAATTAACACTTGATTGCCTTCCTAATATCAATACTAAAAAAATGTGCTCTCCCTCTAGAAGTGCTAGTGAAAGCCTGCCTGAAATGAGCACAGACCCAACAATCACTCCCTCTGGCAGAAGTCACTCTCTGCCCGCCAGGAACACGCAGGCACACACCTGCAGGCAGAAAGCTGGGCACCAAACCTACACAGATCTCTAGGAGGAAGGTGCAAGGGAGCCTCAGTCTTACGTGGCACATGTCACTCGGAGCCTGATCCTGCACACGGACCTGCAAGGCGATCCTCTATTTAAAGTAGAGTTTTTCCTAGCATCCCGCCCGAAACCTGTGATATTCCCGACAGCTGTTCACCCATGTGTGGGAAAGCACCTGGTGATTGCGGTCCCTTGACAAGAGGACACGCGTTGCATACGCACCCTTCCCTCATCCAGCCACTGCCACCACAGGCCCGGACTCACAGGGGGCTCCCGAGGCCCAGGATGAGGGATGCTGAGGGGGCTTCTGACAGCCCCGCTTCTGCCCATACCACCACTAATGCTGGGCCATCGATGGAGGAGGAGACACAGGATGCTCTTGAAACAACAGGAAAGCCAACGGTGTGGCTCCAGCCCGCCTTGCCCCTCGGTTGCCCCTGCGGGAAACGGGGCACGATGCCCGTGAGGAGCCCGCTCGGTCCAAGGCTAGGCCACGGAAGGGGAAACACCCAAGGTCACTGTCCATGCAGGAGGTGCACCAAAGCGGACAGCCGGGCAAGGGCAATGTTCTGGTAACCGAGGGAATCACGGAATAGTTTGAGTAGGAAGAGACCTTAAATACCATCCAATTCCAACTCCCCTACCATGGGCAGGGACACCTCCCACTAGACCAGGAAGCCGACCTCCATTCCCACGTTGCCTGTGCCCGAGCGCCTGCCCCGCCGCCCCGGGCCCGGCCACCCCCCTGGCAGCAGCAAGGAGGGATGAGAGGGAGCCCCCCGGGCGCGGCTCCAGCGGGGGAAGGGGGAGGCGGCGCCGGGGGTCCCGCCCCGCCCCGCGCGCGGCCCCGTCACTCACAGTCTCCGCCTCCCCGCGCGCAGCCCGGCCCGCCAGCACAGCCCCGCCGCCATCGCGCCGCCGGGACACGCCCCGCACTCCCATTGGCTGCGTTGGGATACGCCCCGCACTCCCATTGGCTGTGCCTCCGGCACGCCCACACCGCGCGCTGCGCTCTGACGTCCCAGCGGGGGCAGGGCCCCGGGAGTGCTCCCGGTGCTCCCGGATCCCCGCGTATGGAGCCTGTGCCCGCTGGGATGCTTCAGCTCCGCTCCTCCCAGTGCGCAAATGACTGCCGTGAGCGGGAGCAGTTCGTTCGTGCAGAGCATTAAGAGACAAGACCAAAGGTAACATAGGAAGCAGCACTGGATAGGATAGGAAAGAAACAAACGTGAGAAGAAAAGGGTCCTGAAAATGAAATAGGGATTATGATTCTATTTTCCGTCAGTCCAAACTTAGACTGAGAATATAATTTTCTTTGCCTTGATGCTGGAATATGCCGGAGGCCACAAAGCATAATCCCAGCAAGCTCCTTCAATACTGTGGATATTTCAGCCAGGCTTCCAGAGGACATGAGCTTGGATCATGCTGCCTCTTTGTCCCATCGTCTCACATTCCTATATTCTTTCGACAACCACTGAGCATGTTCCCATTTTGGACCAAGTCTGGCCATGAGAGACAGATCCCCAAGACGCTCAGTTGCAACAGCTTTTATAAAAACAAGAGAAGGATAATGAAACAACACCCCAAACCAGTGCCCCCACTCCTTGAAAAACCCAGGTTCACATCCACATGGATCAGTTGCAAGTCTTTGTGGGAGGGCCTTTTTCTTTCCTAGGGTTTTGCCATATAACTTTGTTCTTTTCCCAACACACAATTGGTTTTTCTTCTTCAGAGAGCTGTGTGGAAATTTTCCAGTCTGGCTTAGCATCACTTTACTAGGGAAGTGGTGTCAGCAAAGCATGAGTTTCTCCTCCTAGCAAAAATAAAATATGCTGTTTTGTAGAGCTGTGCTGAACCGTGAACATGACCTGCGCTCAGCTTCCCTCCCCTATGTAATCTTGCGTGCAAGTCAAGGGTGATGCCACTTGAATCTGACCCACTGTGATAACAAACATTTCGTTATCACCAGCAGCATGACAGCATTAACCCTTCTCAGCACAGGTCGAGTGAACTGTGTGTGGCAGAGACTGTTCCTTCTCCTTCCTATCACTGATGCCTCCTTCCCTTCGCCCTCTCCTCCCACCAGTCTTACCTCCTTGGGGAACTTCCTCATGCAGGATGATATTGCACGAGATGGTGGAGGAGAACCTTGGACTTGTGTCCTGCCCCTCTCTTATTTCTGTAGGGACAGATTTTCTTCCTGGCACCTCTCTTGTCTTTTCCCCTGCCACCTCCAAGACTCTGAGATGTACAAAATGCTCTCCTTCCCCACTTTGCTGATGAGGATGGCTTGCAATGGGGAAAAAAAAAAAGAGAGATGTGGCACTTGATAGACCCTCTTGGCTATTGTTTCTCTATAGCTCCCTATACAGAGGAGAGAAGAGGATGGGAGCAGCCTGGAGAGGATACAAGCAGGGGTACAGCCAGACCAAGCAGAACCCCTGAAATGTGCACCATAGAACCATAGAATATCCTGAGTTGAAAGGGACCGACAAGGATCAGCAAAGTCCAACTCCTGGCCCTGCACAGGGCATGCCCAAGAGTCACACCATGTGCCTGAGCGCTGTCCAAATGCTTCTTGAACTCTGTCAGGTTGGTGCTGTGACCACTTCCCTGGGGAGCCTGTTCCAGTGTCTAACCATTCTCTGGGTGAAGAACCTTTTTCTAATATCCAACCTAAAACCTCCCTGTCAGAGACTGAAAATAGTTCATGCCTCAAACATTGGTTCCAACTGTTGATAAGATAAAGGGAAACCATTGTTCAGTCACCTCAGGCTGAGGGAAAGGTGTGCATGCATACACAGAAGGCCAAAGCCACCAGCTGCAACTATCCCCAGTTAAGTTTGGGGTGAGGGAGAGCACAGCTCACAGAAGCCAGGTTTATACAGACTCCCCCAGCCGAGGGGGAGGGGGAGGTTTTGGGTGAATGGTGCAACCTCTGGTGAGAGTCAATAAACACCCATCCTCCATTACACAAACTGCCCCAGCTGTGGAACCCCCAACCCCACAGGGCACATCCACGGGACTTTCCTGTGAGAGGCTTGGCCCCACAGGACTGCACGGGATGCAACAGACCCAGAGTCTGCTGTGAGAGACTGCATCCCCCAGCTCCAGGGGGACATGGCAGGACATCCCTACCCAGCCTGATCGGACTCTGTGCCTTCTGGGGGGACCTTCACTGCCAAGAAGACCAGCTGGAGAGGAACACGAGCAGCTTTCAGGTTTTGTCAGAAGTCCAAACAGCCTTTCTTTAGCACTAGTAGCTGAGCATAGGTTTTGCAGCAACTAGCATTGGAAAACCTGGAGTATCCTGGCCTGTTGCATCCTTTTGACTTTTAAATGATCATAGGAACACAGGGACATTAATTAAATCTCATTACCATTTTTTCCCTTTTGTATTCTGGGAAAAATACTGTTTATCTGTCTCGTCCTTTTAAAATGGGAAGCCTTTTAAAGATGCTATGTTTTCACTTAATTGGATTAAGCCAATGTAATATTTTCCAGGATGCTCAGAAGGTATTTATGAGCCTAACTCCCACTGGCATCCTCAAGAGTTACGTACGAGGTACTTTTGAGGATGTAAGTCCTATAGCAGCAGTATGTATGGGGCTAAGACCCCTGGAGCCATGTGTACGTGAAGCATGGGTGCAGAAAAGGGTTGCTGAGCTCATTTGGGGCTGGTGATCAGAATTATGATACTTCTGTGGGTGCTTTTGGGTTTTGTGTCTCCTTGCAAAAACTCATGTGCACAAATGCTTCAGCTGAAGGTGAGATAACTGCACACAAATTAATCAGAGAGAGGGATCCTGCAATTTCTCAGATAGAAAACAAATAATGAAGGTCAAATGACTCATGGGCTGCACTGGTGAAAATCATTTAGCAACTATAATGGATTAGGAAAAATATTCTAAAAAAAAGATAACTGCTTACCAGTTTTTCTTTATTTATTTCGATGAAGCATCACACCAAACACTGTACATTTCACATACAGTACCTTTTTTCAATTGTTGGATTTCAAACACCGTTTTTGGAATGTTGGTCTAGTATCTTCTGAGATGTTGAATGAATAAGGTTGCAAACCAAATATTTTGGCAGGATATGTGGTGGTCCTTGTTCTACAAGCACTTGCTAATTTTTGGTGATCTCTTAATGGTATGATAGTGACTAAAACAAGTATTTTTGAACAAGAAAGGGAAAAAGAAGCAGTGTACTACTGCAGTACTGTAGAAATATTAATAAGTCATGCTGATAAAAATAAATATTTTTTTATTGGAATCTTAGAAGAAAAAAAGACCTGTGCTGCTGCCTGAAGTTATTGCATGTCAGTGTCCTCTTGACACTCATTTACTTTGATTTTCAAGAGAGAAATGAGCATCATAACAGCCAAGGCATGTTATGCCTTCCTCTGTGTGTTTGTGTGAACCCAAAGGGATGTCCTCCTCAGCTCCTTGTGCAAGACTGGGAAATAAATAACTGCACCAATCTCACTGAGGGTCCAGTGCCTCTTTCTTACAGGCACCCTTTTTTGCTGGCCAGCAGTGTTACAGTGCTCCTGTGGTGAACATGCTGCTTTGGGCCTGAACTCCTACCTGCCCAAATGTTTGCTGCCTCCCAGCTTGGAGACCAGTGATCATCCAGGGAGCTTTCTCCTGCAGTGCCTCCCGTGCCACCAGACAGTTCACAGCACTCCCTCACATTACACGTCTCCTCCCATAGGAGGAGGACAGCCAAAGGAGAAATGTTCTTTCCAGCAACAAAAAAAATCTTGAGAACCTCCCCCAAAACTGGGTCTAAGACTAGAAATAAGCCGTCATTTTCATGGTGAAAAATTAATTGTCCAGTGTCTATTCATGGCACTGTTATGTTCAACAGAATTGCAGTGCGTGTTGTATCCCAGCAGTGCATAGTGTTTTAATTCACCATAAATCCATGCAGAGTACATCATCTGGAGCATTTAGCATTATGGAAAGTGGATTTTAGTGAAAATGGATTGAATAGCCCTGGTACATTGAGACAGGATCATTTTATTGAGAAAAGCTTTCTCTGTGGTGTTGAAGGGCCCAAAACTTCCCTTTCTCAACCATCTCAAAAGCACCACTCAAGCAGCTGCTTCCTCCTCTAGGGAAGGGCAGGGAGCCCCTACTACCATCATCCTATTGAACCAGGGGAAATCCACAGCATTATGCTTTTGGATCCTACCCAGACCACAGGAAGCTTCTCAGGAAAGGTAAACAACCCTGCTCACCTGGGATGTTCTCTAGAGATTACTCTGGTTCTCCACCTTTGAAATCAAACTCTTCCCTTCCCCAGTAAGCTGGGGATACTGGTAAGCATCATCAACAGATAGAAAAAGAAAGTCAAAAAAGGCAGAAACATCTAGAAAAAAACAAAGGGCCAGTAGCTGAGGTGAAGCTGCAGGGAGTATAAAATATGAGAACAGGTCCAGCCTTAAATTGAAGTTCTTGGTAAGAGATATGAAGAATTCCTGTTTCCAGACATCAAGAGGACTTTACAGTGAATTCACTGCCCTACAATTCAGATGCTGTTATATACTATAATTTTGGGAGGAGACTATTGAAAAGTGGCTCCATGGAATCACTGGAATTCAGAAAAATCAAAATATTTTCATGCAGGGAAGCAGAACACACCTCATGTGCCCTGTACACTGGCTGGAAAAGATTAGAAGGTAGAGGGGGGAAATGGGGGAAACAACTGGAAAACAAGAGTTTGTAAGAGGCTTTGGAGAGATGTGCTTGCCAGTTCTCCAAAGGTGGGAGCAGGTGATCTATTACAAAAAGAGGTGTGGTTTCTTGTGAGCTGGCAACAACAGTTCCTACTCCAGGTGGAGTGTGTCCTTTCCCTGACTACAGGCAGAGCTTGGGAAAAATAACCTTAAACACATGGTGACATTGCCAGGTGAAGGTAGGTGGTGGGGACATTCTGTTTTGCATGGTGCTGGAGAACCTCTGCTGCAGGCACAGTGGTTTGACTTAAAGCAAGGCAGTGGTAGTTCAGAATCAGGAATGTAACAGATATGGAGCTATTGGGAAGAAATTAATCAAAAAAAAAAAAAAGAATAAAGTGCATCATGATGGGTTTCCTACATGAAATACTGGCAGAATGTGAGAGGAAATGAGGATGCTAGGAGAAAATTATTATGCACATGTAGAGAAGGAGTGGGTCAAGAAAGTAGACTGTCCTTAATGTTATTTTGACAGATTTCAAAACTCAAAACATTCTGTGTATCTTATAGTTGATTATATATAAATGCTTGTTGGTAATTATATGTTCACTTTTATTTCAAATTTCTGTCTTCCTAGAGATTTGATAATGTTTTCACCTTTCTGGAGATTCATTAAACATGCTTTCCTGCAGGATGCTTTGAAAGCCAGGAGATAATCTGCAGGCTTGTTGACACCATAATGCTATGATGGCTTGTATGCCATTAAAATAGATCACAGAAATGTTCATCTATAGAACCTGAACTCAATACATTGTGTCAGTATACAGTATAGATCCCTTAATCCATAGACTATTATTAAAATAGTGGATTAAGGAGTTGTTTGGGATCAGAGCATGCTGTATGTGTAACAAAACAGTTTAACTGAGATTAGTGTTTATTACTCAATGCAAAATTTGATTGAAGGATTCATAGGTGCTTATAATATCCCAGTTTTTATTTTATCACTAATTTACTCACTTTTTGCCATACAAACTCTTGTTAAGACTTAAGAATTAATCATTGTGTGTGAAAACAATAAAGACTGAATAACTGACATAAATCTAATTAAAATATTTTAGCTTCATACGGGTATAAAATATGTTATTTGGCTGTTTAAAATGCATAATATGAGAACATGCATGAAAAGGACTTTCAAACTTCAAAAATAATAACTTGTAAATTAAAAACAAAAAAAAAATTTAAAATGAGTTCACAAACTGTTACACAGATCAGTGTCAATCTAATCTAAGCCAAAGTGAACAGGAAACCAGAAGTATTTTTTCCATACAATCTTCTTCTGTCAACAGACTTTCTGAAATTGTCAGAAGGAGAAGTTTTATTCAACCATGTGGTGAAGTTGAACTGAGTAAGATAGCGGCAGTTTTACAGACTTGCCTTTAATGCAGCAGAAGGTTGTCAACAAGCCTTTTCAGTGACATCTTCACATGAGCATGGTGAGCAGATGACTTGAGGATTACCAGGGTGCTGGACAGGTCAGCCAGCATCTTAAAAATCTCTTCCATAAAGGATCAAATCTGCAGCCAGAAGCTGTTTACTGGCTGAAGGGGGAGGGAAATGGGTGTGTCTAAAAGGCAGAGACCCTGGGGTTTGTTTGTGTGCCTACATGGAGTGCTGCTGCCTTTAAAGCTCGCTCTGTGTAACAGAGGGCTGAACTCTGCTTGACACTAATTTTCAAGCAAACTAGTAGGCAAAATAAAATTTCAGTCATGAGGGGCCAGCATGTAAAGAAAAAAATTGTGTATAGAAGTCACTAAATTTACAAGGTAAGTAGAACAGACTCATTTTGTTTCCCCAAGGTGGAACATGCTTATATTAAATTTCAGTTGTACTGCAAGTCATATTAAAAAAAAAAATTCTAATCTCAACTTTAGCTGTGGTTTTGTTTGTTTTCATTTTTTAATCCTGTTGTTGCTTGTTCATGTCCCTATTGTACTTTACAGAAGAGTCTGGATATTTTTGAATGGAGGTTCAGACGCTTTCATATCAAGCGGATTAAACTCCTGTGAGCATGCCTGTGCTGGAGATCTCTCTTCCACAGACCATCCGCCAGCTGATTGTACTTGTTAGTTTTCAGGTCCACTTCCTACATGTGTACAGCCCCTGGGCATATGACGCTGTGGTTTGTAAGAAGCTCATGAAACCCCGCGCAGAAGGGGACAGCAAATGGAGCCAGCGCAAGGTGTCGCTTTGGGAGCAAGCGTGACTTGCAAGCAGGGATGACTTGCACTTGTAGGCCATGAATGCTCCTGCCCAGGGTCATGCAGCAGGGACTGGGAACCTGCATATTTTTAAAAATGTCACATGAATCAAAATGAAAGAAAAGAAGGATCTATGACAGCCTTTCAGTGCATCAAAAGAGCACTTGTGGCCAAAGAAGTGGGGAATTAGCTCTAGGAAACTGGAGGACAAAATATGTAGAGAAAAGCTGGTGAGCTTGATTTACCTGCACAGCTCTCCATGAGGCAACATTTAAGGAATGGTTAGTTTCTATCTAATTCTAAACTAACAGTTTGTACAACTTAGCCTTTACTTAACCTTAGTTAAAAAGTCTTTTAAAACTTAGCCCTGTGATACTAGCAAGTTGGATTTGGTTGCTGCTGGCTTCAGAGGTGATGTTTCACTATAAGACAGAAAGATGAAAGAACCATTTAAAGAAGTCATAGAGAACTTGGAACTAACCGGTCTACCTACTACTTGGACTGACTTTACATAATTTTTTAACATTTCTGAAGTTCCTACATAAAAGACACTACACAGTACATTATTCTTTAATGCCAAAAGGTAAAAAAAAGTAGAAAAAAGAAAACCAGAAACCAGAGCTTTCACTGATTACCAGTAATATTTTTTCAACCAGTATATTTGATGAGATCAAGAAGGTAATGCATGTTCTGGAGACAGTGCATATTTGGAATATATTCTGTTTATAGAGTCTGAAATAGCATTTCAATGCTAGTGCTTTCTGTCATGTCAGAAAGCAATATATCTCAAAATAAGTTTTCCAAGGACCATAAAACATCCAAAGACTGGTGTCTCACACCACTTCAGTGAGGTAATTTTCTCATTTTTATAGAGAAAAAAAAAGGATTTGGCAAGTGTGATTAGTTTTCATGAATGTTTTTGATGTGTGAAACATCAGGTGAAATTATTTTGTTTTCCTCAAATAAGCCAGGTACCAGAGCATCCCAGCAAAAAGCAGGGAATCTTCATCAGATGAATAGTGGGACAATTTATGGTATACCCTGCCCTTGAGCATGGACCATTAATGCTGGCAGCAGAACTCCTTCAGGATCCTCACAGGTGCTCAAGTGGGCTCAGGTCACTGAGAAAACTGGGAATCCCTTGCAAATTTACAGAAGCATCTTGCCTCCCATGTTCTGTCTCAGCTAGGAGTTTAAAGACTAATTTTTCCTTTCTCCTTTGGGTGGGTACAAATTGTAGGGTTTTGTGTTCACTTCATTGTTTAAGTTGCCAAGTAGCTTCCTCACTGACTCGTGCCAGTGCTCTGTGCCACAACAGAATTAAGCTGGGAGCTCTCTGTATCTCTCCACATGGATAAGGGAGATGTAAATTTAGTGCTGGTCCCAGATCCCCAACTGACTTTGTATCTGCTGACTTTGTCATCCACATTTATCATGCCCATCAGGAACACAGAGCCCTTGCATCTCAGTAGCCTCACAGTGACCGACATTACAGGAGTACCTTGGAAATACACTTTTCATTTAATCTCTATTTAAATGGATTCCAGTTTTGTGACTGACGTGGTGTGAAAAGTAGTTGTGGTTACAATGATTTTAATGACACATAAATATTTTCTGCCCTCAAGTAGAACAGAATCATCCATCATTACAGATATTGCCATATGGTTATCACATGGCAGGAAATTCATCCTCTAAGAACTTGGGCTACTTTTAGATCAGCCAAGGACTGAAAAAATTCCCACCTTAGAGCCCAGACCTAAAATTTGGAGAGGAACCTGAGACTTAAATGCAAGTAAAGAAGTGCAAGCAGATGCAGAAATGTGCTAATTCCTCTGTCTCATATTTTTTACAGGGAAAAAGAGAGTTGTGCTTTTACTAAAGCAACATAGAGACTCTGGTTCAGGTAGATTTGCCTCAGTTGTGGTCATAAATGGCCTGCAGGACCTCCTGAGTTGGCTGGTGGGTGACTTGAGAGAAGGGATCATATGATTCCTGCCCAAGGTGTTTAGTTGAAATCAGCTGGTTTAAGTAGGAGATATTGGCTAATCAAGTGTGTTTGAAATGAAGTGAGTTATGTGTGGTCACATAAACATTTCAGCCTGCAGATCTAACTGGAATGTAGTCTCTGATGTACCATGTTTGGCAGCAAAGCCCCCCTGCCTGGCCTTGCAGGACACAGCCACAATTGGAAGAGGACACAGATTTCAGACTCTGGTGAAACAATATTGGGTTTACCAATTTAACAAATGGTTAAATATTCTCAAAGTGGGAATATTTAGTAATATATGTGTTGGACTAAAAAACCAGGTCAACAGACCCGTATTTCTCCCTGTGCTAATGATCCAAGTGACTATAAAGGAACTTGGCTAACAAAACATACCACACTCATAGAATAAGCCCACAGGCCAGTTACGCTTGACAAAAATACTTTTGACAAGGAGGTGTAATTCATTGTTTAGAATCACTGAAATGTATTTTATAACTGTTATTCTCTGGCATTCACCCCAAAGGAGTAGCTGTGCTGCTTATCCAGCTGCTGAAGGCATAGGGAATCCACTATAGATACAAAAGGGATGATCAAAAGCAGTAAATAATTTTGTCAATTTTTAAAATGTCTATATCACACAGGAATTCCCTACATTTATGTCACATTAGCTTGGTATTTCCTGTCTGAATTTTTAGTTTCACTTTCCAAATTGCAATCCATTCAAATAACTTCATCTCAGACCTTGTTTTTTCCTTCAAAAACTCACTGCCATATGGAGGAAACATTAAAATTATTGGGTCCAAAGTAAAAACAAAAGCAGCTTAGTGTTAGTGCAAGAGGCTTAAATCAAGACAATTAAACCTAAGTTAAACTGAAAGTAAAAATGACAAATAATTTTGGCAAGATGTAGACCATACATCAAATGGAATGTCATTGTCATGCATGGTGGAAACACAGAGTCTTCAAAAAAAATCATCATCTTCAGAAATAATGAAATAAACTTCCAAGAGAAATCTGTACTCCAAGCAGACCAGAAAAATCTCTAGCACAAGTAATTTTGAGAAGAGGCTGCCTTCCAGAGTTTCACCAGGGGATCGCTCACTGCCACACAACGAAGTGATTGACTGCCATTTTGGGAAGAAGGTCATGTGGTGTTTTCAGCATGGACAGGACCCAGGATAATCCTTCTGCAACCCAGCTTTCCTCTCCTGTTTGTTATTTTAATGCAGTGGTTTATACTTAATGCTGCTGTGAGTGACAGCTACTATGACAGCCGCCTGTGTGTCTCCCAGATAACGACGGCTGGCCTCATTAACCATCGTGGCGTTGGGATATTTAGGAGTAGCCTTCAGTTGCTCAGTTTTTAACAGAACAGTTGAAAATGAGACTGATACACTTGGTAACCATAGTATGAATTCAGTTTTTTCCATGTGTAAAAATATTGTCAGTGTTCACTGACAGGAATAAACCTGGCCCCTCAGAAATGCAGAATTTTAGATAATTAATTTGTAAAGTTACCAGTTTGCTGATACCAATCCTCTACCACAGCCTTTCATGCTGCTTCCCAAAGACCACTAGGTATCAATTGCTAAGACGGACCTGCAGGTTCTACCTGAAATTCTGACAGGAGTTTCTGTGACAGTGAGTAACAGCTAATGGAGAGGAGGGAAAAAGCCCAACAAAAACCTGACCAATTTGTTCAACTGCCAGGGCAGGCAGTGAGACGATGGAATAAATAACCCAAAGTTATAATGAAAGCAGTGGGTAAGAATTATTGCTCTCTAATTTGTTAGCCCTATTCACTCTCTTTTACTCCAGCTTTTACTTTTACATCTGTGGATGTTGCCACTGTTAGCAAGACATGGAGGCAAATACCTGCTTCTTCCCATGCCTTCACTACTCTATTGAGGCTGTGCTAAAAAATAAAAGAAGAAAAAACATTTGCATCCGCACAAATAAATGCGAAGGGCTGGAACATGTCCATACCAAACTGGGCCCTCTGGCTTGTGCTGCATCTGGGAATTCCGTCCTCTCCTTTTCCCTTCCATTCCAGACAGTCCAGATTTTCTTTTGAAGCTTAACTGTGGTAAATAGAGCTCTTATTATTGACTCCTATAAACCTTCTAAGAGCACATTTATTTGCTCGTCCATTAACTTCCTGTGGTATGAAGAGCCCCAACTTAGATGGATTTCTGCTGTATATCATACATGAACTAGCAATGCTGCAGCTTTATCTGTATTTGCTCAGGCTGTGAGATTCAAAGTTGAATAAAACTGCAAGAGGTAGTACTTGTCCTTGCTGTCATCTATTTTCAGCCCTAGAACTTTGCATTTTTCATGTAATTTCTGTTTCCTATTTATCCCCTTTTTCTCAGGCAGTGTTTTCATTGAGGACTCCAAGGCTACAATTTTCCCTTCCCAGTCCTGCAAAAATATGTTACATCTAGGGGTTTCTGTTGAGTATTTATATGGATATTGTGCACTTAGGGCAATGAGAAGTGTATTTCTCTATCAAATTACATGGCAGATGGCTTGCTCAATTTATTTTACCAGCAATCCTCTGAATTGTCAGGGATGAGTGGGACAATAGACAGTGTCCCATCCAACAAAACTGAGATTGCAACTTCTGTACAATTCTGTGCAGCAACAGGTCTTTGCAAACCTGTTGGTAAAGCTGTTTCAAAAGACAGAAAGATAGACATAGTAACCCTGAAATAATCCACTGGTCAAGAAAATCTCTAGGGATTTAGTCACATTCTTGATCTGCCTACATTTGTCTGCTAGTCTTGGTCTATTCAGAAATTCAGTTCTGGATCTAAGATGTCTCTTCCAGCAAAACCCCGCACTTGAAACAGGTAACAGACTGACAGAAAAGACTGGAGTTTAACAAACCATCATTTTCCTGGTCCATTAGTCAAGTCTTTGTTAGGACTCTGCCCCCTGAGTCTGGATATTTTCCTTCTTGAAGGGAAGGAAGCCTCTCTCTAATTTTTATCCAGTGTTACTACGGTCACCCAGCTTTCTGGGATAAACATCAAATTTAAGGCCACCCGCTGCTTCCCCTTTGCCTTGCCCTCCACTGTGGAGATACCTCCCTGTCGGGAGGGCCTGGCAGAGGGGACCCTGGATGTACAGGGTTTGCCCCTGCTCCCTGCTCATGTGTGCCCAGATGCTGGGTCTGGATTGGTTGGTCGGCATTCCCGGGCCGGGGAAAAGAGCTCGGGCTCCTGTGACTCGAGAGATCACCAGCAGGCCTGATGCCATGCAGCTGGGAGAAATAAACATCTCTGAACATCTACCCAATATCGTCCCATATTTCATTTCTACATGTCTCATGGTGTAATACTTGTTGAGAGAATTTCCCGTTAGCAACAATCACCTGCATCCGACATCATGCAGCAGGAGAACATGTGATTTGGCTCTGCTGCTGTCACTACAGCCTGCAGACACCAGAATAGTGACAGAACATTAGTTTCTTCTCAGCTGTCTTGCTAGCCTTGTTGCAGTGGATAGAGAGGAGCAGTTTCCAGCAGGAAAGTGGGAGAGGGCTCCTTGTGAGAACTTGCAGAAAAATGTAGGAAACAGATCTTACTTTCTGACTGCTCCATTTTGTAGCCCCTAAGCACGACTGGAGAAGAAATGTCACAACCCTACTGCTTCTTGTATCCTTGGGCTACAAAGGGAGAAAGTGAGCCATCCTGGAAGCCCACCGACCTCCTCAGTAATATCCCAGAGCAACTAATTACCGGTGCATGCAATAGGTGGAAGCCAAACATGACCCACCTGCCTTTATCAACTTCCAGAGTATGAGAAGTTTCCTCACCTTCTGCAACATGGAGAGGCCAGACTGTGCTTGTGCCTGCCCTGCTGGGACATCACTTTTCTTCTCAGTTACACATTTCCCTTCTTCACATCATCTAGCCAAGTCAGTTTAATGATTTCATACACCTCAACTGAATGCATAATTGTGAACAAATCAAACTATGATCATGGGAAGTTGGGAAAATATCAAGAAGACTGTCTTCTCTACCATAAGAGAGATGAAATTGACTTGATATAATTACTGAAAAAAACCCCAACAAACCCTGAACAAAACCCCACCAATCAACTCCGCTCCCTGTCCCCCCCAAAAAAACCCAACAAGCCCCAAACCCAAACGAAACCATCCTACACAAGCCACAGTAAGTCTTGAATCTCACAGCAGCATCAGCAAAACTGTGGTTGTGCTGAAATGTTCAAAAACAAGGCATTGACACTACTTAACTCGAGAAGCTGGAATTTGGAATCCTGCCCCTCTCACTGCCCAGGCTGGACAGCCTCTCAGGACACCCTGTGGGCCTCTATCTGAAGCACCCTTTTGTAGTGAACTTAGAAAAACTGAAGGTATCAGAATGGGTTCTCAGTAATGACAATTAATCCTTATAAAGCAAGGCACTATAAATACGGTGAATTTTAGAAGACTCTTGCTAGTAGCATGCTCATATGTAGTGGGTTGAATCTGAGTTGATAGATTTTTACACTGATAACAGTTCTCACAATTTACACATTTAAACCACACGGAAAGGCGGAAGTTCCTTTTGTTCCAGCTCGCCTGAGGGAGGTAGGGCGGCCTTGAAGCCTCCGGGCCCCGCTGGGCCGGGCCGGGCCAAAGCCCCGGCCCCCTTCCCCTCTTCCTGATGCTGCAGCACGGACCCTGGGCCGCTGGGGAAGGAGCCATCCCAGAGCCCAGGCGGCTAAACCCAGCCATGGACTGCCAGACAGCTGGACCCAGCCATGGACTGGCACACAGCTAAAATCTTTCAGAGCGGCTTATTGGGACTGGCGGGTCGCCCCCTGTTCTCCACATGGAGACGGCGGGAGCCGGCAGGAGCCTCCTTTCTGCAGCCAGCACACTTTGAGCTGACCTGACGAAACACCAATACAGCCAGCAGCACAAAAAGAGTGAAGCTTTCTTCACCATAAAGCTTGAACAAGAGCACTCTTCAACATAGAGGTTTTGGAGTCAGAGAGAGAGTGAGCCATGTGAGACGGAGCTGAAATGGCGGCAGAGAAAAGGGGCGGTGCCGCGTTCCTCGCGCGGAGCTTAAAAATACTTCTTGCATGCGGTGGTAAGAAACTGTAATATCTCAAACTGTTTGTCTTTTTAATCCATTTGAAGTGCACGGGGGGACGGAAGACTTGCATGTAGCCCATGAAGATTGTGAAGGGTTGCCTATGCCAGGATATATAGAAACAGTGAGAGGCTTTTAAGGATTTGTAGCAGAAAAAGCCTTTGTGTTCAGGCCAAAACGATCCATCCAAGACTGATAACCCCATGTGATGGCCCATGTGTGTGGCACTGTGAAAAAAATGGTATTTTTTCATAGAAAAGATGTATTACACCATAGCAGATTGTTTCTTTCCAGGCGGGTCTGTTGTTGGGGGCAGTTTGAGAAACCATGTGAAGCAAGAAGAAGAAACCCTTATTTTTCCTTAAGCATAAGAGAGAGACTTTTCAAGAACGTAACACTGACTAGAATCCTATGTTGTGTTATCTTTTGTGCTAGTTAAAGAGTAAAGTGCTGAGAAGAAGGGGGCGGGGGGGTGTGTTTTAATTTGTTATATTTTTTAACTTTTAATTCTGCTAGTAATAAAACTTTCTCCTTGTACTGCAACTGTTAAAGTTTGAACATGTTTTTTGCCTCGCAGCTATCTAATTTTCCTCAATATTTTATTTTGTTTTCCTTATAAAATAACTGATATTTTAGATGCTTGACGCTTAGTTGTGTCAAACCACAAGACCATACTACATGCAGGAGACACAATGTTAGCTTGTTTGCTGATAAATCATTTGTGTAATTACCGTTATTGTTCATTACCAAGACGTTTGGCTGTGCACTTCCAGGAACTTTGGATCATGGATATTTAAAGATCTAATGCCACGGCTAAGTCCCTCCAGTAGACTGCTTTGGTCAAACCTTCCTATCATCCCCTCGCCTCTGCTCCTGCACCTGTACTTGCGTGTGTGCTGTGGCCAGCAGGCAATGCTCAAATACCTCAGAGGGAAGGGATAACTTCAGCTGCATTTTCATTGGAAGTCCTGGAATCCTGGCAAGTGGCAAGAATGTGCCATCACCCAAATGTGACAGGCTTTATTAGTAATCTTCTGGTTTATCTGATTTTCAAGTAGTTAACTACTCTGATCTCATCAACAGCAAGTTCCAGATGTTTCACATAAGAAGTAGTGCTTGATGGCAGCTGTACAGTAATCAGCTGATAAATTAAGTCTCTCAGTAGTCCCTGAAGGTTTGTGCTTTAATCTGAAGTGTCACACACTTGCGTAGGCACACGTACCCGAAGTCATTCTGTAAGGTAACAGGTGAAGTATTTCATAAGTCTGCTGAGGAATATGTATTTATGGAGATACAGAAATAAGTAGATCACTGGTGTCTGTCATAAGGAGAAACAGCAGGGTACTGAGAATAAAAAAAAAAAATTTGAGGTGAATTGTAGGAAGCAGCATATCTGGGAGAAGACTAGAACATCTCTGCACAAATTATCTGCCTTCCTTTAAGGAAATACACAGTTGTAATGTGCTGCTGGAGCTGGAGATGCAGCTGCCCCCAGAAATGAAGGTGGTGTCCAAACTGGTAAAGGTGTCCAAACAGAAAGAGGACGGCCTCTAACTTCATGCCATAAACTTACGGACATGTGTGTCCCATACCAGCTGAGCTTACTAAAGCTCTCACTCCTGCATTCCTGGAGCAGGAACACTAAACCAAACACTGTGCTAAACCAAACACTGCAGTAACATTGAATTAAAAGGAAAAAAAATCCCCAAAAAACCAAAACCAAAAGCCACTCCCCTAAAAATGACAAAAAGGGAAAAAAAAGTACGTTGGACTATTTTACCATTCTGTGATTCTATGCTCAGTGCTGTGCTTTATCAGCCATTAAACACAAAATCATCTTCAGCTTTTAAGAATTTACCATACTTCTATTACAAGATTTCATGTAACTTACCCCTTACCTGTGAAACTCAAGATCTCCACCAGCTGAGTAACAATTCACTGAGAAACCTCAGTTTTGACTTAACTCACATTGCCCATGTCATCAGGACTAGCTGCAGCAGCCCCATCCCAGTATTCTCACAAAGTTTTGCAGAAAAATTTGACAATTTCACACCCCACTGACTAAAGTCCGACACACTAGAACCACTCCATTTCAAGGTCTCTCACTTCTCCCCTACCTTGCCTGAAATACAGATGTCCAGCCTGCTTTTCTTAGATTGGTATTTTTGCCTTTATCAGTATTAGCAAAACATTTCACATCCACATTTCACCTTTTTGATTTGTAGATCAGTTCAAACAGGACTTGGCTGGTGTCTCCCAGCCCTTCAAAACAGATAATCAGATCTGTGTAAGTGACCACCTCACATGCCTGCATGAATTCTGTCCCGTTTCACCTTTTGTCCTGGCTTCCAGACGTTTCCTGAAGTCATTCCTCATAGCCTTTTGCCTGAAAATGGCACAAAAACCATCAAGACACTTCTATGACAGTCTCACAGTCAACTAATATTTATGATATTGCTTACAGGATCCAGCCAAGCAGCTGAGGGCACACACAAACTGTATGACCGCAGAAACCTGAGGACTCTCATGGGTATTCACACAGAGCCAAGCTTTTGAATAAGAAGAGAAGCTACAGACTAAAGATGGCCTGACAAGCTTGCTATGAGTGACAGCTTGCCATAAAGCTGCTTTTTTATTTCTTCTGGAGAAAGAAAACCAAGCCACCAGCTCCCATATCATGTTTCAAAATATGATTTGGACCAAGGATTCCTTTCAGACTAAATTTGGCAGTGATGGCCACTTTTTTTCAGACACTGAATAGTAAGTTTTAAAATTATTTATCAGTCAACAAAACTCACGCTTGTCTGAAGGGGTTTGTCTAAATTTGCTGTGTCTTCCTGCAGCTTAGTAATTTGTCCTACCTCTTAACATTCCTATTAGTTTACATTTTCTCAGACATCCATGCAGTAAGTTCATTTTAAGAAAATACTGAGTAGTACAGTAAGATTTTGGAAAAGCTCAGTATTTTCAAAGTTTAGACAAAAACCCAGGCCTCCCAAGAGATCTGAAAAAGAGATACAGTACACACTAGAATGATTAGGTGCTCTAACACACACCAGAAGCCTAAATTCTAGAAAAACATTTAAACTCATCTGAGGCAGTAATGTCTTACAAGGGCAGGAACTACTTCAGAACAGCTCTTCTGTAAAATCTGTGATGCATTAAATTTTCTGAATTGTCTCGAGTACTCCACACTGAAAGTTTAACATTTCAATTGCGAAAAAAGCTGCATTATTACAAGGCAAGGCTGCTGGAAAAGCTGTGTATGCAGCAGGTTCAGATTCCAAAAGATAGTGACACACTTCACAAATTGCTTTTAAAGACTGGAATAAAATACTTGAGAAGCTGCCATGACTTGTCAACTAGTCTGTAGAAAAAAACCAGGAAAATACACCCATCAGTTTCAAACCCACATATACACCATAGTGGCTTCACCTCGCTTCTATGAATCTGATTTTTAAATGACAACTGTAAACACATCACAAAGGTCTGGTTTTTTGAAGTTGAATTTCAACAGCAGACAATTGATTCATGTTTCTCAAATCAAATATTCCTATTTGTGTAAAAACTACTGATGATTTCAGGAAGTGACTATACAGTAGGTGATGACAAAACCAGGGATATGAAGACTATTCAATTTTACAGTTTTAAACATTTGAATCAAGAGTCACGCTATAGTTCACTGCAGCAGTAAAGAGCAAACACTCACCGTACTCACCCTTTTCATGTTTTGAACATAAATCATGGAAGATTTATCTAAAATCAGCATTTCTTAGTGGCTACATGTTGGGAGGGGCACAAGAACAAACCTGTCCACATCTGAACAGAACTGTGTCTAGTGACGGGCAGAGCACAACTGCTGTGGTTCATCTGGGAAGGGCTGTAGAGCTCTGCAACTGTGGGGATGCCTCCTCAAGCCTTTACGTGCCAACTTGTGGGAGGTTAATAATGACAAGTTACCATAAACAAGGATATTTTTATTGGGTTCAATATTCAAGCATCATTAGGTTAAGGTCCTTTAGAAAAGTAAACTGTTAAGAATAAACCCCCCCAACCTTATGAATGGCAACTGGTAGATGAAGTTTAAATGAAATTTTACCAGGTTTGTGAGAACATGCTAAAAGCCAAATTGTGTTATGAGTCTACAACTACTGAAACAAGGTTTGAAAAAAATACTCCAATTCCAAAAAACCACAAATATAGGTTTAATGCCAGTCATCCAAAATTGACATTAGTCTCTTAATATAAGGCAAAAATAGTATTTTTTCTTTTATTTTTTAACCTACATGAAGCACAGTCAGCAATAGTTGCTCTACAGAATATGCATCATTGAGATCTAAAAGCAAGATCAGCAGAGAATGCTGACTCATGCACTGTAAGATCTTCTCAACATAGTGACAACTCTATAGCAATCTCTGTGAAAGTCTCTGGGTCAAGGACTGGATTAATGGGGCAGAGTGGTTTTGTTAAATGTGTGTATAATTTAGTTCTCATGCACCACAATCACATGTCCATGTTATAGCCATTTAGCACAAATAGTATTTCTTGCAGATCTAAGAGTGTGTCAATATACATTAAACCATAGAAAATGCCATAAAATACTCTATGCAATCTTTAAGCATATGTCTTCAATATAATTGTATTTACATATTTTTATGAACTTATAATATGTAATAAGTCAATGAAGACATTTTTACAACATTTATTAGATTATGAATTTATAAATTCCAGGACTCAGAGGCACATAGTTTAAAAGGCCAAGAACACCAAAACTAATTAAGTCACAGAAATCAGAATATTTGTGGACATAACACCAGTAAAAAATAAAAATCACATCCAGACTAAAAGCAACACTTCTTAAGAGTCATCCTTCAAAGTTAGCATAATAAAAAGTTCTCATTTCCCTCAAAGAAAAATAATTCATCCCACCTACCAAGCTAGAAAAACTTATTTACAGTTGTACTTTGATCAGAAGTATCATTAAATTGGTAATACAGCCACGTCTATTCTGCCATTAGAATTTACCAATTCTTTTAAAGTATAGTTGTATTTACAAACGCATAAATATTGTAACTCTGATCTTCATTAAGGTTTGAATGAAAACAGGTTAAGTCACAATACAAACGTGTTAGTGGAAAAGTAGGTGCATTTCAGTATCATTCTCAAAGAATAGGAAGCCAATACTTCTGATAAAGCTCAAGTTCATCAACGAGACCAGGGTTTTTAAGTTACGTTAATGAAGATTCAACCTCTTCCTTGTTAATTCTTTACATTGGTTTCTTCAGTCAACTTTCACTACGCTGTATATTTTGGTTACAAACCAAAAGCATGCAAAGAATCCAATTGTCCCTAAAAGAAAAAAAAAAACCCAAACATTTTAGAATACTGACAGAGGAGACATTCATTTCTATCTGTAGTTTATAATTCAGGATACACGTATATGTGATCTGCTGTCCTTGGTCTTCAGTACATCAATCAGATCAGATAATGTAAAGTTACAGACAGTACCTGGCCCTTAAAGGCATCAACTACTCTATAACCTATCTCATTATTTTCAGGACCACAGAACAGATCATGTGGCAGACTCCAGTTGTAAGATGTTTCTGTGTTATTTCTATTACATATTTGTTCTTGTTGTTCTAGTATGCTGCAGTCCCACTCCTTCACATCGCTCCATTTCACCCTTTCTCAGTGGCTACTTACACATACTTTATCAGATCTGCTCAGCTGTCAGAATATTGTTATTATGTTTAATAAACCATTTAAACTAACAGTATAAAAGAGAGTTCCCATTATTTAGTAATGCTTTAAGGTCTTGGAAAACTAGAGCACTACCTTTATGTCTCCATAGACTGAGTTAATACAAATTTCAAACCACAGTGTAGTTACTACACAACCTGTAGTCCTACTGAAAACATGTGTTACACACCTTAACAATAAATACTTCTGAAATGCTTACATCAAAACATACACACAAATTTGAAATAAAATTTAAGGATGAAGACCATTTCCCTGATAACTTATCATCCTTCTAGCAGAACAAAAACAGCTTCATCCCTTCTCTTTGTATAACTCCAAAAGAAACTTTTAACAAAAATATTTTGAATGTGAAATAGTTAATATAGTTGGTCTTTGTTAATCTAACTGGATTACATCACAATTCAGTCTCAATCAGAATGATATTAAACAGCAGCTCAGAACACCTGTTATAGGAACCTTAATTTCCCACAAAAACTAGGACAGGAAAAAAGCCCTGAAGATGATCTGATTTTTGTCTAAGTACCTTTTCTAAAATCATATCCATAACTTACACAAGTGTCAAGGGAGTTCTTTAGAGGAAAAAGCCTTCCTTTATTTTAGATCAGATAAGAGGGACAACAAAAGTTGTGAGGTAATTCAATCTCTATGAAAGCTTGAAAGGAGCCATGAATTATATCATGGTAATTTTTTTTCACTTTATGCTTGCCAAACTACTGATGTTTAAGTGACTCATTTACGATGATACGTAGTTGTGATCCCAGCTGTGAATCAAAGATTTGTCATGTAGCTCCCGGTATTCTGCCTGCTGAGTCTGATCAATGACCTGGAATGCAGTGTGGATGCAAGTGCCTGAAGCATGTATTACACCGACATAGCAGCAGGGCACTGTCAAAACCCTGCCTCCCGATCCTGACAATTTTAAACAGATGAGTAAGCAGCAGCAGAATAGTTTTAGTACAACAATTATGACTTTTTCTTTTTGATTGTCCTGACATGGGAAGTCAGTTGCTTTTGGGGGCAATTTTTGCTAAATTGTTAATATGCTCTTTTGTTTAAAAAAATGGAGAACTGCCTGTCCCTTTACCCTACCTCTGATTTCTTCTGTAAAACCTTATCTCAGAGCACTTCAGTAAATCTCAGAGAACTGAACATGTCTGCTTTTACATTCATATAAAAATAAATGGACAAAATTATTCTTAAATCTTAAAAAACAGGATTATTTCCCCAAATTAAAAGGTAATTTGCACTTAATCTTGCGGGAAGTAGATCAAAAAATTGTTAAGCACATGGTGTTTTACAGTTCTGTGTGATTAACTTCACATGTATCCATCCCCGATTTCAACAAACAAACTGAAAATTTAAAAAAACCAAGAGCATACAGACTCTGAAAACTTAGTTCTAGTTGCACAGGATGACTTACATTTCCACTGTCCCAATTACAAGCAAATGACTGCCACAAAAAGCAACTGAAAGGGGCTCAGAATAAACCACCTCTTCTTTGCATACTTGTGAACCTGCCCTAAAAATTTGCTGGCAGGTGCTGCACTGTCACTTAGTCAACTGAAAGTGAACATGTGAGGAAAAGAAAAGGACACGTCTTAATGCCTCTAGACAACGTTATGTGACATGACTGACTTTAAAGAGTAAAGGTAAAAAATGGAAATTATATGGGTATCTGAGGTGCAGAAAGGCAGCTAAACCAAATCTCAGCACAGAAAATTATTATAAATCCCCTTTATCTTGAATGAATCCACTCCAGAATTACTGCAGGCATCCAAAGTAAACAGAGTGAACAAAGGAGACAGGGTAAACACAATTCTGGTTTTGGGCAAAACTGTTTACTATTACAGGCAGACTTGCTGAACATCTGTTGGAAATGTCGGTGAAACTAAATTAATTGACCTTACACTTATGTAAGGCCTTGTTATTTTTCATGCTACTTTGTAAGTTTGCACTGCATTTAAAATTGATCTGCATACAGCAGTACACATTCATTTCTAGCTGAAGAACCATGTATCCTAGGATTTTTTAGTTTGATGAGACTTATCTGTACACCCAGAGCAGAACTAAAGGTTAAGAGAAAAGCAGGGTGAAAAAGAAGAAAAAGTGAGCAAGGGAGGCAGAATCTCTGATCTATACATTCAGAAGGACTTGTAAACTGGTACAGAAATGTGAATAGAAGTAGAGATGTATAAATTACAAACTATCTGCAAGCAATGCCAAAACACATTAGACTGACTTAAAATGAAGGATGGAAGATAAAACTAACCACTTTTGGGACACAGCTTGATCACTTTTCAATGAGATTATATAATGCACTCAAGTCCCATTTCTTCCTTTTAACAGGCAATGACCCAAGAAAATCCTTGCAGGCCATTGCTCTTGTTCATCATCATCTGCATTCAGTCATAGTGCACAAACAGCTTCAATATTTCTTTAGTTGAAGTGGAAATGTCTTTGAAATATTCGGTTCCACTTAAAATGAACACCATTCTCAGTTCTTTTCTCTTTTCTCACTGTTTTTGTTCTCTTATGTTAAGTGGAAATGAAAATTCTACTTAATAGTTATAGTGAGATCTGTATTAAAAGCTCTGATGACAAGCCATTTGTAGTCTAGGAGGCCTCAAAATATAGTGTCTATACATATATATGTATGAACGCCTTTGGAATCATTAAAAGTTATCATCAACATGAAGCCTGAAATTATCTAAACCATTGATCAATTCAAAGTAGTTTCAGAAGTATTGCTCTGTAGAGTGGACTATACAAGGATGGACTGCATTCTGCCTGGAGCAGAATACAGAATTTTTAAGAATTTTTTTGAGGAGCTGGCAGTTGCTGCCTTCTTGCATCAGTTTAAAAGGAGACTTCTTCTGTTTTCACTGCCATTTTTCCACCCTCACCAAGGCCTATTTGTTTCTTACTGTAGACAACAATGGAAGATTTTGTGACCTCATCTCAATTTCAAGAGGAAATTGAAATGCAGTATCTATGACAGATGTTTTTCCAAACACTCACAATGAAGATTACAAGGTTCTGACAAGACTGATACAAAAAATGCTAGAGAAATTCTGTCTGCTTCCCATGCCACTTCAATGCAATTGGGATAAAGGTAAATACATTCTGGAAGAGAGCAAATTTTAAAAAAAGGGAAAAAAAAAAGCATTCTTTGTCAACTTTTACTCCTCTCTCTCTTCTACCTATTCTATAAAATCTGTTTTTATCTTGACACTGTAACTTTATACGTGACTATGTGTGATTTGAAGTGTGCTTCTCCAAAGACAACCAATTTAAAAAACAGAGTTTGTCACAAGATTATCGTAAGAATGAAATCTGGAGAAGTATTTTTCACATATTTGTAGACCTAATGATAGGCCACATCTCAAATTAGCAGTAGTTTTGCCGCATCCTTACTTATGTCTTTCACTGAAATTTGTAATCACATAGCTGCAATATGCTACTACAACTACCTGGAAAAAATCAAAGGTATACATAAATGTATAATTCTGTATCAAGATCACTTTTGCCAAGGATTCTACTGTGCATAACTAAAGGCCTAATCAAAATTTTAAATTAAGGTTTAGTACACTTACCTGTGAAAAGGAAGAAGATCAACACCATAATCATGGTATAACCAAAATATAAAATGGTGCTAGCTGTTCCTGTGATTTGCAGTTTAGAAAAGAAATAATGTATTGCATATATTAGGAAATAAACTGCAGTGAAACCACTCGTGAGAAATGAACGCCACTGCCAGTGATAGTCCTAGAAGGAGTGAGGAAAAAATACAAACGTATAAGCAATACTGCAAACACCTCCAGCCCACTGACCCTACTGGTATATGCAGAGCTACTTTTTCTGTTAAGACTTTATCCAAGAGTAAGTTTTGTAGGGTTTTTTATCTACAGGGAGAAAAACTATATATAATCAATACTGCTTTAATTACACCATTCTAAATTCCAGATAAAGATCAATAGCAAACAGTCAAAATCCTAAAACCCCAAATAAACCAGATGTACTTATTTCCAGCCACAGAGATATTTTTTCCCAAGGCTGGGCATGTCCAAAATGGACTCTGATTCAACAAAGTTAATGGATTAGTTTAGCACCTTCAGAAAACAGAGAGTGAGAATCTAATGATGTGGTATCTGGCTCACCAATACCCAGTGCAGAGTTTTAATATTTGTTACAAGTTTTGCCAAAAGTAGCCTGCTTCACTTTTTAAAGACATTGTTTAAGCACACCTCATCAAGTAGTAGTGCTCATGTTGAATTCTGGAATACTTATTTTCTACTACAAAAGCATTAAAAATTTTTTAAGCATTCTTAAAACTTTATCAGGTTTGAAAACATAAGAAGTACTTCCTACCTCTGCACATAGATGGAAGTAGCAGAGTAATATTGTAGCCTCAGAACATGTAATGACCAAAATAATGAACACCAGAAACAGGAAGCCAAACATGTAATACATCTGGTGAGACCTATAAAAGGGAGTTAAAAAAATAATTAAAATGGCCATTGTGCTATTATTATTTCTTCATATGTCGTAACATCACCTTCAGCTTAAGTATTTCCCCTTCCTTTTGAAATACAATTGTGCAGCCATACAATTGCCTAATTTATTTTCTAACTAAACAATATAAACCTTGGCAGCTCAGTCTGAGAACACTGAGAAAGCAAGGCCAAAGCATGCCCCTGGTTGTGATTTTAGAGAAAGAAATGACTCGACATAATGGTGAAATCACAGCTCCAGTGAAGTCAGCGTGACCTCTTCCACTGACTTCAGCAAAACCTGGATTTCACCTCACATTTCAATCAAAGGGGCAGAGCTCCAAAATAACAAGAAATGTCAAATGCTGTAGCTGTCTGTGTTGGGTAGAGGCACCTATTCAAGGTTCAGAAACAGTTTAACAAGATCCAATAAGTAAATTGTGCCAGAAGGAAGACAAATTCCTCACAGTAGATTAGTTTGTCAGTGAGCTCACATCAAAATTCACTTATACTGGACCACTCTTAGGTGCTTTATTTTTTAAAATAATTACTCTCCTAGGTTTTTGTTTTTTTATGATTTCACAAGAATTTGTTCTTGGCTCTTTTTTCTTATCCCAAGAGTAGTAATACTTTTCTAGTCTAATAACAACCACCAAAAAATTTCAAGTTTATTTTAATAAACTTTACTACTGTCAAGTTTTATGCCATAAACCAGCTTCAGAGCCACTTCCACATGAAGTCAGTAGAGTAGGATGAGAAAATAAAAAACTGTCTGGATATTGTATGTCAGCTGTAAATTGCTAAGCATATCACAGCCACCTCTCTACACAGGAACTGAGTATCTTTGAAACAACAAAATATTAAAAAGATGTTAACATTTAAATTTCATTGAACCAGTATTATGGTAACTCTGCATCCTCAAAAATTCAGGCAAAGCATATTGAAGAAAAACCTTCACAAAGAAATTACCACCTTTTATGACAGAGAAAATTCAAATTATGGTGAACTTACCAAATACTATTGAGAATAAAGAACAACTGTATAAAGATACATCCAAAAGGAAGAATCCCTCCCATGATAATGCCAGGTAGTGGCTTTGTATAGAATGATTGCTCAGGAATCTGACGAGGAATTTGGTTTGTGCGAACAGGGTGTTCAATAGCCTTTAAATGAAAATAACAAACAGTTGAATAAATAAAATGTCAAACTACAGCACTACATTTTTACTTTCTTTTTGTAATGGGTGGTGGCAAAAAGTCTACTCATTGTTTTGAGCATGTGCACACCCAGCTACACTACATTTGCTTTTGCTCTCAGCTCAGCTACCAACACTTGCTTGGCAAACTCGCTAAAAGACAGCTTTTACTGAAACCATAGTGACATATTTCGGACTTCCCTTTTAATGTTTGCCTAGCTATCATCTGTTACAGAGTCTGAGCTGATTTACCACTGATTTCAGCTGAGGTAGTGGTGGTGCAGACTCCTGCTTTCCCCTTCTAAAAATTCCTGCATGTTGTTTTTCAGCATTTACTTCAAGAATCACACTAGGATAAATTTACTGAAAGGATTCAATCAGGCAATTCAATTCTAATTTAAGGCACATGCATATAGATCAGCATGGTGGGAGAAAACAAAGTAAGGCATTTTAAGATACAGGCATACTTTGCATCTTCTCCCTTTCATAAAGATTACGTCAAAAGCATCAAAAGATACTTCCTTTCTGATTTGATTTTCAAGTTTTTGTGACACCTACCACATTGCCTTACTAGCTTATCACATCTTCCTTCATTTAAAGGACATGTACACACCAGTACAATGCAGGGATCTTGATGGAATTTCAACATGGTTATCAGAAAAAAACTCATTGAATTCTGGTTAAGAAAAACAGGATAACAACACAACTGACTTAAAAAGTGCCTAAGATAATATTCGCTGAAGGTATTAGAGGAGATCTACAGGGAGATGGAACCCTGGCTTCCTGTGCAGGAGAAAACCCACCAATGTATCTGCACGTATAGAAATTTGTTTGTGGGGGATAGTAAACAGGTTTTTAAGAACAAAAATCTCATTATTTAATGATTTGGTCACCAAACTATGACATGTTTGGTCACAAAGAGCCCTCAAAAGAATATGTAAAATTGACTGGTTTAGGAGTAAATCCCAATTAATGTCTGCCAATCAGAGACAACCATTTACAGAACGCTTATGCAAACAGATTTCACAGAACTCCAGCAATCTGATCAGGTAACATCCTCAGTGTAGAGGGCAGACAGGAACAAGGAATACATGATGAAACCCAAAAATGCATAATTTGCTTTCCCTTATGCTTTCTGGGTCAAGTATTTGTTTTAATATATGAAAAAGATGCTAATTAAAATAAAAAAGCTCAAATCACTGATTTATCTTTAGCAGTCATTCAATTAAATACAATGATAACACAAATCGTTGCAGAGAAGTATCACTGCCACCAACCATGCATCAAAGCCCTGGAATACCAAGACTGGATATCTATTGCAGTTCTAAAGTAACTGAACAGAACTGGAGCCAACAGTGCAAATAACTTAGGTGCTACCTCAGTCATGGTCTATACAGAGAAAAATATTGGTGTGTGTACATGTATGAGCACACTTGAAAAACAACTTCTCAGAAATACTTACGTTTTTCTTAAACCCAAAATAGGCACCAATAAACGTCAGCGGTACAGATATGCAAAACCAGAGTGCCAAAATAGCAACCAAAGTACCAAATGGAATAGCTGCTGAAGAGCCTTCTCCCCAGAGAATGAGGTTCATGATAAAAAAATCTGCAAATACAATTCTGAAAAACACACAGTACACTTAGAGCACAGAAATACTTAATATTTAGTAACACTGACAAAACAATGGCACTACTTTAGCACAAATCTCTGCTAAAACCAAATGACACACGCAAAATATGAAAACGAAGAGATCAGACAAGCAATTCTTTGTTAATCTAGTGGGACTGAACTCCAGCAGGAGCTGATGTTCCAGCTAAGCTATTTCAAATACACGCTTGTCTTAACTACACTTCAGGGTAAGACTGCTTGCTGTGATTAAGTGGGAAAAATTATCAGAGTGGTTATATATTATATGGTGCTATATAAGACCAACTACAGTGTGGTCAGAGAAAGAGCCCAAAGAATAAAAGAAAACAATTAAAAGTGGGCCTAAAACTTACTACTATCATAAAGCTTCTTCCTAACCAACCTTTTCATGTGGTGAGAGTAAACAAATGCTTACCAAAATAAAAAAAAATCTAAGGATGATATGGCACTAACATACTTATCTTTGTCAAAAGCACCATGATACTCTTGTAGCTTCCAGAATAAAGGGACAATGTACGATTTACTTGTACAGCTGAAACTTAAAAAATTAGCAATGCACATCAGAGAAGCAATTTAATTCTGTTAATCAGGGCGATATTCTCAACTTACCCAGGACAAAGGAATGATGTCAGCAGGACATTTGTTTTCCATTTCTCACCTCCAAATGCTGTATTAAAACATTTGACAGACATTAAAACATGCATTAAGCTCAACTATTAATTTTCCAGTCCATTTACCTGTTATACTTAGCTTGCAAATACTCAAATAATGTGCTATCATGCCCAAATTTAAAACTGTAAACTAAATCTTCAGTAATAAAATTAAATTTCTGTATCCTATTGCTTAACCACAGAATTTCAAAGCAAATAGTCTCAGACCAAGGTCAGGAAAGGTATCCAACTGAAACTGTCTCTGACCACTTTATCTGCTAAAAGGAGGGAACAGATTTGCAGTATTTCTAAGTCCTTAAAAAACATTTTAAACCTGGAGTGATTAAGAAATTTAAGCTTTCTAGCATTTGACTGCAGGTTTCAGTAGGTAAAGATACATAAATATGTGAAAACCAAGCTTAACAATTTTCTTTAAATAATTCTTGCCTATGAATCTTACAGGAGAGTCAGAACTAACACGGTTACAGAAGTAGTAATGTTTTCTTGAGTCTTATAAGCATTAAGAAGTGGTGATACCAAAAGACCAAAGATAGCTTTATTAACAAAATCTTCATGAATTTGCACTATGCTGATAAAAATTCTAGTCAGTATACTTTCAAATGAAAATATCCTGCTGGAGTGCAGTGAAGCTGATAATTTCGTCTGAGCACTGCCATAATGACATGCTTCTTTATTTCAAGAGTCAGAAGTGATTATGATTAGAGTTATTTTAATTAAGTTCCTATTTCTTCATAAAAACTTGGTAGAACATGACAGCAGTTATTAAGATTAACCATTTAATTTCAATTCAGGTTTCACTTTTTAAATGCAATATTGAATAAAACCCCAAATTTTTAAAACTAGATATCCATTTCAGTTACATTTTGTTTTATGTCTCACATTACTTTATTTGTATACTATAAAAAAAAAAAACATTCATGTTTACATGCTCTATACAGGGTATGAACCACTTCCTGTTATAACAAAAATATCTCTGGATCAGTCACTCATTGTCTTAGTAACTAAACAAAACATTCAAGTATCACCTAAGTGATTCCCAGAAAGTAAAATATGAAATACAATCATTAATAACTACATCACCAAAAACATAGGATTCAATTTACCATCAATACACTTCAAAATATCCTTCAAAGCACATAGTATATAACAGAATATAAAGAACAATTCTATTCTCAATTATGCTCCTAGTACTAAAATTTCATTCTGCTTAAGTCTAACTGGCTTGGAGATTAGAAACAGTTCATTATCACGTCACTACCACTGCGTAAAAACTCCCTACAAGACACAAACTCACTTCTCCCATTGGTTTTCTCCTCATGAAAATTACAAAATTGTTAGAAGAAAGAACTCCAATATCTACTGCCAGGCTGAAGTTCTGAAATAAACTCCTTCCCTAGCCCCATACACTCAGAACTAAAGTAGTCCAAAAAGATCCATCTCTCTCAGTCAAAAAACCTTTCATTTTGAGAAAGGAAATTAAAACAAGCTGAATGTGGAATGCCATGCTTCACCTTAAAATAAATCAGAGGATACAGGGGTAAACCATCTGAGGGTGGTAGACAGACAGGTCTTGAAACAAAAGCTGGGATCAGTGAGGGAAAACAGTATCAACTAACTCCTGTCAGGGGCCCAAACACCACTGGGTTGGTTTCTACAACTACAGAACAATTAACAACCATTCTCCCTGCGCTTCAGCCACAGTCTGATAAGCACTATTCCCTAAAAAACATGGGAGCTAGCTAAAGAGGTCACAAATCTCAGGCATGTAAGAACTGAGGTTCACAATTTGGGGGTGCAGGTGCATGTTACCAAGCAACATTGACGGCTAGAACTAAATGCAGATTTATATTGTCCCCCCAGTTATAGGCAACAGAAGCCGAGAACTGCCTGATGTAAAGATGTAATGACCTTAGTATTAGTAGTATTTAACTTCACAAATACACAGCAGCAAGAGCAATTCAGGGTCTTTAGATGTGATTACATCAAAAGCAGTATAACTATGTTAGTGTTCTATATATTTTTTCTATACTTAAGGTAAGTGCATTTCTCCAAGTTGCCCTGAGAGAAGCTACAAACAGTGCTACAAAATAAAAATCAGTTCTGTACTGATAATTTACTTTAATGAACTTAAGCCCTGCCATTTTCAGTAACTTTTACTCACATTTATAGAATCTGGCAGCAACATAACCAGCTGGAGTTCCAAGCAGTACCCACAAAACTACAGCACAGGTCATTAGAGCTCCCCTGTTGGCAGGTGACAAAAATCCCAGGCAAGCAAAAACTGTGAAGCAGAGATGCACAGTTTTAGAAATTATGTTAGAAATTTTAGACTATATGTTTGAACATCAGTTATCTTAAAATCCGTGCATATTAAGCTGCAAGTCTACTACATCAGCTCAGCTGTTTCTAATGACTTTTATGAAATTTCTAGACAAAACTATACTATTTTTACTAGCACCATGCAGCTAGCAGTGAAAAGTCATGTGTGCTCAACTAAATCCTCCCCACTTGACTACTTACACAGGGTAACAAAAGTCATTATTAAGATTTGTGTGCCAGAGCCTAGAAAAACTGACAACAGCATTCCTTTTCTTGGGGGCCTGAAAATATCACCATGAACCAGTTTCCAGCCAAATTCTTCTTGAGCATCTTCCTGTAAAAGACACACACTTATTTTAATACAGTAGATTGCATCTTAAATAACCTGTTACAGCTACACATTTAACTGAAAAAAATACATTCTAAATGAATTTTAGGAGCTACATTTTAGACTTACAGTGGAATCCATCTGATTGTATCTTGCAATATCTTTATGCAGTGTCCTCAACATAATCATAGCTACCATTCCAGAGAGAAAGAGGACAATCACTAGGGAATTCATAATACTGAAAAAGAAAAAGAAAATAAATTAAAATCATCATTCTAACTGCAATGTAAACATTTCAGTACAGTAAACTTCCTTCTCACCTAAACCACTGGATGTGAGTGTGAGGCATGGATTCCAAAATATAATCCCATCTTGATGCCCACCTGATACTTTTTTCTTCCTGAAAGAGTAAACACGTGAGCTTCAGATACAGTATCCAACCTGTACATTTAAAAGTTGATGTTCATGCAAAGCAATCTTAAATCTTGTGACTAACTGAAATTTCAAGTTCCATGCCTTACATGGAATAGTTTAATAACAGCTATCCAGAATAAATACAAGATTTGACCATAGAACCTAAACCAAAATATTTTCTGCATTTGAGCATGTGTGTCTTCTTAAGACATAAAGGCCTACCAAATTAATTTAATTGTGCTTCCTCCCTTCCAGAACTGTATTAGCTCTCCTGGAATGGAATGGACGAGCAGAAAAAATGAAAGAACGTGCATTTTTAGCCCATATAAGTCCACATATCTAGAAACTAAGCTATGCTATACAGTCTCCAGCATGATACTTCACTATCTGTTTCAGGCTCTATCCAAATTATCCTTTGATCTCATACAACCTCATTTCTGTATCAACTACCAATCCCATTACAAACAACTTTTGCTGCAGGACAGGTGGGGAGCCAATACTACAGAACCTACGCTGTTTAGTAGAGGGAAGCAAATTATTTCTCCAGGCATTTCAACAGACTGTACTTATTCAGAATGAACATTCATTGATCAGAAACACTTCAAAAAGGACATTTTTTTATTTTTCAGAGTAAACAAGAAAAAAAGGAATAGACAGTGCTAGTTAAGATGAAGACTGCTTCAATCTTAAACAAACCATAAACACTACTATCAATTAATAAAATTGGCTATGTGTCTGACAGGCTGTTATTTCAGTAACTTATAACATACAAGACCAAGAGTGCTTTCCAGTAAAGCCAGGTTTTGAAAAAAACCCAGTGGGTTAAAAAATTCAGCCAAGATCATACATCTAGTTCACTGAGATAATAAAACTACATCTCAAATCAAGCAACAAGTTTCTAAACCAGTATCGATGACTCTAGGATAGAACTGCATTTTTCCTCATACCTAAACTGCCTTTTCTGTCTTCCTGAGATGACCTGATCTGCCAACCCAACGATATTTCAGAAGACTTCCCCCAACTGATGTAAGACTGTCCACAGGACAGTAATACACATACAGCTGGGCATGTAATTTTTTAAGGAGAAACAATAAAATAATATGAAGCTAAGGTCACTCAATTACTGACTTCTGACAGGTTTCCAGAAATACTTGCTTTTTGATATACAAATTCATTTCGGCACTGTTACTGATATAATTTCTCAAAATATAATTACATACATATATAAGTTCTCGAAATATAATTATATACTATATACATAATATAATCTCTCCTGAGTATACTTCTTATACTATTTATTTTATTTTGAACTCAGACTAACATAGAAACAGTTTGAGAAAGAGTATGAAACTTTGGGAAACAGTTTGTCCAGCAAACTCCTTTTACAGATAAATAAAATCAAAACCCCCTTCTCGTTTGTCAGCCAAATGAGATATATTCAGCTGTCACTGCTGCCTGAAGTTGGCAGATATACTGCTCCTCTGCTTTTAAACAGAGAGTAGTAGAACAAAGAATACCAGCTTCCTCCTCCCTTGCAAGTTTCCACGGGAGAAAGACCTTAGAGAGAAGGCAGATTTTGCAGCAGGAGAGCAGAAAATGATCAGCTTCAACCTACCTACAACAGTAATTTGCTGAAACACACAATTTCTCAGACTTAAGAACTTGGATTGAAAAATAATCTACCAGACAACCTAGGCAGACATGGAAAGTGTGGCTCTTTTAAAAACCACATATATGTTTCACATCTACTCACTGTGTGTTGGTATGCAAAACCGTAACATATGTGGTCAAATCCCAAGCCACCTCTGACATTCCAGTTCAAATAAAATTTTAAAACTACAAATTTACTATTGTGAGCTAATTTTAACTGTCCACCTTTATAATTCAGAGCATTAATGCATGATTTTAAGAGGTAACTACCACAGAAATCTTAGTACTCACATGAAAAGTAACTGAGTATGTGTAAGCAATTTTGACTTCTCCACTAGCCTTATTACTTATATCCATAGGTACTCCTGAGCAATCAGGATTGTCTGGATGGGTGTGCTTGTAACTGCAGGAAGAAAAGACACAGAATGAAAGCCATTTCACTGACAACATTCTTAAGAAAGAATTCCTTCATTTTAGAAAGGCAAAGCAAGGATTCTTCCCTTAAATACAAGAATTGTTCTTAATGTCTCATAAATTTCAGAACACATGAGGTACATATCCTAAGCTCTGGACTTTTTGAAACTTGAACTTCTTAAACAAGATTTGTCTCTTCTAAAAAGAACGCAGTCTCTTAAGCAGAGTAACCAAAATGAAAGAAGTCTTAGTACTGCTACGAGCCTCCAAAACATCCAAAAAGTTATACTACCAGAATTACTAACTTCTGTCAGAAAAAAATACTTTCAACTGAACCAACACCACAACAAGCTCAGTCAAACCACTGAAAGACAAGATGCTAAGAAATAATAAAACAGACACCAGCCGTGCAAATGCCACACTCATCAGCTGTTCTGGTGTCTGTGTATCTGCAAAACATTTCTGTTCAAATCCTGATTGTTGAAGACATCAAATCCTGCACTCCAGTCACGCCACCATCAGGCACTTGGTGGCCTATTCTGATACAAAACAGAGTATTCCCTGGTAGGGAAATAAGGGTTCTACAGGCACACACACACACACCCCATACCCCACAAACAATTACAGGTTTTATTTTATCTTTTCTTGGCCCAAACAGGAAAAAATGCACCAAGATCCATCAAATTCAGAACAAAATTATATTAGACAGTCCTAACTACACTACATCAATCAACAGGAGAAGTAATATACCAATCACATATCTGAAAACATTTCTGACTAGCAGCAGGTTCCCAGATCAAAGCAAGTGTCTTGGGATGGATCACTTTTTGATGACAAGTTATTTTCAGCTACCAACCTTTTTGGTTCAAGTTTAGCAGCAACCAGTCTTGCTCCCAGAGCTTCATTTTCCACAACATGGTAATATATTTTTATGTCAACGTGGTTGAAAATATAAAAGGTATCTTTTTCATGGAATTCTGACTGCAATGAAAAAAGATTGTATTAAACAATCAAAAAATATAGACATCCCAAAGCCTTAGACAGAAGTCTGCATAACAGAATTTTAGACTAACATACAGTTTTTCTGTCAAGAAGTTCTCATAAAACATGAATTTGAGATACTGGGAATTATAAAGACAGTAATCGTCTTCTTGCACTAAAAACACGAGTTAGAAAAGTTATTGCTAAGAACAGTCTACTACAATTGAAAAGTAGAAAAATTAATTTAAAATATTTTTAAAATATATTGATAAATTCCTCTAACTGAAGATGACCTATTTTATTTAAGCAGCAAACTGAATAGATAACTATGGGACAAGTTTTGTTATCAGAAGCATTTCATAAACATCAGCTATTTTAAAACGATGAGTATCTTTTTCGGCAATTAAACAGAACCTTCCTGGACAAACAATGCAAATAAATGCTCTCTGTGACAGAACCACCTGTGAAACCAAAGATGCACAGAGATGAACAGCAAGCAGTGGCCAACAATGCTGAATGCAAACCTCTGGTGAAGGGAAAAGAAACATCACTTTGGAATTTAGTCAGCTAAAGAGGTTGTTAAACTCACAAGTAATTTAACACTATGTCTACTCAAGTTCATTTAGTACCTCTTAAGAGTTCTATTCCCACCCCTTCTATAGACCACCCCAATTATAAGAATAGTTACATAAATGAAATGTTCTTCTACAGTACATCAGTTACTCCTTCAAAGGTTATTTTCCTTTTATTAAAAGCAAGTGTTAAAATAAGATTAAAATAATATTGCTGGATTACATGTTTGATCATAAGTGCATCCATTCATATGGAGCCCCTGAAACCTCCTCATTATGGAGGCAATTAAACAAAATTGGCAACAACGGAAACTGCCATCTTTGTTAAGATCCATCCACTAAAACCAACCATTTCGAAAAAAAACCAAAAAACCTATTCCAAGTTCTCAGTGACCTTGCCATGGAAGAAGTGTGTGGTAGTCTAAGGACTTCTGGACTTTCTGTTGTATTCTTATCTCCATAATGCTTTCAGTGCACTTATCTGGACCTCCACCCCTATACCATCTGTCTATCACAAGAGAATCTTTGCTCATGCAGAAATCTGATGTCTTCTCCCATCAGCTCCCAGTTTCACAGAAAACAAAACCTTCGAAAAGTACACGAGGTACAAACACACCTATGCAAATCTGCTTCCAAGGAAACACTTTTATCCCACAAAATGTAAAGTCCCAGCCTTCAAAAGTTTCAATTTCTTAGGTAACAAAGGATGACATGCTTGCCTTTACCCTCCACATGCACTAAATGCCATGCATGTTCATCCCTTGATCTTTTAGAGCCCTTCTGTATCACACAGTATAAGAGACAAGGTTTTCAGGCTTAGATCAGGCTTTCCAATTGAGGTACTTGCACAGACCAAAACACTTGCCTATTTTTAGGCAACATGGGTTCTTAAAATAGCAAGGACTCACCATAGAAACCTGACACAGGAGAAATGCTAGTCTCTAAATTAGTAGAAAGGAAATATTAAAAAACATATAATTGCATAAACATACATTAATAACACAAGCATCTTTTGGACGGCCATCTTCTGTAATATAACAGCCAATAGGAAAACCAGGATTGCAGAACCTCTGTCCATCTTCCACATCATAACACCACGTCACAGGCATGTTGTCCACAATCCTGTAAATGGCATAGTGACACTTCACAATTTTTCAAAATACAGAGTGTAATGGAAACAAAACCAGATTAACATTAATCTAACTTTGCTACATTCCTTACTGGAATATTAACTACAAGAATAATACTACCCATGAAATTGCACCAATTGCCAATCCAAGTTCCAAACGAGTTACAAGCATATAGCTCTTCAACTGACACCACTCTATTCAGAGCACTGTTTCATGAAGCCCCCTTACAAAAACAGCCCAAAGCAGAAAACTTGCCCAGTCTGAAGTTGTAACAGTTTAACTTTTCATTAGTTTGTCTTTAAAAAAATGACCAAAAGGATCAAATTTGCTAAACCAGCTAAAATTGACAAGTTCAAGACAAAACAAAAAATTAAAAACAAAAATGTCTACATCACATATGATTAATTCTCCAGCTTCCTCATTGCTCTTCCATTGCAAAAGACATTTTTCATGGCACTCTTTAAACTTTTTTTTTGCTATTTAAGTGAATTCCTGATCATTAACCTCATTTATAGCTACCAGAGTATGCAACATTTTGATTAGATGATTTGCATTACCAAAAAATTGTAAGCCACCAAACAACTGGGAAAATAATAACTTTCAAACCTGCTGTTTTATATTATTGCCTCACAATATTTACATTCATATTACCTAAAACCAAGGGGTTTATAGATCACTTTCAATAAAAAAATTAGTGGAAGTTCACACTCCCATGATGAGCTGCAGAAAGTTATAGGACAGTAAGATACAAACTGTATCTAACATGCAACTGACAGTACAAATGTCAAAACCAAAACCATACTTTTAAACATAGAGAAAAGTAACTAACACAGGATCCTGTCCCTTCATAAAAGGAACTACTAAAAGACCATAAACCAATTTCTTGATGTTTTATGAAGTGTTTTAACTAGCTGAAAGATAAATCCCCAAAATATGTCATGTAAAGAAGACTTAAAATTCAGTATCTACCAGCCCAAGGTGTATTTTCAATGGTATATTAATAAACTTCATACATGAAGACATTAAACAATTGCCACTTTTTGTGAATCACTAAACAAAAAAAAGGACATCTCACTGAAAGTTAATGCAACAGATTTCTTGTACAACTTACCAAACTACTGAATATCTTTACAATTAAGTGTCTTAGAGATACTTTGAAGCACTTAATTAAACACAGGAATTGTAACTTCAGACAACAAAAACAAAGCATTATTTAATCTGTTGCAGGTTGGAACAGTCTCTAAATTTAATTTTTAAAGCACATTAACAGACAGAGGTAAAAAGAGTGGTACATGCTGCCTTTATCCACACAACATGGAGAGATCTGCAAAATCCCTACCAGTAGCTACCCAGCAGAAATAAGATACAGTACTCTTGGTTTATATTGACACAATAGAAAGGGTGAAGACAGGCCCTACAAAAACAAGTGTTTCCAGGTTTTCAAGAGATTCCAAAGACTACTGCAGTTGCAAGCAGCAGCACCAACCAATTCCTACTCACCATGCTACTACAGGGTACAATGAAGTTGCAAATTAGGAGCTATACCAGATTTAGATTCATTACACGTGGACTGTATTATATGAAGCCAATGGCATGAGGTTCAACAAGGCCAGGTGCTGGGTTCTGCATGTGGTCACAACAGCCCTATGTAGCACTGCAGGCTGGGGCAAGAGTGGCTGGAAAACTGCCTGGCAGAAAAAGTCCTGGGCGTGCTGGTCCAGAGCCACTGCACACGAGAGAGCAGTGAACCCAAGCAGCCAAGGTGGTCAGTGTTATCCTGGCCTGTATCAGCAGAACTGTGGCCAGCAGGACCAGGACAGTGATTGTCCCCCTGTACTCAGCACTGGCAAGGCCACATCTCAAATCCAGTGTCCAGTCCTGGGCCACTCACTACTAGAAAGACACTGAGGTGTTGGAGCTCGTCCAGAGAATGGCAATAGAACTGGGGAAGGGTATTATGATGAATGGCTGAGGGAGCTGGGGTTGTTCAGTCTGGAGAAAAGGAGGCTCAGGAGAGACCTTATGGCTCTCTACAAATGTGTGACAGATGTTCAAGGTGGAGGACAGTCACTTTTCCCATGCAACTAGCGATTGGAAGAGAGGAAATGGCCTCAAGTTGTGCCAAGGAAGGTTCAGGTTGGATATCAGAAAAACTTAATTGAAAGGGTGGTCAGGCATTGGAACAGGGTGTCCAGGGAAGTGATGGAATCATCAACCACAAAGGTATTTAAAAGACTAGATATGACACTTAGGGACATGGTTTAGTTGTGGAATTGGCAGTGTTAGGTTAATGTTTGCATTTGGTTTACGTGGCAAGGTTTAGGTTGGCAGGGGGCTGTAGAGGTTTTTGTAAGAACTGCCAGAAGCTTCTCCATGTCCAAGAGAGCCAGAGCCAGCTGGCTCCAACACGGACTTGCTGCTGGCCAAGGCCAAGCCCGTAAGTGACCAGAGGCAGCACCTCTGGGAAACAGATTTAGGAAAAGGACAAAAAATCCTTCACAATAGCAGCTGCAGCGAGGAGTGGGAACTATGTACAACTCTGCAGACACCAAGGCCAGTGGAGATGAAGGGAGAAGAGGTGCTCCAGGCACAGGAGCGGACACTCCCCTGCAGCCCATGGTGAGTCAGGCTGTCCCCTTGCAGCTCAAGGAGAATCACAGGGCAGCACATATCCACTTGCAGCCCATGGAGGATCCCACACCAGGCCAGGTGGATGTGCCCTGAGGGAGGCTGTGAGCCCATGGAAACCCCATGCTGGAGCAGGCTCCTGGAAGGATCTGTGGCTCCATGGAAAGATGAGCCCACTCTGCACAAGGTTTGCCAGGATTTGTGAACCCATGGGAGATCCACGCTGGTGCAGCCTCTTCTTGAAGGACTGCACTCCATAGAAATGACCCACACTGGAGCAGTTCATGAAAAACTGCAGCCCATGGAAAGGACTTGCATTGGGGAAATTCATGAAAAACTCTCCCATAGGAGCAACCCCACACTGGAGCAAGGGCAGAGTGTGGGGAGTCCAGACCCTGAGGAGGAAGGAGCGGCAGGAGTGTGATGAACTGACCACAATCCTCATTCCCTGTGCCACTGAGGGGAGGAAGTGGTGAAAACTGGGAGTGAAGCTGTGCCTGGAAAGAAGGAAGGGGTGGGGAAAAGGTGTTTTAACATTTATTTCCCATTATCCTACTCTGATTTGACTGGTAATAAATTAAATTAAATTCCCCAATTTGAGTTATCTGTTTTGCCCATGACAGTAGTTGATGAGTGTTCTCTCCCTACCCTTATCTTTCCCTCATTTTTCCTCCACTGTCCACTTGAGGAGGGGAGTGACAAAGCAACTGTGGTGGGCACTTGGTGTCCAGCCAGGGTCAACCCACCACATGGCTGGATTCAATGATCTTAGAGGTCTTTTCCAACCTAAACAATTCTATGTTTGTATATTTGAAATTTTATCTCCATGACATATGCTAGAAAGATTGCTCGCTTTTGTTAGCGTTTTAATCTCCTAATCAAAACAAGGCAACATTAACATATTGCAAGTAAATTTTGTTTGGATAAAGGCTTTCCTTTGCATCTATGCAGCAAAGACATACTGAGCTGCCTTCAAGCAGCAATGCCAGAACAAATTGATAGTTTAAGTAGCAAATCATTTTTCACAGTTAATCTTCAAATTTAAAATGACTTGAAGAGATTATACATGTGGAGCAAATATGCTATTCAACAGGGTTCTTATATGTCTCCCAAGAACATCTGGTGATGAACACTGTCAGCCAAGATATCAGTATAGCTGGTGAGTCCAATTCAGTATGTCAATTCCTAATCTTATTAAGTGGCTTTTGAAACCTTAAAAGTACTTTGCACCATCTGTGTTCCCCAGGAATTTCATGATAAACTGAAGCTGGATAATAACCCTCTACTGAATCCTCACTTATGCTACCTTGTTGATCCCTGTACAACATACCTCTGCACCATATTCCTGGAGCATGCATCATTAATCACAAAATCCAGCCACTGCCACTTTGTGAAGCTGTGGCTAAGGAGGACTAACAGATATAACCAGGGATTTTTCATGCCACTGATTCTAAAGTTTTAGAGCAGTGGGCAGAGCAAAAAAAAAAAAATAGTAAAAACGCCATTTAAAGAACCAAGAAATAATCTAAATTTCAAGGGAAGTTTTCAAACTGAAAAACAGAATTATATCTCACTTAAATCTTGACAGTCCTATCAAGTTAGCTATACTGGTTAAAAAAAGAGTGTACTTGAATACATTAAGTATATTTGTTAAACAATTTAATCTATTGGGGAAAAAAAAACCCAAATCAATCCAAACTACATTTTGGTATGATTAGTTTTACACAGTTCCATTTCAGTTTCTATCAGCTTAAGTTATGGGCCTTCAAAAAAAAAGAAAAGTTGTTTCAAATCTCATACCCTTGGGAAGCTATTTTTAATTTATATACCAAAACATCCACAATCTTTTAAAGTTGAAACTTTATGCCAGACTCACATGCATCACTAAAATTCAAAGTGGTGCAAATATTACAAACATATGCAGTATTTAAGAGGAATATAATCAAGTCCAGTATGTTTGAAGCTCCACTTATTTTAGCATTAGGCATATACACTTTAAATCCCTGCAAAAGTACCCTTCAGAGTTTATTACTTCCTTGCTCACCTACCTGAACATACAACTATTGCCTGTGACCCCTTCTGACATAACTTATCAAACTCCTATTACACTAATTTTCAAGAGGTTCCCAAAAATATTTACATCAGTGAACCACAGTATATCCCCACAAAGGGATATCCCATAGCAGTTCCCAAGAGCAGTAGAAAATGCACTTGTTGCCTTTCTAGTTTCAAAACTAAAGGAATGGAATGTGACATTACAGAAGGATAGTTAATGACAGTGGCAACATTCAGTCTGCATTTTTACTAAAATGCCCAAAAAGTTTAAATACAATTAGATGAAGATCGAAATGTTTGTTCCCATAAAGCAGGAGGCCCGTATTTAGAATTAGGGCACACCTCTGAGTGAAATGAGTTAATGACACTCATGTATTCCCTGCAAAGACTTGCCTCAGGAACTCATGCCCACGTTGTTCCTTCTATTCTCACACCTGGAAGCTGCTGTTGGCAGAGCACACCAACACGTCAAGCACTAAATAAACACTAACAGCAGGGCTGGGTATTTCCAGTGTCAAGACCAAGCCTGCTGATAAACATTTCACAGCTCCTGGATGTGGGTGCAGTGTTGGGAAACTGAAAATCTGCCTGAGATTGAGCACACACACTGAGCCTTGCCACCCTTAAAGCCCATCAGACGAGGATTCAATGTCCAAGCTGAAACAGAGTCCCAGCATGCCTCAAGGTCAATCAGATGGTTACAGAAAGGCTCAGAGAATAGGGAAGGACCAAGCATTTTTATGTTCCCCAAAATTATTTCACAGTTTTCATTGGCAACCTTTCCCTTCCAT
Source organism: Lanius collurio (assembly GCA_020086605.1). Lineage (NCBI taxonomy): Eukaryota > Metazoa > Chordata > Aves > Passeriformes > Laniidae > Lanius > Lanius collurio. The sequence continues at coordinate 3,901,689 of JACBWW010000007.1, read as the reverse complement.
ATCCATAGGAGAGAAACAAACATTGCATAAAACACTTTAGAACTGTTGATCCTGTCTCCTGGACACAGCATTTGAAGGTAACTGCAAGGGCTCTCAAGGAAAACAAAGACAACATAGCAACAGAATAAAGGTCCTGCATGACTTTTCGCAAGCTAAGGCACAACTAACTTCTCCTTTTACAGGTGAAAAGAAGCAGCAGTATTTTACAGTAAAAACAAAGCTTGGTGTTCAAAACCAGATTAATTTCCACTGCTCCTAGTGCTCATCTTTTTAGTGAAGAAACTTTTTTTTATGAAGACAACAAACAATATAACATTTTCTGCAAAAACAGAAGGGGAGTACATTAAGTGCAAATAATCTAGTGTTCCATCTGTATTAACCTGCAAATACAAAATGATAAACTAAATTATCACCAATATAGTACACTAACCAATCTATGAATTTTGATACCAACTTACCAGTGATGTTGATAATTCAGTAGCATACTCTTTTTCAAAAAGTCTAATTTCTGTTTATCTTCTGGCTTTGTGGTATCATATGTTTTTGTACAAACAGATTTACACGTCTCCTTCTTGTTGAATGTGAACTAAGAAAAATTAAAAGACTCATGACCAAAAATGTTGTACCAAACTGTCTTATATCAGTGTTTAACAATTTCTCCTATGCATTTCATTGCCTATACTATTACACTGAAAACACCTAACAAATTACTGAGACTAGGTACATTAACCCTCCAGAGAAGGTTTTTATATTGGTGTGTGTCATAAACCCCTCCTGTGCTCACTGTAGAAGCCCTACAGCAACAGCTCCTTGTTACTGACTAAATCACATTTTCTGCCATGATTTACCAGGTCAGTCATTTGACCTCCCAGCAGCCATGCTGTCACAGGCAGCTTCAATTGGAAACTCTCTCCTACTACCTCAGTAGAAGAAAATGTGAGGGCTTCAGTCACCAGAAAAGACCAGCTAACTAACACTACTTATAATTCTTCCATTTTACAGCTGCAGTATTTTCAGATCTGGTTCCAAGAAACAAGAGTGCTGAGCAGCAATAATCAGGTTTTGTCACATCCCAAAGAGAGAAGACAACCTGCACAGCATTTCAGGCTACAGCTCCATGATGTAAAGCACACAGTTACAATTAGGTTAAACCAACAGATTTCTATTGTGTGGAATTTCAGATGCCAAAGCTCTCTCAGATAAAGCCCTTGTGAAAATCATCTTCAGGATTCTGATCTCCTTTGGTTACCTTTGAAAGCACACATTACAAAACACCCCCTGTGAGAGAACAAACCCTGTACGGAGATGGTTCTATCCTCTCTCCAAATAAGACTTGGCCAAGGTTTTCAGATGGACGCTTCTTTCCTTCTGCTTGACAAAAATCAAACCTGAATTAGAGACAAGATAAAAAAAAGAATAAAATATTCTCAGTTGCAAATAATGTTCCCAAATCAGCACGTTCATCCTAAGTAAAGGAACTACACAGCCTCTCCTGCAGACAACAGTTTCTTCATTTAACCTGTGAAGTGTGAAAATCACTATCCTGGTTTGAAAATAAACCAAACAGAACCAACAATCAAATCTCTTAATCAGCTATTTCAGAACATTGTAGCATAAGCTTCTTTGAGTAACTGTAAGTTTCCTATTTGAACAGGGATTTTAGACAATAATTAAATCTTCATCTAGAGTTTAATAATGACTCTGAGAAAAAAGTATGCAGGCCAGATTCTTGAATTTGGGGGAAATTAAACTAAACTGAACTACACAGACAGAGACAGCTGCCTTACAACAAACACTATTAAACAGGTTATTACAGTTTTATTCACCAACACATTTAATAGCACATCCTCCATGTTTTCCGAGTCTATTTTTAAATATATCACATTTGTACTCTTTAAAGTGTAGACATAACTGGTGCTTAAGCTCTTCAGTATTAACAGTCAAAATATTCATTATAGCAAAAACTTTACATAGTTGTACCAGGCACTGATACATTTTGTGCACTCCTATGATGTGTATAAAGAAAACATTTAACACCTCATTAAGATAATTGATGGGATGTTCGCACCTCATTACCACTTTAACTCATCTGGTATAGGCTACTAAAGACAGCAGTAATACTTTGATCTATAGTGACAACTAATGCAGTAAAGTATCATATATATACACACATATTTTAACCTTAACTTACACTACGACAGTGACTGAACCTCTACGAGGACCTATAAATCCATGCACTAAAGTATGAGAAAAGACAACTGAGACAAAGGGAGCAATGTAGGCATCCATCTGCTCATTGAAAATTCTGTATTTGTAAACTTATGTTAGAAAAATAAATAGACATGCCTCAGTGGCACACTGCTGTAGCAAGATGTAGATAATACTTTTAGGTAAATTAAATCCATCTTTTTGGAAAAACTGACAATTAAAATGGCACAAACAGTATACTATACTTACGCAGTGTACTCGTAGGGAAGGACAGACTCTACTGAGTCAAGCCTGTTCACAAACAGCTCGATTCCAGACTGAAAGAGCAGAGATAATCAGCAGTTATATTTAAAGTACTTCTTCAATTCCCATGGATATATAAAAACAGATTTGTTTGAATAAGGTTAAAGAAAGCTGAAAATGTAAGATTTGTGTAATTGTACATCTTGATGTGCAATGAACTATATCCGCTGGGAGCATAAGTAAAGCACTATCTAACCATCACAAAAGCGGTGACCACATGACAAAAACACTCAAAGGCTAACATAACCATTCCAATTACAACATAGCAGGAAATCATGCACAAAAATAATATCCTTAGCACAGTTGCCAGCATTTGAGTTTCATGTACCAAGTTAGTCACATTAGTCATCAACACAACTTTTGTGTAATAAAAGTCTGAAAAGAACATGAAGAAAAGTGCAGATGAGACCAGTACTTCTCCCTGTAATTAAAATGGTCCACAATTTAATCTGTACTGTAACTAAAAACTGAACTATGAGAATTTAGACAATGTATTCAGACTGATACACTGTTTCAAGTTTGAACAGAATCTCTTTCCAAAGAGAAGGCAAGGATACCCACATTTACCTTCCTATAAAGTTTTTCAGTAACTCTACCAACTCTTGAGTGAAAACCTGAAATTCAGTCTACTGTGGCTTCAGACTAGTTTGGTCCATATACATTAATTACAGATGGGCTAGCCTGCTGCTATGGAAAGACAGAGGTCTCTCACTCTTCCCTTGTGGTCTCAAAATCCTTTCCCTTATTCTAGTCTTGCAGTTCCAATAAATTTCAAGTGTTTGCCTTACACTGCTTCTGGCAGTTATCTGCTTGCACAGCAAACCAATTCAATGGGCTTAAACAGCAAAAGACTTATCCAAAAAACCTTTAAAGAGCAGTTCTCAGTACCACAGCATCCTTACTTCGGCTGGGACAGAATTTTCTTCTCAGTGGCTAATACAGTGCTGTGTTTTGGATTCAATGAGAGAATAATGTGATAACACACGGAAGCTTTAAGTGCTTATCCTCAGTCAAGGACTTTTCAGTTTCCCATGCTCTGCCAGCAAGGAGGTGCCAAAAAGCTGGGAGGCAGCATGGCCAGGACAAGCTGACCTGAACTGGCCAAAGGGCCATTCCATACCATGGAATGCCACACTCAGTATATAAAATGGGAGAGTTGGCTGGAAGGGGATGATCACTGCTCAGGGATGGGATGGGCACCCATCAGTGGGTGATGAGCAATTGTAGTGTGCAACTTGTTTTGCCTGAGTTTTATTCCCCTGTCTCTCTCTCCTTTTCATTAAAACAATTTTTATTATTGTTACTATCATTAGTAGTATGAGTGTATTTTACTTTGTTTCAATGAAACTGTTCTTATTTTAACCCACAAGTTACTTTTTCCCTCCAATTCTCCTCTCCATCTCACTGGGGTCAGCAGGGAGTGAGCAGCTGTGTGGTTCTTAGTTGCCAGCTGGGGTTAAACCACAACACAAATTGAGCCATCTTACTGTGTAATCAGACAAGAGCTGAAGAGTAAAACGAAGGTGAATGCCCTTAAGAACAAACCCTCTCTCTTTCAAGAGCAAACCATCTATTTTCTTACCAACAGAAGAGCATTTCCTCCCTATGAAAATTCACTCAAGTTTGGCCAAACCAAGAAATTCTGGAGGAAAATAAAAGATGGAAATATCCACATGTATCTGTAGCTCAGATACTTCAGCTGGGTACTGTGTTTTAGTGATAAACTTTAGCTGTCCATGCGCAAGTCAGGATGCAGTTCTAGGAGACTCTGTGAGCTGTTAGCATGACCCATTAAGTGAAGACACACCTTGAGGCTCGTCCTTCCCCTGCCCTAAGCCACGCAGACCTGCTGCTCACCTCAGGGTAGTGCATGCTTGCCATAATTCTGTAAGCCACTTCAACTCCCTAACACAGCAAGAAACTAGACTGGCAAAAAGTTGGACAGTTTTCTGCCATGTTAAGCTCAAAAAACCAAGTAACACAGTTGGGTCAATGCAGAGGACAGGAATACATGGCCTGGGGGAAGACAGGAACAAAATCTCTCACTCCCAGCAGCAGGGAGTTAGACTGCCTCAGCTGGTCACAGAACCATGCCCTTAAATAAGCTGCTTTTCATTGGACGAGATTTATGTGAATCCTCCCAATTTTTCCTAAAATTAATATGCATTACTGCAGAACAGTATATTTGAGAAACAATTTCCCATACAACACCAAATCCTTTTTGGAGTAAGCAGTATTTTTTAAAACTGAGTAAGGGTTCTTAATCTTCCGGCAAGAACTACTATTTAAGTCTGCACAGATGCCATTCCATTTCTGATGGTATTCCAACCAAAACCAGGAGTAGCCAAACTGAGTTTGCCCAAACAGATTAGCAGGCAACTTGGAGAAAGGGGGAAAGCCACAAGTCTCATCGCTCTTAGTTACACACCCTGTTAACATCTCATCCCATCTCACCAACAGAGGACAGGAGACCCACAGGGATCACAACAGACAAACAGTACATTTAGAGATCTGGCATGTGGATCTAAGTCCTCAGGCAGAGGAAAATTCACTACTATTACTGACATTGCAATTAACAGAGATAATTGCAAGAAATCTGCGTCCAAGAAAGCTTAGTTTTATCCACTTACAATGTATGATCAGATTATTGCTGTATCATATTTGTGTATCTCCTTACCAGAGACCAGAGTACCTTCAGACTACATGGAGAGAATTCCATGTGAAGAGTGCTTTAGACTTCTCCATATGCCTTTGTCTAATACATAAATTGATAAGAGGCGGCTAACTGCTGAAAGAATTTTTGCAATACTACAGCTGTTGAGGTGTTCAGCTGCCTGCTGGTTGTACATTTACATTACCCAAGTACCTCACTTCACATTTATTAAATGATAAATTCTCAGGAGAAGACAAACATTTTTTACGTGTTATATGAGGAATAAAAATCCAGAGACACCTGAGAAAGATCACCCCATAAGGGTCTCCGGTTGGTTACAAAAGATAGTATGCTACATGGTCCACCTGACTTAGAAAAAGAAATCTTTCTTCTACAAGCTTAAAACAGGAATAATCCAAACATAGCAATGCTTTTCGGGGACATTGTGAAAAAATACAAACTGCAGCTTGAAAGCTGTAGCCCGTATTTGAAAAAAACAACCAGTCCTTAAGAGGGTGGTGCAGCACTGTAATAGGTCGCCCAGGGAGGAGAGAGATGCTCCATGCTTGGATGTTTCCAAGGCTTGCTTAAACAAAGGTAGAGCTGAGTTGATCTAGTGCTGACAACAGTGGTACTCTCTGTCCTCTCATGCTGCTGGCACGAGGCTGCAGTATGTGACCTGCTGAGGCCACTTCTAAGCACCACTTCTGTGGTCCTATAAAAGAATGTCCACAGGATATTTTACTACTACAACTGAAGTGCCTTCATTATGTGTTTGGCTTATTCCTGGCTCTGCTGATTCAAGACAGCAAAAGGATAAAGTCAGCACATGGTATTTACCAAAAGCATACAGTCTAAGCAGCCTCCTATTCTAAAGAATTACAAACCAGTGTTTCATGTAATGCAGAAGCTGAGAGCTCAGAAAGTGCAAGACAGCCAGTTTCTACAGCAGTAAGACCAGGGATCATAAAACTGATTGGTCCTGAACTTTCTCATTCGAGTATTAAAGCACAGTCTGCTGTAACTTCCATCACAGCAGCAGGAAACAACTTCAAAGGGTGTCCCAAAGAAGGAAAGACTATTTTTCATCAGAGGAGATTTACATTAATGCTCCCCACCTTACAAGTAACTAATTTGGTTATGTGAACTTTGCTCATCACTTCTGCAGGCAGAAAGGTAAGTTTAAGCTTCACTTGACACTCTGAGGCCTAGAAGCCCCTACACTTCACGTTCCTGCAGCTAGGAAGAAACAGCAAGGAGAGTGTTACTGGGTGCTTACTTTGATATTTGCTCCAGCCACCACCTGCTTGCTCCTGCCAAGAATCACACACACGCCTCTCGGCATGACCTGTCACTGCCGTTCTTACTTGCTACAGCTTTCCTGCAAGGATTGAAAGGACCCAAGAGATAACCGGCCGGGACTTCCTACTTCCCCAACGTGGCTGTAACTCACTGGATGAGGCGACAGCTCTCTCCTTCCCTCGGAGGGATCGTGGTCACTTTCCGGCCAGGCCGGAGCTGAGCCAGGAGCCAGGCAAGCAACTCTGCCATTCCCCTGGGTCCTCTGTCTTATCAACTTCCTTTCTAAGGAGTAGGGGCCATAAACTCAAACATGAGAAGTTACACCTCAACACGAGGAAGAACTTTACAGTGAGGGGTGTAGAGCACTGGAACAGGCTGCCCAGGGAGTCATGGAGCCTCTCCCTCCGGAGACATTTATATGCGCTCCTGTGTCACCTACTCCAGGCGACCCTACCCTGGCAGGGAGGCTGGACCAGATGTCCCTTCCAACCCCAACAACTCTGTGAGCAACTCGAGCACAGCGGGAACTGAACCACGCTCCGAGTCCCCGCAGCCACAGCCCCCGCGCCGCCAGGGAGCCTCGGTACGGCAGAGCAAGGCGGCTACAAACCCTCCAGACAAACCCCACCGCACAGCCCTCGCGGCAGCCGGGCGGCCTCAGGGGCCTCCCCTCAGCGCTCCCTCGGCTCACCTTGCACTCGGGCTTCTCCTTGCCGGCCTCGCAGAAGTTGACGGGCGCCAGGCCCGGCAGGTAGAAGGCGGCGGCGGGCGCGGCGGCCGCCGCCAGCGAGGCAGCGATGAGGAGAAGCCGCCGCAGGGCCATGTCGGGGTCGGTGGGCGGCAGGGCTGTGGCCGGCGGGGCCAGGGGTCTCTGGGCGGCAGCGGGGTCGCGGCTCCGTCTCTCGCCCCCCGCGCCCGCCCTGACGCGGCCGCGCCGCTTCCGGCTCCCCCCTCGCGCGCGCGCGCGACACGTCGTCACCCACCGCGCGCGGGGCCGCCTGACCGAGCGCCGGGGGGGGGGCGGGGCCGGCGCGCGCGTTCGCTTCCGGGGTGTCTGGCGCGCGTGTTGCCACGGCAGCGCGGGTCCGTCCCGCAGGGAGCGCCGCGGCGGCAGCGGCACCGGGAGTGCCTCAGGAAGAGCCTTGATAGCATAGCAGGTCGGGAGGGGTGATCCTGCCCCGCTCGGCCCGCGTGCTCTGTCCAGGTCTGGACTCGGCAGTACGAGAGAGACAGGAGCTCCTGGAGTGGGACCAGCGGAGGGTGACAAAGATGATCGAGTAACTGGAATTGTCTCTTACCAGGACAGGCGAAGAGATCTGGGCCTGCTCAGCCTCGGGAAGAGACACCTAAGAGAGGACCTCATCAATGTCTATAAGTATTGAGGGGAGGCTGCCCAAAGGATGGAGCCAGGCTCTGCTCGGTGGTGCCGAGCAGTGGGACGAGAGGCAAAGGGCAGAGGCTGATGCCCAGGAAGTTCCACCTAAGCATGAGGCAGAACTTCTTTACTGTGCGGATACCCCGCACAGTACTGCTCTGGAACAGACTGACCAGAGGGGCTGAGGTCTCCCTCACTGCGGATACCCATGAACCCTCTGAGCGCAATCCTGTGCCATGTGCTCTGGGATGATCCTGCCTGAGCAGGGAGGTTAGACCAGATGTCCCACTGTAGTGCCTTCCCACCTGTCCCATTCAGTGATCCTGTAAATGTTCACAGGTGGTAGGAATGGTGCTCAGTGGCCATTTTGGGCCCCCGGGCAGTCAGTCCCAGCGAAGCCTGGGTCCACCGATCCCAGTCAAGCTGCACTGGCTTCATGCCTGTCCTGCGGTCCTTGATCTTTTAAAAATAAACTTTTATCTTTTCAAAAATAAGTTAAATATTTTTTAAAATAAATTTTGTCTGGGTTTTTTTTGGTGGATTTTTTAATTCTTAAAGGTTTCACTGGGAGGAGGGAAACCGCCATGCCCAGTCCCTGTTCTCAACACCCTTGAATTCCCAATAGTTTTCAGTTCAAGTGTTCCTAAGTGATGAAGGGGTTATTAGAATATAGTTTCAAAGTACTGAAACAAAACAGGAGCTTCTTCCAGATGCAGCAGGTTGTTATTGGAAAAAGGAGGAGGGAGACTTTTTTTTACAAAAATATGGAATATTTCATGCAAAATATAGTCTCTTTAAAATACATAATCCAGTCTTTATTCCTCACTTGTCTTCCCAGGGACTCTTATGGGGAAATAATGACTGACACAGCTAGGCAAGGAGCAATCACCCCTGAAGGCTGGGTATTCAAGGAGGCAGGATGGCCTCCAGACCCAGGTGTCATGTGACCATGGCAGGATATTGCCCAGACCAGTCCCAGAGCAAACAACATCCCTGCCTGGTTTTGGTCTTTTTAATTCTCCTGCATGGACAACTCATCGCAGTTCTCAAACCAAATTCTTGGGGTGAGGCATACTGCTGGCTGAGTGGAGCTGGGGAGGAGGCAGGCAGGCAGACAGACAGATGTTGGCTGTGGTGGCTGTCCATTGCAGCTGAATGTTCAGAACAGCCCATGTCCCTGTTCCCTCCACGTCATCAACGGCTGCTGTTGTATAGCACTGACAAAAATCTACTGAAAACATCCCCCGCAAAAAACCCACTCTATAAGAGGGGCAGACATAAAAACTCTGTTTTGATAATGTAGGAGAGGACATTGCTCAGATTATCATTTCACCTTTCCCTACTTCCTGACACATTCCATCAGTTTGGGTTTGTGCAGCTTCAGAAACTCCAAATAACACCCTCTCATGAAAAACTATTTTTGTAAATGCTGCAGCATTTCCACTAATTGCCTTTGTTCGCACAACATCTTTTATTTCATCTACTTACTACAGGGCTTCAGGGACACACCTGTTGATCACACAATCCTACAGTAGCCAATCTGTCTAGGGCAGGGTGAAGCTTCAGGTTGGTCAATTCACCAGATGCAGGGTTGAGCATCTAAGCACCTAGACCACATAACATAGTCCTTAGGTAAGGTTATTTTAATAAATTTTTGTGAATTTTTTAACATTACACAAGCCATACTTGAAGTTTAAGATAAATGCATTAATTTATAGCATGTACATTAGATATTTTTGAACTCTCCATATATTTAAAATATAAGTTGTTCATCTACCATTCTCATTCCAATTCCTACTTGTCTCATCCTGTAGATATCCTAAGAGCACAATTATAAGATCAAGCCTTATGACAAGCACAGCTGGAGAAGAAATCCCAGTTCCCTCTTTTTATTTAAAATTACTCATGGTTAGGATAATCAGGTTGTAAATGACCTGGGTTCAGTTTCTTTTCTACCACCAGGGAGTTCAAATGTATCTCCCATTTCCCAGGTTAATATTCCAAGCAAATTACTTCTGTGGGCCTAATTCCATTCCTTCACATGAGAGAATATTTAAAAGCCTTTACCCATCTACTCCTCCTCTTCCTTGAGAACGCTCCAAAAGCTGCACCATGAGTAGGAGTTGCGGTGTGTGCTTAAATGCTTTGTGATCTGCTTAAATCTCTCCTCTTGCTCTGCCTCCGTGACTGCAAAACCTGCTGACTCAGACCTATTTTAAGGAGTGCTGTGCCAGTTGGTCCAGACAGCATTTCTGTGGATGTGGTACCATATGCTATGATGCTCCCTCCTCACTGCTCTGCAAAGGTGGTACAGAAAAACAGTTTGTAGGCTGTGTCATTTTGGAGCAACTATAACTATGGGTTATAATTCCAGGAATGGCCATGGTCCTTGAGATCCAGTTTGAAGCTGAGCAAAACCCATCTTCTCTAATTTAATGAGAAATTCACTGGGAACGTGCTTGATCATTTCTTTTCTTGAATTCGCCTGCTACAAGTTTTATGGTCATAGGTTAAAGTTCAGGGGGTGTGGTTTTAGTACTGGAAGAACAAGTATCACAGGTTTTATCATCGGAAATTTCAAGGCTATGCGAGATTGTGAAATAAAATGCAGGAAAAAATACCGTTTCAGGGACTAATGAACCAACAGAAGCCAACACAAAAAGACCTTCTGCTTTTTCCTGATAAATTATTGTCATAAGAAAATACAAAGATAAGAATACAGAGAAGTTGGAAACTTCTGAGTAAGTGTCCCTCCTTGAAAAACGGTATCCCTTCTTTTTATCAGAAAGTGTTGTGAATAACTTTTGCTATTCTTATGGTAGTTCTCACATTTTGCTTCTCATGTCTGGGCTCCAAGGGGTGCCTTCTTCATCTAAGGATTCACAGTTCCCGCAGTTTAGCTCTTCATTTCAGAAACAGAGTCCTAAACGTCCCTCATATCCTATAGCTTATTGTCTAATGCCTCCTTCTAGCATATCCCCTCCTTTGCCTGAGGGCACTGCAGTCTGCTTTTCTCACTATAGCGCCTTAGCTGCCAAGCTGTGGGGCTGTTCCACTTGCTGTGGAACAGACAAATAATCCTTGCTGCAGCAGGTGCAAGCACAGTTTTCCCCACTACAGGTTACAATTCAGTTACGATTTTAGCACCAAAGAACAAAATAATGCTCTGTTACATAATGTTTAGGGTGCTAACTGGATACAGCTAATGTCCACTTTGCTGCTAATTGTCATTTCAACTTTTTTTTTTTTTTTTTTTTTTTTTTTTAACTTTAATATAAACTACCTATTTGCAGCCTGGAACCTGAAGCTCCCCTAGCAACTAAAATACAGAGTTTTGTAAATAAGTGCATTCTTTTTCTCTCCCGAGGCAACCAGCACTAACAATGACAAATTTCATATTTGTCTTTCATATTTGGGGGGAAATCCTCTGCTGTTAAGTAGCCCCTGCACTTGTAGGTTGGCCATTTTTCTATAAAATGAGAAGTAAGGGTTAAGACTTCACTCTTAAGTAAGGGTGGAGGTAAAAGTTGAATTAAAGTCCCAGATGGCTCCACCAGCTGCATCAATTATGCCTTAGAATGTCTCAGAGATGAAAGAGGTAAAGGATCATAGTTCGTGAGGATTGATGCTACTTTTGATGCCTTTTCCTGGTCTTAAAATCAAGAGTCAAACACGGTTAGAAGGGAAAAAGGAATTTTACCTTGGTATTTTTTTTAAGGATCCCTAGGTGCACTACATCCAGGTCGAATGCACTGAAAAGCACACCACAATGCATACCCCCAAAAGATCTGGTATATCATTATAGATCTTACTAATTAGCATATCTATCAAAAATTCTTCAATGAGAGGCTTGAATGAGCCCTCCTCCCCAAGGAACCTTCCCCTGGATGGTTCTATCTTAGTTTACAGAATGTGTTCTGGAGAGGACCTTGGGGTTTTGGGCACATCAGCCCTTACTTAGGAAACTTCTAAGATGTTTAGTCTCTTAGCTGAACAAACAAGTTCAAGAATGTAGGCAAAAAGCACTAAGAATAGAGAAGTTGTAAGAAGGTATAACAGGGGTATAAAAGAAAAGGCAAAAAAAATCATCATGGCATCACTTTGATCTGAGGAAATTCGAACAATGCCAATCCTGCTGAGCATAAGATACTTCCATGGGCAATTAAAAGACAACCTTTAGGGAGCTTTGAGCCTGAAAATGGAGGGGGCCGTGTACCTCCTCAATGGGATGACAGTAGAGAAGGGTTACAGAAGAGCTATGGCTCTGTACCTAAAGTGGGAGTCAAGTGCCTTGAGTGCTCTAGTCCTTTGTAGATCCAAAGTTTCCATGGCAATTACAACATGGCACTACCATGTTACATGGGGGAGCAGAGGCATCATAGGAGCAGCATTCAGCCCATGCAGCATCATCTGTGAGGTGCCAGGGCAGAGATCCTGCTGGTTTGCCTCTTCCTGAAGGCACAGTCCTTCTGTGGGTAGGTGTTGGCCTCCTGCAGCTCAGGACCACTGTAACCTGTGACTACTCTGCAGGGCTTGGTGGAACACAAGGTGTGCTTCTCCTAAAGGTCCAAGTAGAGCTGCAGTCTCTCGGGAAAAACGTGTCCTCTCATACAGAAGCCACATCATTACCTAAGTAAACAAGGCAGTGTTCAGAGTAGTCACAAGGTGTGTAGAAAGTTATCTGGTTGTGCCATTGCTAATTTTGTTTGGGATTTATGACTTGCAAGTCTGGTTTTGTGTCACTTTTTTTTTTTTTTTTTAATCTTTGTTCAGGCATTAGATTCAACACTTCCTGTGATTTTTATGACCAACTTCAAATTAATATTTAACGTAAATTCTTTCAGACTTTTGGTATGCTATGGAGACCTATGTCTTTTTTCCCTGTGTTTCATAGGGCACTAGAAATATGCAATCAGTCCAATGCCTGACTCCCTAAATTAAAAAAAGAAAGGACTGACTGAATAAAATAGGCAAAGAAGAGCTATGTCAGGTAAAAACAACTAATGAATTACATCTGAAAAGAAAATGCTGAGACAATTACAGTATATTTAAAGCTAAATTCAGCTCAGCTGATGCCTTTGCCCGAACAATGGGGTAGAGAGTTCAGAGAAATGAGTGTGCTGAGAGGGACGTGGGATGCCTTGCAGCAAACACAAGCCAGACTCCTCTAGGAGGGAGAGGGGACATGTGGCACCAGCCAGAGTAGCCTGAGCACTCCGGGCCTTGGGAGCAGATATGTTTATGACTAGTTTCAGCTGTTGCTATAAGTAAGGTTTCTGTGAGGTCTCTGGTGAGTTTTAAACCGGCACAAAAGGAAGTGTGAGAAGATGGCTGCCTGCCTGGCTTACATCTCCCATATTTGGAGTGGGTCTGGTTCAGGCTGCACCAATTAGTGTGTAAGAATATAATGCTGTTAACATCAGCAAGAATTACAGAGACTGCAAAGAAACAAACTCTTATACTGTAATATGTCTGTGGATAAAATAAAGGGAAATGCTTTCTTTTTATAGCTCTATGACTCCCAAAGTAGTTGAGTTAATTACCTGTTCAGCAGTAGGCATGATCAAGTAATAGTTTTACTGTCAGCTTAAATGTATAGGCTAATTTAAGTTTTCAAGCTTAAATACCACTCTTAGTGGTCACTGATTTCTATCAGCTGGGAAAAGAAGAATCTGTTGTGGATTTTTTTTCCTCCAAGAAGAGGCTGCTCAGAATCTTTGACAAGAGTTAAACTAGATCTTTTGGGGAAAAGTAATTTTTAAGAAGTATTATAATCTAGCTCATAAATGGGACATGGAGAGACCATCTGCTTATTAGCAGTTAATCTGTGGTCCTATTTCTGAAGTGTTCTGTCCTTGCCCTGTATCCTCCCATGGCATGACAATAATCACACTTGTAATCGGCTGCATTCATTGATAAAGGTCTTTACCCAAGGCCAGTTCCTGGTGGTGAATTTTGCACTTCAGATTGTGAGAAGCCTTCTGGAACAGCATAGTAAAGACTGTAAAGCTGATTTGGGATGCATCTGCTGGAAATCTAGACATGAAGGCATTCAGGCAGTTAAATCCTTCTGAGACTCCTATTTTTCCACTAATTTCAATTGAGAATTATGTTCTAAATTAGGAGCAGGGTATTCAAGTACATTGAATTTGCACTGTGCTCCTTAGGTCTTAATTTCAGTCCTTGAATTTTGTAAATGGTATGATGGGTATTTATAGAAAGAATATTTGTAGCAATGATTTCCCCCTACCAGTGCTACAGGAATTGCTTTGTCACATGTCTGGCACTGCCTGGTATTCAAGTCTCTAACAAGGACTATATAGCACTTCATAAGAAGCACTGTTTAGAAAGGGAGTTTCTCAGTAATCCCTTCCAATCCTGGAATTTTATGCCCTGAAGTATAAGAAAGGTTATCTATTGTAACTTTTAAGCCAGCTTTATCCATGGGATCTAAGTGCAACTAGGATTGTTCCCCTGAAAGACTTAAGCCTTTTTAGATTTCAAAATATTTTCATCTTGGGTATGAAATAGTGTAATTATCTCGCTAAATACATGATGAATTATGAAAGAAAAGTTTGTTTACTTGCTTTTTCTAAATCTGGAGATTCTGAGTTTCATCCCCAACTCCTAGTATTGAAAGAAGGGGTAGATGGCAGACCCCAGCTTCCCTACCTTGCATCACCACAATTCTCCCATGACTACTCCTTGTACTAACCTGCCTTAGGGAAAAACATCAACCCTGGTATCAGTCAGGCTTTGAGGAATATTCCTATCAAAATAAAAAAATCCCGAGCTGACTAAAATGGTTCTTTCATACACAAGATTTTCACATAGTGAATAAAGCAGGACTGGGGAAAAGCAATGCTGGAGTGACAGTGAGAGTGATACTCCCTGGGATCAAACCTGTGTTGAAATAGATCCATGGGAACCACCAGCTAAAATGATGTATAGGTTATCTTAAATTACATCAGGCTAGTACCCTATAGAGATGTTACAGAAACATCTACTAGTTGCCTTTGTCCCGTCAGGCAGTTGTAGTGGTCACAGCTCTGTGGGACTGTTGTCCTACATGAAGAGGTGGGTGGAACTGCAAGCATCCTCCAAAGGATCCCCCTGGTGGGAAGGTGGCCTGAGCAGTCCCGTGGCCAGGCCAGCCTTCAGCCAAGTGCTCAACATTTGGAGCACTGGGCTCAGCCCCTGCCTGCAAACACTGGTCTACATGGCTGGTTCCTGCCTCTTGCACTGGGGTCAGTGCAAGTGGTGCATGGCAGGAGATGACTGAAAAGATCATGAAACAAGCAGCTATCAACTGGTGACTTGTGCTGGGAGGCAGCAGGCGAGTAACCTTGCTCC
Source organism: Lanius collurio (assembly GCA_020086605.1). NCBI lineage: Eukaryota > Metazoa > Chordata > Aves > Passeriformes > Laniidae > Lanius > Lanius collurio. Next base: position 3,886,495 of record JACBWW010000007.1, on the reverse strand, counting down.
ATTTTATGGTAGTGCTTCACCTGCAAGTGCCCGCTGTGAGTGAAATTGCCTGGGCTGGTGCTGTCCTTTATCAATTTCACTCTCAGCAGGCTCTGCAGGTGAAGCATTTCATTGCGGGAGTCTGACTCTGCTTTCTCCTTGACAGCCTGATATAGAAAATGGAGAAAGGAAAGAAAATAATAAGTGGAGAAAAGCAAAAGCAAAACGGAGAACTGCAAAAAGCAGGATGTGTGTTAAATGGTAATGGTAATTCAATGCACCCATCCCTTTAAATTGGGGAGGATTTGACACTGAAAAGAGTTTTACTTAGCTCTTTTAAGCTTGGCACTAAGAAGTAAAAAAAAGTGAAAGGACGTTGCAATTAGAAGTGAAAAATTGTAGTGAATAATATTATGTTTAAAATACCACATAAGATGACATGGGTAGAAGTAAAAGATCATTTTCTTGATCATCAGCCTAACAGAGAATTTTTGTGGCTGTTTCTGGGAGAAATCCAGGCAAAAATTCTTTTTTTCCTGTTTTTCTGAATTCTGAATTTTAGATGTATATGCCTTGGTTTTTGTGGGTTTTGTTGGGGAGTTTTTATTGCCCTTTATTAAGACAATCAGTGTTGCTAGTTTCCTGATGCCGCTTCCCTTGGCCTCAGAGAGAAATTCAGCAGCCAAGATGAGAATTGTGCAAAATCAGTATCTACATCTGAACATCTGACTGCCTGTTACTGGAGAAAGAAGAACATTGGTTCAGGGACAAGGATGTCAACACAACTTTGAAGTTCCCAGACTCATCTCTTTCCAGTCAGTTACACCCTAGAGCTTACTGAGAGTGGGGGACAGCACAGAGCCAAAGCATTTGAGCTGGTTCCTGGCTCCTAGTGGAATTGCTTGTGTGGAGACTAGGAGTCTGATTGCAGGGTCACAAACATCCATCTTTAAGTGCAGTGAGCTTATACCAGGGAACGTGGGGAAGTGATGCCTATACCTCCTGTAAGGTACACCCCACAGCACCAGAAACTCTGTCCTAGATATGTGTTCATGGGGCAATTAGAATGTGTAGCCCATCCCTGAAGTTTTGTGGATAAAGAGCAGCTTTTTGCTCCAGTGACACGAGGCGTGTGTAGCTGTAGCTGGTGGCTTGTGGTTTGCTGCTTGTTAATGTGGGAAAACCAGATGAGAGGCAGCTGCTGCTGGAGGAAGGTGATCTGAGTGGAAAGGATCACAAATCAGCAGAGCTCTCGAGTTTCAGGAGAGGAGGGAGCTAAAGCAGTGGACTAATGAACTTAAACCAGAAGACTTCAACACACTGAAAGAATTGGTAAATGCAGTCTTGTGGAAAGGAATTTTAATGGGAAAGGGAGCCCTGGAGAACTCTCCGCTCCTAAAAGAGGCGCCGAAGATGGGATGAAAAACCGCTCTTATGCAGGAGGCTCCCAGCAGGAATGGGGAGAGGCCAGTGTGACCACCTAGGAAGATGACCTGACAATCAAAAAGATAGTATAGAAGGTGGCTTGCGGGCAGGCAGTACAAGGAAGGCTTCTGATGCTGTCCCGTGTAACTCTTTCATGGGTAAACTAGGGACATGTGGTCCTCATTAAACTGCTACGGAGTGAGGCAAAAAGGAGGCAAGGGATCAGCCAAGTGTGTGGAAGACAGAAGGGGAAGAAAGGTGTGGAGAGAGAAGATGGCACATAATGGGGTACATTTGTTTCCTCTAAGAATAACAAAATAATGTTCAGACTAAAAACTTTGCACAATATTACACATCTAGTGTAGTTTCATAAAAATGCCTTTGCCTGCTTAGCAGTGGTGTGTGACTGTAAACAGAACCAGATTTGCTGAGTCAGTCAATACAAACCTGCCTGTCTTGGGGTGATTTTATGATAATACTGTATTTCCCTATCATCTGCTTTATGCCCAGAAATGGGTCCCATAATTTTAAGCTGGGTCCAGAAGAGGGGGGAAGAGAAGCCAGGCAAATTCTTCAGTGCAGTTTGTATTCAAGGACACACACTCTCCCCCGTATTGCTCAGCTTTGCTTGCAGCGGGAAAGAGGTTTTTTTCCTGCTGCTAGCCAGCTTGTGAACTGAGGGAAGAGATTTTTTCCCAGGACTGCACACTGGCATACCATACTGGTAATTTCTTGCTCTGGAACTGTTGGGCCCAGCTGTGATCCAAGAACCAGACCATCAGACCCCGTGGACTGGTGGGGAGGCTGCAGGGATGCCGCACCCCAGCCCCTCAGGAGGGGCCAAGCCAGCTACAGAGGGAACTCTGAATCCACTAGCTTTCTCTGCATTGAGAAAGTTTAATATTTTAACAGTTATTAATTTTTCCTGTGCCCTGCTGTCACTTTGTTTGTTAAATAAATAGTTTTTTTCACTTTCCTCAAAGAAATTCCTTTCATATCAGTGGGGGAGGGAGTGCCAGAAACCTGTCTTTGGGAGAGACATTCATTCTAGAGCATTTTTCTCCTAAATTTGTCTCACAAATTTACTGACACTGCCCTATGCCAACAAAAATGTTAAGATCCTTTGCATGAAGCTTTTTGTTTTCCCAAGTGAGGGAAAAAAACAAGCAAACCTACTGCAACTCTTCCTATAATGGATTCCCTTTCATATTTTGGAGGGTGGGGTCTCTAAGCACTCAAATTTGAATTATTAGAAACAACCAAGAAGTGCATTTTTTTCTACTGGGTAGACTGCAAGAGGTGGTTTTGCCAGCTCCCACACACAAACTGGTTTAATAAGGTTATGTGACTTCATTTGCAAATAAACTTAGGTGCACTCATTACCCTTTTCAGAGGGACATGTTAGGAGTGCTTAGATATTTCAGGAGAAAAAGAGCACCAGGTCCTCCTGTTGATTTTTGTATAAGTTCTCTGCTGAGATAATTTTTAAAGTATCACATGCTTTAAAAATTTTTTGTAAATATGTCCCAGTCAATAACAAGATGGAGGTTAGTGTAAAACTTAATTAAATTAGCAACCCATGGGATTAGGATGTCAAAAGTTGATGTAAAATGCCAGGTAGGGGAATTATTATCTCTGCTATTCTGTATTATGAATTCATTGTAGACTAGAGGAATGCTGGAAATTTCAAATTACATGCTGATCTATGTCTTCCATCTCTCACCAGAGATACTAAGGTTGTGTAGAATACAGATAAATGCAAAACTGCCTCTTCAATTTACGATTGGTGGGAAGAAGGTTGATCAGATGTGAAAAAATCCTTGTGTATTATTTACATAGGAAAGAGACAGAAAGGCTTGGGAAGTTCTGGTGAAATGAAGATGGCTCTCTCAGTAACCTTTCTCTCTGGAAATTACAGTACGTTCCCTGGGAAGTTTACTTGCTGTGCTATGTATGGATCACTGCAAATAGGCAGGAACAAAAAACAGAGACTGTAATGAAAAGAATTGCACCTGATATGAATTTGCTAACAATGCAAATCTCACTATGCCTATAATGAAAATCATCTCTAAACACTCCTACATGGTGAATAGTTCTGAAAAGGTTACGTGGTACTGCTCAGAAAGAGGTGTTTGCCATTCTTGGCTTTGGATGAGCAGGAACACAGTGCAGTGCTGCAGAGCAAATGGAAAGTAACACAACCCAAAATCTGTCAACACTAAGAATTTTGCAAGTCAGCTTTCTTTTTCAGTTTTCATGGTCTCCTAAATAGCATGACTCTGCAACATGTAGAACAGTTATACTCCCAAATTAAAATAATAGGAAATTTAAGTGTGAAAGGGTAATTACTATTCTGACATTACAGGGTGCTGCAGTTGTGTTCACAGATACTGCAAGTGGCTGCACTGGCCAGTATATTGTATGTTGGATGCCTGACAACGCTGTTTCAGCAAGGATCAGCTCCTATACCAATCCTCCTTCATATAAATGAGTAAGAGCAGAGTGGTAGTCTGGCAGGCTGACAGTGCATCTGACACAGCAATCTATGGATTCATATGGACTGTAAGACATCTTAGTACTGTATTTGTGTCTGAAGCATGTTGAGTGCTTCAGGAGTTTTTCAACCCAAGTTAAAAATAAAGAAAGCAATCTGCAGTGACTTGGTCTGCCAAAAATGGTGAATCTGGAAGCAATTACAGAAAATCAACAGCTGAGTCTGCTAGTGCCTCAGCACCTTGGGTGTGGTGGGAAAAGCTTTCTTTGTAAAGGACACGATTGTATTTGTGTGATCTGGCTGAATAGAAAATACATGCAGCTGAATATGTAGCCTGTGCATTCATTAATTCAGGTTGGGTGACATGTTTGGATTGCATCAAGTTGTCTATGTCGTGCTACATTGATTGTTTACAACTTCTTGTAAAATTCCATCTGTACTAGTGAAGTAGGCAGTACCTACACTGGTAACTTTACATCAAGAAATGAGATTGCAGAAAAGTTGGTTAGATGGCATCCTGGAGATCACCCCCCTTGAAGCAGGACTACCACCATTGTTAGGTCAGCTGTGCCTGTATCCGGCCAAATTGTGAAAATCCTCCAAGGCAGGAACTGCCACCACTTCCTTGGAGCACCTGGTAAAGAAAGCTTTCCTAATAGCAAGCCTGAGCCACCACATCTGCCATGTGTGCTTATTGTCCCTTGTTATGTTCCCTGAAACCACCAAGAAGGGTTTGGATCTGGCAACTTTGTACCTTCTTTTCAGGCACACCTAGGCTGCTGTTTCATCACCATTTGGGCTCCCCTTCACTGGGAAAAACACACCCAACTCCCTCCACCTCTCTCATGCTGCATACGCACTCCAGACTGTACAATAGTGGCACCCCTCAGCTGGACCTTTCCAGTGCATTTCACATCCCCCTTGAGGCAAGAGTCCCAAGGATGTTGTACTCCACCTGCAGCCTTACCAGTGCCATGCAGATACCCAGCACAATCTGTTGGCCACCTTCCTCCTAGCACTCTGATCATGCAATCTGCAGTTAGCTATTTGCAGTAAGATCATTTTCTAGTCTCACAGTCCTCTTATCACCCACCATAGCCCCCAGGTCCTTTTCAGCAGAGCTGTTACTTCACTGCTTCATGTTATTCTGTCCCACACACAGAACTTTTTAATGTCTCCTTGCTGAACTTCATGGGATTGCTGCTGTGGTAGAGGTACATGGTTTTTGCACTTGCTCTTCTAATTCTTCACATTTTTAGAGAATACTGGTGACATAACAACATAGCTCCCGGCACTACCAACTCTTCAAGTTGCTCACAGCCTCCAGAAGTCTCTTAGCTCCTATCAGTGACATGACATACCTTGGTCTTACAGAGACACTGAAAATCTCTCTTCTTGACTTTCTTGATTTCCCACACTCACCTTTGTTTTCTTGAGTGTCACATATTCATTGTCATTCATTTCTTTTTTATCCCGATGGTTTTTATTCTGAATGGTGCCCAGTTCTGCTGGCAAGCCAGTCCTGGCCCTCTCTCTGTCATGAGCATGGAACATAAGTACTGAAGGTCCCAGGCAAGAGCAGCTCCTGTGGGTGGGGGAGTGCCTGTGGGAGGTCATGGCCGTGGCTCACAGCCCTCTCTCCTGTTCTCTGCTCCCTCACCAAGCCAAATAACAAAGCATTTGTTCTTGACAAGCAGGTGGGGATGAATTGGCAAGGAGCCTGGATTCCTTATAACTTAATCTCTGTCTACTCCGCTGTAAGTAAAGAGAGTTTTGTCTCAAAAGGACATGATTTCTTTGGCTTTGCCACCAAATATTTGCTCACTGACATATTTTTATTCTTACACTGTTTTCCCAAGAGAAGAAATGGGTAGTTAGATTTCCAGCTACTGTAAAAAATTTTTCCATGGGCAAGGGAGGATGGATGGGAGGTCATTCACTAAAAGGCAGGTTACTTCTGATGAGCATATTGTACCAATTGCAAGCTATTTTTTCCTCTATATAAAATGCTATCCTACCTCAAATATTATAACAGAAGGAATTCAAGGTGTAGAGAAGCATGGTCTTCCATTTATTCCAAGGAAACCAGGTTGAGCTAGATGAGTTGAGGAATTCACATTGCATTATGAAATTTCATGGTAGGCTGCTCTGAGGATTTTTGGAGACTATGTAGAATTTTTACTGCATGAAAACCTATTTTGTTAGGAATGGACAAAAAATTAAATTAACATTAAGGTGCCAAGTAACATCATATTTCAATGTGTAAGATGTCAATCATATTCCTTTACCTAGAATATAGCAACAAACCTTTAAATATCCATAACCTCTATCTTTGTCAGACAAAGAGCAAACAGTCATTTAATGTTTCTTCCTTGACCGTCTTTTTAATTTCTTGCAGAACTGGGAGAAGGAATGGACACATAGAACTCCTGCAGAAGCTACAGGTATGATGTAGTCCAAAATCTGCACAGGAACATGAGATGTCTTCCCTCTTCCGCAGCTGCCCACTTTTTTGAATAAATTGTTGAGTGAAGGGGTAAATGTTGGCTGGCAGCGAGTGATTGGCAGGTATGGAGATTGTACTACCTGCCATCAAGCCAAGGCTGAAGCCAGTAACCTAATCATACAAGCATACCAGATATTCCTGATATGTCCTGATACTTTCCCAGCAAAGGCAAACTGCCTCATAAGATTCAATCCTCCCCTGACAAGAATGGAGAGCTCCTGATAGATCCTTCCTAGGTATGAGTGAGAACTCCTGCGAAAGGAATCAAGCTTTGAACTCATGGGTTTTATCCATGCTGGCTGCACCAGGAGCCTACTTTCTCCCAGAGGGAAGCTATATGTTTTGGTCAGGAGTTGATTCAGGGATGAAGGGGAGGACTGCATGGGGCACTGAGGGCTGGCAGGAGCACAGGAGAAGCTGGCTCCATTCCTGGGGATGTTTGCTTTTCTTGTGTGTCACAGGAAACCTGTGATGTAAATTATCCATGTGTCCCAGGGCTGAGAGCAGAGGGCACCTGCTAGGGCACTGTCAAAGTGAAGATCAGGTGCAAGTGCTGCAGGTAGGCAGACAGCAAAGACCTGACCACAGAGGGCACCCACCATCTCTTGCTAATGCTAATCAGGGCTATATTTAGAAGCTTTGGTTCATGAGTAAAAGATATATGAGAAAATAGCTGGTACTTCTGTGCCTGATAATTGTGCTTGGTGGCACTCCTGAGGCCAAGAAGCCGTGCCTGAGGCTATCCTGAAAACACTCAGTGAGCTCCTTGAGCACTGTGCCAGGCCTGCTCCCTGCTCCAGCACTGCTCTTCTCCACAGCCTCAGCAGAAGGAGAAGGCTACACCAGGCAGCGAGCCACCACCCTGCTTTAACCTCAGCAGTGCCTGCTCGGGGCAGAGCAGCCATGCATGTCCACCTCATGCTACCAAACAAAGGCTGCCAACCCACTTCGGACCTTGGGCTGGCCCCTGAAGTGGCTGCTGAATGCTCCCTCACTGCCTGTTGATAAGCTTCGGTGCTTTGTAATTCCCCTTTCCAATTACTGGCCCTGCTTCCAGCACTGGCTGGGCCTGGTGTGTGCCGACAGCCTGTCAGTGACACAGGGACTGTGGGGCTTATGGTGGAAAGAGGTGGGAGAAATGGTGAGCCAGAGCAGGGACTTGCATCAGTCACTGGGAGGGCATCATCTCACAGCTGCCTTTTGCAGAAGCCCTTTGAGGTGCCTGCTCGACTGAGGATGGAGTCAGGATGAGCCATGCAGAAGCGGCCCTTGTAAGTGTATCCAGGAAAGGAATGTTGTGGCATGTGGATGCTAGGGCCAGGTGACACACAAATATCTTTCTGAAATGGCTTGGGTATAACTGACCATTTTGGGGGCATGGAAACAGAGAGAGTGAGCCCTGCTACCCTTTTTTTTTTACCTGCATTGCTGTATTGCTGAAAGAAGCTTGGGGGAATTGTCCATATAAATCTAAATATACAACAGTTAATACCAACACTGCTATTCTAGGTATTGTGGGTTTGATGTTTTCCCTTATCCTAGGTGCATTCCCATTTCTATAACATCCATATAAAGTGACCTGAAGCTCCAGAACTGACCTTTTGTGACTCTGCATCAACAAACAGTGATCATGCAGTCATCAGCTATCTGCTGGCTCACTTCACAGTGGCACCAACACGAAGCACTGTGCCCAGTGAGGATGGCTGGTGGAAATTCCAGCTGGCATTAGGCTGGAAACCCCCTCTGATCTCTTCCTGAAGCAGGCAGAGCCCTGCTGTTTGCCAGACATCCCTATGGCACGTTTTGTACCTGAGACTGCTTTGCAAGTAGGACAAATCATGGTGGAGCTTGTGCAGCCAGAATTGCTCACAAGGGCTGGATGAGCAACCTGTGAAATGCACAGGGCAAAAGTAGGGAATTGGCATCTTCATTTCCCTACTTCCCCAAATTCCCTTTTCCTGGGAGTTGGGCTCCTCACCCTGGCTGGCACTGAGGTTTTATTGGTGTGAGACTGGAATCTAGCTCAGACTGCCACTGCAGGGACTGCTCTTCCCAATTAGCTCAGAAGACAGGTCTCCAGAGGGACAGAGGGCTTCTCACCAGGAGAAAGAGCTCTCAAAGTGTCAGCTCAAAAGCAAATCCTATAGAAGTTGAGAACAAAGAGACTGCTGAGACTGCTGGATGGGTTATGATTTTTAATATTCTAAAGAGATACCTTTCTGAAAAGATTTTTATTAAACCAAAGAAACAGAAATGTGAGAAAATCATGAACATCCAGTGTTGGCCTAGAAAGAAAAGAGGTAACATGCATGGCCTGGCAACTATCCTAAAACCCCTGTGGCAAGCAATAATCTTGAAAAAGCCAGTGCAAGCTATGTTTTCAATTTATAAATTAAATGTGTTTAAAATTTATGAACTTTGACTGCACGAGTAACTACTTCATTAGACTTTAGGGCTGTATGTTTCCTTGGCTTTTTTCACGGTAAAGTAAAACACATTTCTAATAAACATGGAAAGAGATTCCAAGCTAGAGTCACTACTTTTATGTAAAGGACCCTCCAGACTCATTAAAAAAGTTTACCACCTAAATAAAGCAAGCACATTGTAATTCTCCAACTCATAAAGTTGGTAATATACACAGAATATTAGCCTACTCTTACATGTACACTGCTTGGTATCCATGAATGACATACAGTAAGGGGTTTACTATGAGGAAATTAGCATATAAAACTATGTTTTAGTAAGCCTTACACTGAAAGACGAATTTGAGGAACAAGAAGATGTAGGTTGTGCTCTGCTCTGATTTGCTGAGTAAGCATGGAAAGTTATGTACAGATACTGAGCCAAAGTTGTAGCTGCAACCAAAGTCACTCTGTTTCTTCTAGTTTATATCAACTTTTTAGACCCCTTTGACAGTCAGCAGTGGGAATATGGATGGAGGTACAGTGGTGTCTGCACCATGCACTGGCCTATAACATGAGGCTGTGGCTCAAAGATTTGGCACCATGCACTTCCCCTTCCCAGCACTGGTGCATCCTCAGCTGGAGTTCTGGGACTACTGCCTCAAGGGAAATGTGAAAAAACTGGAAAGGTCCAGCTAAGGGCTGCCACTATGGTCCAGTGTCTAGAGTGCAGATCCAGTGAGAGAGAGGTGGAAGGAGCTGGGGTTGTTCTTCCCAGTGAAAGGAAGCCCAAAGGGTGATGGCACAGCAGCCCTGAAGAGTAGGTCTGCTTGAAGAGCAGGTCCAAGAATGACAAACCCAAACTCTTTTTGGTCATGTCAGAGGATTTAACAAGGGGCCACAGGCACACATGGCAGATGGAGATGTTCAATTTGGCCTTTCCCTTTAAATACTCCAGAGAGGTGATGGCTCCTTCCTTGGAGGCTTTTTATGACTTAGCTAGATAAAGCAAATTTAATGGTATGGTGATTGTGGTAGTCCTTCTCTGACAGAAGACTAGGCTAGGTGAGCTCCAGCAGTCCCATGCAACAAACAGTTTTGTGATTCTGTGGTTCTTTTTCCCAGAGCAATGGAGAAGCCTGTCCCAAACCATCAACCAGTTCACGTGGTCAGAAGGTGAGGGATGCTGTCTCCCGAGGACTGGTCTCAGCCTAGCATCTACAAGTGTGCATTGGTCTATGTTTGTTTGAAAACAAACCTGTCAGCCTTATCTAGCCAGTGTCTTAAAGTCATTGATATTGGAGTTCCACACAGTTGTGCCTTGTAGTAATCACAGCTCAATGTACTTGTGCATGTCAAAGTAGCACACTGGCAGAGTCTTTGGTTTTCAAAACTCATCTTAGAGCAAGAAGTTACTATATTTTCAAGTCCAGTGATGAAAAATCCCTCATCAACTTTTACTCTGCCTTAGCAGACACTTAGGCCTTTATATGAAGCCTTGTATGTGTCATTTGCATTCAATTGTTCTCCTGCACTGGAATTAGTCAATTGAGAATCACATGCTTAGCTTTTTCTGGTTGAAACTCTCCTCTGCAGAAACCCTTTCCTGGCTGTCCTTAGGAAAATGTCCCCAGACTTTCCATGGTCTCAAAGCTGACACAGCCAGTTCTCTCCCTACCTCACAGCTTCTTTCCTTTTAGGCTATAGGGGTGCTGAAAATGACACTGGAAATCTCACTTCACCGTTTCTTGCATGACAGCAAGCAGCAGAAACCACCCAAAAGAGCACCTTTTCCTGAGCCAACTCTCACATGTTTGCAAAAAGGGTGGGGTTGCTGAGCAAACAGACCTGTTCCCTCTCTGATTACTTTGATACTAAGACCATATGGGGCCTCTGAGCTGGTCCCCACTCCCTGGAGCTTTTGTTTGTGGATATTGCATGTTCCTTAGGAAAAAAAAAACAACAAACCAAAACAAACCCCAATGATTTTACTAAGTGAAACAAGCAGGTACGGTAGTGCTGCATGTGGTGCTAGTAAAATTGTAATAGTGAAAGTTGGCAAGACTCAAGCAGCCTTTGTATTAATTCTCTGGAGCTTCAGGTAGACCCTAATGTAATTACTTGCTTTACTTTGTAGCATTTTAAGAGAGAAGTGTGTGTTTTAAAAAGTTATATTTCCAAATAAAGTGGTCAGGTCTGGAGAAGACAAAGTGCCTGATTCTAGTCCCTCAGAATTCAATAGCAAAACTCCCGTTGACTCAAATCAGAGCAGGATTATGTCCCAAATCTAAGAAATAACAGCAACCAGACCTGTGCAGGTTTTTAATTCACTGTCCAGGCTAGCAGTTTGTAACTTTTCCCTACTTTTTATCCACTTGAAGTTCCAGAAGGTTTGTCTTTCCTCAGCTCCACTGGCTGTGTCTGAATATTAGAGCTGATTTTTTTTCACATGCTTAGCAGACATCTCAGTGCAAGTGGGTGAGTCCAGACAGCCTGAATCTCACGCACACAAACACAGTGATTCCATTCAAGAAATAATTGTGTCATGCTTTTCATAGAATTATATAATATCCTGAGTTGGAGAGGAACCACAAGGATCATTGATTCCAATTCCTGACCCTTCATAGGACAAGCCCAAGAATCACACCATATGTATGAGAACATTGTCCAAATTCTTCTTGAACTCTGTCAGGTTGGTGCTGTGACCACTTCCTTGGGGGGCCTGTTTCAGTGTCCAACCACGCTCTGGGTGAAAAATCTTCCTAAAATCCAACCTAAACCTGCCCTGACACAGCTTCTTTCCATTCCCTTGAGTTCTGTCACTGGTCATTGGTGGGAAGAGATCAGTGCCTGACCCTCTGCTTCCCCTCATGAGGAAGTTGTTGACCACAAAAATGTCAATTATTTAAAAATTCCCCAGTTTGTCAAAATGCCACAAATTTAATTTTTCAAGGTAGATTCAAAAGCCCTAAACATTGAAGTCATTGACATTGCTCCAAAAAGAATAATTTGAAGTGTTTGGGTGATTGCTGGGAGGAGTTTTTGATTTTTTTCTGACTGTTTATTTTTGTGATTGATTAAGGCAGTAACTTTCTTGTTGAAAGCAAGCACATGGTCTTTAAAGCCTGCCTCTAATTAATTGAATTCTGTCAATCAATGTTGTTTACAAACTCTCATTAAAAGTCGGGCAAGGCTAGAACAGGTCTTACCAGCAGCCTTTTCCAAGCTGCAGATGATAATATTAGTAAAGACTATTTGATCACCAGATTAAAAAATTACATGGATCTGTTGCTTTTATTTCTTGGGTTTGGTATGTAACATATAAAGACAGCAGTGGTGGGAACCATTTTTAACTTAGATGTCCAAAACCATCTTACTGTACATTTTTTTCTTTAACTAGCTTGTAATTTAAAACTTTTTCCACAGTACCTGCTTTCTGGGTACATGTATGTCTTCCCAATTTTCACTTAATTCCTGAATAACAAAAAAGAGTATCTGAGCTGTCTTTGTCTCTGCTGTGCTTTGACCTCACCATGCCAGTTGTCAATAAAGCAGCCAGAAGTTACAGAAAGCTGAAATGCATCAAGCTCCTTGCTCTGCCTAAATGCTAGCTTAAGAATTAGTCCCCAGACCCCCTTCTACATCAAATGGTACATGAAGGAGCATTTCATGGCCAGCTGGTGCCAGACAGGCTTCAATCAGCTCCAGTTCACCTTTTCCTATGGTTCCTGTGAGGAACAGATTTTCTAGCACCTTGGCCTGCCCTGTGTTTTCTGTTCAAGTGTTTATGGTCTCTAATCAGCACCTAACTTGTCTGTACTGGAGTTTGTCCCATACCCCTACAGTATGGTCTTCTCCTGGCCTGCTTTCAATCTCTGGGGTCATGTGTTTCCATAGTGAGATGGAAAGCACATTTTATTAAATGGACATAAACCCCAGTAAAGCTGCACTGCCTTTTGGCAATTTCAGTGAACCACAGGGTTTATTATTGAAGTTTTCTTATTGGCTGTCTACAGCCTCTGAAGGAGATTCCCTTAGAAGATGAGGGAAACTGCCCTGAGCTTGAGGTGGCACATGCTCCAGCTGAGACTGGTGGGAACCTTCACCAGCCTTGGCTTTGTGTGTCCTATATACCAAGACTTCCTCCACACCTTAGGAAATGCATTAGCATTGACTCTGGGTGTGATGTCTGGGGCTCTCCCACACCACGTGGGGTCTAATGCCAGATGACACCTTTAAAAGCCAGCATACCCTTAGGTGTCCTCCAGAAACCAGGGCCTCACTGCTTTCAGGCTGTTGCGCTTCCTCCCATTGGCTTCTTTCCTCCCTCCTCTCCACACCCAGCCTTGGACTATCTCCGAAAACAAATTAAACTGGAGCATGTACACCAGTGCCCTTATTTTTGCCAGGAAGCACTAGTCACTCTCCTGACATGTGCCAAGGAGCTGCTGGGAAGCTGGAAGGCTGCAGAAGTCCTTGGGACTGCCTGTACAAATACAGATTGTTATGATGTGCCTGCAAAAACTCATGAATATGCTTTAGGAACGTGGAAATTCCTGCTGGCCCATAGGGTTCAGACAAGAAGAACAGAGGGACATAAGGGTCCAGAAATAAGAGTCTGCAGCAGCATCCTCCCAGCCAATCCTTTCCCACTGCAGGGCCCTGAACTTCTTTCTCCCTCTCCTCCTGCAAGCCCTGACAGCTGAGAAAATGTCTGGTAAACAGAAGCTTGGTGACCTTTTTACAAGGATATGTAGTGATAGGAAAAGGAGCAATGGCTTTAAAATGAGAGAGGGCAGGTTTAGATTAAATATAAGGAAGAAATTCTTCACTGTGAGGGTAGTGGGACACTAGAACAGTCCCTAGAGAAACTGTGAATGCCTTATCCCTAGAAGTGTTCAAGGCCAGGTTGGATGGGGCTTTGAGCAACCTGGTGTAGCAGAAGGTGTCCCTTCCCATGTCAGGGGGGTTGGAATGAGATGACCTTTAAGGTTCATCCTAAACCACTGGGATGTTCATTCGGTGCTATTTACAGGCTACAAAGGGAAAGGATTTGTCTCCACCCAAGGTGCCCACCAGCATTATGGCATCTGTATGCAGTGGCAACATCGAGGCAAAAAATTTCTGTCAAATACTTACAGCACAAGGAAAACACATTTTTCTATGGAAAATTTCATAGGAAGATCTCCTGAGGGCACCCCCCTCACAGCCCTGCAGGATGTTGTCTTTCATGAGGAAAGGTGTTTTATTTGGCTGCACCATACTGACCAAGTTTTGCTCCCTGACACTGTCTACCCATCACCTTCCACTGGCCAAAAAATCCTTCAGTCTTCCTTATCGTGTGGCATTTTCCAGTCCAGTGTGGGACTTTAGGTCCAGGTGCTCCCCAGTGTAACAAGAGCTGCAGCTTGGCAGAGGGTGGAAAGTGAGAGTGAGTTTGCGATGGTGGTGGTGATTGCTACCGGCATTTCCGCCAGCTAAATATGGGGGTAGCCACTAAAAACAAATCCTGAAACCACTGAAATTGAGGGGGTTTTGTCTGGTTTCTAACAAGAGAAATAGTTGCCAGCATCAGCTCTGAATAATTTCACTCTAAATACGTGCGACAGTCCGAGGTTTGAGAACATGAGAGTTAGCCCAGAGTTTTTTCTCAGTTTTGTTTTGAGGTAAGTTGGTGATTCAAAGAGAAACCTGGCTAAAACCATGATGGTTACTTATTTTTAAACTTTACCCTACCGAGGAACACTTGGGGCATGTAAGTGAGAGCTCTCTGTGCCCAAGGAGGCTGAAGTTCACTTCAGGCAGGAGAGAAAACATCCAAGGAAGGACACGGGGGAAGCTTTAGGGGAATCAGAGGTATTTCCCTTGGGCAAGTTTAACACCTCATTTTCTCAAATGTCTTTAATTCATAAACTCTAAGAAGAAAATATTCAAAACCAAAGATTTTGGTGCAGCAGCTCCCATAAAGCCTGGCCGAGGTTGGGACCCCACTTCTGCCCACATCCTTGCTGTTTTATGGAGGTGAGGAAATGTGAAGATGAGTTTGATGGAGGTGCCAGTGTGGGAGACACTTGGCACTGAAACTTTTGGAAAAAATCAGCTTCCAAGTGCTGTGGTAGGAAAGGTTTTGCACAGGATGCTCTCTGCTTAAAAAGCTGTCTGTAGTTTCAGAAATTAATTTTTTTAAAAAAAGAAAAAAGAAAAAAGAAAAAAGAAAAAAGAAAAAAGAAAAAAGAAAAAAGAAAAAAGAAAAAAGAAAAAAAAAAGGCATTTTCCATCTGAATGTTTTTAAGTTCTCTAAGTTAATAAGTAGAATTAGATAGTATTGAAATATTTAATTATTATTCGAATGACTAGTAGTATTCCCTCAGGTACAGCAAAGTGAGTCTTTGCGAGAAGCCCTGGCTCTCAAAGCACAAACCTTTGCTTTCTCCCTCCCTCCTTTACGTCACTCGGCTGTTCTGACCCCGTCCCCTCCCGCACGCTTTTCTCGGAGCGCCCGCCAGGGCCCGGCACCGGCGCTCGCCCCGTACGGCAGTGCAGCCCCGCCGGGGCCGCTCCCTCGTTGTCGCGGTGACCTCTAGTGGCACCGGGAGCCGCCTCTCGCTCCGCGCCGCCCTTCTCCGGGCACCGACTCCCGCAGCTGCCGCCATTCACCTCTGCAGCTGAGGGAATGGGCTGGAAGCAAAACGGACTCTGGATCTCGATGTTCCACATCCAGGTGTGCAGACACCTCGTCCCTGTAATTTGTGGTAGGTGTTTAGTGAGTACATTTCCCTGCTAGTAAGCCTGCTTCCCAGGAGAGCGGGCAGCAGATTTCACCTCTGGGTATTCTAAAAAGTAGCATCTGTGGATTAAAATCTGGTTTTGCTGTCTTTCTTTTTTCCTAATTTCTTGTTGTGAATCAACATTTTTTTGGCATACGTGACTATGGAGAGGATGTGGTTTGGGGCTCAGCAATGCAGTTTCTTTCCATGTCCCCTGCTCCAGATAGGCCCAGAATGAGAAAAAAGTCACCTCCTTCTCCTGAGCTTCTTCCCACTTCTTTTGAGCACCCTGCTGGCACTTTCACCCAAGACCAGACCCCTCGGCAAAACCAAGTCCCTGGGCCAAAATGGGCCGATGTACTTAGCCTCATCTCTCATCTGGGCATCCTGGGGTGAGAAACCAGTCCCATGTGCCTCTGTTCCATCAGCATCTTCCACACAGGGCAAGGAGTCTTCCTGCCACATAGGCCAGCTGCCGTCACCTCAGCAGCCCCTGTGGTCACAGGGCCAATGACTGCTGCATGGAGAAATGCCTGAGCTGGCCTTCCCTACACTCCATCTGCACCAAGCAGGGCTGCACCGACTTGTCTCAAACATGCAGGTGATGTGGGATGACACATTAACCCCCCCTTACAAAAATCACTTTTCTTCTCTTAAACGTGTATTTTTTTCACCAACTCTCCTCCCTCCTTGCCTGTGCAGGGCAAGCTCAATCATGGGCCTTCTATAAGGCTTTGCAATGGGTGTGCAGCAGCAATCATGTGGAGATGAGAGCAACCACTTCCTCCCTCTACCTCCTCTGTGAATCCGCACCAGGACCTGCAGACAGCTCTGCACACCCTCCTCAACTCAAGCCTGGAGAAATGTCGGCTGTCAGAAACTCAAAAGTCACTCAACACTTCTTCTCTGCTGTACCATGTACACACAGGAGTGTTGACAAAGTGACTTTTCCCCTATGGTCTCTGGAGCATCTTATAGTGGAAGCAGCAGGATCTGTGTGGTCTTGGTAGGTTATGGTTCCTTCCTATGTCTCCTGAAAGCCCCAGAGGTGTTAACACATCAGCTCTGAGCCAGGCTCAACCCCCTGCATCAATCTGCTTAGGGCTGAGTGCCTAGGCTCTGCAGGCACCCTGCACCCTCAGGAGGGCAGAGAAAGTTCAACACCACCTGAGAAACAGGGATTTGCATCTTGGATGGTCCCTTCCTTCAGTAGGGCTGTCCTATCCCACTGTGGCATTGTCCCATGCCACCTGGCTCCTCACTGGCAGGCAGGACAGCACATCTCACCCAGCAGCTCAGAGGCATGTTAGAGAAGGTTTCCTTGGGGGAAACAGTCCTTAAGTAAATGTTTAGATTGGTCTAAGGACATGGTTTGCCACCTCTTGAGCTGGGTGGCTCAGCAGATACCCATTTACCCTGTGGATCTAGACTACAGTGGTCCTGCAGAGAGCATGATCTGTCTGTTCAGGGTTATTTCTTTTATAGAAGCCAACACTCCCTGCATAAATTTGCATCTAATTAGCATTTGCTTAGTGGTCCTTACTCAAGGACTACAATGTGTTACCTTTCTTTTACCTCAGAGTGGTTTCTGATAAAAACTGGGTTATCCAAGTGGTAAGCATATTTTTCTTAAAGCTTAGTACATTTTACAAGACCTTCTTTCACAAGAAGGATATTGAGGGTGCACAAGCCCTTGGCCCAGCCAGCCATGGGGAATCCCCCCACAGATGCGCTCCACCTCAAAGAACAGGATGAAGACATTCACATCTCCAGAAAAAAATGTGGTCCTGAGCATAAAACCACCTTCTCCCTCATCCTCATTTCATTCAGTCACTACAGGCGTTACAAACATCAATCATATTGTCAACACATACCACACCAGAAAAAGTGTTTGTGGTTTTTGAGTGACAGGTCAGCCATACAAATCAAATATTGGGAACAACTGTCTGCAAAATAAACAGCATGCAAGCAGTGAAATTGAGAATAATTTGGGTGCTGGGTGACCCAGCAGCATGAAGCCGGTGGGCAAATACTGACCTGTGTTCGTGGATCTGGCTTTAAATCTGGCTGCTGAGGGTTTGGTGGGTCACCTGTGTGTAGAGAGCCTGGAAGTGAAGCACAGCTTTGGCCAGCGACACCTGGTGAGGCAGTGGGAGCTGCGTGTTGGGAAGCTGTGGGAGCCCTGTCTGCCTTTGGGAGGGTGGCAGGACTGGCCTCCAACAGGCCTCCCTCTGGCAGCCAAGGTGGCATGGCTGTGACCAGACCTTTTGTTCCCTGTTACAAGAAAGAGCTGAAGGCAGAAACTGCTTTTTCACCTCGAGGCATTCTGTCTGCCAGCCACAGCCAGGCTATCAATTCATGAACCAGGTGTGGGTGGGGAAACTGTGCATATCCTTATCTACACCTTCTGAGGAGTATCAAAGTCAAGCTAGTGAAACTACACTGTCTCCATTTCTAGTGAATAACTAATTCCACTCTTCATAGGGACTGGCATTTAAATCATAATAGAATGATCACTTTATTGTCCCAGAGTACTTGAATGCATTAAAAAAACACAACCAAAAAATAACCCAACCAAAAAGAAAACTGAACCAAAAACCAACCAAACAGAAAACCCCACTAATAAAACCACTGCAAAGAGGTGCCTTTGCTGTGTTTGTTCCTGTGAATTGTGTAATTAATGGTCAAACTGAAGTCATCAGATGACTATCACACTGGAGAGATGGGAAATTACTGGTCTCCCTCAAATTTCCCCCAGCTCTTGAAAAAAAAATCCCCTTTTTTTCTTGCCCTTTTAGAAATATTCTTCCTTATTCCCATTTTCTATCAGCCAAGCTTAAACTCATTCTGACACCAACCATTTGCAACCACAGCGGTCACTTCCCCTCTGTAAGCAGGGACATTCACATGTTATAGAAAACCAGTGATTGAAGACACATTTAGGAAGAGAGCTGAATTCCCTTTCTCCTGAGGGTAGCCAGCAGTAGGTGATGAGATACCATGTGTACTACGTGTGATGGTACTACAGAACCAGCAGCACTGCTGTAAGAGCTGAGTGAGGAAGGAGACCTGTTCCTGCACTTGAACATTATTTCAAAGTAGCAGGATTTTAGACATCTTTGAGCTCAGGCTTTGATTGTGGGTGTGAAGAACTTCTCTCTGACTGCACATCTCAAGATTGCACATTTTAACAGCTCCAAAGTGCCTGGACTGCTGCAGACAGTTAAAGCTAATGGAGAGCCAAACAACAACAATAGTAACAACAAATTAAAAAATATTAATCAGAAACTTATTTCCACAACATGCAAATGTCATAAGCAAAATACCAGCAGAATTACAAATGCATGATTATAACAGCCCCTAAATGTTTCCAGCATGGCTCACAGGGAAGGTCCCTCTTTGGGATTTCTGCTAAACCATACAATTGCAATTTGTAAAGAAAGCAATCTATACCACTTAATTCCCTGCCTCGGATCCCTGTCCATGAGATGCAAATCATTCCTCTGTGTCTCATGACAGAGGTAAAATCTGTGCAAATGCTAGAGTGGTGAGCTGTGGGGATGTTTGGCTCTTGATGAAGAGGAATTATCCCTGCCTCTGCTGATGCCTTAAATTTTAACTTTCATACTTTTCAAATCCTGTACTGCTTAGTGTGTAACTCTGAAATTTCTTGTAGCCTGTTAATTTCTGCTCTCTCATGCCAGGTAGACATAACAAAGCCTCTCCAGGCCTTCTCTTCAAGGACACTCAGACCATCCTAGGCCCAAAAAGTATAAACCAAAAAGCCTCTAAAGAGGGGAAAGCTGAGGGAAATGACATCATTAAACTGAAGCTTTAATTGGAGAATTAACCCTGCTATGCAAATGAACCAAATCTATAAAAGTGTGAAGAACTCGTGACCTGTCGTCCATCTTGGGGTCCACCTTGGCAGTAGCCTCTGGCTCCCCAGGGTGTACTTTTGGAGGCCTTTCAAATAAATACCTACCTTTATTCCCTTACTCCTGGTCTAGTCTCTGTTTCTAGGCCTCTCAAGGCATCACTGCAAGTCATTGCAGTGGAAGAGCTAGGACTCCCACTTGTGCAAAACCTTCCCAATAGGAAGGAGCTTAGAGCCATGGGGCATTAAAAGCCAATTTTTTTCCCTCTTTGCTGAGGCCAGGCAAGGGCCTCTTTTGGCCTGGTAGAACGATAGCTCATGGCTTTGTGGGGCATCTGAATGTGATGCTGAGCAGGCTCTACTTCTAGGTGTAAAGGAGGGGGGGGTTGTTTCTTGAAAGCATCTTCCCTTAAGCTAAGATCTGATTCTGTTTTTTCCTAAAAAAAACCTTTATTTCGAGGTCAATTTTCTATAACTCCCATGTGCATGAAAAACTTCCCTGAAGATGCAAAAAGCTTGTACCACTTTCTTTCTAGTTTTTATGGAGTGCTCAGAAGTTTCTCCACTTGTAATTGTGCTCAGACCAAACTCTTCATGATCACAAATCATTTAAAGCCTTAAGCATCAAATGCAGCTCCAGTACAGCCCAGAGCCTCAAGTGTTTTCAATAAGCATTAGCAGCTGGAATGTTGCAGTCTCCATGAATAGAATATGTTACAAGTGAGTGAAACCCCAAGAAGCAAAATTTCCTCTATGAAGAAATAATTTGGAAAGTATATTCCTAGGCATGTAAGGGAGGAGACCAACCTCAACTCTGACTCAGGAGACAAGACTGGAGAAGCAAAAGTGTAAAAATCATGTTGAAGCAGTATTTAGCCAACAAACATTGGAAACTACAATTTAAGGTGAAAAGGATCTGTCTGGTCTTACAAATAAGCCCTAAAAGGTAAAATTTGACAGCTGCAGCCCCTTGCACACTGCAAGTGGACTTCAGGGGAAGAGATCTGCTAGAGAAGGGAGCTACAGGGAAAGGTAAATCCAGGCCCTACAAAGGACCTGCAGCAAAAGCAACACCAAAGAGCCACATAGAAGTTCTGGCCCTATAAATTAAGACCTTCTTACATTAGGACTGTCTGTCCCAAGCCAGCCCAGGTCCCGTGCAGACACACAGCATGTGCAGAGGTGTGTGACAGCCTTTGGCCGGGTGGTTGCCGACTGCTTCCTCCCAGGACTGTGCTCGTGCTCGTGCTCGGCGCCGCGTGGGCCTCTCTGCGGGTGAATCATTGTTGTGGTGCAAACAGATTTGTCTCTTTGCTCTTCCCACACTGAGTCTAGACAGCAATAGCCACGAAAGCCAGACTTCACTCTGACCACCACTGGGAAGGGAGGCCTTTGTTAAGAAAGGTTTTCATTAACAAATGGTTTTATTCTGCAGTGAGCTGGTCCCACCCTCTCCCAAAAGCCACAGGATTCTGCAGGATTGGGGCTTGAGAAGGTGGAAGTACACAAGGGTGCTGAGTGTTTGGGGCTGGCACTACACCTGTTACAGACACCGTTTGAGCAAGCAGGAACCAAACTGCTGTGAAAAAAAAATCAGGTGTTGAGGTCTCCAGCTATTCACTGCTCACCGTGACTTCTCTGAGGTTTCCTTTCCCACAATAAAGCACAGAGCACCCCGCTCTCTCACATGCAAGTGCTGGGTAGATAAATCAGCGGATGAAGCTGAGGCATTGAGGTGGGTTGGAACCTGCATAGCCAGGCTTGGAGGGTGATGATCGGCAGGACAGGTTCTGGTTGGAGGCCAGTAACTCATTGTGTGCCCATACTGAGTCCAGTCCTGTTCAACATCCTCATTAATGATGTGGGTGATGGAGCAGAGGGCATCCCCAGCATGCTTGCTGATGACACCAAACTGGGAGGAGCAGCTGATATGCCAGAAAGTCGTGCTGCTGTCCAGAGGGACTTTCACAGGCTGGAGAAATGAGCTGGCAGGAATCTTGTCAAGTCCAGCAAGGGGAAGTGCAAAGTCCTGCATCCACAAAAGAGAACCCCCAGACACCAGTACAGGCTGGGGGCCAACCAGCTGGAAAGCAACTCTGCCGTGGAAAGGACACCAAGCTGAACACGAGGCACCAATGTGCCCTTGTGGCAAAGAAGGACAGTGGTATCCTGGGGTCCCTTAGGCAAAGTGTTTCCAGCAGGTTGGGGGAGATAATGCTTGCTCTCTGCTCAGCCCTGGTGAGGCTGCAGCTGGAGTCCTGGGTGCAGGTCTGGGCTCCTCTGTACACAGACACACAGACATACTGGAGAGAGTCTAGCAAAGAGACACAAAGATGGTGAAGAGACTGGAGCATGTCTCCTGAGAGGAAAGGCTGAGAAAACTGGGACTGTTCAGCCTGGAGAAGGCTCAGGAGGATCTCAGTGATGTGTATAAATGCCTGCAGGAAGTGTGCAAGCAGGACTGAGCCAGGCTCTGTGTAATGGTATCCAATGAAAGGATCAGAGCAACAGGCACAACTTGAAACACAGAAGGATCCCTCTGAACATCAAGAAACACCTTTTCACAGTGAGGGCAACTGAGCACTGGCACAGGTTGCCCAGACAGGTTGTGGAGTCTCCATCCTTGAAGATATTCATAAGCTGTCTCGACACAGTCCTGGGCAACCAGGTCTGGGTGGCTCTGCTTTAGCAGTGTGGTTGGACCAGCTGCCCCTCAGAGGTCCCGTCCAGCCTTCCAGTCTGTGATTCTCCGAGGCATTTGTGGATGGAACAGAGCACCCCATGGAGACACTCGTGAGGACACTGATTTTTTTCACTTTCCGTAAGATTTACCTGGTAAGTGTTAAACATGGCCAAAACCTGGTCCTAACATGGCCTAAACATTGACGGCACAGAATAAATGGAAAAGACTCACAAGTTACAAAACATGAGGATGCCCTGCCAAAAGGAATTGTTGTATTAGTTCCTAGAGATCCAGATGGAATTAAGATGTGTTTTTGGCACTTTCTCTATCACAAACACTCATTTCTGTAGTTTGTGATCATCTTCTACACCGGTTGTTTTTGTTCATGTTGTAACTGTATGTTACAAATTGTATGTGCACATACAGCTTTTGTGACCCTAGCATAAGAAAAAAACAGATAAAAATAGGACCTCAATTCTCCAAACTTGCTGTATGATTGTGTTTTTTCAAACAAGCATTTAAACATTGTTTTTAACCACAGAAATCAGATACCAAGAAAACTTTAATCTCATTCCTGCAAAATTAAAATGGAGCTTCTAAGTCATAGCACAGCGTGGGAGAAAGTGCCTTTCATGCTCACTGGAGGAAGTTACTTCAGAATGTGAATTTTATTGGTATTTCTCCTACTAAGGTGCCCTGACCCTTCTGACTGAGAGTTGCCCCTGTTAGCACAGCTACCCCCTCTCGGCAGCCAGGCTTAGCAAAGCCACAGGTACATGGGAACAGTGGTGGTTGTGTGGCCCCCACACAGGGCTTCAGGCCCACATTTTGGGACTGAAATCAAGGGAATGTGGAAGGAAGCTCCCAAAGCTGCTGCCATATATAGTTCTCCACTGCTAGGGATGTTGAAATGAGCTGTGTTACCCTTCTGACTGTCGTAACTTGGGGCTGCGACATCATTTCCAGAGCTGGTGCTGCATGTGCAGAACAAAGTCAGTCATGTCATGCAGAAGCAGATTTCAGCTGCTTTGTTATTCAGTGTTTCCCACTTAGATTTAGGGCCAGATTAGGTTTCAAACATATCAAAGCTCCAGTAATTGTTTTCTTCCGATATTTATCACAAATTGGTAGGAATCTTCATAATTTTATTCCTCTACAGTTCCCATCAAATCAAGTTAAAGCCTCTAAAACATTGTCCTCCTATGTAACTGCTGTTTTTGAATGGACAGAAGAATGTCAAAATCAGGGATTCTCCTAATTTCTGCTCTACAGCCAGATGAGTAATGGTGACTTGGGATGCAGGGGCTGAGCTGTGGAAAATCCCTGCCTGTTGCATCGAAACTGAAAGTAGCTGGAGATTTTTGTGTCTACACCCAAAGCTTCCTGAGAATGTTTTGCACTAGAAGAGAGAAAAGGTAACAAAAGTCGATGGGGAAAGCAAAAAGGGAGAGGTGATGATGATACAATGGAAAGAGGAGGCGCAAACTTCCTACTGTCTCTCTGTGAAGGGGCTGTTACCTCATTTGTTATGCTGCCTTGCCCTCAGAAAGTCCAGCTCCAAATCATCTCTCAACTCTGGGAAATCCCACCAGATGTAAACAACTACCTGAGAGTTGCTTTGCACCCGAAGAAGCCCTGGATGAAGCACAGTGATGGATCTCCCTGCGTGTGTGCGGGCACCTGCCTGCAGGCGCAGCAATACTGAGCTTTCCTCTCTAGCTGCAATCACCACCATGGCTGGGCTCAGCTGCTGGCCTCAAGAACCTGATCACAAAGGGGCTGTGGCCTGGCTTTTCTGCTGGGCTGGGAAGCAACATCCATGGCAAGGTATCCAGCAGAGAAAGGAGGCTGCAGGCAGCCTTCATGGGATGGCAGAGAGGGGTGTGCTCAGATGATAATATGACTCTGAGGTGCACATCTATCCTGAAAAACCCAACATCTGGCTCTGGGAAACAGCATGTGGTGGCTACCAGGTAGGGGCCTGGCTGGAGTCATGCCATGGTTAAGGACCACGATGTACATTTCAGGAAAGAGACCCTCCATGATGAATGTTTGCACAGTGCTCCCCCAGAAGGTGTCCCCTGTGTCCTGACTGGGTCTCTGGCACCAGGGACACCCTGGGACAGCAGGTCCTGCTCACCCTGGGATGGATACCTGACCTGTGGGACTCTGATTGCTCCCTGCCAGGCCCAAGGAAGCATTTTTATGCAAACATGGACACAACAGAAGAAAGCCTAGATGAGCTTTGAAGTTGAACCTCACTCCTCAAATCCCACACAGCATTCCACTGAGTTCACTAAAGGGCAATACGTCTTAAATGGGAGGGCTGCAAACTGGGGTGGAAAGGTCTTCTCTACCCTGTCTGAGGGGTGATCCCCTTTCAGCTCAGCCAGTGTTGCAGAGGCAGGGAGTGGGTCCCCACAGCTGGGAAGGGGATCCCCTCAGTCCCTCGCCCCATCCAAAAGGGCCTTGCCTGCTGTGCAGCACAGAACGGTGCAGCCCTGCTGGGCTTGCTGGAGCCGTGCAAATGGGTGGAGCTGGGCTGCACTCCTGTAGCACAGCACCTGCTGCACACAGGGCAGGAGCGTGTTTTGCACAAAAGAACCCACTTCCTTTCTTTTGCATTGTAAAATGAAAAATAAAATCAGGCAGAGAGCATTGCTTTCCCTCTGTCTTATTCCCAAGGCCCTGGGCACAGTTGTCACCCTGGACATGGCTGTCACCCAGAACTTTGGGCTCCTCCACCTGTTTTCGAGGCTGGTGATGCCATTTAGGTCATCTCCGTCCTCTGCACAGGGGCTGAGACCCCTCCAACCCTCCTGTATCCAGGCCCCCTTTGGACACAGCGATGGCATTTCCCATTCCCACGGGCACCCACGAGAAGTCTTCCATCCCCAGGCAGGTGGCAGGTGCTGGGTCATCAGCACGTGATTCCCCTTCTGGGATCTGCAGCTCTCTTTTCAGTGCCTGTGTGAGCGCAGAGCCCAGGGGACCGGAGGGGTTGTACAAAGGGTGTGTTTGACTGCTCTGAAAAGTCCCGGGCATATATTTGCATCACAAACCTCCCCATCCGTCCCTGCCAAGAGCTAGATATTCCGACAGATCCGAGGTGTTGTGGGGACCTGGAAATGGAAGCCAATGGCATTTTGCTGAGCTTCATCCAAATTTATTTCCTCGACGGTGTTAATCTGTGGAGAGAAACTCTCGTGTGAGAGACTGTAATGAGAGTGGACTGGATCTTTGCACCATCAGTGCCACAGTGAGCCCGAACTGATGTGACCAGTATTTTTTTCAGCTGCAGCTGTTTGTCATGCAGTGCTTTAGGGAGATGAAAGGATGGTCCTGGATCCACTCGCTGGTGTGGAGTAACACTTCTCTAATGTTAGATCCATTGGCTGTTTTCACCATCACGATGAAACAGCTCACTAACTTCCGAGCCCCACACAAGTCTGATTAGCTTAACTCTTGACACATGTACAAGTAGAAAATCCCCGTTTTACTAGGGAATATTTTTAATAATTTACTCAACAGTTCTTCTGTTATTAGCAGACCTTTCTCTCCATGTAATATAAACCCTCGAGCAACAAAAGTATCTCCATTAACAGATGCTTGTTAGCCAATTTTCACTATTACTCTTGCTAGGTGCCTTCAATTTCTAGTAAGTTCATAACAATAACGTGTAATTTCTATACAGATGACTCACAGTACATGAGTACACAGATTAGTACTGAGTTTAATGCCACTGTTTTAAAACATTAAAAATGTTATGCAATTAAATTATAATTTGAGTTTTACTGACCCAGGGGGAAATATGTAAGTTTAGCTTAACTGTAATCTTAACCTTGGTATTTCTTGGCTTCAGTTTTTCAGTAGCATCCCAAACACGCCATGATGGGAATTTCCTGGTTTACTAGGAATTTTTTTGAGGGATAAAACCAGACACCAGCAAAATCATCAACACCACCACCACCAAAAACCCCCAAACCCTAGAACCACGAAAAAGAGCATAAAAATTCCTCTTGGGATTTGACAACCCCAGTGGTCTCCAGTAAAATAGGCACCATGGGGAAGGCCACCCTGCTGATCACAGGGCAGGCTGTGCTTCTGCAAACATTTTGGGAAGTGCTAGGAAGGAAAGTACTCTCTCCGCGCTGTAAGACACACACATATAGGGCTGAGGGCTAAATCACAGCCCTCCACTGCTCAGCACCCTGTGGGGACAGAGCCTGCCAGAAGAGTTCCAGCTGGGACAAGGGGCTTTGCACCACGCAATATATCATCTTAATAACAAAAATACTTTTCCACTAAGGGCAAATTGTTTCATTCTACTCAATCTCTAAGGAGCCATGCCTGGTGATGTCTCCGTGTGTGTGAAAGGCAAATATGGGTTTCACCACAGGCACAGCGTGGCTTGCACCGGCCACAGGCACAGTAAGATCCTTTGAAGATTTACCACAACTTTAATGGAAAAGCTGCCGTGGTCCAATCATTCTGCACACCTGTGTGTGTGTGCCCGGGGTGAGCACTGTGGACCGCACGTGAACCAGAGCTGAAGTTGTTTTCATCGTTCAGTTGCATTTCACATCCTTGTAGAAGTTTTCAGAGTAAAACCCGAAGTTGGCTCAGATGTCGGGAGCGATTGCCGCGCAGGTACAGTCATTTATCTTCTCCAGGGCAGCCACTACTGAGAATATCCCCCGCAGCGGCAGCGTGCCTCTCACACTGAAAAAGGAAAAAAAAAAAACCCCACCCAGAAAGAACACGCCGTTTTTCTAACCCTAAGCAAGAAAAACCAACCCAACAAACAAAAAAACCCCAAACCTCACGGTGCTTTTATAACGTGAGCGAATCCCGGGAGGAGCTCACACGGCCTGGGAGCCCGAGTGACGGGCGCGGGAAGGCGGCTCCGCGCCCGCCACCCCCCAAAAATCGGGCGGGAGGAGGAGGAGGAGGAAGAGGAGAAGGTGAAGGCGGCGGCACCGCTGCTCTCAGGTTGGAGCCCCCGACTTCCCTTTCGTGCCTGTGGGTTTGAGCATCTCAGCCCCCCGGGCTCCGCGCGGCCGGGGGCGAGAGGCAGCGCTGCGCCCGTCCCGCCGCATCCCGCCGGTGCCGGTGCCGGTGCCGGTGCGGCGCTGCTCGGAGCGGAGCCGGCTGCGGGAGGCGGCAGCGTGCGGTGAGCGGCGGGCGGGGGGCGCGTCCCGGGAGCTGCTGCAGCCCGCGGCCGAGGGGACACCGCTGTCCCCGGGCGGGAGCGAGGACCCCGTGCCCGAAGCCGGGCGAGCGGCGAGAGGGCGTGCGGGAAGTGGTGGTTCGATGCCGGGCTGTTCCCAGCTCCCTGATCGGACGAGCATGGGGCACGGGATTTTTGGGGAAGGTTGGGTGGGTTTTTTTTGGGGGGGGAAGGCTAGGTTTTTTCCTCTCTTTGAATTTCTTCTGGTTTGTTCCTGCTTTGGTCCCGCCCGAGGGTTGCGAAGGTGCTCCTCAGCACTTCTGCTCGCCGGTCCCCCAGACCTCCCGGCTCCTGGCCCCTCCAGATTTTGGGCATTTTCTCCGTGAAGCTCCCCATTACCCTCGCAGTAATGAGTAAATTAGATTATTGCCACCAGATGAGTTTGGGACCTTCCTTGTGTGGCAGGCAATTCCCCCTCCCAGCACCCCCAGTCCTTTCTCATATTGATTGGACTTGGGAAAACACGAAATTAAGAGGAGCTCGTGATAAGAAAAGGAGAATGAGTCACAACTACTGTTGAGATGCTCTCACCAAAATCACAAGAGAAGCATTTTTCCAAATGACTCGAGCTGTGTGCTGCCAAGGGGGTGGCTGGAGCAGGGGACAGGGCTTTTGCTTTGTGATGAGGGCCAGCTCTAAGGGTGCCACTCCTGTTATCAATAAGCTGCAAGTTTCATGTCTGTTCTTATTCCAAGGGAGAGAACAAGAGCTTGTGAGGCACTGCAGAAATGGCTCTTGTAGAGGACGTTTTCCTGCCCACCAACCTCACCTCCAGCAACCATAGCAGCTGCAATGTGCACAACCACCACTTCTCAACCAAAGTCACCTTCTCCCTTTTCTACATTGTCTTGCTGGTGTTTGGTGCCTGTGGGAATGTCTTGGCCCTCTGTATCACCTTCCAGCGCAGGAAGAAGAAACTCAACTCCACTGACCTCTACCTGGTCAACCTGGCCCTCTCCGATGCCCTCTTCACCCTGGCACTGCCAGGTAGGATTGCCTACTACATCCTGGAATCCGACTGGCCCTTTGGGGACTGGTTCTGCCGGATCACAGCTTTCATTTTCTACATAAACACCTATGTGAGCATCTACTTTATGACCTGTGTGAGTGTGGACCGCTACGTTGCTGTGGTGCGCACTAGGCACCCCAGCAGGATTCGCAAGATGAGCCGTGCCAGGGGCATCTGTGTCCTCATCTGGTCCTTGGTGTTCCTGCAGACAGTTCCGCTGCTCCTGCGGCCCATGACACGAAGGATGGGAGACAAGCTGACATGCATGGAGTACTTCAACTTTGAGGAGATTCCCAATCTGCCTTACCTGCTCCTGGTGGCCTGCATGCTTGGCTTCTTCCTGCCTGTGGGCATCATCTTGGTCTGCTATGTGAGGATCAACCTCAAGCTCTGCCAGACAGCCAAGGAGAACCCGCTGACGGTGAAGAACGGGCACCACCACCGAGCCTTCACCGTCATCCTGGTGGTGCTGCTGGCTGTCCTGCTCTGCTTCAGTCCCTACCACCTCAACATTGTCCAGTTCATGGTCAGGAAGATCCTCTATCAGCCATCCTGCCGTGAGCAGCAAGCCTTCAAGATGTCCCTGCAAGTCACTGTGGCGTTCATGAACTTCAACTGCTGCATCGACCCCATCATCTACTTCTTCGCCTTCCGGGGCTACAAGCGGAGGCTGCTCCGCATCTTCAGGAACAGCGGCTCACTGGCCACCTCCTCCACTGCCAAGACCCCCTCGGACAGCAACAGCAACAGCCAGCCACCCGGCTCCATCTCTGTCTAGCAGCACAGCCTCCTCCCTTTTGCCCTGGCCTGCAACTTATGGACCATCCCTGATGGCAGGAGGCGGAGTTGAGCTGCAGGACCAGCACCTTCAACAGGCTCCATCATTCCCCTGCCTGGAGCCAGGGGCTCTCACGAAGCCAACCTGGCAGGGACACAGCCCTGCCTGGCTCTGTGCTCAGCGCTGCTGGACCTGCCAGCCTGCAGCACAGAGAGGCACCTTTTCATCCGAACTCCAGAGGAGGCAGCTTGTGCAGCTGCTCTGGCTGGCAAACCGAGATGGAGGTTTCTCAGCACTGCACTGCACCCCTCTCCCATGCCTGTCTGCATCCCCTGTGGGGCTGGCGTGTGCTGGTAACACCATGGATGTCCCTCTGCCCCATTCCCCTGCACAGCCCCTGGAGCACTACAGCAGGGCTCAGGCCATCCCTGCTGGGCTCAGGGCAGACAGCATGGAGCAGACAGACTCAGGGCAGTTCAGGAGAAGGCTGGGATGTTATCTGCATGCCTACATGGCCTACAGCCCCTTCTCCACACCAACAAACAGCAGCTCCACTCTCTCCCCACCCACTCCTGTACCTGGGCTCGGCTTGGGGCAAGCAGTAAGTGTGGGGCGTGTAGGAGATGCTGGAAAAGCCCTCCCCCAAGGAAGAGGGGTGAGGATGTGAATTTGTAGAGCTCCTGGATGTGCTGCTGCCTACATTCACCATTTGGGTGACTGCTTCTTCCCCATAGTGCCCTTCCTCACAGCTGATGGCACTGCAATCACCCTGGGACCCTCTACTAGGAAGGGGATGGTGGGGATGGCCTGGATCCCAGCCCAGCTCTAAGGCTGCAAACCTGCCCTGGATGTACTCATGGGGGGAACCTTCCCATTAGTCCTTAATTTGAAGGGAGTAGAGAAATAGGGACAAGAACTGAGGGTGGCCTTATATGACCTTGACTGACTTTGAAGCTGTTGCCCTCAGGAATCAGAGAGTCTTGCTAAGGAAGTTGTGACTATTGCCAGAGCAAGAGGATGAGTCCTGGGACATCAGGTTCCTGTTGAGGTTTGTGCCTCTCAGACAAGGAGAAAGTTGTCAGGAGCCTCCTCAGCTCTTTTCTGAAGTCACTAGACTATGATAAAAAAACCCACGCATAGGATTTCACAGTTCCTGGCATGTCTGGCCTTTTGTTTGAAGTTGGCAGGGACAGACACACACAGAGACATGAAAAGGAAAAAAAAAAGCTGCTTGTTTTGCTGGAAAGTATACCTGAAAAAGTTTCATGAACAGACGCTTTCAATGAATACAAATCATTCTTTAAGGTAATAACCTTTTTTATGCCTAGAAAGTTAGTAATAGTCACGTGCAGCCCGTTATTGTTTTAAATGCACATGAACGAGCTTTTGGATGGTGATGGTTTTACATATGGTATGGGTGACTAGCATCCTGAAGGCTGACTAAGAGGGATGACTAAAATGACTCAGGTGGGAAAAAGACTCCAGTAGGTCCTTTCCGGAGGCTATCTGAGCCCTCCCCAAAGCAGTTCTAACCTCAGTGCTGACCTGCAGAGAGCCTCTGTCCTGAAAAGCATGCTACAATGGACAAGAAAGAGCTGGGATGCAATAATGTAAGGGTATCTGAACACCCTTGAAGGAGTCTGGCTAGGCTAGTAGTGGCCATACAGTTACACTGTCCTTTTAACATGTCTGGGATGTGACGGCTGGAAGGGAATCTCTGCATCACCTCATCCAACAGCCTACCCAAAGCAGGACTGTGGTTGGCACAATGTCAGGCTAGACACGGCTTCATCCAGAGAAGGCTTGGAAACGCCGGGCAAGGCGGGTCCCCTTGCTGAGGTGACAGTTCCCATGCTCCATTGCCTTCTGGATAAAACTGTTTTTCCCACTGTGTGTGAGCCTCCCCATCTGCAGCTGGTGGCTGTTGCCCCTAGCATCACCTACTCGAGCTATGAGGATCTTGGCTCTGCTATCTTTGTAACTCATATTCCGCAGGACTGTGTTGGGGGTTGAGAAGTGGTTCATAGCTATCGCTGTCCATGTGAACACCAGAGCAGGTGTCTGCAGCAGTGGCCAACCCTTCTTCTCAAGACCAGGGCATTGAGATGTTTTGCCAGGCTGCAGCCCACAGCTGAGAAAAAGCCAATCTATGACCAAGCCTTCTCAGGAAAAGTTGGAGTATAAACATAAGCTCCTTTGCTCCTCACTGGACTCTGTTTTTCTCAGAAGTACTTTATTAAGAAAGATACCTCCACCTCTTGCCACCAGCAGGAGCCTTTGGAGTAGGAAATAGCTGAAGAGTTGGGTGTAGTGCTGCAAAATGCAGGAGGGATCCAGACTTCCTCCTCTGGATGAACAGCAGCCTGGGCTCCTTTACTTTTGAAAATACCAATCCAGGGACAGCAGGTAATTAGCTGGAGCTGAGGGAACATCCGTGGGATGGAAAAGGAAGGCACTTTGGCAGAATGGGTCAAGAGGAGTCTGGGCAAAGGAGAACTCTAAAGAACTCTGTATTGCCCAGACTAGCTTGCCACCTGTGGGTGCTCCCTGTTGGCTTGAAAATGGAGCTAAAATTGAAGAGAAACCATACAGAGCATTTTGTCAAGAGGCACAATAACGTTTTGCTACACTTCGCTGTTCACCTGCTCAGTCCGAGCTTCTCACGTGATGCTTGCTGTACCCCGCTGGCCCAGCAGCTACCGCCCCCTGCCATGCTTTGACCCACCAGCGATCACCTGGAATCACAGAAATACAGAATCACAGAATCATTTAGGTTGGAAAAGACCTCTGAGATCATCAAGACCAACCATTAACCCAGCGCTGCCAAGGCCGTCGCTAAACCATGTCCCCAAGTGCAGCACCTCTGTGTCTTTTAAATACCTCTCCACCGGCTCCGTTCGGCCGCTGCTCCTGCCTTTCCCCCGGCTCCCCTGGGGCGCAGACCCCCGAAGCCCCCGGCTGGGGGTGCCCGTGG
Organism: Lanius collurio; assembly: GCA_020086605.1. Lineage (NCBI taxonomy): Eukaryota > Metazoa > Chordata > Aves > Passeriformes > Laniidae > Lanius > Lanius collurio. The sequence goes on along the minus strand of JACBWW010000007.1, from coordinate 3,854,371 downwards.
CGGGGGGAGCCTGCAGGGCGCAGTGCCCGCCCCGACGGTGCCTTCGGGCGGGAGGGACAGCACCGGTTCCCGCCGAAAGAGGGAGTCGGAACCTTTACTCGGTGTTAGAAACACGCCCACGAATCTAAGAAGACGATCACAGACGCGGCTGATGCTTCTCCCGCGCGTCTGCTGGCACGTAGGAATGTGGAGCCTTTCGTAAGCCGGGTGGTTGTGGCGTGTGTGGGAAGCACCCGACAGCACACTGGGATCCAAGGCATTCCGTGCAGAGAGTTGTAACTGCACAGTAGGAAGGTAATTCTTGCTTTTCTGCAGCCTATTGCTGCTGTACTGTCTTCTAAGAAGAGAAAACTGCACTTTTATCTAAGGGCAGAGAGTCGCCTTTGTGGACACGCAACAATAGGTAACACATTATAGCACAGATACAGTATATAGTATATAGTATATTGGCTGCATCAAAAGAATATCCTGGGCTCCATCACAAGCAGCATGACCAGCAGGCCAAGGAAGATGATTTTGTCCCTATATTCAACTTTGGTGAGATCCCACCTGGAAAACTGCATCTGGGGTCCCCAGCACAAGAACAACATAGACCTGTTGGAGCAGGTCCAGAAGAGGGCCACCAAGATAATCCCTGGATTCTGGAGCACCTCTCCTTTGAAGACAGGGTGAGAGACTTGGGGTTGTTCAGCCTGGAGAAGGATCCAGGGAGGCCTGAGAGCACTGAAAAGCTAAGTACCTAAAGCTGGAGAGGGACTTTTGACAAGGGCCTGTTTTGACCAGAGCCTGTAGTGACAGGACAAGGGTGAATGGCTTCAAACTGAAAGAGGGCAGATTTAGATGAGGTATTAGGAAAAAGTTCTTCACAGTGAGGGTGGTAAGACACTGGAACAGGTGGTCCAGAGAAGCTGTGGATGACCCATCCCTGGAAGTGTTCAAGGGGTGGGTTGGATGGAACTTTGAGCAACCTGGTCTAGTGGAAGGTGTCCCTGCCCATGGCAGGGGGGCTGGACAGAGCTCAAACAGAACAGCTTTTTTTCCCTTAGCCGTGGTTCCCAAGTTCCACACCTCTTCAGTCTGTGCTTTAAATTGTCCTGGACTGAAACCATTGCATGTCATATGTAATATTTGTAAGACACCTTTGTAAGCCAATAAAATACTGTAATGTAAAAATGCACATATCTACTAAAAATAAAAGCTTCTCACAGCCCAGTTACAAGCCCTGGTGTGATTGATCAGGTCAAGCAATGTGGGCAACTCTTTTCTCCTCAGAAGTGCGTGTGTGCCTCTCCCCCCCACAAATAAATGACCAGAAGCAGCCAGGGGCAAGCACAATCTCTCCATCCACTTCCCTTAAACAGGTGGTGGGCCCTCATGGAATGGGGAGTTATAAATCACCTTCAGTGGGAAAAGCAGCAGGACCTGGGAGGAGCTGTGTTTTTCTGGAGGAGGTGTCTCCACAGCTGGGAGAAGTCAGGCTGGCAGGACTAACAGTGCTTTGAAAGCCAGAAGCATCTGCATTCTCACATACGAGGGGCTCCAGGGCTTGCTGCACTGCCCAGTTGATGGGATTACACTGCTTTCTCACTTGCCACATGTACCCCCTCCTGCAAAACTGACCAAATAAAATGTGAGGATTCCCCCTATCAGCCCTGAAAAAAAAAAAAAAAAGAGTGGATTTTCAGTACAAGATTAGCCACAATTAATATTTTAATTTTCCACATGGAATCCTGTGAATTCTTTTAAAACTGGACTAAGTACAATGTGACACTCTGTCTCCTTTCTCTCAGCAGCTCTTGTCTTTCTGTCCTCAGTTCTACTTTGCTCCTCTTTCCTAAACTCTCTGGGTTTGCTCAGTTCCACCTGACTCATCTCCTTCCACTCCTTTCCTTTGCAATTTTATGTGATACTTATGGTCTCTACCTATCCTCAGCCAAAAGGCCAGATCCTGCTTTCAGGTCAGCCACAATCCTGGAATTTTTCACTCATTTTTAAAGTATGTATATTCCTGCTTTCTCCATTGCAACCATTCAGGTTTAGAAACAGCCCCCTACAAACACATGTGAGTCAAACTAACTTCTCCTTCCTCTTAAAACTCTCCTCTGGAAAACAAATGACGACAGCTGAACTACCAATGTGCTGAGATTCTCAACAGTCACACCCATTTGTCCGGTCATACCATTCCTCTGCTCCCACCACTGGTGTCTCAGCAAACACTGTTGGAAGCACATATCCTCTGAGTTTCAGAGCGGACTTTCTGTGGTCAAAGAATCCTTTCATATATGGAAACAGGAGGAGTGTAATTCTACTAAAAATTAAACCAGTATTTTTTAAGTAAACACGCACACATTTTACATATATATTTATAAATAAACATGCATGCATGTGTGCATACACATGCAACATTTGCGTGTTCATGTGACTCTCCACGTAAAATAGTACTTATGCTCATTTATATAAAATACTGATTACTGTGCCCCCCTAGTTAAAGAAAGCTGATCTCATGTAGGTTTTTCTTGTGGAAGAACACACAAGAAATTAATTTCACTTTTGTATCAACTCCCTCTATTAGTTGAAATGAATGCTGTGCATTTATTGATCCTCAAACAGATGTAGTTCCCCCCACAGCATGGGAGTTGGTAGTTCAGAGTGCTTCCAAAGCTGGGTGCCTTTGCAACTCCAAGTACACACATTTGAGAGAAGGGGGTCTTTGAATACAGACTTTTAATTTTCTTTAACAAACTCTTATTTCCACTTAAATTCAGTGAACCAATACATAAATACTCTCACTCACTCTCTGTATATATACACATGCATACACACATATATGCATATATATAATCATATATATACATATACATACAAACAAGAGAGCCAGAAACGTTGCCCTTTGCCCAGTACCTTGCAATGAGTTTTTCTGGCTTGTTCTTCTGTTCCAGACATAAGTAACAAGATCTTTTCTCCACCATATGTCCCAAAAGGCACTGGTAAGTGCTAGACAGCACAGGCTGGTGCATGAACCAGCTGCGACAGTCCCTGGGCTCGCTCAGTGACAGGCAGCCTTTAACACTTTTTTTGAGAGAGGAAAACAGTTTTGGTAGGTCTTAAGACCAATCAATCTCCACCTTGGCAAAAAATTAGGGCTTGAGAACCTGAGCCTGGTGGCTTATCAGGTAGATTTCCACAAATACCAACCTCACTGTGGGTGTATTTCAAAGTGTCACATAACTGTCTAGGAAAGTCCCCAGTAAGTTACTCCAGTGCTGTCTCACGAGATGATATTCCCAGTCTAGTAGGGAAATTTTAACAGTAGCAGCTACTTTTATTTCAAAATATCAAATCTTGGCTTCACTAGGACTAGAGTGAATTTTCTTGGGATTTAAAATCCGATATGTAGGAAAGTATTCTGCATTCTTCATGATGCCTAAAAAATATGGCTTGTGTCACACACAGATTAGAAACTGTGTGATGAGACATTCAAAACTGTATCAGACAAACCCTGCGTAGGCTGTGAAGAACACGCTCCTCACATTCCCAGAAACAGTTTCCACTTAATGGTGCAATTTTCATGAACTGAGTTGTTTTCCAGCTCTAATGAGTGAACCTTTCTTCTATGGTTCTTGCATGAAACACGAACTGTTTTCAGCAGCATCTAACACCCCTTCTTTTACCACTTTTTTTTTTTTTTAATTGAAAATCACAACCCTGGAAGCATTTTGAGCACAAACTTTTCTCATAGGTGGTAAGGGGAGTTTTCAACTGACATCACCAACACCTGCATTTTACCCCTTATGTTAGACTATGTTTTGCAGAATCCCCAGCAAAATGGGATTTCCCACACAACTGTGACATTTGAATATCCCCTGTACAGGCAACAGTAAGAAAGGATTTAGACTTGGAGAATATCCACTTACATACTCCATATGCCACACAACATGTTTTAAAATTCCAAGGGACAAATATTCTTTGTGCTTGTCCCTAGAGTAGGGCAATGTCCGAAAAGGGCACATGTTTATTTACCCTGGGATACGGGGACTTCTACTTCCTACAGACAAAATTTGATTTCTGAAGTAATTCACCACTCTTTATTGCTACTTTTGGATAAAATATTTGTGAAGGAAGAATCAGCATGTTTCAAAGTTAAAATCTATACTTGTTTCAAAACTTTTAACTAGTCTACATATGCAAATTATGGTAGGACTTCTTTTTCGTACACGTAACCTTTTCTTTCCAAGACAACAGATTTCCAGAGTTCCCCGGGTATGGAAGTGTCTGTGGCCTACACACACACAAACACATAGCCTCAGCTTCACACAAGCAAAACCTTTCAATTAAAAAGCAGACCCTCCCTAAATAATATGCTCACAGAAACAAGCCAAACCCTGGAGATAGATCAAAGCCCAAGAAATCACACCGTCACTCAAAAAACCCCTTACCTCACCCACTGGAAAATACCAAAGAAATACATACAGAACACTGAATTAAATACTATAACATGTGCTGAAAGCTGCTCAAATTTGATGCAATTTCTCAATAAGGACTTGTATGCCCCAAGGACTTTTTTCAGTTTTATCAGTCAATTAAAAAAGGAATAGAGAAGTATCTCTCTCTCCCCCTAAATCTTGTCCAGTAATTTCCTGGTACATTTTCCAGGCCAAGTGAGGCTGCAAAGATCTGTACTGTGGCACACAGTGTTCATGTGGATTTCCAAAACATCCCCCTTATGCACCTGTTATTGCCTCTGTTACACTTCTTATGACCTATACCTCACTCTAAATGTATGTATGTATTAAATATGCCCGTGTGTATATAAATAGACACATATGCACACACTGTACACACACGAGTACATACAGAAACACACATGAAATGCATAAAATATATGTATAGCTTGGTTTTAAGGAGTTGCACTTTGGAATCTTGTATTCCTTCAGGTTGGTTGTATAGAGATGCTCCTCTTTCTCCACCCCACCTCCTGCAACTCCTAAGGTGCTGATACTGAGCACTTCTGAGAGTCAAGCCAAGCAAGCTGATTCAGGAATCAATCTAAACTTCAAACTCAGCATGGCACAAGCTTGGCACATCCGTCCTGCTGCCTCCTGCACCAGCCTGAATCACCCTAAGTTAATGTTTCAGCCTGTGGTGAACACTAAGTTGCTTCAGACAGTGAGGATTCAACAAATGCAGGGTCATCCTCATCTCTGACACTAGAAAACTAGAACGATAGATAGAGAAGTTAGATTTTATCGTTTCCTTATAAGACAGCATGTAGCCAGCTTAAAAAAGTGAAAGCAGCACACAGGACACCACATACATCCATTGTTACAGAAGTCCTCTCAGAATTAGCCATGGAAGTCATTCACATCATTCCAGTTCTGATCTTATTGCATCATTCGGTTCACCTTTATTGCTTCCAGTGAGTATCTTCATGACCCGTATTTGAACAGCAATTCATTCAGTTTGCAAAAATTCAAATTTACAGTGGTCACTTGCCATAGCTTGTCATACACACACGAATCTTTTCTCACCCTGTCTATTATGTGCTGAATGACAACTTTTATTCAAAAAGAAATTTGAGAAATAAAATATCACAGGCATTAATAAAACTTGCAAAGAATGACATAATAGTCCCATAACCCTCTATTGAGCTGAAAATATAATGATCATCAAACCTCTTATTACTGTAATAAAAAATCAAGTACTGTAAAACAACATGTAATCTAAAGAAATTAGACTTGTGAATGAAGAAAATACAATTTTTCTTGACAGGTAAATCTAGTTGTTGTAGTTGTTGGAGTTTTTTTTTCCCTAGTCAGTAAGTCTGATAACATGTCTAACAAGGATTTACAAGAAAAAACCCACCTATTTTATTTAAAAATAAATTTAGGTGATATCCAGTAACAAGTAGAAACTAAAGTTACTTTGAAAAGGATAACCAGACTAGAAACCACCAAGTGATCCGAAGGCTTGGGAACAGTTCATTCACATCATTTCTTAACATCACTCTGAGTCACCAGTCACACGGAGCCATTTCTCTCTTCCGGCGCTCTTGCGGGGCTGACCTTGGTGCGTCTGCCCAGCAGGTGGCCTCGATCGTCTCCCAGCCATGTACAAACCCATCGGGTGAAGTTCCTTCACACACAAAACCATCAGTGCTGCAGTAGAAAATTAGTGGCTACATTTAAGTCATTATTTGAAGCCCTCAGAGCTTCTAGAGCATCTCCTCTGGAAAATCCCATTTCCATAAGTCGTGCAACCTGGAAAAGAAGTAAAGTAACAGCACTTTAAAACTAGAGTTTTATTCACACTGTGTGCATATTAATCAATAAAGTCAGAAATCACTTTTCCACAGATCAAAGACCTATCTGGGACAGCACGCTTCAAAACGTTGCCACAGAAATGATCGCTTTTTGCCACTTGATTCAAAGCTGATTGCAGAAAATGCCACACCTGCATTTTCCTGGCTGGTCCAGTTTTGAAAGAAGAGTAAAATTCAAAGTGTGGTACCACACACGACAACTACAGTCTGACCTGGGGGCTTGCTGCTTTTGACCAGAACAGGATCTCAAGAAACCAGCACTGATCAAAACATGGAATTACACAGCAGATGAGAAAACCTATCCAGACATCTTCAGCTCTTTTCAAGGAAAAGACCTACTTCTCCAGAGGGCAGTAAAAAACCTCAAAACACTTCATTCCAGGTGTTGGGGTTTTTTTAATAAACCTTAAAACTAGTCCTAAAATAGTGGCAGTACAATACTTAAATTGGTTTAGTAAAATTCTTGGAGGGCTTCTACATATACTCAAAAAAGCACTTTTTAGCAAAAAACTTTGGCAAAGCAGAAATCAAAGACATCTGATGGAAGAATTACATGGAAAAGGGCACATGAAGACAGTGATTTTGTTAAAACAATAACCACTTAACCAGCCCTCTTAATAACATCATGTACTTGACACCTAACCTGTGTGCTATGTGCTCTATTCAAAGCACCACATGTAGAAAGGCAATGCATGCATAACCAAATTTAATTTATGGTTAAATACCAATTTAAAATGCATTTAAAATCTACAAGTCTCATTTTGGTATGACGGAAAGTCACAATACAACTCCTTCACTTTTATAATTAATCTTCCAGAAGTGGAAAAAAAAAGGTGTGAGAGGGCAGGGAACATAAAATCAAATGTGGCCACTGGCAGCATAAAGCATCCCTCATGCTGCTTCCAAGGGCCTCACGACCAGACACCACAGCTCCTGAACCGCCTGGAAGTCCTGGGCTACAGGAGCTGTCAGAGGGATTCAGCTGCCCCTCCTCTGCCTGTAGTGAGCCTGCAGCAGCAGAGTGAAGTGGAGCAGGAACACAGCAGAGACTGTACACATCTCAAGAAGAATCTTCCCAGGGTGCAGGACCAAAGTGCAGCACTAGCACTGAAAGTACTTTTAAAAGAAACTTGCCACCAAAAGCAGCTTTTCTTTCCTCTAAGACACCTCCAGAACTTTCACTATTTTTAGTCATCTCTGCTTTGGTGACTTACTGAGAAGTACACAACAGCCAAGTTTGCCTGGAGGCACGGGCCCTACTTTTCTTAATATAAGTACACTATCACAACTTGTTTGAGAATGGCTACCTCATCAGAAAACATGAGCATTACAAATCAGTGCCACTTTCTCACCTTCTTGTAGGGAGAGAAATAAATTGGTACTTTCGACACTTCTGCCACAATAGCTTAATTCCAATCTCGATTTTGTAACCTATAACTCTTATTTTTCATCTAAGTGTGTGTTTTTTTATGAGAAAAAGGGCAGGCAATGGAATAAAAGCTACCCACAGAAACACATTTCAAAAGTAAGGTTTTTACTGCAGTTGCCGTGAATTCTAACTTTAAGAAATGGTGGATGGAATTGCAATGTTTCTATTTACAGAAACAAGCATCATGGGGAATAGTAACAACAAAAACCTCTTTTCATCTGAGTGTATTTTAACCACAGAAACTGAATCTAGCTCCAGGAAAAAGAGATGTGTAACTGTCAACAGTAACTTAAGGTGCTAAGAAATACTGAGATTTTTGTACCAAAAGCATTGTAAATGCTCACAAACTTTAATATGAAGAACAGATGAAAACCCTTGCATTTCTCCCATATTAAGACAACTTGTACTGTTATTAGTACAGTCCTGAAAAATCAAAGGTGCTTTAACGACTTTTTCTTCATAGGGTAACCAGAGAGCCTTGCAAGTGACAGCAATCAGGTGAACCCTACATCCTCCTACATCCTCAATGCATAAGAAAATGTAAGTGTATATTGCTTTCATAAACCTGGGCCTAAAGGGCTTGGTTAAGAATCCAGCATAAGTTAGACCAGTAACTATTTCATTAGTTTCAGCCCAAAAATAAAAGTCCCCATAAGCAGAATTTCTCAATAAAACAAATAAGTAAGCCAACCCAGCAGGAAAATCTTTTGGTCCATCTCATACTGGCACTGAGTAGGCTTTCAGAACAGCCAAAACTAAGTGTCTGGGTTTTGTCTCAGAGGGTGCTTTTTGGTGGAGTTTTTTTATTTCTATTTTGTTTTTGCTTGTTAGTAGGGGTTATGATGGTTTTATGGGCAATTGTTTGTTGGGTTGTTTTTTTGGTTTTTTTTTCCTCTCTAGATGTAGCCCAGCAAGTTTGCAGTCAAAAGTGAAGTTAAAAGTTTTGAACATTTTGAACATAATCTAACATTGACTCAAAGCTAGAAATCAGATAATAGAAAAGATTTCTGTTTGGAACAAACTCAGTTTAAATTAAAATGACAGTGGTGCTACCAAGTGTTGACTTCTCTCCTTATAAAAAAGAAAAAAAGGAAAGAAACCTACTCTTGTTCAAGGGTAGCAGAGACCTTAAACTATATAATGGCCAATACAGCTAACTGCAGGTAGGCTACAACCTGGAGAATTTGATTGTATGCAATAAATCCTGCATGCAGGAATAAGACTAATCTTAAATTCTTAAACTTCTGAGTAAATACTCATCTCTTCTGACAATAAAACTATCAACAGAAGTCTAGAAGTCTAAATCTATACTTGATAGAAAGAACATAAATTTCTCTGTGGCATCAGTATAAGGAATCAGTCAACCACATTATTGAGGGAAACATCCAACTTTTAGCCCGAGTGTGTTTTGCAGTCCACAGCTGGCATAACATTTTTATTTCAAAAACCCCAAAATTACTGAATTAGAAACTTTAGCTGGGGACTTCAGCAAAGATGATGTCTACATGACAAATAATGAAATCTATTTATCATTCTTTCTTTGAAAATTTATTTTATCAGATTTGAATAACTTCCACTACTGAAACCATCACATCTTTAAATACAAAATACAAGCAGTAACACATAAAAGCAGAAACTCCCCATAGCTCTGTAACTCTGGTTTGGATGGTAATGACAATACACTGTCTCTGTATTGTGACCATTACCTTATATTTTAATTAGTGCTGCTATAGAAACTGCTAGAGAAACTGTATAAACAGATGATAAAAATAAGTAAAGTTAATTCCTAACTGTTTTAATGCCATTTTAAAATACGAAGTGTTTACCTGCTCTTCAGAAACCTCAGTAGGTGGAGGTATGCCTTGTTCAGACGGGTGATGATCTTGATAATTCGCATTATGTCTATGACGTAAAGGAGGAAACAGTCTATTCCAGTTAATCATCCCACCCTGAAAGCAGACACCACTGTCAGTCTTTGCAAAAAGAACTACAAACATTTTAAACAAAAAGATCATCCATACTACATAATATGAAAGCAGATTTTTAAGTAAAGCACTTTATTCTAAACAACAAAAACTGCTGTAGTCTCTTATGAAGCAAAAATTGGACTGGTTACTGCTTTCTTAGTTAATTGAAGTAATCATGGCAAACTAAGAAAAAGTGCCAACAGAAGGAGGAAAGGATGTTTCACATCCATTGGGATAGATTTGATTTCGTACAGTGCTAGGTTTCTGAGGATGAAAGACAGCTGTCTTTACCAACAGGGGTTTGCCTGGTAAGAGGTGCCAACAGCAGGTCTTGCAAATATTTGGCAAGATTGATGCTGGAGTTAACCAGGGAAAAAGAGTGCAAGAAATAAGTGAGGGGAAAAAGGAAAAGGGGCTTGTCAGTGCATCAGAAAAATCACATCAGAAAATTCAGAACAAACCCAACCTTCAGGACACCTGTGACTTCCATGCAAGTGACTACTACTGTGACACCAGTGTGACTTACAGACTCACCACATTTACCAAACTTCCATGTATTAAATATTGTTGCAAACCCTGGCCATGTTCCAGTGCCAAAACACCTTGTTAAGTATATAGTAATACTGCAAATACACAGCAGTAACACAGGTACCATGCAAATCACAGAAGTGAAACTTTCTCTTAACAATCAAGCTTCAACTCTTGTAATAGGAAGACATTTGGAAAGAAGAAATAATAAAATACAAGCTTTATAATTGTCCAGAAATCATGAATCATCATTTCATCAGCTTAAACAAACATTTTTGAAGGGATTTTATATCACAGAAAGCCCACAGAATCTGTGAGCAGGTCAGAGCAAACCCAATCTCTCTTTTCCATAGTTTGTTGAAACATCTTTTGCAATTTGTATTGTCCTTTTCCTCCACCCCTGCTCCCCTCGTTACTATGGAGAAGATCCCCCTTCCTTTCTGTATATATAGGACATGGCCTTCCTTCCTCTAGTTGCTCTATTTTAGTTCTATAATGTTGTTTCTCAGAAGGCCTTCCTCTTACAAGAGCTTTTTCTTTTCTTCTCTCACAGAGTGCTCTTCCTGCCTTTATGAACCCTTAAAGCATTAAATCCCCTCTGCTCAATCAGATCAGCAACAGCTAAATATGCTCCTAGACCACACAAAAAAAAAAAAAAAAAAAAGAAGAAATTATTAGCATTCCTGCCCTTTCCTTTGTTTCCTTCCTTGCTCTCTAGAGGAGACCCAACCAGCCCAGACACCACAGGGGGCAGTACAATTGCACACTCAAAAAAGATCTGAAGAGTCATGAGATTTGAAACACCAGCTTGAGAAATGTTCTAGTCTCTTCTATACTAAAGTACATTTCTCCCTATCAAGATGTGAAATAGCCAGAAGCCATCACCCATTTTCAAGACATAGATTCCACTGCTAAAGAATTTGAATTAAAAAAATATGTGTCTACATTTCCCATACTGTATAAAACATCTGCTTAACATTCATGAGGATTTGATCAAAGGATTCTGTGTAAGTCTCATGTTAGTCAAACAGCATAGTGTAGTAAAAAGGAGAACTGGTTTGGAGAGTAAGCCCAAGGAGAAAGTGGTGACACCACTGCACTACCTTGTGGTCTTGGGAAATCACATCATGTACTTCCCCACCTATAATTTCCTGTAATTCAGAATTAAGTTGAGTTTTAATTAATGAACTTTGAACTTCTCACAGTCTACTAAGCTCTAGAGTTCAGCAAGAACACTGCACTAATGTTGCTTTACCTGTTTTTAGTACTTAGAGATGACTCGAGGAGAAGAAAGTAATGCTACCACAAGTCATTCACATTGAATTGGTAAAAATACTAACAGGACTATGACACATTCCTTTGAAGCACTGTAAGTCATACAGAATAACGTATATCAAATATAAAATCTACAATAAACATTAATTTACCTTTATTCCAGTGTATCTGAAGACTGAAATAAATGTACCTTTCCAGCAGTGCCCTGAGTTTCAATACTGAGCTGCCTATTCCAGTTTGGTTTTGCACCCTCCCTGTCCTGTGCTCTGTCACCTAACACTACAGACAGACTTGTCTACTTCCTTGCCTTAAGCTTACAATACAGTTTGCATTAACATACACAGAATTCATTATTTTCAACAAGAACTGCAGCTTCCTTACAAATATAACTATCTAGTTTTGAAGATTTACTGCAGCAGGAACTATGGGACTGGTAATGTGGCCAGTCTCATAAAGGTAAGGAAAAACTGGGAAGTGCAGCTAACATCTTAAATACACAGAAGATGGAGATCAAGGCTATGGATTTACAGTATGGACTGTGTAAAGATCTTCAGACAACCTCAACTATCACAGCAGAAATACATGAAGATCTGTTTTAAATTGAGCCAAATCAAGCACCAAATAATGTCTTAACAATAAGTATCACGAATTCCAGTTATAAAAATGTGCAGAAGGAAATTTCCAGACCAATCTTCCTTCTTGCCTCACAGAAACTAGTTTGTAGACCTCCCCTTCATAATTTTATGATCCTTTCTGTACTGCAGTCGTTTTACACTGTACTACTACAGTTGCTTGTGACAAGTCAGGAAGGTTTCACAGGAAGATACCCAATCTGATTAATCTATCTAAGTGATACTTTTAAACCATCTGCGATCCGCAAACCATATCTAAGCATGTCACATTATACTTGCCCCTCAGCATCAGCACCCAACAGCACAGAGGAGCTCACACCAATCTCCTCACTCTCCACAGGAGCCTTGTCTGAAATAACAGAGCTCTCTGGAGTGGTCCAAAACAATAAGCAGTGGGGATGCTCAAGGGTCCACTATGTAAGCTCCTTTCCTGAGCAACACTTTAAGTAATGTGTGCCAGTCAAATCCATTTGCTGAAATCCAGGCAGTTCTTCTGTGATTCTGGTTTGCATTGTGTTATAAAAAGAATTAAGTTTAACACTACATGGTTTGGGGGCTGGGACTTAACATGACCTGGGACAAGGTAAGGAGGATGCATTAAACCTCTTACATCCAGAGCCAGATTTCACAACTGACAGACTTGGGATATCTTGCACTGAGATTATCTCAGACAACATTTTTTGGTCCTGATCTTTGGTGATGGGGAGCAGCCAGTGCAGGTGTACTGCTGGAGAATGAGAAGCACTGAAAAATTCTAGACTATGATTCACAAAGACACTGTGCACAATTTGGTGCCTGGGCCCTTACCTCTGTTCATAACTTTGTCTTCAAAATGTCATCAGGAAAAAGACTTGACAAAAGCACTGCTTCTTTAATTATTTGACTAGAACAGTGACAAGACAAACCTAAGAAAGGCCTATAAGCCTTTCTTCCTCCTTTAATCCTATGCTGTAAATTTTTAACTACAGAAAAAATCAGAAGTTTCCTTTGGTTTAGCAGCACAGACTGGGTGAATCAGTTGATTTTAAGTTCTCTGTTACTGCCTGATAGGAAACAAACATACCAAGGAAATAATTTTACTGGTCTCTCATAAATGACTATTGGAAGTGGATTAGGAAAACACTGGTGATGTTGGAACTTCGGTTACAGGAAGACAACAAACTTGTCACAAGTTTAGGTGACCAAAGAATGAGTTTTAAGAATGGACTGGACTAGAGGAAAGGGAAAATAGCAGCTCTTCATTTCAGAAAAGGTTTTAAGGAAATGCCATATTTATGATCTACATCTGGATAGCTGCCAAGGCTTTACGTACAGAAGCTGTGCCTTTCTAGGTCACCTCCTTAATGGTTTGGGGTTTTTTTTATTTGGGTTGTTTTTTTTCTCTTTTAATGGTGCCTAGAACAATTCTGTTTACAAGAAAGAAGTATCCTCCTTTCCTACAGAATAAACAAGAAATATCTGGAGCTAACAAATGTCTTTGATTGTACAGCCTGCTAAAACCCTAGTTATTGCCATTTCTCTTCACATAATCTCCTTCCTCTCTGTTTTGAAAAACAGCTCAACCTGTTTCCCATGTACACACCTGCCATGGCATATTTTGCAAAAGTACTTCTTATCCAAAGTTTGACAAATAAAAGTGCTGTATTACAGACAATGAACAAATATCCAGTTATGTAGCTTTCAGATATGTACATATTTTCATTAGACTAATTTAAAAAAAATTAAAGAAAAGGCTTTATAAAAATCCTCTTGAAAGTGATGTATGTGGTTAAGATACTTTGATAATGTTATCTCCTGTAGATGGTTAATGCCAGCTTGTCATCTGTTTGCACAAACAGGAAGCACCTCCTGATATCTGTCCTGTTCACCTTTTTTTGACATAACAACCACAGCGAAAGAAAAGAAAAAGGAAATTGCTTTGCATTTCACCTTTCAAAGTAACATTTGTAAAATATTCCACTCTGTATAGAAGCCTTTACTTGATAAAGACATAAATAGTGTCTTACTTTTTTTCATATAAAGCTTCATTAAAAAATATACTGAAAATATACTGAAAACAAGAAACATTGACTTGCTTTTCTGGTATAGATTTTTCAGCTATTGACTCTCCAAAGTTCACATACTGATGATATAAACAAATAAGAAAAAAAAAAAGGGGAAAAAAAAAAAGGCATAGCCTTAGATGACATGATATCTGCATTGCATAAGAGAGAAAATGGTGAAATTTCCAGTACACTTACTCAAAGTCTAGCCTGCCTCTTTTTGTGAAGATAAAAGTCTTCTGGTTTTCTGGTTGTTTGGGAAGACTTCTATTTTGTTTTGTTTTCCTCTTACTTTAATAACTTCCCTCTTTTGAAAGGGAGTAGAAACAGAACAGTATTAGTGTTCTAAGCATTGTTCTTAATGATGGAAAGAATTTTTCACCAAGTAAAGCACTCCAGCAATTTCTACTGATATTCTAATTTCTCTGGAAATTTATCCTACAGACAAGTCTATTCAGCCAAAAGGCTCTGTCTCCAGCTCTTATTTTCTGCATCCTGAACTTTGATGCCTGCATTGTCCCTGAGGAGCTCATGTGTCACAGAAGTTCAGAAATCCACATGTGGTCTTTTCTGAAGCTTGATCAGCTATTTCCTTTGAAATCTAGAAGGAACACCTTAATCTGGCTCCTGAAGCTGCCTGAGAGACAATGGAAGGGATTTCAGCACTGACATGACACTGGGGTATCAAGTGTTCCAAATGCTGAAGGCAGGTCCACTTGAGGAAATAACTTTAGCTCTGTTTTAGACATTTTGCACAAAACAATCAGTTCTAATCCTTACTACATGGCTCTTTGCATGTGGACTGGTGACACTGAACTGGTATTAAAGCATGATGATTAGACAAATAATTCTTCACTCACCTCCTGTGCAAAAACCTTTTCAAGAGTAATAAGGAATAAGCAGAGAATGAAACCAAAGTGAGACATTAGAATTCTAAAGTTGTTTTGATTTGACAAGCAGAAATAACAGACTCTGAGCACAGAGGAAACTCAACCCCAAATTCTTCAAAATACTACATAAACACATACCTGAGTATATAAAAGGCTGGTCTGTGATGACATAGGGAAAGAAATAGATCAGCACCCCATTTTGGGATGTAAAGGTTCCAGTTCTGTCTTAGGCTGCAAATAGGAGTAGCTTCCATTTGCTGACATCTCAAAGTCAATATACAATTTGTCATATGCAACACTTTGCACCTATAGTGCCTCTTTAGGTACCTGTCCTGATTTCAGCTGGGATAGAGTTCATTTCTTCTCAGTAGCTGGTAGTGCTGTGTTTTGCATTCAGTATAATGCTGGTAACACACTGATATTTTGGGGTTTGCTAAGCTGTATTTATCTTAAGTCAAGGACTGTTTCTTGTGTGTCTCATGCTCTGCCAGTGAGGAGGTACACAAAAAAAATCTGGAAGGTTGCATAGCTGGGACAGGTAACCTGAACTGAACAAAGGGACATTCCACACCACAGAACACCATGCCCAGTATATAAACTGTGGGAGTTAACCAAAAGGCCAGTTCAGGTTAGGGAATTGGGTCTGGCCTCTGTCAGCCGGTGGCAAGCAACTGTATTGTGCATCACTTGTTTGGCTTGTATTTCTTTTTATTATTATTACCATTATTATTATTACCATTATTATTGTTATTACTACTACTACTACTATATTTTACTTTGTTTCAATTACTACACTGTTCTTATCTCAACCTAGTTTTGATTCTCCTTGCCACACCACCAGGGTGGCAGGGGGAGGTGAGAGTGGCTGTTTGGTGCTTTGCTGGCTGGGCTTAAGCCACCGCAGCAGCGTATTAAGGAACAACCTGCAGCTGTTACATGCGAGTATCAGAGTTCAAACCAGATAACCTGAATACTAAGTAGGACCACGTACTATCTGAACCACAGGCTTGTTTTTTACTACATACTACGGAAAATGGGACTCTAGAAGAAGAAATGGTCCATCAAGACTCTCTGAGTGCACACTGCAAGGACAACAGAAGCAGCCTTGGCATCCAATAATCAACTGCCTCCAAAACAGATGCCTTATTTGCCCCACGTTCCTTAGAAATGAAGGGACAGGCACACCTAAAAAAACCCTGCCTTCTGTAAACAGGATTTGATCCAACAACAGTGAATTAAATACTCTGGAAATGCCTGTGGAGGTTTGTGTGCCATGAGCTTTTTTTCAAGAAATTGCCTCAAGTTAAATTGCCAGAGGAAGGGAATTCAGACCAATCTCATAGGAGAATAAACATACTCTATTTCTCAAACAATTTACTTCCTTCGAAATAAAACAGTGTTTTGCTTTAGAAAGTTGTCCAACCACTGCTTCTCTATGGAAGCTGACTACAAATATTAATCCAAATTCAAAGGCTATGGCTCAAAAGTTGAGTCAGAAAGAAAGACAATTTCATAATTCCAGTCCAAGTGAAAAAAGGATCTTTCAATATATGAGCAGGGTGCTACCAATGAGTAGGAGATAAAGTTAATCTTGTGACTGAGACAGCTGGCTGTTAATGAGACACACTCAGCTTATTCTACTTGTACTAGTGTCTGTTAGCTCTACTGTCTGTCAGCTCGTGGAATTGCCAACTTCCATAAAAGAGACAGAACCTGAAGTTTCTGTGGTAGTCCGTAGAGGAAATAGTAATAAATTGTTCATTACCTGGATCAGGACTCTGGAAATTCAACATTTTTAACTTCACAACTAGAATCCATGAAAAAAGTTATACAGCAAAATAATCCAGACTGTCTAAATAGCAGTGGGTTATCAGTTGCTGCAAATACATTATTGACATAAAACAGTTAAAAACCAGAGTTCAAGCATGCCAACATCGGTAGCATATGCAGTTTTTACACCAAATAAACTCTTGAAATAAATCCAAGTTTATTTTCAACACAAAAAATAGCATTAAACAATTACAGAGAATAATCAAGACTTGAAAATGTCATAAGAGTACAAAAAAAGCAAAGGATGAGTTCAAGACATAGGTCTGAAGGAAAATATTGGTTTTTCTACAAAAATGGAAGCTGTCTGTTATTTCAAAACATGTCAACACGTGTACATTGGCATGCAGAGGGAAAGGAAGAGTGATGGAATACTGAGTCTAAATTTAGCCACAGTGATTATTGCTGCAGCATACAAATTCATCCATGGGCTGAAATGAATCTGTAATCACTCACTGGTTAATACAATTCTTTACAAATATGATGTCAAATCCTGTGCACACACATCTCATGAGTCTGGGCACAAAAGCTTTTTTATAATATTAATACCCTATGTATCATTGTCTTTGGAGTTTACGAAGTGCTGCTAAAGGCAGCTTCTATTCAAATGTGTCAGAAAACCCCAAAGAAGCCTTAGGTAACACAGACTGATTGGAATGGAAACCTAATTAGAGAAAAAGACTTTGTTTGACACTCAGTTAAAAGTCTCACCCATTTATTCAGATAAGCCAGTCTGGTAGTTTCCTTCCTGACAATGATACATACATTTGTGGAACAAAATGGAATAGCTGCTTCCATCCAAAGTCCTGGCTGTGAGAGCAAGGGTTTTCATGGACTTGGTGATGTATAAAGTTGCAGAAGGTCTTCATGGTTCAAAATATCTGTTTGAAGGACTTCTTGTTCGTACTCAAACTTGTGAAGTTATTCAAGAAGACTTCACTGAAGTGCCACCTCATTGAAGTGCCAGTAGGAGAGCTAAAGAATATGCCTGGGTCTGGTTCTTCAATTTGAGAAAGCAGAATTGAACTGTCTAGGAGCAGATTCACTGGGGGATTTTTCTTCTACTATCATGAATGAGGATAACATACCTGAGGAAGAATTCTTGAGCCAGGAAAATCTTTGCTCCACTAATCTATTCTTTTTTCCAAGGTCAGGAGTTTATTGCTCAGATATAACCAGAAGGTAAATTACCAATCCAGTCTCACAGTCCTTAGCTGACAAAATATGAAACTTGCAAATTGCTCAGGATATGAGGCTCCCCATAACAATAAAGACACTGAGCGTGCCTACCCACAGAACATGTCTCCAGTGTCTCAGGAGAAAGACATCTAAAGAATGAACAATTAGAGGAAGTCCCTTTGTTATAGGAGGCCTGGTCTTTGCAAGCAGCAGAATCTCCTTTATGATGAAGATGAGATATACATATGAGATACCATGTGGTATGAATCTAAGGCCAGTCTGGCCTCAGTGAAAATTAATGGCAGCTGGAAGAGAAGAACAAAAAGACAGGAAGGAAAAGACAACATAAAGTGGATAACAGGGTAGAAAGAGAGCTAGTGAAATGAAGATTTTCATATATGGCTGTAGGTTTGTTGCAGTCTGGAGCAACCTAGTGAAGCTCTTCCCTGACTCAAGACACTTAAGAGAGCCAAGAAGGCAGCAATACCATGTCTTTAATATGCTCAGCAAAAATGCTCTGCAGATAAAGAACCCATTTTTTCAAGATGAAGGGACTGACATTGCTACACCATCCATTCCAAATGGGCACAGGGAGGAGTGCCCAAAGAAGATGTATTTAGTGCCAACAGAAGGCGCTGCCCACCTTTATGCAACCTTCCACCACCTTCCACATAACTGTCTGTAGTGACATCAGTGTAGCCAATACCACCTAGGCACGGAATCTTCCCATCTATTCACAATTTGGTTATCTGCCAGCCTCCCTCCAAGATTCTCAATGGGAAGTGAAAGTCAACTCCCTGATACCCACCCTGCTGCACAGATGCAGCAGTTGCTTCCCTTTTCCCATCACGGTTTTATTTGGGTTACAGAAAGATAAACTTCAGAAAAATGCTGGGAAATGAAAGAGATCTAGAAATAGAAACATCAGGAGAGGAAGACCAAAATTTTTATCAATATTACAGTGCCAAAAGGATAAAACAGCAAATGATTACTGGTGGTAAGACATGACGGGAGAGAACTTCCCCCAAAAGTGAAGAAGCATTTTGTATAGGAGCAAATACAAAGTATGGGAGACAAGAGAGATGAAGGTAAAGAGGTGACAAAAATGTGGGAGGAAAATGGCACAGTAGGGAATGAAAATGTGAAAGTGTGAAGGGAAACAGGAGATCAGGTAATGGATAAGAAAAGAAAAACAGGACAAACTATTTACAAAGTAGGACAGATAAAAGAGTGTAAAAGAAAAGAACTAAGAAAGTGAAGTTCTAAAAGCAGTAACAAAATGGCAAGCTGGTATTTTTTTTAGAGAATGACTACACATGGCACATGTTTTATTCTACTGCCTTTAAAGGTGAATGTAGGTGATGCTAAGTAATTCATTTGGCACAAGATCATAATTTCTCAGCAATATCCACAGGAGAAAACAAAGAACAGTAAGATCTAGAAAGTTTTCTAGATGAACACTATCATGTGTTTAAGGGCTGAATCCATAGCAACTAGAAAGCAACACAAAAACCAGTCACCATTTAACCACACTCCCCTGAGAAACTATCAACGTAACAGTTTCTAGCAACATATTCAGACACAGTGCCACTGAATATTTGAGAGCTAAAATGAGGTACATCAAGTAATGAACTTGGTAGGTTTATCTTCAAATTCTACCACACACTCAATCTACTCATCGAAGTCACGGGTGTTTGACAACTCAGCATTCACACCTGCAGTTCCATGCTTCAGGTTCCTCCAGACCTGAACATTTCAGCTAGAAAAAGACTGGGAAAGGTAAAGCTCAAAGAATTGACATCAAAGAAATTCTGGGGTGATTGTTCCTTGCTTTTTTTTTTTTTTTTTTTTTTTTTTGTAGAAAGCATTCAAAGTGAATTCTGCTTTGGATAAAAGGGCTTAGTGAACAGCAGAGAAAAAAAAAATTATTTACATCTCAGTATCATAGAAGTACACTATAAACAACTTCTGAGAAAGGCTTTTCCCCTAGTTTCTTCCCCCTTTCGGTTTGACTTTTTTTTTTTAAATTTTAACTTTTTTATGTTGGTTTGCATAACCTGTCAGGCTCACGTTCTTCAGAATTTCTTCTGAAGACTCAAAGAATAAACTTACTACAAAAAGCATCTATTTAAGAGAGGGGCCTCCCTTGTAAGAGTTTGCCAGTATTGCACAGACAATGGATCCCCATTAAAAGCACTGATCTCCTTCCATAATGCTACCAATATCTAAGGAAACTGCATTGTCTTGTTTCTCAAACAGATGAACTGAAGAGTAAAGGAGTGCGAGGAATGAGCAGAGCACCTTCTCAAGAGGCAGCTGAACAAAACTGTTGCACTACAGCACATAGAGGAAAGTTAAAGTTCATTTCCCTCACCAAGCAAAGTGGAAAGCATGAGAGAAAATGTTAATTTATCTCACCTATGGCACACAACCTACAGACAGCATATTGGGACATCAGAAATCCACACAACGTTTACCCAAAATATAATTCAAAGCCCTATCTGATGACTGACGTATTTCAGTTTTTATTATTTTCAATTCCACAAAAAAACTGTCTAAGAAACTGATCTGTATTCTTTATCAGCTTCACTCCCGCAGGTAAAATTATCATCTAAATTCGTTTCATCTGTAGCATGATCTGTTCCACTCCACTGTCTTTAAATTACACCTTGCCAAATCTCTAAAGACAAAAGAATTGCCCAAGTACAGCAATCCAGAAAACGGTTTTTAACTTTTCAAATATTATTTTGAGATTGAAAAGTCTTTTTTTCATTTTTATCACAACACAGCAACATGTGTGAGTGATGCTTTTTCTGATTTAGTTGATGACCAGTAAATTCTGTGAGTGAGTCATTAAAAAACACCAGGTGGGTCAAAAGCCTTCATGACACACCTTTTCTGAGGAGCCTCTATGAAACATTCATACATTGATCCTACTGCCTTCTGATTGCTGGGTTCACAGATTAGCATTACCAGTTAAATAAATGCTGTGCTCAAGTTAAAGGCTAAACATGAAGGTAACTTGAAAGTGTTTCAGCAACTTGTAAAGGGAAGCATCTCACTGATGTTCAAACAGTGTTCCTGCATTTTAGTCAAACCCCTAGACCTTTTTAAAGAATTCTATTTGAAGTCAAACATGAAAAGACATTTTTCCACTTTCATTGTTAATAGCCTAGGGAAAGGACAAGATGAGAAGAAAATGTTATCAACCATTCTTTTATAATTTACTGTTCTGAACTTATTTACCACTTTTTGTAATTAAAGATATATTAGAAAGACTGTCCCTCGTATGGCTTCTTTCTCACATCTGAAGAAACCCGACTGCATTCTTCCCAGATACTTGTAGCCCAACCATACATTTTCAAATCATTTTCTATTACAATGTCAATGTTCAGGAATTGAGTAATTTCTAGTTCAGTTCTTATGTTAAAACTGATTTGCATTTCAATAGGAATAGAGAAAAGTAGATTAGAAGTTCCTGCTTGAGGAACAATTTCATCATATTGAAATGTTAAGGAAACAAGAAAACCAG
Organism: Lanius collurio; assembly: GCA_020086605.1. NCBI lineage: Eukaryota > Metazoa > Chordata > Aves > Passeriformes > Laniidae > Lanius > Lanius collurio. Next base: position 3,832,751 of record JACBWW010000007.1, on the reverse strand, counting down.
AATGATGTTATCAGGGACTGGAGACAAAGATTCATACTCCAGTTGCAGGTCAAAGCTTTATGTCATCAGATCTCTAATTCTGGTAAGGCATTAAGGGTAACACAGCTACACCTATTCACACTACGCTGTCCCAAACACAAGAAGAACTCATGTATCAGTACAGAGCTGTGTTTCAGGCAAAGAAAACTCACTGAAGACTTGAAATTGCTAGGCTGTAATTACGAGCAATACAAGCTTTCACATGGCAAGGTAAAGCCCATGTTGTCTGCTAGTAACATACAAACCTAAGTAACACATCTAAAATATAGGATTTGAGACACCACCTGCCTTGTTTTACTGCTCTGCAGCACAAAGTCTGAGAATATCTGCATTTGTTGGTTTGTATAAAACAGAGAAAATAAAGACTCTTCAATAAGGAAATAAACCAAGAGCATTAAACGTGGCAAACAGCAAGTCCCTTGTGGCTTACCTCTGCAGGTAAGAGAATCTAATTTCTGCCCTTAAGAAACAACCCATACACCTACAAACACAGGAATTCCATTAAAAATTTTCAACCTCTCTGAAAATGATGCTAACCAGACAGAAACTCAGAGTCAGGAGCATTTTGACTTCCTAACTTTACACGACATCTTTCAATAAAGACTACCAAGAAGCAATCACTTTACCCTTCAGCCTCATTTTTGGTGACAGAATGCCAGGAGTACTGGTATCCCCATGAAATTGTCTGACATTCTGCTCACATCTTGTGAAGCAGTTTTAATATATAAAGCTATATAAATCACTGAAACGGCTATCAGTAGGACAACAGTGCATGAAAGACTGATGGAGAAAAATCCAAAACCACATTATTTTTAAGAAACAGAAACAATGCAACATCTATGAACCAAAAAAGTATATTTCTTATAACAATATAATCCTTAAAGAATGTGTAGCAATACCTGCTGCTGTCTTTGCCGCCTCATTTGGGCAACCTGAGACATCATGATTTGACGATCCAGTAACTCCATCCTCTGCTGCCTCTGGATGTCAACTGTTGCTCCCATTCCCACTCGAACCTCGTTCGTTGGTTCCGCAGATGAGAAGACAGGTTCAAGAGTCCAAGAAAATATCTTTGCTACCCATCTGGGTACACAAAGAATTTGATGAACTTTTAAGATGCTGCTATTGTAGCAAATCCCAGAAAGCTGAAATCAAAAATGAAATGTTAAAAAATTCTCTGAAAACCACAAAACTTAACTACGTCACATTTACATTTAATTTGGCTGCAGGTAACAGTTGGCCTTTCTGGTTTTTAAAGCACTTTTACTGTATTTACTCACAGTTCTCAGTCAAGAATCAGAGAACGAACAGGGGATTTCTTTACTTCCCTACAACTACAAACTCTTGCTTTTTTAAATCTGTGTGGTGCATTGCCTGTGACTCAAAAAGTTGCATGGGGTTTTTTGTTTGTTTTGGAATTTGAGCCCAAGCCAAGTGACCCTTTCTAAAACTGGTCAAAATTCAAATAAAATTTTAATTTCTAGTAAAAGAGCTGGTATGGGTATGCTGCATGCTCACCTGAGAAGATTAAGACTGCTCTTGAGGATGCTGAAGCACTGTAAACACATCTTAAAAAAAATCCCAAACCCCTTTAAGGCTTCTGTCCCCACCACCCAGGTCTCTCCTTCTAGTAAAATAAAAGCAAACCAGCAGAATTGAAGTGAAATCTAAGACTGTGCACAGACTTATTCCAAAAGAAGCCCATCTACCTTACAGGAGGAAAAAACAAAACTATTAAAAACCAATTCATTAAAAACTGTGATAGTGAAAAAGCCAGTTTTTGTGAGGCACTTCTCCTACCCATAAAAAAAATCCCCATTTGCTGTGCTTGTGCTTACCTTGGGGCTTGATTTAATTTCAGATTTAGAAGGAGAAAGAGAAATCCATGTGCCCCATAAATGGATTTACAGTCATCACTCAGCCATTATTTTGAATGTCATTGTGAAGCTGCAGCACTTGAGTGCAAAGAGGTCCCATTTGCATTCTGCTTTATGCTACATTTCAGCATTTGTGACCCTTTATTGTCTGTTATGCCACAAAAATTATGCTATGACAGCACAGTGAAACGAACAGGAAAAGATCTGAACCTCAAAAATCTGTAAACATAGCCCAGAAATGCAATTTTGCTAAAATCAATGTATAAATTCTGCATCTGAAGTATTTATTTATTTGGGGCTATATGTAGTATCTCACTGACATTTGTATAAATATACTAAATGCATTGATGAGTATACCAGGGGAGACAATATAGGAAAAAGCAGCATTCTTTGGGAGAGGGGATATTTTTCATATTATTTAAAAGGTTAAATATCCAATGAGGTAGTGAGACTTTTAGCAAAAACACATTCTGCTTTGGGAAACAATGATTTTTGTTTTACTATACTTTCATTTTATGACTCGGGATTGAATGTAACACCAAGCACAGGCCATTCTAAAATGAGAAACAACAGTTTTAAACTACTCTTACCCTCTTCAGTCTTTCAGTCATGCTTTGAGAAAGGAGGTAAACGCTATAAAGGCCATAATCACATCAGAGTGAAGTCTGCCTTTAATAAAAATTTTCTGTATTCAAAGGAAGGTCCTAACTGGACAGGGCACTGCAACAGAAGCTTTTTCATGACCTCAGATATTCTTTCCTCAGCTCTACTGAAACTGTTCCAGATGACTGTAAACTCATGACTAAAACCTGTGCACATCAACTGGAAACTAAGACATAGCTATAATCGCCAAACAGTAAGAGGAAGAAAATTCCTACCCCTCCTGCAAGTCACCTGCTTTTGGTATGTAGTACTTGAGGTATCTGCCTAGCAAGAAGGTCCCTCAGAAGCTAACACCCTGGTCCTGAGGGAGTGACATAGATAGGCTCCTCACTCAAGAAAACCTAGATTGTATAGAAACTGAGAAAGCAGTTTTTTGGGGAGTGAGAACCACATTGAAAATATTACATATACATTTAATCTGATGTTTTCTTCAATGCAAAATGCGCGAGCAGCACCATAGCCTATAAATTATCTTTCTTCCTCCCACCTTGTTAGGTGTAGGGAGCATCATTACTCTATGGAGCCAGGAGCCATCCCTTTCATTCCAGGGATTCTGCACACTTGATTGTACAGGTGTTAACTAGGCAGGGAAAGAAGTCCCACTCAAAATACTTTGTCCATCATCACATTTGCATTCCCTCACTGTTTTCAAATGTATCTCCTAGATACTGATCTCTGCTCTCTCTTACCACCTCTGAAAAGGTCTACTGTTTACAAAAGTCTTGAACGAGTTCAAAAAGTCACAAGAACAAAACAAAGCAAGTGGTGATAGGAAAATCTGCATCTCCCTGAATGTATGGCAAATCTTGACATGTGTCTGAACATATTAACCACAAACACAATCATTCTTTTATCAACTCAAGATAGAAAAGAGAGCAATGAGATAACAGCATATCTTTGGTGTCAGTACTTTGGAACTTGTTTGTCTCAGATGGGAAAGTGAACTGCAGGCATCAATTAGCAGCTGCATCGGTAAAAGCATTCTTGCATTTTTCTTAGCAGAAATGGCTAGTCATAGAATCATTTAGGTTGGAAAAGAGCTTTAACATCATCAAATCCAGTTGTTAACCCAGCATTGCCAAGTCTACCATGTGGCCACATCTATATGTCTTTTAAAGACCTATAGAGATGGTGATTCAACCACTTTTTCCCTGGGCAGCCTGTTCCAGTGCTTGATGAACAGTTTGGTAAGTAATTTTTCCAAATATTCAATCTAAACCTGCCCCTGGCTCAACTTAAAAGATATTTCCATTTATCTTTCTTGGAAAAAGAGATTGACTCCCACCTCATTAAAACATCCTTTTAGGCGGTTATGTTTATATATACCCTTTTAGCAAGTCATTCCAGAGCATTTAATCAGAAGAAAAGCTTTATACAGCTAGAAGTTTATTGACGTGCTAAAACGAAGAGATATTATATGGAAATATAAGAAACTTTAAAATGCTGTGGTCAGTTACAACAAATTTTCAATAAGTTTCACCTAGTGAAGACGAGATAGCTATTTCTACATTTCCAATAAACCCAGAATGGAGATATTTGTATTTAAAATAGGTCTTGTGATTCAGTCTGGCTCAGTGTCATACTCTCATCTTAATGTCAAGTATTTCCAAAGAACTTCCTCTTTAGCTGGCTCATATGCAGAACTTGATAGATATCATTTTTAAAAACACAAGCTTTGACAAAGTATAAAGCAACTTTTTACACCGCTTTTGTTACTGGCATCGAGTGAATTTCTAGCATTTAAGAAAGCAAAGCAACATTGTTTATTCAATGAAGATAAGATGATCTCATTATATCCCAACTTCAGCACTGTACATCAGATTAAAGGGCTACTTCCCCCAAACCCAGGAGCCTCCACTGTATTTTAGCCTCCTAAAGTCACCACAAAAAGACGTTGTGGTTATGTTCTCACTGTTAGAATGGAGAATTTGTGGCTGGCAACATAAGGTTCATCTTATACCTTATAAGGTTTTCTGTTAGTCTCAGCATCATCCACCATATTGTACATGGCACAGTGCTAAGCAGAGAAAATGGAGAATGCTGGAGGCTGTCTGGCACACTGCAGAATAAAAGTGTGCTTATATATTTTCAGTTTCTTAATACCTTGGCTTACTATTGGTTCTTCATATGAAGTTTCCTAACCTCCCCCTGCCCCCATATAAAGCCTAACTTCCTCCCCCCCTTCCCTCACGTCCTTCCAAAGTTGTACATTTTTAAGAAAAAGGAAGTAGCTGTAGTTTCTCTGTACATAAGGTAAACCAAACATAGAAGGTCTCCAGTATTTTACATGGCAAAGAGACATATGCTCCACCAGTAGCTGGAGCAGTATTTAAAATGTAAATATTTAAGTTCAGTGCATGTGATAAACACCCAAAAAGGAAATCAAGCAGAAAAAAAAAGTAGACTGGAGTAGAAAATGATGTTGAAAATGATTTTGCCTAACAGAACTTGACAGCAAATACTCAATTATTTTGTTCTGAAAAACATAAATATATTAATCATATGTACTCAAGACTTGGCTATTTTCACATACCAACAATGAAAAGCAAACAGTTTTCTTAAGGTGATGTGACATTTTTATACCTATTTTATCTGCTTAATCCTTCATATGTTCTGAATTCTATACAACTAGAATCAAAACATGGGCATAAGTTTGTGTCAGAATCCTGTATTTATCTTCATGAAAGGAAACATTTATCAAACCAAAATGGATTGTGTGAAAACCGCCCAAGAAACAACTACCCAACAAATAAACCCACTACATGTGTATTTTCAATTTCTGTTACAATTGTAACAGATTATTTTGTTTGGGTTTCCTTTTTGGAAATTGTTGCAAATACTATAAACAGCATTTTGCAATAGTTACCTTGAGAGAAAAATAGGATTATAATGATACTAAAATATTTCTCCTCAATTTTGTTTCCATTTGACTGGGCTCATAAATTTTCCAGATACCTTGAAACTTTTTTCTTCAGAGTTCCTCAATGCTTCATTGGTCAGATGGAACCATTATCAGCTAAAAAACATTGTGTATGTGCAAGCATGACAGTACTGCCATTTCAGCACAATACAGCTATTCTTAACTTGTACTTGTGTCCTAAGCACAGGTTCCCTTGGTCTTTGCCAGCGTTCTATAGGTGATCATTATTATGTTGTTAACCAGATCTCTTTAATTAAAAGATCAGGATTTGATTAATCTGACCCAACAAAGATATCTGTAATGTAAAAGCCTACTTATGAGCTGGTTGTTTAAAGTTGGTTTCATAGTCAACAGAGAAAAATGGGCACTCTTAGGATGTTACTCATCCTTTGGCAGATATCTCCAAAGTACACACACAGCTGAATTACTCTCATGGATTCCCTCTCTGAAAAGGGGTAATGTTGCTGCCAAAAAAGCAAATGTTGATACAACAATCTAATTCCTAATGAACCAGTTGGTACGGCCAACCAAATAGACCATATTTTGGACACAGAAACTCTCAGATCAAAAAGAGAAATTTAGAAGTGAAATACAAACTGAAAAACCAATAGCCATTTTTCTACAGGATCTTGGAAGGCACATATATAAAAGACAAAATATCTTATGACACGTTATTACCTTTTCCAGTCCTTTCTCACTACTTTCTCTTTCTTCCAGAGTTGGAAATATCTGCATCTCCCTCCTCCCCAGACAATTACAACCTCCCTTCAAAACCAACATCCCCCTGTACTCCAGATGAATCAACTCCCTTTTTTCTCAGTTGTGTTAACTGATGCAGGAATAAGTGCTGGTAGCTTAGTCAGTTGTCATGTGTTAACATCTTGATATGGGCAAGGTGTCAGAGCTCCCATTACAGGGGGACATTAAGACACTGAAGTCAGTAGAATGTAGTGACACTCAGATCGAGTAACTCACAGTCAGTCAGCTGAACACTGAGCACTGTCCATACATAAATAATTCACATTTGTTTTGGGCAGGATTCAGCATGTGTTAATGCACACGTGGATATCTGCATCTGTCATGAAGTTAGCAGACAGACAGACAATACTTCTTTTTCATTTTGTAACCTTTGTTTCTCTATTGCTTTTCCATTTCTTATTTCAGGCTATGCACTTCACAAGCTATGCACTGCTGAGGTTGCAGCTGGGTACTTAGGTCAGCTCTGCACTCCCTGGCACAGGAGACATGGACTTGCTGGAGCAAGTCCAATGCAAGGGCACACAGATGATCTAAGGACTGGGAGCGTCTTTCACATGAGGAGAAGCTGAGAGAAGTGAGACTGTTTGGCCTGGAGAAGGCCAAGAGATTTTATTGAAGTAAAGAAATGCCTGAAGGGAAATGAAGAGGATGAAACCAGGCTTTTCTCAGTGGTTCCCAGTGACAGGAACAGAGGCAATGGGCACAAACTGAAACATGGGAGGCTCCCTCTGAAGATCAGGAAACTCTTTTTCACTGTGAGGTCGATTGAACACTAGCACAGGTTGCCCAGGGAGGTGGGCAGAGTCTCAATCCTTGGAGATACTCAGAAGTCATCAGAACATGGTCCTGGGGCAAGCTGTTCTGGGTTGCCCTGCCTGAGCAGGGAGGGTTGGACCAGATGTTACCCTCAGTGATTCTGTGAACTGAGTACTTGATCTTTGGAAGGTAGATCTATCCAGAAAGGGGAATCACATCAATTACACACAAAACACGTGGTTTTACTTAGGTAAGTACTTAGGCATAGGCAGAATTTTCAGTAAGTGAGTAGTCTCACTGATATTAGCAATACTACCGATATTTACACTGTAACACCAATGTCAAATATTCAGAAGTTAACTAGATCAAACATTTAACTAACATTTACCTGAATCCATTTATAATCACAGTTACAAACAGTTCAAGAAATATCATACTTTGACTAGAGACCTACATGAGACTAAATGTGGATAACTGAAGGATATCCAGATCAACTGGAGGATGAAGGACAATGCACAGCAGGACATGAATGTGGAGGCAACTGCATACATTAACAGACTCTGACCAAAGATTCTCTTTGAGAAACCACATATTTAATACTAATTTTAAGTATGTAGAAGGGATGATAATTTAAATGTGAATACTATATTGTGAGGTAATACAAATGCTTCTGCATTCCCTTCAAAACATTTTTTAAAACAACAAAAAATTCAGCATGAATTGTTCAAAATCACTCAAGAAAGATATGAAAGAGGAAGAAAAACAACATGAAAATCAACGATTCCTAGGTCTGATCAGGTATTAACTACATACTGTTATTTTTAAGACAAGAACCAAAACAATGAAAGTCTGGTTTAATTATTTTGCTCCCCAGCTGAATCACATTTTATCCTATAAATGCCAATTTTAAAGGACATGAATTCACTATACAAAACCACCTCAGCTGAATGAATAACTAACAGAAAGAATGGATAAAGTTCTTAACAAATAGAACCCAAAAGTACAATCCAAGTATACTTGTGAGAATTTAACAGCAGATACCTGTAGTCTATGTAAAACTGTTAGCCACTTCAAAATCATGAATAATAACTAATGTATTCAAAAAAACAGAACTGAAATTAAAATCATGCATTCAACACTGTCTGAACTTTCTACCTTAACCTTAAGCTGTTAAAGTACAAGCTCTAAATTACAGATTCTCTACGTTTTCCAATAGCTAAACAAAAAAAGTGCAACTTTTCATACAATCTGAGAAAAGTAAATTCCAGTGTAGCACAGTAGCAATGCAGAAAACTGTTGCATTCAGCTTAGTGAAATCTGCAAGTCAAGCAGGGTTTCAGAAACTTTTCAGTTTTCTAAGGTTTGAACTAAACTCTGCATAAATTCAAGGCAGCTCACAGTAGACTTGGTGGGTTCCAAATTTGGAACTTTATGCAGTGCAGGTCATCTTGCAAACAAGTGAAAAAACAATAGTAGATAAGAAGCTACAACAAAATCAAAGAAAGGGCCTGAAAGATACCTTCCCCCTATGAAATACAGCCCTAAGCTACTCAGAAAAACCCATGGCAGGTTGCATGCCTTAGTGGGGCATGTCTTCTGCTGGTAACCAACTGGAGCTTCTTGAAGCAGGTGAGCTCTAGCTATGACTGAGCCTAGACACACCTCTCAAATTTCAATCCTACAAGAGTGTAGCAAGGAAAAATGTAAAGTGTGAATCCAAGAGATTGTAAAGAGGTGGGACAAAAAAAAAAAAAAAGACGTATACATCCAGTGAAACATGAATACCACTTCCTAAGTTGTTTTGACTATTTTAAAGAAAAAATTAGTGAAGAAACTGTTTCAGGTCTTCACTAAATTGACATGCACTACATGGAAGCACTTTTGTAAACAACTATGGAAAGAATTTTGGGCATCTCTAATATGTTTCCTAATTTTATGACACAAACCCCAAAAAACTCCTATCATGAGAAACAAATGGGGTCTGTATGTGCCAGGCATCATATATTCCCGGCAAATTAAATCACAATTAAATTAGTCTTATCAATCATAAGAAGAACATTACAGATTACTGATTACATCAGATTGGTGAATTTCTTCAACTCTACTTCTTAAATTCTCTCTTCCTTATAATTAAGCATCATGTATTTAAACAGCATGCTTTATACAACATACCAACAACTGACATACCAAAAGTACAATAACTGATTGTCCAGTTTCACGTGGAGAGTAAAGAAACTGCCTTTAAGAGTGTATTCCTGTGCTGGTTCAATATTAGATCTAGCAAGATACACCTTATCACAAAGACAGACACAGCAGACTTTCTGTATTCCAATAACAAAACTAATTTTTGCAACTGAGAACAAGTCACTCTCAAAACTACAAATTGCCTAAGATTCCCTATGACCAGGCATATTACATGAATGCCTATCTGCACACATAGCCTCATACACACATTTCTGTAATGATGGCATCACTCAAAACCACTGAAAACAAGAACTCAAGGCAGTACAATTCTCAGTACAACCATATCCTGCCTGGAATTCACAAGTACGACTAACGATACTTGCAAGGATGGAACTGGAAAGTCAGATCCCATTTAGTCATGTTCAAATATAGATTGTGAGAATTTAAATAAACCTAAACCAGGAACATAGTGAAGACAAAGTGGAAACTGACAACAACTCAGAAACTGTGCACCATCCATTTTAATATTCCACATAAACAGAAGTGCAACAAAAGCTGAATTACAGAACAGCATCATAATACACTCATAGGAGTGGCTAACTGATCTTCAGTACTAAAAATGCAGTGAAGTATCTAGCAGGCAATGAACTAGTGACTAAATATCACAGCTACCTGACCTGGTGTTCATGCATTTACTCATCCTTTTTGCATAAATACCTGAAAATTTGAGTCCACAAAGACTAAGCTAGTAAGCTGGAAAAATGTCAAGAGTAGTAACAATTACATAACATAGGTTGTCAGAATGATTTAACGTCAATTTGACAATCTATTTACTTCTGACATTGTACATATACATGTTACCAACCAACTACACCTGTAGTGCTAAAAGACACCTTTATAGTGTTGCATATCCTTCTTCAGGTTATTTAACGTATCATGAAACTTTATTCCTTTATCAAGCTTTCTCAAAAGATGCCAAATTATTATTTCTAACAGAGGAGAAAAAGAGATTTCTAAATCACAGAAGTGTGGCAGATATGCTACACAAAAAAAAATGGCTGACATTCCTAACATGAATTTCTTTTCAAATTGCAGCACTTATTATAAAGTGGAGTGCAGCTCTCTGCTTGCTGCAGAAAAAAATTGAGACCGAAAACACACCATCATTGACAATGACTTAATTCATGCTGACTTAAGCAATATGAAAACTTGAAATGATTTTTTTACCCTTCCTGTGACAAGCTCAATTAAATCTCATGGATTTACACCTAAGTAACACATACTATCAACCTGATATTAAAAACGCTAATTTATAAAAAAGATTACTAAGAAAGTTGAGAAAGTTTCATTAGATGTAAGAATAAAACTTTACATTAAAAGAGAATTAAAATAAGAACTGCATAATATATTATGAAATAAAAATTAAGCTATCCTTTATATGTCTGTATAATCAAGTATACATACAGCTTAGGTCCTCAGGAAAGAGGGAGTTAAAATGCCTTTCCATTTCTTTCCTTTCCTTCCCTTCTCTAATGAGCACCTGTTTGAAAGGAAGGGCTATTAAAAGAGCCAGCAGAGTAACAGGAAGGGTAGTGCATTTGGAGGAAGTCACAGATCCTTCGGTGGGCACAGAGGGTTGGGCTGATTTCCAGGGGAGATAGATTCTGCTTTGTTAGATGCACTGCTTTCATCGATATTTATAGCAAGATCAAATCATGAACAGACGTCACTGTTTGCTGCTCCGTCACTCCTGTTACTAGTTATCCTGAATAGTCACAGAATATTTTGCAACAGGCAATGCAAATGGAATGCAAATGGAGACCAAACTACTGAGCTGTAGCAGCATTTCCCTCTGAGCTCAACCCAAATTCAGATTAGTAGGTTCTATGCAGCAAAGGCATAATTTGAGTTCTCAAGAATCCATCAACTTAATAATGAGCACTCCCTTGGAAGTGGTGGCACTCTTCCTGTTTGAAAAGGTTACAGTCTTCTGGGCCAAGAAATCAGTCTGAGCTCCTAATTTCTAAGTTTGTAAAATTTTAAGAGAAACTTATCAGTATCAAACAATCTGAAGGCACTTGGTGCCTTAGTACCAAGAAGAGAGTCAGAAAGGAAAAAGACAGACTACACCTCCTTTATCTGACTTATGTGATGAACGTGATTTTGTACCCTTACTGCCATTGTGAGAAACAGCTATACTACAGATCTCCTAGGAGATCAGCGAAGTATGAAGAAGCCACACAAAGTTATCAAAAGCTGAGTTTTGGAATCAAAGCTTGAGGCTTGCTGACAACTGAAAAAAACCAAACCCAACCCAGGATACACATTTCTATCATTTCCTCAATAATCTCATTTATAGTTGTGGCTGTACAGCTATATCCATGGCAACAGAGAGCAGTGGCACCCTGAAAATATTAACCACCAATTTTGTCGTATGTCAGTTTATCACCAGCTAGTCAGTGCTTTAGGCATTTGGAAGTTGAAGAGGAAAACTTTCTACCTGTCATCACAAAATATTACTTAGTAATTTCTGTTCTTTTTGAGTCCAAATACACTTTGCTGATCACATACATAACAAGAGTGTTTTAAGCAACACATGACTTTTATAACAGTAAGACTTACCAATCCACTTAAGGCTAAAATCCAGATGTAGGAACCAGAAGTTAAGAGCTAGAAGACAAGATCAGAGATTTAAATTTTTATTTTACAAAGTTATTGCTATATGAACTACTAAGCTGCAATGTAATATAGGCTATGCACTCATCATCACAATGGAAGACATCAGACTTTTACCCCTGTTAAAATTCAGTTTAACATTAAAAAAAAAGTATTCCAGAAGCAGCAAAGTGGAAAAAACACAGGGATCCAACAATTGTTCCCCTTCTACAGAACAATACATTTTATTTTCATATAGCTTACTAAGTATAACAGGATGTCAGTTATAGGCTGCACAGAAAAACAAGTCTGAAAGACAGACTGAAGCAAAGGAAATGACTCAGCAGCAACAGGAGAAGAGTTCCAAGCAGGCAGGCACTCCAAGTGAATCTCTCAGACATGCAGTCATAGACAGACTAAGCACGAGCATCAAAATTAAAGAAATTAAGTTCTCACCCAGTGACACTTTGCTGACATGTAATCACAAAAATAAGTCGGAGTGAATTTTTTTAAAAAATCCTGATAAGCTGACATGGCAGCCCATTGTTTCTAAAAAAGTATGTGACTAATCACGTGGAAAAGATTATTACCAACTGGAAAAATGGACTGAAAATTAGACCAGTACTGGTTACTGAAATGTTTCTGCAAGATGCTGTCTGAATCATGAGAACACCTTCCCTCTAGAGTTCTGACTACAGAAAGAGTGACTTGAGATAAGGGCAGAATTTACAAATGAGTAGAAGGCAAATGAGTCTTCCCTCATTCTCTGTGTGATGGCAGCAACTGTTCTGTGCACAGCAGGGAAAGATCCCCCACAGATATGGGGGTTAGTGACAGCACTGATCTGCACTGGAGATGCTGAGTGTATGAAAGCAAAACACAAAAGACACTATGGAAAACGGGCCACACAATATCATAGCTTTCCCAAAGACTGTAATAATAGTGGAATTGATGGTTCAGAAGAGAGGAAACAAGACTTCTGAAAGACCAAGAAAATAAGGTGCCAAAGCAGAAAGTGTAGGAAACCAAAGGCTGAACAGGAAAGAGGATGACTTAAATGTTCAGGTGGAGCACAAGTCAACATTCTGAAACTGAATACTTTATCTAAAATACTCTCTAGCACATTTCACATAACTGCAGTGTTTACCCCACTGCTGGTGCCAGAGGTACTTTTGAATCCCTAGAATACATAGAAAGGAGCCTAATTTCTCACAAATTTGTAGGTCTCCTATTTCATAATTCAGGTTGTAACACAAGTGTCCATTCATTTCTAGGCTGCTGAGTTTGGGGTTTTTTTTAAATTGTTTTTTGAGCAATTACTGGCTTTCTATAGCTGTATTTTTAAGATATAAAATAGATGTATTTTTCCAGTCATATTTCACAGAATACTACATGATGTTGCTGTGCTCTACGTTACACTATTTTAAATTACCTGTCACATAGTAATCCATGATATACAAGTAAGATTAATTTATATAAAAGTGAAATTCAGCCAAAACCTTGATTATTTACAGTCTTACCATAAAAAAATACTATATTCTACACCTTCATTTGAACTCTAACAGACAAGTGAAAAAATAAACAAATTCAAGAATATAAGTAAACTGGAAAGGTGAAAGATACATATGCTTTAGGATCAAGTTCTGTTTTAATTTCTTTTTGTCTGATTCATTTTACTGACCAAAAAAAATAACCGTAGAATTGTCTATTGTATTTTTCCAAGTAAGACAAGGTAAGAACACATCAGTTGCTCACCACTTCAGCATACTAGAAACACATGCCTCTCTGTGTTTTAGCTGATGGGATAGTTACTAACTAAAGGTATGTTGAATCATGCATCAAAACTCATAGACAAATACACAGAAATACTAACTACTACACTATTATCTTATTAAAAGATCAACAAACAAGTACATACCATACCTGTAAACCCAGTATGTAGACCAGAGACTTGTTTGTGATAGAGAAGTGTCCCAATACTTGTGTCACCTGCACTCTTGGAATGGAGGAATAAAATGGAACAAACAGCGCAAACACAGGACCCAAGCTGCAAAAAGAAAGATACAGACGGTTATAAGAATGACACTAGAACAGTAGTGTCAAACAATCAAAAGGAGTTAATTCTAAGTACATAACAATCAGAATGTTACACCACCTTGCAAACAAAGGTCTTCCTTGGGAACCAAAACTAGATAATTCATGGCATTCAAGATTTATTAGCAAATAAGAACAAGTGACAAAAAGTATTTTATTTCCAAATGTTTAGGACTGGAGGCAGAAGAGAAGGCAACATATTTCATCTAATAGCAGATTCTTCCTATAAAGCACAGCACACAACAAGAACAGCAGTAATTTCCTGCATCAGAACAAAATTTCTTTGATTCAAATGGACAAATGATAAGGATTTTACCTTTGCCAAAAGGTTAAGGAAACCACTTCACTTATGAAGCTAAGCTCCTGGTATTTACCTTAAGGTGTTAGAGGATTGCCAATGGAGTACAGTATCTAAGATGCGAATATTGACAGTTTGATTTAATTTCCCTTTGCCAGTGACTTCCTGACCCTACAAATAAAACTTTTAGGATACTCATCTTAATCACAACACAGGATGTTTTTTAAATTTTTAAACCATCATTGGAAGGAATGTCATAGAATTTAAGACTTCAAGCACATTTTTACAATAACCAGTTGCCTAGATTGATCTTGTGAACATGAACTAGTGCATTTCATTCAGACACACAGCTACAAAGCCCATTTTCCTCACCATAAAGCACATAGAAAATTAAACCATGTCTTAAAAAACACAGAGGAGGTCACAGAAGAACCAGTGCCAAAAGCATGGATATGGGAGATTCTAGGAGAAAAATATTTCCTAGGATGGAGAAGGTGAATTACAAAAGGTCACTTCAGGCAGATACAATTTGCTGCACCGGAGGAGCTGTGAAAGCTGAAGGCAGGGGAGGCCACCAGCAAAGTACCATCAGCCCCAGGTGAATCCTGAGCCGTAGCACTGTGCTGTCCCAGGCCCGACAGGCACAGGGTGCTGCATGGGGTCATTTTTTACTGCTTATCAAAACTTCCAAGAGTTGCAGTTCCCACAGGCGTTTACATGAAAGGTATCTTTCTGTACCCAGTAGGAATTCTACTAACAGCCCAGATCGGGACATCAGTAACTTGAACTGTTCACTCAAAAATACATTTCCCTTCCAGAGAAACTACTGACAGCAGTAATCTATGTGAAATGATTGACTGAATAACAAAACTTACATTTCCTGAATAATTGCCAAGTACAACACCCACAGCTATGAAAGGGAAAAAAAAAAAAATCTTCAAATATTATTTTTACTTATTTAAGGGACTGTAGCTTAAGAGCATTTTGCTATCATTTTGTTTGTTGTATTTGAAGTTCAGCTTCAGGAAAAACTTCCAAAGACTTAAATACAGTTTAATTATAGAAGCATTTTTAGTACCATCCATTTGACACACAGTCAGATGCACTTAAATGTACACAGAACGGTAACTCAGAAATTAATGAAAATGTTCAATTTTGCATATAATCCTTTTTACACAAACAAAACACATCTGTATAAAAATACACAACACATTCCTGAAATAAATTGAAATTATTTAAGTTGTAAGAGTCGCAATGCTATAAGAAAACAACATACAAAAATTATTCTTCATCTGAAGTTGGTCCATTGTAGACAATATTCACTGAATAAATCAGGTTTTATAAGTGAAGATAGAAGAAACACAAAGAAAAAATATATTTTCTCTTCTTAGAAAAGTATTTAGAAATTATTTCTTTCTACTCTTCCCAAATTAACTAAGGGAATACCACAATTGTGGCATGCTTTTCAGGTTTTATTGATCCTGTGATAAACAGTGACTCAGACACAGAGATTTCACACGCAAGAGTGCGCTCAATCATAAGATGGGAAAGTACAAAAAGGAATTTCCCAAGACTGCAAGTGCACTTCAAAAACAGATTGGAGAACTCTAAAAGGTTCCCTAAATGTTAGTATTCACCACGTATGTCAACAGAGACCACAGAAAGCACCACCCTAGTCCAGAGTAGTGATCAGCTTAATTCAAAGTCCAGTGTCCGACACTGCTCGGTACCCAACAACCCAGAGGAGCTGGATGAAACTTAGTGATGGGTCTTTTCTCCTAAAACAGTAAGTTCATAGGTATGCCCCTAAAAGCTTCAGTGTTTGTTTTTCAGTCAGAGTTCATATCTAATAGAAATAGATATCACCCAAATATTCAGCCAGGGATTTTTTTTTTCAAATGTCAAAACTGGTGCCCTTCAAAACACTGTGTGAAACTCATTTGTACAGGCAACTACACTGGTTGAAAATTAATTCTGATTAATTTTGAACTTTCACCTTCAACTTTCTTTATGTAATTCTGTACCTCAAAAATTTCCTTTAATATTTTCTGTTGCCTTCAGATTTTTCAATAGTTTACTTATGCCTTGTTTTAGAATATTTATATAAGAATGCTACTCATCTACAGTAGGTCTGTCAGAGAAGTTATCCACATAGTAATACTAGAACATGGCTGACAAAGTAAAGGACAACAAAAGGATGGTTAAGGAAAATGTGGACCCACTGGTAGGAAAAGGGACCCACTGACAAAGGGCAAGAAAAAAGCCAGGGCACTCAATGTCTTTTTTGGGTCAGTTTTCACTGGTTAGTTTCGCCCTCGGGCCTTGCAGGTGGTCCCTGAACCTCCTGTGTGACTGGAGCAACATCTGCTATAAATGAAGATACTTTGGAGGCTCTTGAGCCCAACTGATCACACAGGAGGTGAAAGGACCAGATAGGCTGTACCTCAGGGCTCTGAGGGAGGTCGCCAGTGCTACATCACTGAAACATCATGGTGATGAGGGCAAGTTCCTGATGACTGGAAAATGGCAAATGTCACACCCATCTTCATGGAGGGCAAGAAGAGGAACCAGGTAGCTACAAGCCTCACCTCTATCCCGGGGAACCTTACAGAGCAAAGCTCCTAGAAGTAATTGTCAGCTACATGATGGACAAGGCAGCTGCTAATATCCCCTATGGATGTACCAGGAGTGACTCTGGCACTGTGGATAAGGAAGGGGAAGATGGCAAATGTTGTACACTCTGACTTTAGGATGGCCTTTGACTTGGTTTCCTCTTCAGCCCTTATGGAAAAACAGGGAAGATATGCACTGTATAAGCAGATTTGAGGGAATCTGGCTGCATTGTACTCCAAGGGCTCTGATGAGCAGCACCAAATTTAATGGCAACCACTTACTATCAGCTTCCCTCAGGGATCCATACTGGAATGAATACTATTTATTGTCTTTATTAAACAACCTGGCTAATGGGACACTATTGAACTCCCAACAAGGTAGCAAGTGAAATCAAATTGGAAGGAGCAGTCAATACTTTGGAGAGCAGGACCACATTCAGCTATTCCTTCATCGACTTGAGAAATGGGTTGACATTAGGAACTTTAAGGAGTTCAACATAAGTAAGTGTGGAGTCTTCTATCACGGTTGGAATAACCTTGTACAATGGCATAGACTGGCTAGAAACAGATTTGCAGACTAGGAACTGGAGCATCTTTTCAGTGTTAGTCAGCCTTTGAGTGTCAGTTTATTCTTGCAGGAAAGGTCAATCACATACAGGGCAGCATTATCAATGTGGTATCATCAGGCCAAAAGAAGTAATTGCTCAGCACTTCTTAGCCTGAACCTAAATCATTGTGTCCACTTTTGGGCTTCATGCTTCAAGAAAGGTATTAATATACTGGAGCAAGTCCAGACAGGGGCAATGACAGTCCAGTATTATACCAGGCTGCCCAGAGCTACAATCTCCATCCTCAGAGATACAGTCTGGACACATAGCCCAAAATAACCCATTCTTGTTGGACATATTTTTAACCAGGGTTGAACTAGATGACTACCAGAGGTCCTGTCAAACCTAAGCTACCCTATTGTTCCATGAATAATCAATGCCTTTTTCCTGAGGGTCATGATCACTGGAGGAATTTCTGTTTCTGTGTTTCACTAGACAGGTGCAAACACCCATCCAGATACTGTAAATAAAAAGACCGGTTCTTAACTCTTTTAGTCATGTTAAATAGTTGTTTGGTAGCATATATCAGATTCAACATTTACAAGTGGAAAACATACTCTTATTGAAGGACTACTTCAATCTTTTCTTTTCCTTAACTTCTTTCTTATCCTCTTGTTTTTGCTTTCCCTCTCATCTCTTTTAGTCTCCTTTCCTGTACTTTCTCTCCTTTTGCAGAGACCTCCAGCCCAGCCCTATGTTCACTACACTATGACAATATCAGGAACATCCTTTCAAGAGCCGTGATTAACTTTTACTAGAAATCTGAAATGTCTGTGTGCAAAGAAGGGCTATAGACACAAATATATGCTGATTCTGAACTGAGGTTTTGCCCATTTCATATTTAGGAAGTTAATTTCAGTCATTTGGGTTAGAAAATAAATTTTTCAAACAAACCAGAAAACCCTAAAACCTGAAAAGTGAATTCTAGCGTTTGAACACTCCACATGGATACCACATCTGTCCCAAAGATGTACTGTAGTAGCCATCTCTACAATAATTATATCATAATTCTGAAGAGCATGTTAAATTTTAATATTTGCAGTGAAACAGAAACTGTGACCAGATGGGAACATTCTACATCATATGAATTGATGAGATTGGTTTTGCACAGAGAAAAAACCCATGACATGTAGAAACAATATCATTTGAAAAAAAAGAAATCGGAGATGTAAAAATTACTGTCAGAGACGAAAAAATCAGGGGCAAGTACATTTTATAAGAGCACTATTTAAATGCACTATTTAAAGTCTAAAACAGTGACTATTAAATGCAGATTAAAATAAAACATTAGCACTACCAAATACATGCACAAAACAGGAAGAAATGGTTCTAAAATACATGAAAAAAGAGTTAGAAAGCTAAATAAATGTAGCTTCTGCAAAAATACTTGCTGTTGTCAATAGAAGTTCTGTGGGATTAAGTTTGCAGAAATAACCTGCTATTTTATTCAGAATGACTCACTACACTTAGTAACTGCGGTGCTGTGTTTTTCTTCATTCAGGTTCTCCATTAAACTGACAAATTCATAACAACGTATTTTTCGGGGGACTAAAAATATCACTTATAAAAACAGCTGCAGATAATACAGGCATGTAAACAGTGCACTTGCAATTCAAGCTACTAAATCACTTCAGTGACCTGTGCTCCTACAGTCTGCCCAAACACTGCCATATTACACTTGAGGTGCCAGCCTTTATTCTGAACATGCTAAATATTCACAATAACATTGCTTAAAATTAAACAACTCTGTGGAATATGACCACCCTGATAGGTGTGTTCCTCTGCCTGCTGAAACCCTGGACTTCAAAGGACCCACCTATTGCACCCAATACTTTTACTACACATGAGCAGGGCACCCCATTGCCTGAAGTCTCTCAATAGCAGCAACAGCATTAGGCTTTGTTACTCAATACTCACTAACGTCAATATTTCACAAGGAAGCAGGAAGAAGGCAGAGAAAAAGTAAAAATCCAAGACAAAACTTGAAGTTGTGCACCTGGAGGTGAACAGGAAGGTTTCTCTTGTCCACGGATATCTCCGCAGAATCCCTGCAACTTGGGAGTTCATCAAAATTTGAGACTAACCATCTAACCAACACTTTGCAATCCTCTCACGAAGGCAGAAGTCAGACACCTATCCTAAAGTAAGCCTTAGTTTTTAATGCCAAGACTATCCAACAACATATTTTGCAAACTGCTGGGTTCCATGCTACTCGCCTTGCCTGCCAAAAGCAAAACATGAAGTGTTTGCACATATATGGTAAACACAAACGTATATCACATTATTTAATTTAAATGTTCAAATCCTGTAACAGTCAAACAGATATTGGATCAACAGCAGCTGTGTCAGAACAGAAAACAAGCAGCTAGAAGGATATGCAGCTAGTAAAAGAATGGAACCTGTACCATTTAGCTCAAGCAAGTAGCATCACATCATGCTAGGCTGGATTGGCAGCTAATACACCCGTGTGACTCAAAGGGTGCAATCTATTATTGTATCTTAAGCAAAGGAAGGCAGTATTTTATCAGATCAGAGCAGGAAACATACTGGCATTAATTTATAATGGTAACACAATTCTGAAACAAACATTTCCTTTAGTAAGAAGCTGGGGTACTAATGTCAGCCCTTGAGTAAAGACATGGCTGCATATCTCAAAATTTCCCATTTCTACAGCATGTCAGGTGCTCAACAGCGAACCACACTGTGGTATTACTTTGCATACATATGAAGCAAGTTCCCTGTGCAATTTCCCTTTAAACAGTCCTTAATTCTCATTACTTCATTTAAAGAGATTTTTTTCTCTGATGAAGCTGAATAATTAAAAATTATTCAAAAATAAGTAAGAAAAAAATCTAGAATAAGACTGTTAAGTTCTCCCAAACACTTTCTGAATGTGGTGTTAGAAGATGAATGCTCCATTAAGACTGAGGAGCTGAAAGCCCTCAATAGAGCCCTTCAGCTCTCTGGCACCTATGGGGCATCAAGCCATGTGCACACTGGGAGACCAACACCAGAAAAAACAGTGTACAGTGTCAACCAAGCGCTCTGAGTAGGTACAAAGGTAGCTCACAAGGCTCTATGTTCTGCTATAGCAAAAACATTTCCTATCACACGAAGCACATTTAGTAAAGTTTAACTTTGTCATTAGATCTGCATTTGCTTTTGGCTTTCTGATGTTAATAGAGATCCTATCTCTACGCACCTTCACCATTACAACATCAACCAACACCTGTGCTGCAAACACAGCCCTGACATTTCCAAAGAGGCATCCTACATTCTGCAGGGGTTGGACCCGCCAAAAATAGCCTTATCGTGCCTTGTTTAAAATCAGGCCACTAAATGAGGTCATTTTTAAGATAAATAGTCCTTTACAGTCATGAATGTTCAGTATCAGTTTTTGGGGAAAATCCCAAGTAACTCTCAACCACAACCTCTAATATCAAATGAAAGGATTTTCCATCTGTCTCTGATCTCCCAAACCCTCTTAACAAACACACAATTTAATTCTTACATCAAAGTTCTTCACTCAGAAACAAGGTTATTTCAGGTACAAATGGCTTAACTCACAGTTTGATATCCCATTCCTTTCCTACTTCCTAGCCATTCATTCTTATACGTTTATTTTAGGGGAATCAGATTTGTGTTTTAGAAGTTTTTTTATCTTTCATGTATTTACCTTGTATTTTTCATTTTTATTATTATTATTATCATCATCATCACTGCTTAAAATGCAACAAACGGCTTACAGAAGCAGCCAGCCATTCTTATTTATCTCTTCAACTCCCTCATATATTTTTGAAAGGCATTTCTGTAAATCCTCATCATTATGATACTAAAACCATGCTGGGAATGTCCATGAGGTGTTTGAGACGTCTGCTTTAACACCACATCTCAGTATGTCTCAGTTCTGAGGTTTCCTTGTGCTGCATCAGATCTCATTGCTAAGAAGAAGTTTTAAAGCATGTGCTGATCACACAGCCCTTTGCTGTAAATTAAGTTACTTCTAAATGCAGATGGCATATAAACAAAGTTTTTCACACATGTGAGGGATTTTAGTTGGTCAACAATTCATCAAGTAAACCTCTGGGTAAAGTCCCTTCTGCGAAAGTCAGTAATGTGCAACTTCAGGGGGGAGGTGGAAGCGCTGTTTCTAATTACTTTCTTTGAGCAGACTTATTGTAAAAGGATCAAAAATAGATGCTTTCACATCCCATAAAACAGTGGGCAGCAAATCAAGACCGGCATACAAACAGGGTTGGTTTTTTTCTAAGCACTTGAAAAAACCCTACCCCTCCCACAAAAGACTCACGTAATCACTCTAGAGAACAATGTGCAAGGGTAAATCTTCACAGTCAAGTCATCCTGTTAGTACCCTTAACTGCTCAGAGGATCCAAGAAGCTACAGAGATGTAAGTACAGAAAAGAACTAACTTTTTACATTTTTCCTTTGTCACTGAGCAACAGCAAACAATTCCAGAAATATTTCCTTTTTTGCATTACACTGGATATTTTATAAAAGATCTTTGTATAGGAAAGGCCCACGGAAGAAATTATCTGATATTTTATATTCCCATATTAATATGCTGCTAGTTAGTTTCCATTTAAAGGATCTGTGGATCCATAGAATCAACAAGTTATTTCAAGTCCTTTCTTATAATACAGCCTTCTGTCAATCACAGGGAAACATTTCATATTGCCTTAACTTAGACAATTTTTATGCAACACTAATTTAAATTATACTAATGCAGAAATAACTGCTGTAGAAGTGGTAAGGGAAGCACTGCAGCTCTCAAGTCACTGAATCTCACAGAATAATAATAGGAGAGAGCCTTAAAACAAATCCATACTGTGGTTGTGAATGCATAGCTTGCTCTTATCACATGTGCTCCTTGTCTATGAAGACAGCCTTTATTATCAGCTTGAAAACTCCTCAGTCTTCTCATTTCTAAATATTGCAACAGAGCATTTTAAGAATGCAAAGTTTTATGAGCTAATTCCTCTTTTGAATTCCAGTACACATTTCTTTCAAGGTTTTTAGAAGGCATTCTTTTTCTGAATTGCAATGACCAAACACCTTTCTCCTTGTTACTGATCTTTGTGCCACAAAGGTGAAGAAATATTACAAGTGGTACGATTTTTATACACCTTCCAAATTTAAAAGGACCAATTTTTCCTATTATACTGGCAAAAAAAGACAGATTGTTCAATAGACAATAACTCAACTATCATTTATCTTAAAAAATAAGACAGAGTACATGCCTTTGAACACAGAATACAAGAGGTCTGTCTAACATTTTCATGGCTGCTCCTGAAAAGACAAGAGGACTATAAATTTACCTGGCAATTAGTCTTTAAGAGCTCAAATCTCATTCCTTTCTGGTCAAAAGACTCAGGAACATGTATAAAGAATAATAAACTTAATATAGAAGCTGTAATCCCTAAAATGAAAGACTATATCTGTACAGGTCTCATATAACTCAGAAAAAACCCTCAAACTCTAAAAGGTGTGCATGTTTTCTAGTATTAAAATATAAATTCTCATTTGACCACCTTTTTCTTCTGCTTGCAAGAATGTAACTGTCAGTGGCTCACACTTTTATTTTGCTCATTTGCTCTAGTTTTAGGCTCACTCCTTTTTACATTTAGTATAGTTAAGCAAGTATAAACTGAAGTTAATCATCTAGCATCAGCATAGCTCTTCACATTACTATGTGTTTTTGGCAGAGATTATTTACGTTTGATAGTTCTCACACTTTTTGTAGAACACATCACCCTTGTAAAGAGAGATCCAACAGATAAGACTGAGGCGTACACTTCAAATGACTTCCACTTTTTAACTAGATATACAGCATTTCAGCTTAACTTCTTTTATTTCAATCTCACTTACTGTAGTTTCTATTTTTTAGCACCGAACACAACTGTAATACAACTGTCATGCAAAATCTATAGTAACAGACAAAAGAGGGACCATAAAAATCCCAGTGTTGTGAATTTGCATATTCTGTTAAACACCTAAAGAATATTGTAATTCTTAAAAGTCATTGTTAAGAAAATATAATGAATTAAATACATGGGATTTTCTGATGTGCGTTACAAATATGGGTTTACTATGGCAACAAAGTAAATTTGGGTCTATACCAAAGAGGGATAAAAGCACTAGCCTGGAAACACCCTCATCAAAATTAGCTGTGGGTTGTGACCTGAGAACTCAATCTTTAGTTCATTAGGCTGACTCACTGGCATTTAGAACACAAAACTCAACAGCTTTTGAAAAAAATTAACCTAAAGCAGTAGATGCATATGAGTGTTAAAGTGTTAGAAAGAAAGAGGAAGCTTTAGGACATGCCTGTCTCTTGCCTCAGCTTTGATTAAACCACGTGCAGTCCCCAGCTGCCAGTCCATACACATAGATACTACACACCTTAGGTAGATGCTCTTTCTGTACTAATGAAGCATTCCATGCAACATTGCACATACATTTTAATACACATAACTTAATTGAATCAAGCCTTTTTCTCAAACAGAGGAAACACTCTATAATAAAGATGACCCACATGGTAAAATAGAAATCCAAAGAGTAAATATCACTGGTCAACAGAAAAAAAATTATTTTGAGATTAAGGAAAAAATTAAACCTACTTAAATGCAGCACTGCATATTTCCCACCTTCCACTGTTTTAAAACAATGTAAGACCTACACAGATTATAGATACAGAGGACTGTAAGATCAGTGAAGCTTGTGGGGAAGACCATTCCTTTAAAATAATTTATACTCCTTATACATAGATAAACAACATCATCCTTCAATATGTTTTGTTAAGGAAATACTGCCCATCTCATAGTGACTAAACCATACTATGTACAAAGAGCCAGGAGAGATCTTTCTAATGAACTGCTGTACCTTTCCAAGAATTTAATTAGTATCCCTCTTAAATTAGCTACTGGACCAAGAATAAATGGACCAGGGATTCAACTCCAAAGAATTAAAATTATGAAGAGACAGAGAGAAATCACATGTTAGATTACAATATACAGTAAAACCCTTCTACATGTTCCCAGGTCTGCCAAAAAGCCAGAGATGAGAACAAGAAATTTTACTTAGTATATAGAGAGAGCTTTGTACCACTGCTTGCACACAATCCCAGCCTATGTAGTCTAAGGTGCAACACTGCAATTGCTGGCTGACAGCTTAAGTCTATGCTTCTTAACAGTTAAATGAATGCAATATTATGATACTACATATAAAGCTCATCATACATGAACATGTCTATGGAGCTTTGGATTATGTAGTACTTCCAGACTGGAGTCACCATCCTGTTCATCAAACACTTTGCTGTGGGGAATAAACACAAAACAAATGTATAAACATAAAACAAATTAGTAATGCCATACAAATGCTTCCACACAACATGAATTTCCTACACCAGCTATTTTTCCTTCTTTTCTGAGATTACAATGTTGGTTTAGAAAGGCACCTGCACATATTTCAGACATGCTAGATTTTGTAAGCAGCTTGACATTGTGCTGTGAATTTTTTCCCCAGGTGGATGCTATTGTTGTGAAAAACCAAGAAGCACAGAGAATAGACTCGCAGCAGCCTAGCTAACAAATCTCATAAGGCAATTGTGTAGAGAAATTTGGTGGTCAGAAAGCAAACATAGTGCTAAGACTTGAAAATGGCAAGTGAAAGAACAATAAAGAAGAACCCACATTGGTTGCAAGCCTGGGCATAGTATTTAGCAGTAAAATTAATAGTAAACTTCTCCGAGGTCGAAGCAGACAGCAATGGCCATGCCCTTACACTGAAGTTATCTTATGACACAGTGAATCAGAGAAATACTCCTGGATCACAGTGAACTAACGTCACAAACTCCCAGTGCAATGCCACACAACTCTATCTTGCATACATAATGAACTGAGCAGAAAAAGCAGGGATGTAGCTGTGAGAATGCCTCCAGGCACACTAATACCAAGAGCCATCTGGAACCCCAAGTGCTGTGTGGGACACAGCTGGGGTTAGAACAGACATCACAGGATTATTTCACCTTGTGGTGAAATATTTGAGAAGCTTACCTCAAATTGCCCAAACCATGAGACTGTGTAAAGGTAAGGAGACTCAATAAAAACAGCAATGGCAAATTAATTTTAGAGACATTTAAGTAAGAGATACACACTTTCTTTAACAGGGAGGTTGACTGACCAAAAACTAGAGTACAAATGGTCAATTTGCTTTCTCTTCATTTCTCCAAATCAAGACAAACAGTATCTTAGAAAACATTAATGAAAATGTTAAATGAAGCGTTAAATGAAAAGTTACTGGAATATGTACACAATAACTAAAATAATATAATAACCTGGACTATACATAAGACTACATAAAGTGAGTAAGTGGTCTCTGTCACTGAATGTTTATAGACCCAGAAAATGTGAAAACCTGAACCACCTTCTTTACAATACAGATATACAGACAGGAATCTTCAGTACTTTATACCTTAAAATTTTGCAAGTGACGCTAAGGCAAAAACCTCTGGTACTGTTTTCTAAAATTATTTAATTTTTAAGGGAAATTAATATTATCTTTCTTCCAAGTACATACTTCAAGGTAGTATCATTAATAAACCTGGAAAGCCACTGGAAGGGTATTTAATCCAACAATCTAGAAGAGCAAAAGTTTTAGCAGGGATTCTAGAGGGTAACTTAATTGGTGCACCTGGATTTGGGACAGTAAATGGCCATAGTCTCATAAATTATTCAAGCACACAGCTCATTAAAACAGAGTCATGTCTAGCTAGTCTGAGGCCTGCAATAAGAATGCAACATTCTCCATTTTTTCTCCAATAATACAAAACTCAGAAAAAGTACTAAAAAGGTTTTTTAGATGCATTTTGTGCAGGATGTCATGTTCTGTATGTATAGTAAGTGGATTAATCAAGATTGCTGACAAGAAATAAAGAGCAACCTGACACGAAGAACAAATTTAAAAAAAAAAAAAAAACTTACTTAATAACCTAGACACCTTTTAGGAAGAAAATATTTTTTTAAATTATGCCCTCTGCAAGATTGCCAAGAAAATGTGAAATACCTGCTGAGGTGAATCAAGTTCACCCAACAACAATTAGAGTTCCCAAGTACAAAGAAGTTACCACAGCTCGGGTGATGCACATTATGGTGGATGGTATCAACTTTATCATCTGTTTGGGCCACAAACCAGATAAAACCTCTCTCTTGTTTTTTGTTTTTTAAATAAATATATTCAGGTAATACAGCAACTAAACACCTTGGTGACTCTCAAAAATGCCCATACATACCTACAAACAGAGAAAACACTAATACTCATCTAGAGCATTGTAAAATGTGTTCGCTACATTAAGAGTCAAAATATTTTGGGTATAACAGAGGATTAAAAAGAACACTTTCTGCCCCCAGGGCTGACTCCCATAGCAGGCAAAAGAGCCTGCCACGGAGCACAGCTTAGCTGACATGCACAGTGCCCTGGAAGATCTAGGAGCTGCGCTCCTCCATCTTTCTCCTCATCCATTTATGGCCAGTTTGTCCTGCCATGTCCCAAGGTATATCCAAGCTAGCACTATGGATAGACACAAACACTATCTCAGCTAGGACTCCTTCTCAACATAGCCACAGTTATACGTGAGGATGAACATCCTATTTTGAACAACAAGTTGTAGATTAATTTATTACATTAAAGACCCAACTTCACAGCACAAAATTAGGTAACATGCAATTTAGGAAATTCTACTCCTGATGCACAAAAATATGTTTTTTACTGAATTTACAGGTTTTTTCTTAAACTATAGTTCAGTGTGTTTGTATAATAGATATTCTACACTTTACAAATGCTTATAGAAAGACGTATAAATGGATATGACAATTAGGTGTATTATTTTTGAACCAAAACTATTACAACTTTAAAGCAAAAATAAAATTATGCACTTAATATGCTGTAGCTAGTTACTGCAATTGAACTGTTTATCATAAATCTTAGATTATCCTTTCCCAAATATGTTGAAAAAATTATTTTACCTAAACTTTGAGAAAGAGGTTCATAGAAGATACATGTGCTGCTGGAAGAGTGAACAAGAATCAGAAGCATTTAAATATGAGATACAAAACAAAATACCTCACTGACTCATATACACAAACCCTACACAAACCCACACCATTTTAGGCAAAAAACAGCCTGTTACATTTAGGTAAAGCAAAAGTCATCCTGAACAATTTTACAAGGTAAAAGATGGGAGGAAATCATACCAGAACTATCCCCAGGGTAATAACTACTGCATTAATCAATCATCAAACACACTAACACCAAGACAGCATGAACAATGCAGAATTAATTAATATAAAATTACTGACATTCTTAAATCTGCACTACAGCTGGAGTTGTTATTTACCAGATTAGTTCCTTTATTCAAAGCACAGAACTCCCATTTCAGATTTGGCATACAACCCTGAATGCAGTATTCCCACCTCCTGACAGACAGTACTTACTTCACAAATATCTAAGAATCAGAACATTGTACATCTATCAGCAAGACATCACTCACCTGTCTTCCCTCCCGTCTACAGAATGCAGCAATCACAGATTTAATGTACTACCTGGAAGTTAAATTTCTTCCTTAAACATGTAATATAACTAATTTATATATTTTAATACACATCATCCACTATCTGCAGGTTTACTGTTTACAGAGAACCATTAATTGTGAACACTCTGAAATAAGCAGAACAAACTCCTCAAAACATGGAATAAACTAACCTTTTAATGCTTTCACAAGTAAATAAAAGGATAATAAAGGCTTTCTAAAACATGTGGTTTAAATCCCTTAAAACTGAGAGGTATTTCCCAGGAAGAATTTTTTTAAGTACAACAGGCTACAGTTGTTTGTAAATATTGTGTGTTGAAAGAGATATCCTCAGAAATAACATAGAAATGTTAATTAAAGATACAAAACAGACTTAAATTTCCATTTGCAACAGCATTATCTTCAGGTAGTAGTCTGTGTTAAAGCAGAAACAATCTTGTTTTGACTGCTGTTTAAATTCATAAATGGTGCCTCTAAGAGGCATCCTTTTGCAAAACAGCTGCTCGAGGAGTAACATGAGATGCCCCATCCTTCCTCAGATTTATGCTTACACTATACAACTTTCAGGGAATAGCAGACCTAAGAAATGTTTGCACTGAGAGCAGAATCAACAGGATGGGGTTATTTCAATTTCTGAAATTCTGCTGGATCATTTAAAAATATTTTTAAGTCTCCCAAATCACTGCCACTTTGCAACTCTTCAATGTTACTTATGACTGTGCAGATGAAACAATTTCTAAAATCTATTAAATTGACAAAGTGTAAAATAGTTCACCTGCATTATCTCTCTTTAGCAGTGTCACTAAAGAGTGATTAAACTAGTAGTCTTAAGAATTTATGCATGTAACAGTATTTGAATTAGATTCCAAAAGCCAATTCTTAAAACTAGAGTTAAACAAGTTGCGTTATTATGGTTGGAATCTATGATCTTAAAGGTCTTTTCCAACCTAAATGAATTTATGATTCTATTATAATGTCAATATGATAAGAATGCTGAGAAAAAAAAGGTTCCTCTAAACAAGTTAAAGCATCACAATGTGAATTGTTAGAAACAAAAATTCTCTTAAAATTAACTGAAACATATTTAAAATATTTTGTCTGCTTGTCTGATCCTTGGAGACTTCATATGATCCTTTATCCTGTGGTTTCTTCAGGCCTTTTCCCCCTCAGATTGCTTTAAACAGTCTCCCACCTCCTGAACATCTATAGACTTCATTTTCCAAATATAGTACATCCCTGGTTTACTACATTGCTGATTTTCTTTTATTAGAGAAGAAATTAGGATCAAAACAGAAAAGTCAAAAGGAGGCATCTGTTTGTTTGTTTTCAGATAGAGTCTTGACAAGTATTTCACAGCAATGAAGTTTCATTTCAGTTTTTTAGTCTAATTTTGAAACAGAGGTTGTCCATCATTATGTAGAAGTAGTTTATCAACATTTATTACAAAATGTTCCCTTTTGTTGTTTTTTTTTTGTCTTCATGTTAGGTCTACTGAGCTTCCTGCAACAACAGTGGTTGCAGAAATGGACCCTTTCACAGCCTCTGAGGCCAACATTTCCACCTGCGATTTATACGAGCACAAAGATACAGCACGGATATTACTGTCTGTCTTCTATGGCTCCATCTTGATTCTTGGGGTGCTTGGAAACACCATTGCCCTCACCGTCATTTTTAAGAACAGAAAGAAGATCAATTCTACTACCCTCTATTCAACAAATCTCGTCTTCTCCGATCTGCTGTTCTGCATTGCCTTGCCAACCAGGATAGCCTACTACGCCCTGGGATTTCACTGGCCCTTTGGAGAAGCGTTGTGTCGAATAACCGCGCTCTTGTTCTACATCAACACCTACGCCGGTGTGAACTTCATGACGTGCTTGAGCATCGACAGGTTCTTCGCTGTTGTCCACCCCTTCCGATACAAGATCCGAAGGATTAAATATGCCAAGGGCATTTGTGTTTTTGTCTGGTTTCTTGTATTCAGTCAAACTTTCCCGCTACTTATACAATCCATGTCACACGAAGAAGAAGAAAGGACTACATGTATGGAATATCCAAACTTTGAGAAAATAGAACATCTGCCATTTATACTTCTTGCTGCATGTTTAATAGGGTATCTTGTTCCCCTGGGGATTATACTATTTTGCTACTCTCAAATCAGTTGCAAACTTTTTCAAACAGCCAAGGAAAATCCACTGACTGAAAAATCAGGGATAAATAAAAAAGCTATCAATACAATCATATTTGTAATTATAGTGTTCATCATCTGCTTTACCCCTTATCATGTTGCAATCATACAACACATGATTAAGAAACTTCAGCAAGAACCCTTGTGCACTGAAAAGAAAATTTTCCAGAAGTCACTCCATTATACTGTATTTCTGATGAATTTTAACTGCTGCCTAGATCCTTTCATCTATTTCTTTGCATGCAAAGGATACAAGAGAACTGTACTGAAAATACTGAGACGACAAGTGAGTGTATCAATTTCAAGTGCTGCCAGGTCACATCATGAAGAAAGCTCACGTGACGCGGGAGAAACACAAATGACGGTACTTGCTAAATCTTCCAATGGAAAGCTACCTGAAAAATAAAGTCTGTAGTATACTACAGTGGACAAAGACTAAAAATCCAGGGTCCATAGCAAAAACTCTTAGTGCTCCCCATACAGCAGCTTAGACAAAATTCTGTTTCTCAGGATGTCAGGGAATCAAGGAGTGATGGACTGAAAAAGAACTATCATAGGACAGCTGGAAAACTCAGCATTATAATCTTCTTGCTCTATCCTTTTGACTGATCTCTTATTTTTTCCAGCAAATATGCACCATTGTGAATGTTCAGATTCCATGCTGCACATACATATGCCTGGATGTCATTAAGTCAAGCAGAATCAATTCACACTTTGGATTAAACACAGAGCTTACAATTCAGACCAACTACAGCTAGAACATCTGAAAATTTCAAGACCTCTAGCTGAGCTCCAGTTACAGCAATGGCTTTGTTGGTTCAGTCCCACAAACAAAGGAAATCAAATTTTGAGATAAAATTAACAACTTCTGTGCTCATTTGACTATGACAAGTACTTAGTTTACACACTTTTGGAGGTGAAACTGCATTTTACAATATTTGAAGCACAAATACCTTATTGGACAAGTCACATAGAAAACATTGTCAAATATAACACATGAAAAGCGAATGAATTGTTTGGTTCTCCCCAACACTGAACATCTGTATGTTAAATCAGTCATCTTCGCAAGGTGTATTATCACTTTACTCCTTTTCCTAAAGGAAAACTTTCCTTTCTAGTGTGTATTGTAAAAAGTCTCTCTCTACTCTCATTGTATATAGATTATTTATAAACACAAATTGAAGTAAGAGACTGTAATATGAAAACTGCACCATTTCAGTTAAAACAACAGTGATAAGTGTTCTGAAGAACTTCTACTGAAGTCAGACATGGACACAGGAGAAACGTTTTAGAAACCTGAATAAATGTTCATAGCTGAGACCACTAAAAAGTATATTAATGGATTAATTCTGATGGTGTGAGATGGCTACCTCTCTTTAAGCACTGTTTACCTGAGAGATCAATAAATGAGAACAGCAGAACTGGCTGGGAAAGAAGTTTTCCCATCATGCCTTCATACAGCACATCTAAGATCCCTTCAGGCATGTTGAAATTGGCTCAGGAAATACACCAAATGACTTAAACACATCCTGCTGGAATCAGCTCCATACCAGCTGAGAATCCAGGATGTAAGCCCTGGGTTCCTGCTGATGTGCCCTTCCGTCACGTTTCAGTTTCCTTCCCTACTTTATTTCTGGCCCCACTATCTTTTTTTTAGTGTTCTATCTCACTAATATGCCTTCACTAGCCAACACAACTTGGTAACTAAGCCAGGAGGTTGGGATGGAAAATAAAAGACTGGCTGATAATCATTACTAAAAACTGTGCCAGATGTCAGAATAATGTTATTTATTGCAGTTCTATCTCTCTGACATTAAGGTTATACTGGAAGTCAGACATATTACATTTGTGATCTTTTCAATGCCTTCTTTCCCCACCTGTTGACCTCTGCCTACCTGCAAACACAGAAGGGTTGTATCTGAAGAGCAGTATGGAAACATCAAATTAACAATTACATTCTATGGCAAAGAAACCACAAAATCCCCTTTACTTCATACCACTTAGACTGCCAAAATTGAGTTTCTAATTCTAAAATTCTAATTCTCTTTTTCTAATTCTAAAAGACACTATGGAGCTTCAGAAAAGGAGCGTAAGAAGAATAATTTTTATCAGAAGTTCTGCTTAATTCTGCATGTTCTAGAAGTTCTATTCTTGTCAGCTTTTTTAATAAACTATTTAAAAATATTATTTAAGAATGTGTTCCTATTGGAGTAAGCAAATGGTAACAAACTAAAATCACAGACAGACCACTCATGAATACCTAGAAGTTGTAGAAATAAAATATATATATTATTAACATCACACTAGTAAAAGCTTATTTTAGTCTATTAATGTCTAGGCTTTTTGGGGTTTTACATATGCTTTTCCTCTAACTGTGATTATAAAATCTTACAGACAAGAAGCCTTTTTTATATTTGTAAAATAAAATTTAAATATGTATTAAAACACCACATACTGCAGGTAACTACACTTTTCTAAGTGGAAACAAAGTGAAGACTTCTATTGAAAATCTTTCTCTATCCCCATTTTCTCACCTTATCATATCTGTTATTTTCAATGTCAGATTTTGTTTCTAAATCACATCAGCATTCCCAAACAGCTAACTTTACATCAAAATATTGCTCCAGCGTGAGTCCAGTTAGATATAGGTTTGAGAAAAGCTACTTTCTTTCTCCTTATTTAAATGTTTCTCAAATGCTGAAGTAATCAATAAAATAAAAACCTTTAAAAGCTAAGATAAGCTCAGTTTCCTGACAAAAGTCCTACAAGCACAAACATACAGATGGACAATGACAATTCATATCCGTGGCAGCTGATGCCACTGCTCCCCCTCACTCGTTGTCAGGATGCACTTGCAGCTCAATACACTTTTCTGTCATCTGCCAGAAGTAGCAGTGAAAGATTCTCTTGGCTTGGGACACTGCACTGAAGTAAAACACTTAGAGAGCATCTGTCCCGTTCCTTGTAGCAGCTGTGCTTGGGGATGGCACAGGACAAGGGGTCCTAGCCCTAATATGAACACTGCATGTCCACTGATGACATCTCTCGCAAATCTTATCTGGTCGGGAATGTGACAGAACATTTAGGAAGTAAAAATTATGATGGTGGCCAAATGGTACATTTTGGCTGTTTCCATCCAAGTCCAGAAAAGAAAGTTGGATAGACATTTACTGTCCAACACATGATGAAGTAAAGGTGCACCATATGAAAAATCCCAAAACACACACACACACTTCAGCAGAAGAGCATCTAGTACCTTCATCTTTTCTTTCACCAAGAACACAAAACTAAACAGTAATACTGCAAGTACCCTCAGTTGCCTTGGACTCAAAGGTATTGAAGACTAACTGAAACTCTGGAGATAAAGAAGGCAGTCTCGTGTGGTTTGCAGTCTCAGCAGATGAGGATAGGTATTCCCCAGGGCATTGCTGTGTGACTGTTTGGTCTGCGGCTCTGACAGCTACATAGATGAGGAACCTGTAAGCAGCATGGTCATCTTGCAAAAGACAGTGACAGCAACTGTCTGAAGTTGTAAACATGCTACCATAAATAACACAGTTCTTGAAAATGGTTAGCGACTCCTCTTAAATCAGAAAACTCATTAGTATAAAAAAAAGGAAGGTTTGGAGTTCTTTTAAATAAATATTCCATTTAAGACTAACGCTGTTCTGAAACGTAAAAGCTTTTAGGTAAGCAAGGAATGAAGAGACTCAAATAAAATGATGAGATAGTCTGCAAGATAGGAAAAATAAATAGCCTACAGCTGAAGAGAAAGAGAAGAAACACTTTGCCTTATATGACCAGTTTTGGAGGAACTGAAAAGCAGTGACATACTCTGTTATCTTCTGTCACCACATCTGCGGCACAGAGCAGGGGAACAACTGAAGATAAACTAAGGTTTGTATTCAGCACTATCCCACAGTGCTGGCTCAATATAGAGCTAGTGTGTCAACAGACACAACGAATTACTTGAAGAACAACAAATTCATCTGAGTGAAATATTTCCTAATACAGTATTGGCTAACCTGCAGCCTGCAGACTAAGAATTGGTACAAAATAAATACAAAAAACTTTGCCAAACTGCAACCTTTCTCTGAAAAAAAATGGGAATTGCTGTTTGTGTAGTAAATGCTAAGATATATTTCCTCAATTTTTTTCCCCCTCGGAATACTCCCTTGGTTCCTTGCAATGTCTAACTTCCGACTTCCTGAGGCAGATGTCTCATCTTTGCACATGACAGCCCTCAATCAATGTTTTCTTCCATCAGCCTGTCTGGTCCCTTTTTGAACTCAAATAAAATGTCTGCGACTGCTGCATTTTGCAGCAAGAAGTTGCACAGAGTAACTACCCATGGTGTCTGGAGCCATTCTCATTCATTTGTGGCACCTGTTAGTTTCATCTGAAGTCCCTTGCTTCTTGTACCAGAAATGAGTAAACACAGTGACTCCCTATTTACCCTGCCCACATTACTTGTGATTTTAGAGACCCTCATCAAATCCCCTTCCTTCAAGTCACCTTGTCTCTTCTCTTGTGAACAGTCAGATAAAAGCTGTTCACCCCTTCATTCAAACTCTAAAGGAAGGAAAAAAGGCAAGTATAAATAAAGAATGGGAATCCAGCTGTGTTTGAGTTGTGTGGCAGCAGAGAACAGAGTATCTCTATATACAAAAGATCTACTTTTCCTACCACATTAGCATAAAGGTTCTCTTAACTAGGATCTTGCCACATGACTGACAAATTTGGACAACCTTGCTCCAATGCACTAAATAAGGAAGAACTGGACCTCAATGGATTGGAAAAATGGACTCACGTGAATCTCATGAAGTTCAGCAAGCCAAACGCAGAACCCTGCATCTGAGCTAGAACAACCACACACAATAGTGCAGGCTGGGCATGACCTGGTTAGAAATCAGATTGGAAAGAAGTCTGGTCTCCTGGTAGACAAGTAAAGAGGAGTCAATAATGTGACCAAATAGCCAAACATGTATGGGACTGTGTTCAAAAAGAAGTAATCTTCTCCCTCCATTCAGTACTTGCGAAATCATACCTGAAATTCTGTACCAAGTTTTGGGTTTCCCAGTACAAGAAAGGTACTTGGCATACTGGAACAAGCCGAGCAGAGCACCACCAAAAATGTGGAAGGGGCTTGCAGCACATGTTACAGGAGGAGAGGCTGAGAGAACTGAGATGGTTGAGCCTGGAAAGGGAAGACTGAGAGATGTTATTGCCATCTGCAACTGCCTAATGGAGAGGGATACAAAAAAGACAGCAACACCCAGTAACAGGCACAAGTTGCATCAAGGGACATTTAAGCATTAAGAAGCATTTTTTCATCATGAGGTTAGTCAGACATTAGGAAAGGTTGCACATAATATCTGGAATATCTGTCCTTAGAGATACTCCAAACTTGATTTAACACAGTCCTGATGAAATTGGCACATCCATGGCTGGGCAACATAATCCCCAGTGGCTCCTTTCAACCTGCGTTATTTTTTGACTAGCAAATTGATCCAAGTTAGACAAGAAAGCAACATGAAACTCAATGGCCCTGCAGTAAAACTAAATTACATAACTTTAAAATCTTCTAATCTTGTCCTGTCCTTATGCCTATATCAAAATGCTGTCATTAGCATCCTCCTAAAATAAAAGAGAGGTCAAGACATGGCATAGATTTCTTTCCACAAAACTGCATTAACTTTTCCTCCCTGCAAAAGTATGAATTTCTCCTCTTCCTCTTTTGTTTCCCTCAGTTGTGACAGATGTTGTGCAAAGGGCTAAACTAAAAAAAGCAAGTTTTGCACCTGTTGGAAGGCAGCAACATTGTGGTTATCCTATCCCCTCCAGAAAAGTATACATTGTCTTATACCATGCAAAAGGCGAGCTATGTTCCTCCCTCTAATCAGCTAAGCTTAGCAGTTTCATCCTTCCTGTGGCATGTAACTTTCGAGGGAAGTTGTGGTTAGTTTAACTCCAAGGCAGCCTGCTTTAAATATAGAGATGCTGAAGACCCATTATTCTCAACTCACCAGCCTGAAGAGGAGCCAGACAGAGTTTAATTAGCAGCTACTGATACTAAGGGGCTAAGAACTTGATATCATAGTATCACAACTCTGAAGTATGGAAAGTTACAGCAATTCGGTCTAGAAGTAACAATGACAGATCACTGTCCCCAGTAGGACAGGGAGAGATGAAGCTCCCCAGTCAGCTGCATGTGCGAGGCATTTTTGACAAAAAGGGACAGCTGAAGACACCTCACAAGTTATCAGACTATAAAGAGAACTCTGGGACAATTCTTGTTTTATCTTTTAAGAAACAAATACAGTGTACTCTCAATGCCAGCTATTCAAAACAGCCCAAACACCCACCAGAACCTTACTTCTTCATTCACCCAGATGGGGGCAAACCAACTATTTTAAATGTGCAAGGAGTAGCTACTAGGATAATCACATCATTTACAATTACTAACATAATAGACTACGTTGTATTCATTTCATTAAGCAAAGGGGTTTTGCACTTTAACTCCTTTCAACCCACAAGCTAGAACAGAAGTTCTAAAATTAACATATTCAGATGCCAGCACCAAAACTAATGACCACAAACACCAGGGGTGACTGCAAGATAAGCAGCTCACAACTCCAGGTACAGCCAGGCCACCTCTGCCCTTCCTTGCTGTTCTCCTGCACCATTTCAGCTGTTCAGCTAGCACTCACATCCCAGCCAAGAGCATAGGGAGAGCTGCCCACACCTGGAAAACCTGGGCTGAGCTCATGGCTGAGAGCAACCAGCTGAGAATCACTGCAGATGGAGAGCCCAGGGTCAGGGAAATGCCTCCTCATGTCTGAACTGGTTTTATTACCTCCAGAAAAGGTCTCTCTACATTTCCTCTACTGCATGAGAAAGCTGAATTTGGAAAAAATTATTCCTCTGGCTACAGGCCTGCCTTCCTAATAGTGTGGCTGCTGGTAGTGTGGAGGCACTTACTGTACAGGTCAGCATCTCTATTCAAGCAGTTAAGCACCACTGCCATCACAATCCCTTTGCAGTGCTTCCTGTGCTGCAATTTGCAAATTCCTGCTGAAATTAAATGATCAATTATCAGATTTGTAATTTTAAAATGCCCACAAAAAAGATTTTTTGGAACATAGATGAATAAAGAGTTAGTACCATAACATATTTTAACTGCAGATGAAGTCTCATTTCATATGGTCCAGATAAGGTCATCACAACAAAAAAAAAAAAAAAAAAATTCTCAGAAATCTGATTCTAATGGTCTGTCATGAAGTGCCACTTTCTAGTCTCAAACAAAAACAGGAAACAAGTATGCCTCACTGGCCACAGACCCATGAGCAGAAAAAGGTTTTGCTACTCTCTTTTCACAGTGTTACTCAACTTCATAAACATCTCAAAAACAGGTCTAAGCAAGCAAGAACCATGACTTATACTCCATTTCATCTGATGATACAACACAACTGCTCACAGCAGGATTCCTCCCTACAGCATGACAATGGCATGTGGCCTGGGAAGAACATCAGGGTGTACCAGCAAGACACACCAAGAATTCCAGAGTAGCTAAGAACTATAAATAAAATTTAATTTTAGTTAAGTGACCTTTGCTTAGTACAGGAATACTTCTTTAATTGATAAGAAATCATAAAAACAGGAGTACTTTGAACCAAAATGTCTGCAGTTGCAGAAATAACCTTATCATTAATGACTTATCTATTTAGCAGACAGCAGTGGATGACTTTTTTGCGAAGAGGCAGTGACCCACATAACTATTAGTTGGGGTGCAGGCCTCTGCACTGTGCATACTACATGACCGCTACTTAATCAAGATGCACCTAATCAGCAGTATAATTAATCACTATATGCACAATCAATACATAATTACCCAATGTGTAGTCAACGCACACTTAAAATTAAGTATATGTACGTAATGTAATGTCTCCTTTATAAGAATTATTATATGCAACAGTTCTGTGACTGCAGCTTTATTAACGAAATGAGTGTATATTGCTCAAGGGGGTCTTGAAAGCTATGTCCTCACTGCCTGCTGGGTTCTGTCAGTGACTGATCAATCTGTACTGTGAGAAGACCCTGGAGGAATACCAGTGATGTCAGAGTTGGTGAACCTCACCACAGATGGAATCTGCACCACGTGCTGCCCCTGACTCAAGGTCCTGTCAGTGCTGTAACATCTCGTTGTTCCCAGCATCATAAAAAATGTAGGATTTCATAACTTGCTATCGGCTTTTCTAGGTTATTAATGAACAGTTATCTGCCTTGTAAGTGTTTGTGCCTTTCCTACTGGGATACAGTCCTCTCCTTGGTGCAAAATACCTCCTTGGTATTTTATTTATGACTTCTCCAATTGTGAATACCAGCAGGATAAGGGATGAGTTGTAATTCTTTTTCTCCAAGAAGCATACTATCAAATCAAAAAGACCAAAGCAACTCAGTTAAATAACTTAAATAAATGAATTTTTGTTAGAAAAAATGAGAAAAACTAAGGATAAGGCTTTATGGAGAATAAAAAAGGAATAAAAACACAAGCAAATTACTAGTCATGGAAAACCAAACAGTGAGCTATCCTAAAATCTGTGAGAGAGAAGTGAGCAGTGCTCCCTCTGAGAAAAAATATAATCAAGAAGTAGTTGTAAGAGAACAAGGAATTATAATATGATTTTGAAAAAACTCCCACCTTTCATGGTGTAGGGATGGCAAAAATCCCACAACAATGAAACCACCAAATAATGCTACATGAACTTGGGAAAAATGGGTAAAATTTTTATCAATTCCTGTGCTTCATACATAAAAGCTTAAATATTGGTGTCAAAAAATTCACAAATACTTCAGAAGCTAACCAAACTTGTGTTTTATTTGTTCAAAACAAATCGGTGAAACAAAAAGCTCCCTAAATTAAAAAAATCAGATGTTAGTATTTGAGAACTCTTACGTGTGCTTCCCAAAAAACCCCATTTTGTCTTGACAACAACATCAAGTAAATGAAATACTGTGGGTAACATCACAGTTTGTTCTCCCCACCTGGCTTCAGTTTTAAGCTTTTAATACTTTTCAATAAGCAAAGATTGCCAGAAGAGTGGTTAAAATTCTATTCAAATTAATGTTTTCCACTCTTAATATCTACCTTACAAAGCTGTCTGTATAGAGAAACAATTTCTGACTAAAAT
The DNA here is from genome assembly GCA_020086605.1 of Lanius collurio. Taxonomy (NCBI): domain Eukaryota; kingdom Metazoa; phylum Chordata; class Aves; order Passeriformes; family Laniidae; genus Lanius; species Lanius collurio. Next base: position 3,793,306 of record JACBWW010000007.1, on the reverse strand, counting down.
TTCAGGTTTTTCTTTTCTTTTTCTTATATTATTGCAGAAAAAAACAATGTCTGCTTCCATTTTTTAAAGTTTTGTTGATATACAACAGATAGCAATTTATCTTTCCCCTTCTTTCTTTTCTTTTTTTTTTTTTTTTAATAAGTTCACAATGTTGGGACATTGTGCAACTCTCAGTAGCACCACTTCCCCCCTCTGGCCAACTCAACCCAAACGTCATTACCATTTCTGTTTGCTCACACATAACAAGAAGAAATGCAAACTGCTTCACCTAAGCATGTTTCTCTCTAATCTGCTACCCTGATTTTAACAAGCAAATCCTAAATCACTCACAGAATGCAATGTCTCATCATAACATGCCTATTGTGGAGTTTCTTCATAACAATTACTGCTTCTAATAGGCCTTGTTTAAAATTATCCAGTACAGAAATCCAATTACAGTTCTTTATTTTCAAAAAGAGTTAAGACAGCTGGCATTATTTAGTCAGGTCGGCAGAGACACATGTAATGTTTACCTCCATAAGCTGCTTACAGAGTACTGACTACAGAGATTAACCCTGCTGCAGGGCAGACAAGTTTCCAGTTGGGATACACTTAGTTCACAGATCTCTAACCATGCTTGGTACTTTCCACTTAACAAAAGCAGCTAAACAGTAAGTGTGAAAGTGGTGACTGCCTGCAATTACAAATGCCACTCAGTACTTCGAATTTTAAAAGCACAGCTCATTTCAGGGAAGCCCTTCAAAGATGTACTATCTTGCTTCCAGACACATTCAATCATTGGTAACATTTTTTGACTTTTTGTCAAATTACCTCCCACTGCTTTCATCCTCTAAATACTGTTACTGAACATGAGTGTGCCGATCTGAGAGGTGCAATAGCAGATAGACTTCACATCCCAACTGCAAGGCAGAGGTAAGTATCCTAATTAATGTGAAAATGGAGCATTGCAACATTTCAAGAACACTCAAAATCCTCAGCAAATCTTGACCCTACTTAAAAAACACCTGATTATCCATTTGTTATCATATCTGATATCTTGAATGGTACAACTTTGTATAGGGCAGAGCTTTTGGATGATAATGACTCCTCTTACAATTACGAAAAAACAGGGCTTGTGATACACCACAGAGAATCCCAGGTCAGAGGTTATGGTCTTCGGCCCCATCTACCCTCACCCTCACATCAGGAGTTACTGACTCCACAGCAATGCAGGCCTCAATCTCAGGCACCCAAAGCTGGGCTGACATAACCAACTGTGAATCTTGCTGTAAAGAGCAATGGAAAGAGAAAGTGCTGTTCTGCTCTCCAGCTACCTGTTTCCATCACTTTCCTTACTCTGATGTTGGTATGCATCCACTCCAGAAGTGAGCAGCTTTAAAAATTTAAGCCAGTGGGAAATGATACCTGAAAAAAACACAAATGTCTGTATGCTTTATTTTTAAACATTATCTTCTGATAACCACTACCTGTAAGAAGGCAGATGACTTTTGCTGCAAGTGCTAGATAGGAAAGTATAGGCAGGAGCCAATTGGTTGCTCCGCAAACAGCATCCTACACTTCATCTAGCTCAGCCCTGCTACAAATCTGCACCTTCAGCAGGTGAAACAAAGCCACATGGGCTTGTTCTTGCTGCCTCCTGTGCAAGGCATTGTCAGAGGAGTGTAGAACACAGTTGGGATCCACGTTCATAGTTTGAAGAAGTACCACTCTTTCCATTGGTTGAATGAGAGTCAGAGCCCTCCCTCAGTTCAGGTGCCTCACACTCCCTTACACTGATCAAGTGACACTTTGCATTTGAAACTTGTCTACCACTGCTCTCTCTCTTCTGCCCCACATATTAAGATCTTCATATTTCTCTCAAGAGTCTAAATATGTTTGGTCTCATTTTTTGAATCTGTCACATAACTTTTTCATCTCTTCTCACAATCACTCCTATGTTAAGCAGAAATTACTCTAAATGAGTCCCTGCCATACATATTTGGCATAAGATTCTTTTTTTTTTTGGATGGGGTAAATCTGTCACAGTCTGGAAGTGCATTACATAAGCACTTAAGGGCAAAGACATTTTAACTTAATGCCAGAAAGGTGGACTCCTGACTGTCTACTCCCCTTGTTGGTTGAACATACTGTGGGGAAGGAGTAAAACACATCCTATCTTTTCCATTTGCTTATCTCAAACTTCTGACACATAGAAGGAGTTCAGAAGTAGATGTGAAGATGGAGATATGCATATAAATAGTACATCCCTGTCTCCAGTTATAAGCAAGAAGTCTTTTTTTTCCTTTGAATGACTATTTGCAGGAACATTCACCGGGATTATTGCAAACACTCCTCATAACCATGGCCCAGAAAAAAATTACTTGAAGAAAGGCAGTGATTCCACAGTAGGGCTCCTTCCTCATGACTGCCCTGAGCTCCCTTGTTGTCTCACAGTCTGCTGTTCACTATAACAGCCTGTACGGAGAGAATCATCTCACTGCAGAAGCAAGAAACACTCCTGAACAACCTTCACAAACATAAAAAGAAAAAAGTGCTTGATGTCCAGGTGGTAAAGAAATGCTTAATAACAAGGGTTTAAATGAAACACCAGCAGATTGATTTTCTGACAACTGATACGGGAATGTGGGATGACTTCTGAGGAGAATCTTAAACAGAAAAGAGGAAAAGCACAGGATGTTCTACTGTTTCAGCTACACAGGCTTCAATCTTCTTTCAATCTTGTGGCAGAGCACACAGCGACCAAAGCACTATTAAAAAGTGACAACAGCTGGTGACTATAGGCTCAAAGAGCTGTAGTATGAGGAAAGACTGCATCAAATGAACATCTCACTACAGAAAAGGATCACTAAATGAAGGCAAAAGAAACAAAACCACCTCTCATCAAGCCCTTGCTAAAACCCCTGGTGACAAGAGACAGAAAAGCTCTCCACGGAATAGCACAGAGATTACTGCTGAGTATCCCTTTATAGAACTGATTTTATTTTCTTAAGTGCACAAGACACACAAGTAAAAATGTAAAAAAGCTGAACAGAAGTTTTAAAAATGAGAAAGTTATTTTGTTTTATACCAGTGAGAAATCAGCTCATTTAAGAACTGCAAGAGAGTAAGTGCTTCTTCTTAACTGACTGTTTCTCACTTAAGGATTTAGTGGACATGCTTTACCAAGCCCAAAAGCTATCACCAGGCCAGAAAGAAATCGCAAAGAAGTAGATGTGGTGTGACTGCATTGTTAGCTGAGGCAGTCCTGAACAAAAGCTCCTTCTCAGATGGAATGCTGTCATCACAACTAACTCATCTACATCCTGTATTGTCAGAAAACTGGAAAAGGTGTCCACATGTCTGACTTGTTCCAGAATAAAGGAAAACATTTTTAAAATAGCTCTGAGAAACTATCTCAGATTTCCTGCTCATGACTCATCCGACTCAAGCACTCAAAACTCCACTCAATAATTTGTACAATACATAAAGTCAGCTCCACCAAATGATCAACATTCCTAACCAAAGCAGGAGGGTGTTGTGCCACCCTTCGTGTCTGTGTAATACACCGAGGTACTGTCACCTCTGACTAAGCTGAACCTGCATGCACAAAAGGACCACTTAGCCTGAAGCTGCTGCCTAGCTGATATAAAAATAAGGAAACTAAATATCAAAGATCTCTGTCCCTCAACAGATGTCAGAGGAGGTTCCTGATTTAGGCCATAGAAATCTGGTTACTTGGTAATGATGACAATAGGCTATAATCCCATGGGCACTGGTTTTACCATCACTGCACACTCCCTCAACCTATGCCCGTGTGCAAGGCAAGCAGGAAGCAAAGCAACCCATATGGACACATTGCCAAGGGGCTTGCTGAAGGTACTCACAGAGGGATGTGAGGGTACATACCCAGCCTGAGTGAAGCGCCTGCCCTCCAAGCCCAGACAGGAATAGACTGGAAGCAAATTCATGCTTCTACGGGGGACAGTCGAGCCTTTTACAATCTTCCTGAATCTAAAGAGAGCTGTCTAGCAGATCTTAAGGATCTTGACACTTGCTCCAGCAAGCTGCCATTTGTGAGGCACTCTACTGAATCAAGAAGAGCGGGCAACTCCAGTTAAGATAAGCAGCTACTTCAAGAGGTCCTTCAGACACATATAACCTCAAAAGTGGAACGTTATACTGGGAATGGTCCAACTTGTAATGGAGATTAGCTTTTAACTCTGAATCTAATATATATATTTTTATTCTGCAAACTTCTTGCCTTAGAGAAAACACATTTGATAAATAGTGATCCAAGCCCCTGGCATGTTATAGACCTGAATTTCAAGTGTTATGATTTCATTGACTTGCTTTTCAACATTATTAGTTTCATAGCCATTCTTAGCCCACCTGAGAAATACTTTCAAAGCATGCAGATCCCACCTGAACTTATGGCTCCCATAACTTCACCTGTTTAATGTTTCCAGAGAAAAGGAAGTCCAGAGAGGCATCAGTCTCCCAGAATCCTTTGCATGGGTAAGTCTGGCTACATGGCAGCTGCCTGTGCTGAGGAGGGAGAGGTGGGCACCACACGTGAATGAGAGCTGCAGCCTTTCCTACCAGCTCCTCACATCTGATCCTCCACTGCACTATGAGCTCCAACATTTCAGCAGAGAAACCCTGCTTCTCTCTACCCTACTGGTCCCACAAATGGCCCACATCACACAGTCCACACCTCAGTAATCCAAGGACACACCTCAATATGCAATGGGCTGAAGAGGGTCTTCACTCCCAGCTCCCTGCTGATACAAGCATTAAATGATCTTACCAGGATCTGTACTTAGCATGATGCTTGAGCAGACTGGAGCCAAAGGATGGCAACTAGTGTTGACCTGTGTGGCAAAGCACACAAGCTATTTTTACCTCATTTATTATGACCTATTTTCATGGTAGAAACAATAAGTTGGAGCTAAATACAGAATGTGACTCATATATCCCCTGTTCAAGATTTTAAGCATAATTCTGTAGAAAAGTTGAGTTATTGGTTACTCCTCAGTCTTCTTCTACAGTAAATATTATTGGTAAAAATTGTGGGGTTTTTGGCTGAGCCATCTTTTTAACTACTTTTGTATTCTTGGTTAAAAAATCAAATTTCTTCTAACCACATTATGATGAAGATATTGTAACATACATCATAACATATCTTCAAAGGCTGAAAACTAGTAAAGGGAGGTTTTAATGTTTATCTTATTCACACAGTTTGGCTTATTTCACAATACATGAAAATTAAAGTGCTTCCCACCATTTTGGGGCTTTTTGGTCATTCATACCTCCTTGTGATTCATGGCTGCAATTCAACTTTTCCAATGAGAAAGTACAGTAAGGCACAAATTGCCGGCAGGAAACCCTTTAGCTTGTTCATGATAAAACAGAAACAAAATAGAAAAGCTGCAGCAGAGAAGTGATTTCTTTGCAAAACACACTTCCCCATTAAGACCACCATATAATACTTTTTCTCAGCTACAGACCAAGATATTTGAAGCAAAGTGATGACTAAACAAAAGAAGAGTATTCAGTAAGCATAAAATAAAAGCAAAGAGGACATTTTAAAAGATCTTGTTACTTATATAGAAAGTCTTCAAGGTGATTTAACTCCGAAAAGGAGAAATTTTAATATCTTAATTCTCTAGCAAAACAACTGCCTTACTTCTTAACTAACTGTACACACTGCCTTCTGTTTCATGCACATTTGTTTTTTAAAGTCTATCATACAACTGTGCCTTCTTACACTATACCACCGAACTTACTGAATCAATTTCTGTTCATTACTTTGATAAATCAAGAGGAGTGTCTTTAAAGCATCAGTCACTGCAAGACGGCCTTTGTGAAGTTACTTCATTGCCCTCCTTGTCTGTCCTAAGAGAGCAATCATACCACCACTCTCTATTTTGCAAAAGGCTACAACAGGCAGAGTCTCTCCATACACTAACGATGTCTCCAACTGCTCTGAAGAATTATTCTTTCATTTTTCTTCCTTCTTCCTCCACTGCAATCAAATAATTAACTGCCCTACAAATTCAGGGAGAGGGAAGAGATACACAGCAGTGGAAGCAGTTCATTCTGTGATGAAGGAGAATATCACTTGTATGAAATGATATCAGAACCTTAAAACAAAAACACAACAATCTGTACTCGTAAACTTCTACAGATAGGAGACAACTGATGTTTCTAGGATGCAATGACTCCTTTAAGCTTGTTTCCCTTCAGATCAAATGACATAGGGCACCGCAGTAAGCCAATTTGCAAACAATAGCTGAAATGATAACTTGTACAGAATTGTTTGGCACAGACATCTACAATTAGATGCAGGATTTCCTTTTAAATTCCAAAGGGACTTTAACATCCCTGTCTTTCTTTACTATGGTTGAACATGAGGGACAAACAAGGTGTTCCTAACTCCGGAAAGAGGAAGAGAAGAGGGGGAAAAAAACCCCCAAACTGCCAGTAAAGACAGAAAGAAAACTTGACCGTGCCCACATGGACTGAAAATAACTTTCAAGGGTCAGCTACTAAGCTAAAAGGGAGGCCCCTATTCCCACATAGGAAAGAGGGTATTTTTTATTCCCGTGAAATAATTTAATCGTAAGACTTCTAGAACACTCCTTCTGAAAAATGGAATGCTACGCAAAGAAAGTCACTGCTGTTGTGTCTTATTTTGATAAAGACATATCAGACAAATAAAACAAAATCAGGAAGTGGGTGGCTTAAAAAACACAGAGTTGCCTAATTTCTAACATAAGTTTTTATCCTTGTGCTATATAAAAAAGCAAAAAGAAGAATGGTAAATGTTGTTTCCAGTCTTTCTTCTATTCCTCCACTAGGTGTCTTCTAATTCTTCAGTTTTTCAGGGTAAATTCAGACTATGCACAGTAAGCAAGTCTTTGCTTACAACTCATTCTCAGAATTGTATCTTAATGTACAAACAGAAATGCAAAGGGGAGACCTGTATAAAATGTAACTGAGCAATAACAGAATTTGCAGTTCCACAACTATAGGAAAAATCACAGCTTCCATGCCACATGGCATGCCTCACAGCTTCCATGCCTCTCCTTCCACAGGGGAGACAAAGCAGCTTTCACTCTTTAAAATCAGTTTTCCTGAAAAACTGGCTAAATAGTGCAACTGTATAAAAGAATAAACCCATCATACCTGTTTTCCGCTGTTCCAAAATGTGTTGCTATGCTTGCTAAAGATCTGCAGATGGCAGCATTGACGCAGTAATTAATCCTCACCACAGCAGAGGTCAAAACCATTTCACCGAACTGTTTCTTATTAGAGGTTAGACCCCATTTTCCAGTGTCAGAGATCTTAGCACCAGGCAGTACAAACACTGGGCCAGGAACTACCTGGCAGTAAAGAGAAGCCAGATCCAGGACCACTAATTCAAGACACTGTGCCAATCACTCACCCAACAGCTGTGAGAGGTTAGGCCCCATCATCTTGGGAATAAACTAGGCCATCTAGACAGTAATAAGTGCTGTGAGCCATGGGCCACTGGTATAGTTCTTATGGTTACCTCCATATGCCATCAAATTCAAAAGTAGAAGGAATACAGAGACGTCCAACATCCTTCTACCTTTACTGCCTTTTCTTCTCTCACTGCTCCTTGTTCAAAGCAAGCTTTGCATTCTCTTTCATTTCTGCTGTTTGGGTAAGTGATATGAATTTGGTGGCCCCAATCATCACATAACACAGGGTTCAGTCAGAAGCAAATGAAAGCAATGTCCCAGATGTTCCAGAACAAAAATAAAGCAGTGACAGGCAGTATGATTTGTAGGCAAAGGATGAAAGTGGTAGAAAACATGAAGTACACAAGTCCCCGTTCAGTTTCACTGGTCCATCCTATCTTAAAACCACCTTTACTGACACATTGTCTACACAAGGAAAACAGCTGCTTAAATTATTGAACTTCTGATTTATGCCCTGACTTACTCTCCTAGGCCTCTTGCAGTGACAAAGCTCAGGATTTTCAGCTCCTTCCCTTTAAAGTGCATATGTGTGTGTGTGTCTGTGTAGAATAGATATGATTTTTGCAGTTGATCAGTTGGTTGAATCCTCTGACTGGACTCGGCTCCATACCTGAAAAGACAGTGACTGAAATCACCGGCTCGCAGCCAGCTCTGCTGTCCACCTGAGCCAGCTCAGAGCACCAGCTGGCCTTGTCCTGGTGCTCCAGTGCACTGAGCATGCTCACACTCAGCTGCTCTTTTATTTCCCTCCAAGGACAGGGCTGAGCCTACACACCAAGAAAACCTCCCCAGCAGAGTTCCTAACCAACGATTCACTGCTGTGCAGCAGGCACCGGGCTGCTTTGTCCCAGTCTGGATTATGCCAGCCCCTTTATCATCCTGATGCTTCCTCTGATGTCACCTCAACTCCACCATAGCACACCAAGTTTCGCAACCCCAACAACACTGCTGCTTGTTCATCTGTGCCAGGGACAGGTGGCACTGGCAGAACAGTATTAGAAGACTGTCACTTCAGCAAAGCAAGCTACTTTCCAGGGCTGGGCAAAACACAGTAAGGCACCCTTGAATTTGAAGTGCTTATCCTCATTCACATAGCCCACTCTCACTTCAGGTACTTTTGATTAAACACTTCACTGGTCTGCTAAAGCCTATGTAGCAATTTTTAATTGTTTAATTTCTGATAACATATACTCAGGCTAGTAACTAAGAGACCTTGTCCAAACTCCTGAACTCTGGAGGAGTCAAAACAACTCTCCCTATTTCTGCACTTCATCAAAGGAATCTGAGTACATGCAGCTCCGAACAAAGACATTTCTTTTCAAACATTAATTCTATTCCTAGGAGGCATATCAAGTTTCAGAACAATACTTCTATGCACCTGAGACCTTTAAGAGCAGTTTAATAGTAAGAACATCACATACCACATACTTAGTAAGGAAAGAGCATTGAAAAAGCTCTCCTGGACACTTCCAAAATAGCACAACTAACAGGAAGAGGGAGAGGGAGAGGAGAAGTATTCACGCAGGTTTTAATAAACTATGAAATATCTGTCATGAGAAACGTGTACTTCCTGAATTAAAAAAGCTGCTTCCCAGCAAAATGTAACACGGGAAGGCAGAACAGACCAACAGTTTAAGAAAACTGCCAAAGGCAACATGGGTTCATCAACAAGCATGGAGCTGTGTTGGTATTTGCCATGAACTAATATTAGACTAGGGACACACTGAGATTGCTACTGTGCAAAAGACCACTGTCTCTAGTCCACTACCGCACTGTGACATCTCAGAGATGACACTTGAATTTTAATTAACTCTTGAAATATTTTTTCTTTCAAAGGCTGACAGTGATAAACAAATGAACTACAGGCCAGATGCACTGTATATTTTTAGGCTATTTAGTGACAGGTTGTGTCCTGGCTGTACAAGAGAAGGTGCAGGGGGGAGAGGGGAAGGGCAGAGGGGTTGAAAAAAAACCCAAATGAACTCCAGAGAAGCATGGAATGTTCAATTTTTCTAAAAAGGGAAAATACAGGAGCTCCTTCCTCAAACCATACCATGTTCTAGCAAAACAGGGAAGAGAAAGCAAAACGTGAGAGTAAATAAGACATGTCAGGTACAGCTTACTAGGCTGCAGTTCTCTTAAGCTGCTCCCTTTCCCATTCCTTCAGCTCTGCTGCACATTGCATTTATACCCACTGAGACAGAGGACTGGGAGCAGAGGGACAGCTATGCCATGACGCAACCTCTGAGTAGCACATACATAGAAAAACCGGAAACAACCACAGTAACATCGTGCATTTAGTGCCATGACAACTTTTAACCAGTAGTTTATTCTTAAACATTCACTATAGTGAACACAAGATGGGAATAAAAAATGAAGCCAATTTTCATCAAGGTTGAGAACAGTAACCCAAAACTGCATGTGAACTCACCCACAACAGCAAAGCATTAAGTTAACAAACTGTCATGGGAGAGTTGCTTCCTGCACCACTGGTGCAGTGAACCATGCAAGAAGCTTCAGTGCTTTCTTTTCAATAGATCCAAACGGTGGAAAGTTTGAAAGGAGAAGAACATGAGCTCAAGCCTGCTCCCTACCAAACTGAGGCAGAGGGTAATTAATCCTTCTGTCCCACTGTGTGCAGAACTTCTCTGTACCAGGTGGATAAAGCTTACATTAGACAGTAAGTGAACAAGCAAAACATACTTTTCTGTACCATGACTAAACTGCAGAAAGACGCAGCAGTACATTTATTCTGCAAAAGCAACAGCATGAAGGCAATCTCTTCAGTGCTGCACTTTGAGGTTGTTGCAAGTGATCAAACCCATTTCTTCTGAGGCTTATAGCCAGTTAGTGAAGGCACTATAATAGACCACATGCACTCTGCCTTATCCTCAGACAGGAAATACATTGGCTTAGCTTTTAACTACTTATAACCAGCTTTAGCACAACATAATGCAACTAAAATTATCTTGTCTATGGCTCGAACTTTAGAATACCAAAAGAAGACCTTGGAGGGAACTGGGCATTTAATTCAGTAAAAGACGGTGCAGAGGAAGTACTCACCCTTCTGAGGAAAACCAATGCAAGGCACTCATTTCTAGCTGATAAAACAGCAAAGGAAACAAAAATATGGCCAGGTGCTTCCTACAGCAGAAACCAAAGCAACAGGGGAATGTGACACAGCAGAGCAGCCCACTGTCTCTTGCAAACCACAGGCAGTGCAACTTTTGATTTGGGTGTTCACCTTCCTATGTTTATCACCCTGCAGCTGCAGCCAGCGTGAGCACCTAGACAAGGAGTATGCAACTGCTGGTACAGAAAACTCCTCTTTTCAGCCTACTGCTGCCAGACAGAGCTATCCCTCCATGCCTGGGGGGAAGGCCTGCCAGCCTACAAGCAGCAGAGAGGTTTGGCTGCCTCTTCTCCACCAGGAAGGCTGTGAAAAGGGAAAAGCCTGAGTGAAAGCAGAACACAGACCCACACGTCCATGCTGCACCAAACCAGATGGTTGGCTAACCTGCCAGCAAACTCAACTGGGCTGCTGTGTAAACTGTGGGACTTGATTGCAGCTGCCCTCACAAGGCATGACCTCCCCCAGAGTCAGAATATCAGCCACCCTCCAGAAAAAATGAGACACAGCTGTAAAAGGTCACACTTCCCACCCCCCTTTGAAGAACACAAGCCCAGAGACAACTCACAGCATATGGCTTCTCTGATCCCAAACTTAACATCTGCCTGCTTTCCATTTAAACCCAGAATCACTTTTGTACTTCCTCTTTAGCTAAGGGAGGCACTGACCGTCCACTTTCCTGTTTTGGTATATTCACAGTGCAGTTCAGCCTGGAAGGTGCCTGACACTTCTGTATTTTTTCCCAAAGTAAAGTACTCTTGCCTAGGAGAGTTCAAAAGTCCTGTTCTTCTCTTCCAGAAGATTCACATATGGCACTGAATTTCATTGAGCTTTCACTGAACAGTTGAAAACATTGCTTTGTTCTGCTGTAGCATGCTCTGGAGTTGCTTTACTAATGATAAAGCCACTGAAAAGTTTTCAACACTGGTTAGTCTTTTCCAGATAATCCAAAACTATTAAGCACTTTTAAATAGATTTATATTTCTATAGGGTGGTCTGGGTAAGATTTGCACTTAAGTGTTCATTGCACTTAAGAGGCCTTTGGAATTATCACAAAAACCAAGTTTCATATTAGTTCACCTAAACAGGAAAAAAAAAAATTAAAGGTAATCTACACATGAAAAATCATACCCAGGTCCCTCCCTGTAATTACTTTAACCATCACACTGACCTATGCAGACATCTACATGCTAACACAAACACATTTAGCTGAGATAAACTACATGACTCCAGGACAGAGGGGCTTTTTTTCCCAGAAGTTATCTTGAGCACTTAATGAGGATCACCTACCTACATTAGTTTTATGGTCAGCGAAGAAAGATGTTCCCACAAACAAACCTCATTCTGGCGATTTCTGGACTGCAGGACTTTGTTGCTTCTGACACCAAGTTCACATCCTGGCAAATTCTTGATGACATGTCAGGTGGAGACTGAAACGTTACTGCTCCCCTGCTCAACACAGAGCTCTTTGCTCCCATGTCCCAAAGACTGCCAGTCAGGGACCTGAAGCAGCAAGTACTCTACAGAGAATATGGAAAGAGCTCCTTCTCTGAATGGCTTTTCTAAAAGGTGGATCTTTTTTCAAGTTGACAAACAGGAAATGTAGGAAGTCTTCTTCACCTACAATCCTTTGTGAATACTCCCATCCCACCTAAGATGTCTGTTGCAGTGACACAGCTGAGAGATTTTATTCCATTTTTATACAGGTTAAAACCTCTCTTCATACAGCATTTTTCAGGAAAACTCTTGAATAAGCGTTTTTTTTTTTTAGTCAGCAAATAATATATAGAAATATTGCTCCTGTGTTAATAAAATGTTGTCAGTACAGGCATAAAAAAGTTGTGTATTCAAGTGAATCAAACTTCTCATTTCAAGCACAGTGAATTACTGTCACTTTCAGACTGACTACTATCCAAGGCAATATAAATAAAATGGGGATTTCCACAAAAAAAATCCACCATCCTATGCTCTACTGAAAATACGTTTACATTGTGCTTATTAGAAACTTATGCATAACCAAGATGTGTTTTCTTGCAGATACCTTTTTATGGAAATCTTAACCTAAAATATGCTTTCACTATACCTCAAACACTTAAAAGTGTGTTTTAAAAATATATGTAGTACAACAGCCCAGCCTGACCACATTGGAAATACTATAAAAGTTTGACTGGTGAAAGGTAATAGAAATACCAGTTCACAGACACTGCATCTACGTGAAACAGTAACTTTTAAGCATGACCAATAAAATAGCTCAGAACTAGTGAGGTTACGTCATTGTTTCCTGCCTGTGAAGAGGAGCTATTTTAGCTAAGTGAAGCTGAGCAAAGAAGAGGAAGTCTAGACCTTCTACAGATTTGGGGCCATGAAAGAAGCATCTCTGAAGAAACTCCATAGTGCACAAATGGTGAGTAACAATCCCTTATGCTGTGTTAACAAAGTAACTTGGATGTTTATACACGTTGTTAAGAGACTTTACTGTTCAGAAGCTGAACATGGGAAAAGATATTTAATTCTTTAATGCACTTTCAAAATATCAGCAGCATTCTATACATAATATTTAAGGAAAAATTATTGCATTTGTAAAAGCATAGTACCATAAATACTGTTGTTTAGGATTTTAACAAAAATTTTAAAAATATGAAATAAATGAAAACATTGGTGAGTACATTTAACACTAAAAGAAAAATGTTTGTTTTCATGAAACTAAAACCAGGAGAAGGTCTTGTTCCTTGGTCTCTCTCTGCTTCACTGCAAGTCATGTTCTCCTTGGGGAAATGCAAGCAAACGTAAGGGACAGACAAAGTAAAAAGGGGGATTGGGAAGAGAGATACACACATGGTCCTTTAAATGGAACCACTGTTACCTAACTTGCAGTAAGATTTAATTGTGATTTTGCTGTGAAAGTCTTTTTCTCATACACAGCACCTAGCTGGCCTTTCCAGTTCACATTAGACGTTCAGAATGTCAGTTATCATTATAAAATTAAAAGACTGATAAAATATATAGACAAACAACAGAGGAATCATTCAGAATTAACAAAGACAAACCTTCCAGAAACCAACGGCTCTTCAGCAAGTGCTTTAATCAATACCAATAAGTAAACATTACCATTATGGAAAATTGGCAATTAGAGCAAAACCATCCACCCAGAGATACCAAAAGATCTGCTTGGGCTGACCTGGGAGATTTCAACCTGAACTCCATGCAGACAAGTACCGATGAAAAAGCAAAGTATCTCCAGTTGTGTATAAATGCAGACAGGTAACTCATGCTTTTTAAAAATCTCAGTATTTCTTACCTACATAAATGTTACATTTTAGGTTCTTAAAAATTAACTGGCATGCATTTAAACTTACAAAACAGTGGGAAACAACCCACTGATGTATTGACACAAACAAGCATCTCCAACAACCAACCAGAAAAAAAAAACAAACCCATTTTGTTATAGCAGATCTATTCTTTGGTATTTCACAAAACTGTCACAAACTTGAAATAAGCAGCAAATAAGGCATGGAACCTATGGTTTTCCTGAAAGAAGATCACACCAGATTCAGCTTCCTCTCTTCCCATCAACATCAGCCTACTGGTTATTTCGAAAACATGACCTGACCAGAAACAATTACAGTCACTGCAAGTCCAAAGGAGAGAAGGGCAAAATCAAAACTAAAATCCATGATGTTCCTTAACATGCAAGTGAATTCTTCTACCTATTTTATACATTACTACTCAATTCACCTGCTAAATCATTCAGGATATCAAGCTTGGTAGTCCTGCACTACATCATACACAATCACTAGCAAGAGAGAACAAGAAAACAGAACAAAAGAGAAAAAAACCCAGTGTGCAAGGGCCGGGGAGAGGTGTGTATTAAGCAACATTTGGACAATTTTGTACAACAGTAGTGAAATTGGAACAGTATGCCAGATAATATTGTAATTATGCTGCTAGCATGTGCACAAAATTTTTAAGCATATGCCATCCAACTTTCAATAAGGTTTGCTAGCATTCTTTAATTCTTTTGTTCTTATTTTTCGAGTTCTTCACGCAATGAGGAATTTTAGAGGCATTTATACAGATGCCCTCTAAACCTCTTTTTTTTGCATTACATGCATAGCTTTTCCCATACAAAACATAAATTCTATTGTATGTTCTAATGTCCTCATATGAGCAGAAAACACCTTTTTTTTCTTTGTACAGCTGAATAAATGACCTTGAAGTTAAGGGTTAGGTATTTCTATACCTGACTTTTTTATATATCTGTAAACTGAAGAATTGTAAGAAAATTAGAAGTCTAAATTTCCTATTTCAAGGCAGAAACTAACCTACATAAAGATTTAACAGGTCATATTTAAATTAGTTACTCTATGGGCACTCTTCTCAAAAGCAGGTAGAATTTGCAGTGTCAAACCAGGATGCCACATTAATAAACACTGGTTCATATCCCTATGCATTCCTATAGCACTGAGAAAGTATTTGGTAACAATACAGAGAAAGCATTAACCAGATGGTTAACCAATAAACCTTTCTTTAATGCATTCTTCACTTCTGGGGATAAAACTCACAGGAACTATGCACCCTTCTGCTCTTGAGAACAGTTCTGGTGCTAATCCGATACTGCAGAAGTTCCTTGGCTGCTTGTCACAAGTGGGAAGATCAGACAAACAACTAACTTGTTCCTCCTCCTCCTCTTCACAAAGCTGCCACAGGACTGAGTAAAAGGCCAGACAAGAGGAACCCTCCCACATAAAGTCATGAAACTGTGACTACAGCCAGAGCCAGGAAAGTGCTAGAGCTGAGGGTTAAACAAAGCACTCATGCAAACACAAGGTAAGGTCTGCCATCCTCACAGGCTCCAGGGATCCTCTCCTTCAGCTCTCATCACCTCAGCCTGCACAGTGATGTTTCAGATGTCCAACTCCTATGACCAAGGAGCAGGAAGAAGTAACACAACTGTGCTCTGGGGCAGCTGGCTACCAGCCAGGAACTCTCCCCCAGACAAATACATTCCCATATGGCCTGGCTGGAGACTGCGCTGCTTCCCATCTTTTTACTTTTTTAAACAGGAAGTCTATTAATCTATTCAACTCATTCATGTGTTGAGTGGGTGGTTCTGATGTCCTGGGATTAAACACTGTATTAGAAGCTATGTAGCTAGTAAACCAGTTTTTTTAGTGTCTTTTTGTGAGCAAGCACCTGTTCTTTTCGGAGTTAAGTAGCTCCTACACAGATGAAAGGCAACGTCAATACTCTTTGCATATCCAAATGTCACTCCATGCCATGCTCACTTGTTTCTATTCTTAACTAGTTTTAGTCAAGAATTTTTTAACAGGGACAACTTGAAGAAATATTTTCTTTAGCAAGTAGCTCTCACAGCTCAAATAGAACTATTTCAATCTAATATCAGCTACTGACACACAACTGAAGTGTCAATCTTGACTTTTTAATTCCTTATATAAAAAAGCCCCTTAAGTAATTACAATATTTTATTAGAACATGCTTATTAATATTATTTTCACAAGTCTGACAATACACATATTTCCATCAGAGGATGATAATGTATTTGCATCCAGAAAAAGCAACAAAGCTGGCACATTTCGGAGCTAAACAGTACAGTCTCATCACTAAACACCATCGTAAAACAATCTTCCTGTTTGTTTTTAAAGATAGATTTTATTTGACTGAGAGTAACTTCCCATATTTTATCTAATTTTAGGGTATTTATGGAGTGCAACAACTATTCCTAAATTCAATTAAATTATGATGCCTGAAAATCCCCACCCAGAAGAATACAGGATTGCATCACTGGTCTTCTACAGTTTTGTGTTTATAGTGGGATTGTTGGTGAATGCCACTGCACTATGGGTGTTCAGCTGCACTACCAAGAAGAGAACAACCATAACTGTATATATGATGAATGTCGCATTACTTGACCTATTTTTTATATTTTCCTTGCCTTTTCGGATAATCTACCACGGGACAGAAACATGGTCTTTTGGAGATACATTCTGTCGGATCATCAGCGCTTTCACTGTATTTTATCCAGCCATTGCTCTATGGCTGCTCGCTTTTATCAGCGTAGACAGATTTATGGCTATTGTCCAGCCCAAACACGTCAAAGAACTAAAAAATACAAAAAAAGCTGTGTTGGCTTGCACTGGAATCTGGATAATGACCCTCTCAACAACATCCCCATTGCTGTTTTTACGATCTGATCCAGACCAAGCCTCAAATTTTACCACCTGCATGAAAATGCTTGATATCATCCACTTAAAGGAAGTAAATGCATTGAACTTTTGTCGCTTGATTTTTTTCTTTTTGATCCCCTTGTTTATCATGATGGGGTGTTACCTAGTCATTATTCACAATTTTATTCATGGCAAGACTTCCAAATTGAAACCTAAGGCCAAAGAGAGATCCATAAGAATTATAGTTACTCTGATCGCTCAGGTACTCATCTGCTTTGTACCCTTCCACATTTGCTTTGCCTTCCTGATGTTGCAAGATGAAAATACAATTTACAATCCCTGGGCAGCCTTTACCACCTTTCTCATGAATCTCAGTACATGCCTGGATGTTATACTGTACTACATTGTTTCCAAACAATTCCAGGCAAGAGTCATCAGTGTAATCCTTTATCGCAATTACCTTCGAAGTGTGCGCAGGAAAAGTTTTCGAACTGGAAGCGTAAGATCACTCAATAATATGAACAGTGAAATGATATAAAAAGAGAAAAAAAGTCAGGGGACTTTTACAATGTAAACAAGTGATTCCTTTTCCAAATTCTAGCACTTGGCTACCCACAAGAATGTTCTATAACCAAAAGTAACAGATGTATTTGTTGAACAGTAATTATGACATAAGCAGAATAATAATTGCACCTCTTTTTATTTGCTTAACATCTTTTATTGTTTCACCCAAAATGAACTAAAACCTAGCATCAGTGTTAAACTTTCCACTGCTTTTATCACCTCAAGACTGTGAATATTGTCAGACATGAAAGTGACTATTAATATAATAAAGTGTACAACACTGAAGAATGATGCAATGTACATATTAATTTTTTATATTTGCATAATCAAATGCTCCTGAAACTACCGTATATCCCACACTTCTTATTAAGAATTAACTTAATTCTCTCAAGATCAGTGCCATCATGACTCAATGAGATGGCATACGTAGGGAAAATTCATATTGCACTTAATTAAAAACTACTTTGATGCAGATTTCTTTGTAACTGACTACATTCTGCAATCATAAAAATACCACCAAAGAGTACAATGGTCAAACAGTTCATTACCTTACCTGTGGGTATGATGTGCAGATTTATCACACCTTACTTTTGCACAAAGTATCTTTTTAAAGATATGAAGATATTAATTTCTCCAGACACATTAGCAGCCTATGTCCTAGCAACACACTCCAGGTAACAAACATGATGAGTTACTGCAGTAGCTATTCAATCTTTCAACTCCTTTTGAATACTCATACACTACCAAAAAATGTATCTTTATAGTATCAAACACATGCTTTTTGTCCATTGCAAATCAGTCTTCAGATACTTTCAACAGACGTTCTGCAAAAGCAGAAATACAAACATGTCGAATATGGTGTTTAATATTAAAAATCTTACTCCAAGAGCATTTATTATTACCTCAGAGTGCACAAGACATGGAAACTCAACTCTATGATCTCACCTGCCAGAAGCTTAACCACAAAGGGTTGCAAGCTCTATGGTTCTGCTGTAGCATGCACATCTTTTATGAAGTGCAGAAATCTCAAACATAGATTATGCAAAATTGAACCACTGAATACCTTTAAAGCTGTAAGAAGTGCAGTGTGAAATGCATATGCATTTTAAAAGTGAACAAAAAGCATATGACTTACAGTTCTGTTGCCTTTCTACTTTAGGACAGAAATCAGCACAACCTGATCCTAGTTTTTACAAACTGAACAGATCCAAAGAATTTAGACTGAACAAATACTGCAATAATTTGTGCACTGCAGGGGATGTTGCAATCATGTTAATAGAGGAAATGGGACTAATACATTGGAAGCTAATCATTACATGGATAAATTCTAAATTAAACACAAATCATAGCTAAGAAATAGATGTTTGAAATTATAATAGTTGTGTCAAGAACCTTTACACTTTGATTCAAAAGAGGATTAATTTAATTTGAAGTGTTACATGAAGAAAGTTTTTTGAAATAAAATTTTCAGAAAACAATCCCTTGAAACTATATCTAAAATAACCAATTCACTAGGAGCTACTTACAAACCAGAAGGCAAGCTGTTGATGGTGATGCCAAACATATACTGAATGATTTCTACAAGGAGAAGATCAAACAAAGCTGAGAGCATCCAAGCGCCCAATAAAAAAGACTGGAAAGAAAAAGGTTAATTTGAATCAATTCAACAGTTTGAAAATAAGGTATTAATATACCTTTAAATATAAAAAAAAAAATAAAGAAAACCTCTACACTAGTTCAATTAAGACTAATTGGGTCTTTAACACAAGGTAATTCCAGGCGTACTTATCTAGATACTGAAGAATGAAGTGTAAGATTGTTTCCAAAATTAAATTCCATGGGTCTGATATCTTACAACTAATATAGCTGCAAACAGTAATTAGAATAATCCACTGACTGCAAGATATTATCAATATAAATTTAAATTTATAAAAACCAAATTATCTTTAAAACCATTTAACATATATAACTATAAAACATGCTAGAAATAAAACTGCAGTATTCATCTAAGATATAGGACTAAACTGTATAGAAAAGTTTCCATTAAAAAAACCCCTCAAAACTGGAACTTACTGAAAATTTTCTGCTGCCGTATCTTCTTTCAAATATTCTAAAGTTGTAAATGAGCAGACTGCTGCAGAATGTGTCTTTCAAATCAAGACATATTGTTCTTCCACATACAAGTCTCCAAATCTGGAAGGTTAATGATTATCATGTTAAGCCTCTCTTCCTTCAAGGAAGGTTTTTACAGAATTTGTTCCCAGAGGGAATGCAACACTGGAGTTAGATAACAGAAATGCAGCACAGTTAAGGAGGGAAATACAGAGAGTATAATGTTATGGAGTTCAAGAAATCTCTTTAAAATATTTTCAAGGCAGATGTCTAACCTTTAAAATAAATAAACAACTGAAATTAACTCAAATGCACTTTCACGTTCCTTTACATTTACAAAAAAAATGTAAATCACAACCCTAGTGAATTTAGAATTATAAAAAATATTTTTGAAGCAACCTCTAGATATAAACAAGTACAGTGTAACTGTTCTAAGAACGTCTAATCTGATCAGCTTGCTCAGGGCCATGTCACGGTGAGTCTTGAACACCTCTAAGGATGGAAACTGTTCCTCTGTTCCATCAGTCTTACAGTGAAAACCTTTTTCTTTAAGTGGAATTCCTAGTATTTTAATTCATGCCCATTGCCTCGTCCTTTCACTGGGCTTGGCTCCATCTTTTTTGCTCCCTCACGTTAGGTACTTACCTACACTAGTAAGGTCTACCCTAAATCTTCTCCAGGCTAAACAATCCCAGCTCTCTCCTCATACACCAAATGCTCCAGCCCCTGACCAGCCTGGTGGCCCTCCACTGGACTCTCTGCAACATGTTAAGGTCAATTTTGTACTCAGGAGCCCAGCACAAGGGACAGATGTGGTCTCACTGAGACTTAGTAGAGATGATCACCATCCAGGCCTCCTTGTGAGGCTCTTGCTAACGCAGTCCAGGATGCCATTGGGCATCTTAGTCCCAATACTGCATTGCCAGTTCATGTTCAACTTAAGCCTTCACCAGGATCCTCAGGACCTTTTCTGTAAAGTGATTTCCAGCTGCTCAGCCCACAACTTATACTGGTGTATGGTGCTATCCCTCTCTGATGCAGGAGTTTGCATTTACCTTTGCTGAACTAAGGTTCCTATTTACCCTTTTCTCCCCCTCTAAACGGCTGCAGAACTAACAAGTATAACAACTACGAATCCAAGTTTCACATCACCTACAGGCTTGCTGAGAGAATGCCATGTCCTGCTGTCCAAGCTATGAATGAACACACTAAACAGCACTGGCCCCAATACACTTCACTCACTATTCTCACAATCCCATGTCAACATGCTCAACTTTAACTCCTAGCCTGAGTACCAGCCCTCCTAAAGTCGAGACTGGCAGGGCTATGACCTTGCAGCTGAGTATTTCCTGACACGCACTAACTGAACAGCCCTCACACAGACTATGAAAAGCTTCTAGCCTTACTGCTGTTTGCTTTAACCAACTTAAAAAATACATAGATATGATGTAATGAAGATCTTTAACACACAGCATCTTCACTGCTCTTGAGGGTTTTCTGTATGGAGACAAAGACCTCTTAGTTTTGGACAGCACATATTTTGCCTTCCAAATAAAATGTACTCTTCTTCAACTGTTCACTTTAATTCCTGTGCTCTCTACCAGCTTTAAGAAGCATTAAAATCCAACATCCAAAATGTTTGTTCAGCCCCTGAAAAAATTCCTTCCATTAAACACATCCTTGCAGATGAAATTATTCTAAACAAATTTTCTTTTAAGAGTTCTCATTTGGATACTTGCACCAGACAGGAATTAAACAATCTGCTCTCTCTGATCTTAGAGGTACTCAGTGATACAGTATATCCCTTACTCCAAAGGCTATGGCAGTAAGTGAAACAATCTCATGAAATAAAAAATCCAAACTCACAAATTCCCTAAAGCACCACAATAAAAGTGTTGTAGCTTTTACAGGTACTTGCAAGTTTATGGTTAAGATACAGTAGAGATGATTTGTTTGAATAAAACACAGCTACTATTGTTTTTCAGTAGATCAAGCATATGGAAAGTGACAATTTTCTAAAGACAAATTGCAAAACAAACAAACAAATCCCAAACCCTCACAATTTCCATTTAAAACTTGAATAGTTTCTCAGACTTTTTCATTCCCCTCCCCAAACACTTGGCTATAGCATTTTTAAAATGAAGACATTATTTATGTATTTTCACTGCACAGCATCAGCAACACACTTGGAAAGTATGAGTAATGATCTTGCAGAGCTGTAATTTATTATTACAAAAAAGCTCTTGGTTTTGACAAGAAAGATTACAGAAAGTGCAATAGCACAGAGTATTACTAGCTAGGTCTAATAATCTTTTAAAGCTTATAGGCTATAACTGACATCCTCAAAGACATTAATTTGACCACATACCTTCTGTTTGATGCAATTGTAAAATCTGAGGCATATGATAAACACAGAGGCATTTGCTGACTATTCTCTATTGAGCAGTAGTTTGCCACTTCCAAAATTTAAAAACATCCCAAAATAAATACCCACAGAACTTATCTAATCACTATTAAGTGCATTATTTCAACATTTAAAGCTGATACTACAGGATCCTTAATTAAACTTAAAATAAACCCTTACAAGATGCAATACCTAAAAGATAGAGTATCTTAGTTTGAAACAGGAATGAATAAGAAATTAACCAATTCAGTTGATTACTGCGGAGCATGACAAACTCTCCCATCACCTGAAATTTTCAAATTAGAAGCAGCAGTTCTATTCGACAGGCAAAGTTTAGTTTTCCACAACTAACTACAACAGAAGTTACACAATGAAAGTTACAGCCTCCATTGGTAAATCATTTATAATCAGCGTGCCTAAACAAAATAGCCCTCTTCAACCTCAAAAATTAAGCACAATAAAATATTGACAGTCATATCAAAATACTTGTATTATTAAATGGGCTAAATCATACTTCATTCATAGAAAGTTTCCAAATGCCATTGCCTGAAAGACAAAAATTACAAAAACTGAATAATTTCCCAGAGAAGACAAAGAAGTGGAAAGCTATGTTGGTTGTTTCAGATCAGTTTCTCTCATGTTTTCCAATAAGTAGCATACTGGGGTGACATAAAAAAGGGTAAGAACAAGCTGGTCTAGAGCAGTTCTTCACCTCTTGTTACAGGTAAAAGGGAAAGAACCAGAGGACAAACAGACTGTGAAGGAAAATTGCATAGAAGATCACAGTTTGCAGTCTCATCACACAAAGTGAACAGACTCTTACCTGAAAATCTTCTTTTACAGCTTGTAGGTTATATGCAAAGAACTTCTGATAATGCTGGAAGAGCAGAGTCAATAGAATCGAGATGGCACTTGGGACTAGTAACAAACTCTTTGACAAAGGCGCTTTATCTTAAAGACAAAACAAACAAACCATTTTAGAGAAAAGTCTTTCACATTCAAATGTGACATATTTAAACAGGTGACTGGAAGACATAATAGCAGTGACACCATCTTGAGGTTTTAGCTCAACAGCTTCCCAAGTTTTCAAAAACTTGCATATAGATAGGAAGAACACACTAACCAAAGGAAATGTTTAGAGATATTAATGACAGTTAAATATTAACCAGACATTTTGTTTCCAACAGTGTTTCATTAAATTGTTTGGCTACAAATAAACCTAAATTCTCTGCACCTATAGAGGTCATGTCCTCCTATGCTGCCCTCCTAAGGCTCAATCACTTTTCAGGAAATAAAAGAATCACTATTTTTTCTAGCAAAGTATACAGGCACATCTAGTTAAAACAAATACTTTTGTTTCCTTTGCATTAGGGATTAAGATTAGCTTTTTCTTAGGGGCTATGAAGCAGGAACCAGCTGAATAAATGTCCTGAATAAATTGACTTTTTTTCCACTGCCCTTAGATCCACCATTCAAGGAAACATCTAATCTCATTTACATGATATTCATCTGTCTTCCACTCAATCATTACAATTATTCATAAAGAAATTACTACATCAGGACGTTTGTGAAATCAGAACTTCTTCTTAGGGCATAACTTTCAGAAAGGACACTCAGAAGAAGGCAAGCAAAGAACAGAGAAATCTGCAATATACATCTTACATTTACTAAAACTGCCAAGTAGAATACCCAGCAGGAGTGTACCCAGCAATTCATCCTAACCTGTTGGTGCAGTTGATGCAATAAAACACAAACTCTTGCCCAACAATTGACGGCAATACAGAGACTCTGAAGCATTATTTATTCTATGACTTTTCTCCTTTTCAGACATGCAACCTGAATCACATTTACTTCCTTTCCAAACACCTCAGCTATGGCACAGAATCCATTCATTTTCAGACAACTGTTTTTGCAGGGTATTACAAAATGAGTAGCTCTGTTGTCATTCCTCTTAATATAATAAAAGGAGCAATGAGATTACTTTAAAAGTACTAATGGGAGTAAAGGGCAAGAACACAGGAGGAAGAAAACTGCATGAAACAGTGTAATTCAATAAACATTTACTACCTGTCCAGATTAAAGTGACTACCATGAATGGCTTTTTTCAACATCTGCAGCACACTAGAACAGTGAACTGCTAGAAAAAGCAGATGGTAATAGGCACAAAAGACAAGATTTTAATTATGGCACAATCTCACTGCCATCGAAAATATGATTCTTGCTACAAAGTTTAGGCATGATCCTCATCCAAGTATTAACTGATGACATCAAGAAATACTTTGATGGGCATTGTTAGCTGTTCATCACCTTGAAGTCTGCAGTCTTCTGATGCTCACCATGTGAGGAAAACATCTCTTTGTGGATTATGATGAAAACTTGTACTTAAAACTCTTAATTCAGTCCACACTCATACATTTTGAGTTCATTATATAAATGTGCAGTTTCCATTTAAGCAAGTATGGCCTTAAAAAACTCTTTTTAGAGAAATTAGGCAGTGACTTGGATTGATACAAGTTGATGTTACTCTGCTGAATATAAGCTCTACTTTAATGATTGTATGAGACACCCAGGCAGAAAGTCTGGCTGATTCTTTTTTTTTAATGCAAGAAAACTGTCCACCTTTCAATCTAATATCTTTCTTTGTTTTTTTTTTTTTTTTAATCTCCAAAAATAAAGTCTATATTCTTTAGACATCCATTTTTTAAATTATTCATTCTTCTGATTCAGTTGGACTTTTCAAAACCACCTGAGGCCATCAGAGTACTGTAGAACACTGGGGAAAAAGAAGCTGGAGCTTCCTGAAAGCTACTATGCAGACAATGCACTCACACGCTCATTTGAAACCTCAAGCAATACTCTCTCAGTTAACTTAGTTAAATTAACATTTCTTAACATGAAAAGGTCAATTTTATAATCAGGATACAGATTCTTGATACTTGAAAGTATAGCCTAATTCAGCAGAATTGTAGTAGTCACAACAGTAAACATTTTTGAAACAAAGTCTGATAAAATTGTTATTTGACTACCAAATGAATTTACTTTATTTCATGAATTTTAAGAAATTTTCACAAGAACTCATTCATCTCATAGTACTTTTTACATAAGGATCACATTACCACAAAAAACCATGACAATAAAATCTCCAGATATCCCACTGTGACTATGTTTTTCTGTACAGGTTTAAATGTAGATTTTACTGCATTGTTTTATTATTAGATCATTTTTACATTACAGGTAATATACACTTGAAATACTTTATCCTATCAAGTTAATTCCTAATCTGAACGCATTTAAAAATAACCAACCAACAGAACCTTATCTGTTTTCTCCACAAGTGTGAACACACATTTTTATTAAGAGCCTGCTTTTAGCTTAGACACTTTAAACCTTGATCTACAGGAAAAGTACTTATTATTAGACACGTCATCAAGTGAAAAACCCGAGAAGCAACTAACCCACGAATCTGACAGTCACCCACAGGGAACATCACGTGAGTAACAGAAACTTCTACTCTACAGCTTCTCATAAAGTCATCATGGTTGAGAAATTTATTCTTGTCTTGAAAAATATAATAATGCATCCTCTGAAAATCTTTTTCCAAGTGTTTCACTGTACAGTGTAGCAGTTTGCTTCATCCCTCAGCAGGATACAGATCCTTCTCAAGGACTACTGTGAGGTTGCAGGGAAGGAGCAACTTTCCCACTGTTGTGGAATGTCTCAACCATGTCAGACCAAAAATGACTAACAATCCCAGATTTCACACAATTGGGCATTATGACATCCAAGTCAAGTTCCTTACTTACAATGCAAAGGTAAAATTTAGAAAGCAAAGTTCTAATCTAGTGACTGTGCAACCATGTGTGAGATGGAAACACGTACCACCAGCCCACCATGGCACCAGTCTGCTGGCAGAACCAATGCAAATGTGCACAAGGAGTAAACACAGTGTCTTTATATAACACACAGAAAGAGGAATTAAAAGATAAACCTTCATTTTGACCCTGAAAGTTAAAATGTATCAACCACTGTCTTCAAAGGTCTTGAAATAAATTTGCAATCCCAAAGTACTCCTTAAGTAGCATTTCTTTCAAACAACAGGCAGTAATAGTACTGATGCTGCAACACATCTACTGAGCATCTACCACCTCAGTATGCAGAGAAATTTCTTTAATAACCAGCAGAATATGCCCATGCTATGAAGAGCAAGGAGTTAGCTTCCACTACAGATCTTTGCTTCTTCCCAGTGCAATAGAGAAGTTTCCCCCCAAAACTGCCCTCATAATCTCATGGACAAGTGTCCCAACCTTCATGCTACCAACTGTGCAATGTGAAGCCAATCCTTTAATGTGACATAAATGAAAAAAACACTTCTACGTCTCAACATTCCACCCCTGCACTTATTACAAAGTCCACAGATCCTCTTCTTCCACAACTGAATATTCTTTTGGCCGTCAGTACCACTTTTAAAGTAGAGAGAATGAAGGATACAAGTGTCCATCTGTCACAGAGGGGGAGGTTTATGGCACAACTGCTTGAATTGCAGCTTCAGAAGCCACTGCTGCACTAATGACACAAATGAGAAAGCTACTGCAACAGCTACAGTTTTTGAAAGGATTTCCTGTCTCTGCCTGTTCACTACTCACAGGTGAAGAGGCAGCAGGTGGGCATACCAAAACAGGCAGCCAGACCAAGCTACTGTTGCAGAAGAGCCTCTTGCGGGAACACTTCAGCCCCTGGACTGCTATTCCAGGCTCCAGACTCAAGTGTTGACTTGGGAGAGGATCTCATTGCCAGTTGATGTGAAGCGATGAGCCAGATGATGAGCAGTGGCTGCAAAAGCTCAAATTAGCTCAGGGCAATTTCTGTGGGGATCCCTACTGAGCTTACACCACAGCTGCAGACAAAATATTCTGTGTACCAGCTTTTTTTTTCCACTATCATCTGCAACTTTCCCAAACCCAGCTGCTACAAGGCAGGCACATCACTTTTAAACACAGTTAACTGCTGGGGGCTACTATAATGGCATGAAACACCCAAAAACCATTTTTTAAATGTTGATGTGCAAGATCTGTGAATCTTTTCGATCTTAACTGATAAGCATCTGAATGCACAGTACTTCCCAAATGCAATTATGGAATCTGCATTTTGGGTGGTTGTTATTCCTGCATTAAATCATCATGCAGATATTAATCTATTGTATTCCAGGATCTGTCCAAGACACTGCAGCAGGCTCACCAACCAGCAGTGATGTCTGATTGCAAGTGAAAACAGAAAGAGTATCACTGCAGGAACAGTTTTTCTCCAAATGCTTCTAAACTTAGATTTAAGTAAGTCAACAAAGTAACCAGTGATCATACTTTAAATCTACTTTTTAAAGGCACAGGTAAGACTGTAATCAAACACTTACCTACACATTTACTGTTTAGAAAACTGCTAGGTATAGCCTAGGTCACAAACTATTAAAAAAAAAAAAAAAAAGAGACAGAAAAAGAAAGAAGAAAAAAGAGAAAGTCTTTGTTTCTAAAAGCAACACTTGAAATAGAAACTGAATCAGGTTGAAAGTAACAAAAATATTCACCCCACTGAACAGACTTGTCTTCCTTCCAACCAGAGCCATGTTACACTACTTTTAGTACACACTGTCAGAATAATCAGGTATGGCTACACAGCAAGACCATGTCGAGATCCCCACACAAGCTTGAAATGAAATGAGCTAGCTCTGCAGAAGCAGAATAGCCACAGTTTTGTGGCCTTCAATGCTATGCTGCTCCCAGGACTCAAGCTAACCAGGCTGCACTGTGGCATGCTGATGTACAAGCTAATTTGCTTTCCCATACAGTATTGTACTGCATAACATTGTTATACACAGAATCTTATGTATTCAATACATGCTTCATTTTTCCTTCAGTCATACCACAAAGCACCAATTTACATAGATTTATTATTCTCCTGGCGCCTGTGCACAACATAATTCAGTCCTGCCAGTTATGCAAGCAGAGGAGCACAGAGATCCCTTCTTGCCTTGGGGATTTTTAACAAATTGCTAGCACTGCACTACAAGGTTCACAGAGAGGTAAAAGCCTAAGCTGCACCAGTGAGTTCAAAGGACTCTACTCCCTACTACTACATGAAGTATCTTGTGTGCAGTAGTCAAAGATTTTCCAGATGTAACAAGGGGATATGCTTTAAAACATGGACTCAAATTTTACCTTAATAAAGACTAACTCTTAACAGGCTTTTCTACTTCACTCCTGTGCAGTATATGAACAGCATGAAAAGTACTGGGAGGGCATATTACAATGT
Organism: Lanius collurio; assembly: GCA_020086605.1. Classification (NCBI taxonomy): domain Eukaryota; kingdom Metazoa; phylum Chordata; class Aves; order Passeriformes; family Laniidae; genus Lanius; species Lanius collurio. Next base: position 3,765,121 of record JACBWW010000007.1, on the reverse strand, counting down.
CTGCAGAAAGGTTTGGTGTTGGTCTAACTGGTTTAAACTGTTGGTAAGGTCTTTGTGTCTTATAATGGAAAGCCTTCCTGTGTACCTACTTCACTCCTCTTGGCAAACTAAGCAGCACTACAGTAAAGCAAACAGCCAGGCCATTCACACACTCATGCGAGCCTTTGCAGAACTGCTGAAGTGTTTCAGCAGCATTGTTCACAGGACCGAAGCCGCCAGCAGACTGCAACACAAGCAACCAGCCTGGGTCTGGCACCCCAGCCCACCTCTCAAGCCCCCCTAAAGCCAGGTGCTGGCAGGATGCCCCCTGAACACACTGCAGTGCCCTTTGGCAAGTCAGCTCAACTCGGTTCGTGTTCTGATAAGCCACTGCATGTGTCTGTGCTGTGTCTCCTACCCAGAGTCACCGGCTCTTTTTCCCAGAGCATACCAGCTCCTCCGATATTCCAGATAACAGAAACAGTTTCCACTGCAAGGGCAAACCACCTTTGTCCTTTTAAAAGGTGGTGTTCTTTGTTTCCTGGCTTCTCTATCTCATAGTTGTACCATGTACCAGGTAAGTTTATTTTTATTTACATCTCCTCATCCAAGTACTATAGATGTTAATCAGTATATCACAGATGGCACAGCAAGCTGCAGGAGCCTTCAGTGTGACCTGGCACGATCATTCTTATTGCTGCTGAACCAGGTGTCCACTTATTTTATCCAGGGTCACTAACAGGTCCCACTATCCACCAACATTGCCTTCTGCCAGAGGTTACTGCTCCCAAGCCCGGGGGCAGAACACACATGTACAATTCCCTGGTGCCACATGAGGCCCTTATTCGTTAACTACCTGAACCATCAGATTCTGTGCATCGGCGATGGAATCCCACACACCTGCTGCTACTACAGCAACTTCTGCTACACAGACAGAAACAAAAGTCTGAGGGCACAGGAACACCTTAAACTGCTACAGTTGTGCCCTGGGTGAGCATATATCACTGCCACCTAAATCCACACCTCTGCTTGAGTTTGTCAGTGCACCTGTACCAGCCAAGTCTTATTGTAAAAACTTGTTTTAGGTCAACTGGTGAGTTCAGTAAGAATGTATGTTGTATCTGTTTTTGAGAAGGAAAAAAAAATACAACGTTCAGTATGAAGCTGTGTCAGGGAAGGTTTAGCTTAGAGAGGTTCTTCATCCAGAGAGTGATCAGGCACTGGAACAGGCTCTTCAGGGAAGTGGTCACAGCACCAGCCTGACAGACTTCAAGAAGCATTTGGACAATGTTCTCAGGCACATGGTGTGATTCTTGGGCTCTCCTGTGCAGGGCCAGAAGCTGGACTTGATAATCCTTTTGGTTTTTTTCCAGATCAGGATATTCTATGATCCCATGATATTCTTTTAGCAGAATGACACATTGTCCAGGTTTTTTCTCTACCACAAATACATTTCTTATGACAACCATTTCCCACTCATCCTTCTGATGGACCTTTCCTGGAAATACTTGTAAATACTGACTGTCACTTTCCACCCATTCAGTCAAACAAGGATATTTTTCCCCCTACATTCTCTCTCATAGAATTGTATCCAAATATATGCCATTGAAAAGTCCCTCTACAATATCTATTGAGGGGTATGGCGAGGGATAAAAAATTAGGAGCTGGGAATCAAGGTACAGTATTATCAGATCTATCTGAAGAAACACTCTTCCCTTCTTTGGATTCCTCATACAAAATACAGATACAACTGACACTCCTTAAATGCCAGAATTATTCACTCCCTAGTCAGAGGGTGCTTTCACACCCAAGCTTGGATTTCACAGAAACACAGAATCAATTAAATTGGAAAAGACTTCTGAGATCAAGTCCAACCTGTGACCAAACATCATCTTGTCAACTAGACCATGGCTCTGAGTGCCACATCAACTCTTTTCTTAAACACCTCCAGGGATGGTGATTCCACCACCTTCCTGGGCAGCCCATTCCAGTATCTAATCACCCTTTCTGTGAAGAAATGCCTCGCAATGTCCAACCTGAACCTACCCTGGTGCAGCTTGAGGCCAAGTCCTCTTGTCCTGTCCTGTCACTGGTTACCCGGGAGAAGAGGCTGACCCTCACTTTGCTTCCTTTCAGGTACTTGAAAAGAGTGATCAGATCACTCCTCAACCTCCTTCTCTCCAGGCTAAACAACCCCAGCTCCCTCAGCTGCTCCTCATAGGATATGCATTCTAGATGTTTCATGAGCTCCACTGCCTTTCTCTAGACATGTTATAGCACCCCAACGTCCTTCCTAAACTGAGGGTCACAGAACTGGACACAGTACCTGAGGTGTGGCCTCACCAGTGCTGAGTACAGGGGGACAGTCACTGCCCTGGTCCTGCTGGCCACACTATTGTTGAAACAGGCCAGGATGCCATTGGCCTTCTTGGCCACCTGGGCTCACTGTTAACTCATGTTCGGCTGGCTGTCAACCAGCACCAGGTCGTTTTCCTCCAGGCAGTTTTCCAAGCCACTCTTCTCCAGATCTGTAATGCTGCCTGGCGCGGTTGTGACCCAAGTGCAGCACCCAGCACCTGACCTTCTTGAATCTCATACTGTTGGGTCTTGCACCATTGATCCAGACTGTTCAGATACCTCTGCAGATCGTTCCTGCCGTCCAGCAGACAGACACTCCCACCCATTTTGTATGGAGCACGCAGTTAGTCAGCAAAGCTTTGACTTATCATTTGTCCTCGCCTGCTCTTAGGACTGTAGCGCTCAGGTCCACATCGCAGCCAGGTCAGTTCCTCACTGCTGCTTCCAGACGCTGCAGATTCTGTGTCCTGTAAAGAAGCTCAGAGCCAACCCCCGATACCTGTGAAGTCAGTTCAGGTAGCACCAGGACATGAAATTATTTACGTGCTCTGCGTGTGAAAAAATAAAGCTAAACAGAGCTGGAGGCACGTTAGTCCTTACGTTTGCCTTTTCAATAAATTGGTTATAAAAAATAAGTTAGATTTCACATTAAGAAAAGACGGGGTTTGCTTCTTCTGATACGTATCTTGGCATGGAGGTCTATATCGATGTATGCAGACACATACATACATACAGAGACACACAGACACAGACACACACAGACACGTACACAGACACACCCGCGGCTCCTCCCGCCGTCATGTAGTTTAAAAGTCCAGCCAAGAGGGGACCGAAGCCAGCGGCTCCCCCGGGGCTGGCGGCGGCAGCGCCGCCCGGGCTCCCACCCCTGGCCGCCGCCCTCCCCGAGCCGCGGCAGAGCCGGTACTCACAGAACCCGTTGGAGCCGGTGCTGGTGAACATGGCAGCGGCCCGGCCCGGGCGGCGGGCGCGGCTGGCGGAGCCCCCGAGGTCGGGCACCCCTGAGCAGCCGCGGCGGGCCGGGGCCGGGGAGCGCTAAGGCGGCCGCGATGGGCCAAACGCCGCCACCGGGAGACGGGGCGGCGCCCCCTGCCGGGCCCGCCGGGCGGACGGCACTTCGGTCTGCGTGTGTTACCTGTAATCACTCGGATCTTTATAAACGCGAGGAACTTCTTTCCGCTGGGGGTGGCAGAGCGCAGGAACAGACTGCCCAGGGAGGAATACATTCAAAACCCTGCTGGGCACATTCCTGTGTCACCTGCTCCGGATGACCTTGCCTTGGCAGGGGGGTTGGACCAAATGATCCCTAGAAGCCTCTTCCAGCCATTACTATTTTGTGATTTTGTGCTTCAACACGATTTAAATTTTATATTTGTCGGTGCCTCGAGGAAGCCTGAATCTTCACCCTTTGGAAAACTCTGGCCCTAGAGGCTCACCCTAATTTGTGAGTCCAGAAGGTAATTGTCTCATTAGGAGCCGTGGCTAAGCTGTCATTACAGCTAACGGAGACCGAGTCAATATAGACAGCGGAGTCTGGAGAGCTTTTCAGGTGGCCAGATGAAGGTGCCTGCTTTAGGATCAAATAAATTGCTCCCTAGGCTCCACCTAGGGACCGCATTGAACAGATCTCCTCGAGCTCTGATGGCACATCAGATACCAGCTCACTACCAGCATGGTAGGCGCCCAATACGAGGTGAGCCAAATTCCCAATTTCATAAGAGATGTGTTATGATAAGGCTGAAATTATTAGGGTACCAAATTTCACTGACAGTTTCAAGTCCTTGTAGAAATCAGACTTCACTGAAACAAGTTGTGCTAGGCATTCAAAAAGGTGACCGTGCACTGCAGCACAAGGTGTGTGTGCTTTGTGTTTGTGTGGTGATGAAACTGTGGGCCTCAAAGTCACACTTAGCTTACTACAGTACAAGACAAAACATGCCACTCTAGAACTGGAAAATGTGGCTTGTCATCTAGGTAACAATTTTTAAGTAGGCAACCAACAGTAAAAGCTTTTTAGTTGTTGTATATTCCATATTTTTTAATACACTATAAAAATGCATTTTAATATTTACATCCAAAAGCAACTTTTAACTAGCAGTCTGAAATGCTGAGTTCCTGAATCTGTAAACATAATCTCTTAAACACTGCCAAGGGGACATAAAAAGACCTTATGCTTTGGTCCACAAAGACTTCAGCTAAGTACAGCATATCAGCATGTATTTTTAAAATGGCCAATTTCCAGCACTAACTTCAGAATTCTGTTGCTCACTTGTCCTCTCTGTACAAGGCCTGCATCAGGCAGGTAGGATTGGGATTCACAATCTGCTCACAAAGCAGGAGGTATGTCTAAACCAGCCAGGAGAGCGAGACAAAGGGATAGCACATTGGAAATCCTGACTTATCCCAAGCTGAGGTTCCTTCCTCTGAAAAGAATCTAAATTGGATTCACAGCATGAAACCCTTCATGTACTTTGTGTCTTTGGCTATAGAAAACCAGCTTACTCTCTGCTGTTAAAGCACAGCTGGAAGAAATTATTTGCTACAGAAATTTTCCTTCTTTCTTTCAAATGCAAATGTCTCTGGCTGCTGTATGTTACATATGCAAACTGTGTCTTGCCAGTGCACTGCTGAATGCCTGTAACCACAGAAGTGACAGGCAACCTACTTTTCTAAGGAAAGTGAAGGTAAATAAGGAGGTGCAAAGCCTGCAAATCTTGCAATAGTTCCAGTGTGAAACATCTTTGGGGAAAGATTAGGTGCCTCCTGAAGCTTTAGGGATATAATGAGGTACTCATGGTTTAATTAATTACCATTTTGAACTTTTTTGACTAACCTCCACTTTAAGTAATTAAGCCTTTTTGTGGATCTGGCTTTACTATAGGTGAGGATAAAACCTGAAAACCTTTCCAGTATTGCCTGTGTGATAGGCTTAGGAATGTTGTGTCAGTGCTGAAGATAAAGATTGCTTTTATTTCTTTTCACAGTCTCACAGAATTGAGTGACAGAAGAATCATTAATTTAGAAGTTTACAGTCCTAAGAGCAAAGACCCAGTGTTTTTCTCTTTTATAGGCTGTTTTGAAGACTTCCCTAGATTGATGTACTACAAGGTAATCATATTAGAGGGATTCTCTTCTGCAACATCAGGCGCTGGAATTGGATTCAAGTCAGAATCACTGAACATACTGGAGACTTAGGCATGTATTCAACTGAATGAGGATGCATTTGGGCAAATATTTCAGGGCCATTTTGAAAGCAGCTCTGTGGACTTGTTATCATTGACAGATAACAGCAAAGATGAATGAGTAGCAATAGTTGGCAAGCTTCTCCCAATAACAAACCCAAACACTTGCAGATATGTCAATCCTGCTTGAATACAGGGAGCCGGCTCTCAATCTATTTGCCGCTATTTTATTAATGTCTACAAGTATATTACAGAGTCTGTGAAATATCTGATGATAAACACTTTGTTTTTAAAAAAAAAATTAAGTTGGTATTTCTGAGATTAGATCATATGAGATTCACTATGTATTTTTGAGAAAACTGCACACCCCTTGTTAATAATTATAGTTTCACATACTGATTGAATAGTAGAGGAAATGTAGTTTTTTGCCCTCAGATACAGTGCCAAGCAGAGAAGTATTTTTATCACAACACCATTGCTTTCAACTGGTAGCATGTCATAAGAATTAAGCAAATTATTTGCATTGTTTAAGTATACAGTGTTGATTACTTTGGAGTTAAATGAAATCATCAGTCCTCATGCTTGCCTTGGAATAGATCCCAGAATAGGATGGCTAGCACTTACCTACTAATCTACTCAGAACAAGCTTAGAAGGCTTTGACACTGCACAAATGTCAGCTTGAATATCTCCCACTTGATTATTACATCTATTTAGTGGGGTCAGTTTGGTATGGTCAAAATAAAGTTATTTAAATTTTCTGCTCTAAAGGAAATCCCAGGAGACTGGAATTTAGATTTCTAACCATTTCCTAACATGATCAGGTTCTTTTCTTCTCTGAACTTGTGATGTTTCTGAAGCAACTCTTAATTACTAATTAATCTCCAACAGTCTGATGCTCCCCTAGCATATAGAATGAAGGATAGCAGCAAAAGAATGGAAATGTAACACCTCGCTCAGGAATTTTCTGACTAAACTCAGTGCAAGTTAATGATTCTGCCGGTTAATTGTAAGTGGTCTGTGTTTCTTTGACCTCTAGGATTTCCATGGCATTCATAGCAGCACCTGCAGTTATTACAATTATCTGAAATATAAGACACCTGAAGAGAGGTTAATGCTAAACTTGATGCTTTCAGTAACTCCTCCCTAGAGTTTCTAACCCTGTGTTTAGTTAGAGAAGATGTTGAGGAATACAGCTGTGCAACATGCATACCTTGCAGAGGAGAGTTCAGCAGTAGTGAAGCTTGCATGGGACAGGAGGAAGGACAGAAGACTCACTGGGCTGAAATCAGATTGATTTGACCTGTACCTTTCCAATATTAGAGAATTACTCTCACTCCTTCAGAAGTGAACAAAACTTTATACTACAGCAGGCCTGCTGTCCTCTTAAACTGTAATGTGATCATTTTATTACATAGGTTTGGGATTTTTTACTGTAGCTAGAAGATATGCATCCTTTTCTAGCTTAGTTCTTTCCATACAGAGTTGGTGAGATTGCAGTTAGTAAGGAGCAATGGAGTGGCTGAAGGAGTATTGGGCTTTGTCAGTAATTTTTGCAATTGATTTTGCATCACACTAATATAAAAAATTTAGAATGCTCAAATATATTCCATTAGTTATTGTTCTAGCCATGAGATTTTTTTGCAAGTCTTAAAATGCTTGTTAAACCTGAACCACATGTCAATATCTGGTACCATGAAAGTGGGCAGCTATTGCTTCAATAACTCAAACATACCACTGACTTGTTTTTCAGCTGGACCCCCTGAGTGGTCTGCAATGACAGTGCAGTACCAGTTTAAGGTACTGGCTTATCTGGACATGAGCCACATATACTTTTACACTGCAAGTCTTAACCATAATGTCTCTTTTAACCATCAACCACACGACCCTAAGCACTGGCACCACGTGCATGCAGATGTTAGCATCTCTGTGTTCAAGGTGCAGCACCAAGCACTTGATCAGCAGCTTGGTCTCTAAGTACTTGTAAATCACTGCTTTAAAGGTAGTGTCACATTTCTTTTCAATAAATTTATTTCCCTGTCACATTTATTTTCAATTAATTTATTTCAGTGAAGACTGAGATCCTGAGAAAACAAGAACATATGGTAGGCATAACCAGGAACCCAATACAAATATTGGGAAAACAAGGTTAAGATAGAATATTGAAAACTCACAATCAACAATTAAGAAGCATAAGACTCAATCTGCCTATGTTCATGTTTTATTTCACTTAGATGAGACTTCTTGTGAGAATTAAAGATACACTGGTCCAGCTGCCCTTGGTTGAGCAGCTGTCACTGAATTTTAGATCATTCATTTGAAGGCCATTAATTTACTGCAAGGTAAATTGTGAAACATAGTAAGCATTAACAAAATGATAATGTTTAAACATAGTGCTCAGAAGACCCAATTAAGGAATCCATTAGGAGGGCAAATAATTATGTACAGCATTGCATAACACAATGAACTTGGCATATCTATGTTCTCTAATGCATGCAAGAGATCAAGCACTACTCATCTATTTCTGACTGAATTTATGTCAAAGAGTACCTCTGAGATCTGGGGCATATGCTAAATTACCCAAGATAACTATCAGTGATAGCAAAAACACTTGAGCCTTTAAGATGTGGAAAATTATTTGCTTTGCTCCACACAGGTACAACTGTGCTGAAATTGTCTATTCTGAAAATTAGATATTAGAAGATATTTATAGGGGTATTTAAAGGCCTTCCTTCTCCCTGATACGTACTCATATTTCTCAGATATCCTCATCCTCTTGCTTCACATCCATATTTGTAATGATATCTATCTCCACACAATGCAAAGATTATTAATCACCTCTGTTTGCCTACACTTGGAGGCAAATCTGTGTTTAAGGGAATTCCTGATGAGCCACATCATAATGTTATCAGGCCTGTAGCATAACACTGCTAAAAGATGAAAAAAAACAATAAAGCTTTAAGCTGATCTCATTATCTCATTTGTATTTGAGTTAAATTTGAACATGAAGGTATAGTCTTGTCTTTTTTTCACCTAATTACCCAAATCAGAAGTTTGTGTTCATATAATTCAGAAGTTTGTGTTCATATAATTTTATTGAAATACAATGATCTCTCAGAAGAACTTGCAAAAGATTAAAGGATGTTCACCCCAGAAATGTACTTGCACAATATTTGCAATAGAAATATGTACACCTAGAGGAATTAAGCATTTCCAGGTTTTCCTTTCTCCTCCATAAATGCTAGTAATGGCAAAGTCAGGTGTCAAAAAGCTTTAACATACAAAAGTGTAAAATTTTGCCCAGCTGTGTCTTTTAAACTGCCATCAGAAAACCAAATTGCTTTTCATTATCAGAAAGAGGAACTACTGTAAAAACAATCAGTATCTTGATAAATAATGTTTAAGTGCAGTGGGGCTATTAAAACCACAAAAAGTATGATTTATTACAATTATTCTTGATTCTATGATGTACTTTTTCCAGCATGGGCCATTATTTTTCTAGCATTGTTTGCTGCTACAGGCATTGTAATGCTAGGTAGATTTCTAAAACTAAAAATTGGATCTAGTCAGAGACTGAAATATAAAACTAATTAAATGAAAAAGTTTGCATTCTTACTATTCCTTCTCTCCACAGAGGAAGTATTTATTTTTTAACTTACTGAACACAGTTTAATATACTTAATATACTTTGTAAATACCTAGAGCACTTCATAAATTGGGGTACTACAAAAATCTGTGTTTGTGGGGCTAGTTGTAGTAGAAATCACTAACAGTGGCAAATAAATCTTTCCTGGCAGGATGACTCACTCAGATGACATTTTGGGCTCTTCCTCACCTCACCCAGGAGGTGGGACAGTGTCATTTTCCGGTCAGCTGGCATGACAGTGAGAGCAGTTTGCCACTGAGCTCCCAGGACAGACTTGACTGGGGTGTTAAACCAGAAAACAAGCACCAACATTCTGTGTCACCACAATTTTCCAAGTAAACCCCAAAATGCCTGGGTGATGAAGCTTCCAGGGGCTCTTTCCATACAGCCTTCAGCCTGGACAGACCAGCCTGGGCTGTGAGCCTCCCTGCTCCTGGATGGCTTGGTGGCTCCTCTGAAGCAAATGCATCTGCACTGAGGGAAAATGAGACAGCAATTGGGAATTCATTGCAAAACGAGGAACTGGGAGGCCCTATTTGAAGACGTGTGTAAAACACACCACCAGCCTTTTCTATTTTACACATGCTGGAGCTCTTGCCACACAGACTTCTCTGGGAGCACAGGCAACCAGCCATGCTGGGTGGCTGGAGCCCAGAAGTGTCCTACTGGCTCATATATTGATCTGGCAGCTGTGCTAAAGGTTGTGTCAAGGCCATTTTTGGCCCCTAAGAAATAGTTATGAAATACTGAGTCTGCTCAACCTAAAACTCAAGTGTATTGCTTTGTCCCTACTGTAAACGAAGTTAGCAAACTTTTCAAGTGGGAGAAAATTTAATCAGCAAAGTCAATTTACTCCTTTATATGTACCAGACATGCATTCACTGCAGCATTTGTTCCTTAAGTATGTTTTTGTTCTCTGAGTATTTATACTAGTAACTATATGTTTTCAACAGAAGTCAAGTTACACAGGTGACAAGAAAACGGTAGTACACATACTTTAAGAGTACTGGACAGGACACTGCAGTTGATTAATTTCATGTGTGAATGTATATTGTAAAGAAAGTTTTCTCAGCCTTTCTCCTGTGGTTTTGATTCCAGATTTCACTGCAGTTTGTCCTTCCACAACAGCATGGTTGAGGTCTCAATAAAAAATGATTTGAACTTATTGTCCAGTCAATATGAATAAGAACTGATATGTTTGTGTATACAGGAGAAGCAGCTCATAAGCTGAATTCAGCATCAATGATTTTGCTGGTGACATGTGCGTTTGGGGGCAAAAATTAAGTATTTTTATCCTAGGCTACCTCATACAAACTCCAGAAATTTTGCTTGTGTGTAAGTAAACTGCTTTCTTCTGAAGGTTGTTGTGTAGATAGACACCATTCCCAGGAAAAGCACCGATTTGGGACTTGAGTATCCCCATTTGATGCAACACTTGAGATGTGTCAGTACATTATGCTGTAAAACAGGAAAGAAAAAAAAAATGAAACAAAAAAGCGCATGTCAGCCCCAGGTGATTTATGGCCTGATTCACGGTGCCCTGAATTCATCAGCCAGAAGCCTGTTGTGTTTTCAGCAGACTTTGGCTCAGAAACTTCCAAACCGCAGACAGTGCAGCAGCAAGCTGGGGCAGATGGAAAGTGGCCGTCACAGCCGCGATGATTCAGGGAGCAGATGGGCGCGCTCCGGCTTTGTTTTGAGAGGGGAGAGGGAGGACACAGAGCTGACATGGAGTGGGAGGCCGCCTTTGCTCTACATGGATGGCGATGGCATGAATGGAGATACTAGGGCGACAACAAAAAGAGAGGAAGGGAGTGGTCTGAGGGGAAGGCTGCGTGGAATGTGCAGAATTAGCACAGGGTGGAGCAAGAGACAGGAGAAAAAAACAGAGGCACACTTGGGTTTATGCAATTTGGCAGGTCTTAACCCCTGACACAGGCGGAGGAGGAATCCATAAAAAGCTCTGAGGAGGAGAAGTGGTAAGGGGGATTGACAGGAAAGGTAACACCAATAAAATGGAACCCAGGTGGTCTGTGCAGGGTGGCATGATGATTTTAAAAAAGAGAAAGAAAAGATGAAAAAGAAAATGAGATAAAAGAAAATACTGAAAGAAGCATTGTTGAATTATCTTGATGAATTCTGGTTGCTTTGTATGTGGTAGCCTCTTTTTTTTTTCTGTGAGTTCACACAACAAAAAGGTTTTCTGAGCTGCACTGTCTAACTAGGGTGTTCAGTATCCTGAATAACTTGTACAAAAGAAGCACAAAAAGTCTCTTTCCTGTGTAAAATGCAAACATTATAAGACCTTCTGAGTGTGGGTGTAGGCAACACACAGCAGAACCCACCAAATAATGTGTAAGGTAGGTAACTTTCTTGGAGAGTACTTGCCAATAAATGTTTCATGTATGGACACACACAGAACCAAAATACACACAATCCATAATCTGCAAGCTAAACTAAGGAGGTGCTGGTACCCTGCTAAAGAGATTAGGTGACTGCTCCAGGAAAAAAACCCCACAATTTAAAAAGTAATTTTGTCTACTATTGGTACTTCTTTCACAGAAAGCACTTAATGAAAATCTGGGCTGATCAGTGACTAGCTCATGGTAATGGCTAAAAAGCCCTATCAGCAGCTTCAGCCTATGAGAATGAACCCTTCCCTTATATGTGCAGAAAATGGAAAGAGATCTAATTGTGCTTTGTTGGGAAAAAATCCTAATATAATTTAAAAGTCAGTTGTATAGACTTTGAACTGAAATTTGATGACTCACCAGTGTTTGTGTTTGGGTGATTACTACAAGCACTCTTAAGGAAGTTTCAAAATTCTTTGCAAATAAGAGGCTAATACTTTCTAGATCCAGGGAGGATGAAACTTGGCTTCTCTCTTCTTTTAAAGAAGCTGAAGGAAGAATATCAGTAAGTGGATCACTTAATTCAAGTGACATTGTGCAACCAGCTATGCTAAGAATGTAGGGTGGGGCCTGAGAAACACTATTGACGTGGAAAATTATAAAAGGTGTGTGTCTTTCATCACGTATTAAATTTCTTCATTTTGCCTTGCTGATATAGTAACAACAAAGATGATCTTCTCAGACATAGCCATAATTAACAAGACATTGGCCTGGATTCAAGATAAGAATGTTTTAGACTTTGAGAACAGAACTGAGATCCAAAGGACTAGTAGATTAGTCATTGCTGAATTAAGAACTTCAAGGTTTTAATTAGAGTGTGGAAAAAAAATCATATAGACTTTCACAGTGGGTAGAGGTAAAGGCAGAGTATTTACTCTTTCCTGGATTTTCACATCTAGGAGGTAAGCTGAATTCATGAGCAAAAAACCAGACAACATTGTCATAATCCAGGTGCTGATACTGTCTTGGTTAGACTGCAGCAATTAGGGTCCCTCTGTCAGCACCCCAGCTGGCTTTCCCACAGATCTGAGGAATGAAGGAGATTTGAATAGATAGATTTACAAATAATAATTTAGCCAAGAAAAAAAAAATACTGTTAGTATGTTTAAAAGGCACTCTAGATTTTGGCCTATTTGAGAAGATAATTAAACAACAGATGTTCCTGTCTCCTACAAAGCTTTCATGACCTGCCCCCTTAAATCACAGTGTACAAATGAGTGTCTTGGTTTTTATTCACAGTATGATAGCAAACGGGGTAGCCTGACTGACTCACTTCTAGGCCTAAGAGTCTTTGCCGACTGCTTTCATAATCAAACTGTCTTCAGACCCAACAGGGATTATTTAATCTCTTTCTTGCTGTGACAGTACTCATAATTTGACTAATTGGTTCCACATATTCCCACTGCCCAAGCATGAGGGAACTGGCTGCTATTATGGCTCTGTCACAGTTTCTTTGCACAGATAACCTGGTCTTTCAATCAGTCATGCTGCCTTATAGTAATAGGGAACCCTAACTAAATTGTGTGGGCTCAAAAGAATGAAAATGGAGGTGTGACCTCAGATGCTTATACCACTTAGAGCCACATAAATTTATGGGGCCAGATGGGATCCACCCACAGGCACTGAGGGCTTTGGCAGAACTTGTCACCAAACCATTTTCCATAATTTACCAGCAGCCCTGGCTCAGTGGAGAGGTCCTGATTGACTGGAAGTCAGCAAATGGGATGCCCTAATTACTAAATGTAACACAAGAAGGGCTGGAAGGAGGATCTGGGGAACTACAGGCCTGTTAGCCTGACCTTGGTGCTGGCCATCCTGAGTGCCATCATGAGCCAGTACAGAATTAATATTACTGTACTCCCTTGCTCCCCCTGCAGCAGGCTGTTACAATCTCTCTGGTGATGGCTGCCAGCACCACAGCACAGCTGGTAGAAGAAACATGTAGATTGGCTAAGAGGAAAAATTTCTCCACAGAAGGGCCTGTCAAGCATTGGGACATGCTGCCCAGGGAAATGGTTGAGTCACCATCCCTGGAGGTATTTAAAAGATGTGTAGACACGACATTTGGGGACATGGTGGACTTGGCAAGGCTGGGTTAATGGTTGGACTCCAGAATTTTAGAGCTTTTCTTCAACCTGAACCATTCTATGATTCTATGATTCTATGATTCTATGATTCTATGATTCTATGNACCTGAACCATTCTATGATTCTATGATTCTATGATTCTATGATTCTATGATTCTATGCTCTATGACTTAAGTGCCAGGGGCCAGATGCCTCATCCACTCTCTGCCTATGTCAAGTGACTTTTTTAAGGCTTCCTGTATGGAAACTCTTGTGCAAGAGCTATGAGACATAATTAGAGTTTAATAATTATTTAATATCTGCCCTCTGCATGGACTTTCCTATTTTACAAGAAAAGCTGTCTTGAGGTTTAGCATAACCTAACACAGAATAGCTTTTGCACACAAAATACCAGCAAGAGACTCAATGTTATCACTTGGTGCATAGCATCTTTCTTGCACTTGTTGTTTCAGGCTTTTCCTTCATGTAAACACATTTGACAGAATTTTTCATTACTTGTGCTCACCAACCAAGCTGGGAATAAGGCTGTGATGGTAAAGAGGCTGCTCTCCAGCACAAATTTACAAGTGGAAATCAAATGTGGGACTAAAGCGCTCACTGACCCAGTCCACCGTGACCTTCATCAATACTACTTCCAAGAGAAGTGTCACCTTACACAGGAGTCAGACACTGTGGTGCTGTCCTGCTCAGCTATTTCATGTCTCACACTATGACCCATGAATACAACACTCAGATGGGGTTATTTCCTGGGTCAACAGCTTGGATGACTTCTCCTTGTCTGTAAATACCGTGGCTAGATTATGTGCTGGTTGTACTTATTTCCTTTTCAGTTTTGGCTGTCCTTTGTGTAGACAACTACTCAAAAACTACGCAGAGGTAAAGGTTTGATTCTCCTCTCATGTTAAAGTGATTTCAGATATTGTTTTTATACGTGTGTGTGTACATATATGTATATACATGTATATACATATACTCACATGTATATGTTTTGCTCATCACAACTGACAGCCCTGGAGCAAAGAAATATTTGTCTGGAGAACATGTACGAACAAGCTGGTAGCAGCGTGTGTTTCAGGACCTGCTGTTGCCATTCTACCTTAGTACTGCAGGCACAACAAAATAAAAAAGCAGCCCAGATGTATTACATCATTCTGTAATTTTATTATGAGATTTAGTACCTTATGTGGTATTCTTTTATCTGAAATACAGATATTTTCAGAGAATCTTTACTTTTTTTTATTTCCAAAGAAAAAGCTTTGAGGCCTTGACATTGCAAACAAAGGTTTGAAAAATGTGATGGAGGTTTGCTCCAGAGAGTCAAAAAGAAAACACCAAAATTAATAAAAGGCACCTTATTATCTGTGGAGGCTTACTCATGTGTTTTGGAAAATGCAATTAGCAGTATTTTGTAGGGTCACCTCTGCCCTACTTCACCTATGCAAACTATCATACCAAAAATAATAATTATAAGCATTATTACTCTTATTTTGTAAAAGTAGCAATGCTCTTTCACTCAGACTAGCTATGCAATGGATAGAGCAATAGTCCTGTTTTGTTCTCTTTAAAATCTTGGGCAAACTGACAGTGAAGTTAAAACACAGCTAGCTGACACAGCTCTTCTTTGGGGAGATCAGAAGGAGTCAGAAAGAGCAGATCAGAAAGTGATTAATTTTAAGAAATTAATTGTGACTGTGTACATTCCAAATAGCCTAAAGTATGCAGAAACTCTGTGCTCAGACTTTATGTTCACTTCTCTAGGTATTGTGGGCAATATCATCTAGCCATCGTCTTGATGTGCACAGCTGACATCCTGCTTGCTGTATGCCCCTTCTTAAATGGAGACAGAGAGGCAAGAGCTCTTCAGAAACAATGAAGATCCCCATAGGGGCCATTCACTTAGGAGTTGAACTCAAGGATTCTTCTGGATCCTTTCCAACTCATAATATTCTATAATTCTTTCTGTGATTCTCTGAAGCAATTCGGTTTGGATAAAATATCAAAAGGATGAGGTATTTTTAAAATAAACCCACTAGCCCCACAGGATAAAATGACTGGAACAGAGAGTAGAATTGTTCAATGACAAGGAAAATAAAACAATACAGCAATTCTAATGAAACTGGCCAACAGTTTCCTTAATGTGTAAGCAGGATTGCTTTCAAAACAACCATTCTCTCCCCACCTGTCAAAATGAATTTCAGAGTTTAAAGTATCATATATTTGATATAGATCATTTTATGGATTAAAAACAATTTAGCTTCATCCATTCATTCCCTTGAACCAAAACCACTTTATTGCAGCTGAGGATTTGCCCTCTTCCTCCTCCAAAACTGAGAAAAGATACAGCTTCCTCTTATCACTTTATAAAAAAGAAATCTCACTTTAAAATGTATGAGTTTTTTTAAACAGTGTTAAAGTTCATTTTGTTTAAGAATGCAAATCTCTTTCCTGAACACAAATAAAATGTGCAGCTATAATTTTCCTTGCAACTAGTTCACCCTCATAGTTGTGGGTGATTAAATGGCTTTGCCACATTTGATTGGCAGAGAAGTAAGCACTTTTAAATATATTGTAATTGGGCTTTGGGGTTTTCTTTTTGTCTAGCCTTGTTAAAAGCTTAGTTACCTTTCTTGGAATTGACTTCATGAACACACTAACTAAATACTTCTCTCAGTTGTTCTGTTAAGCACAGCTAATTAATGCAGTGAAGTACAACTGAGTTAAGTAGGAGAATCACAGCTCATAAATAAAGATAAGAAAATTATAAGAGGTATGACTGATATGTATGTAATTACCTGCTTGGGAGGCAGCCTGATCTGGAAGAACCAGAAAAGATTTGTGAGACAGGAAATCCTGTGTCACAATCCTCATTCCGCCCATGACTAGTGCTGCCACAGGCAAGTTGCCCTGCCTCTCCTTCCCTGAAAGGCTGTCCCTCAGTGACAGTCACATAAGAATTTATTAATCAAATAGACAAAGCAGCTGAAACCCTCAAAGTGGGATTTTGGTACTTGTGAATATTAGAATCATGGAATAGTTCAGGCTGGAAGTGACATTAAAGATCATCAAGTTCCGACCTCCTGACAAGAGCAGGGACACCTGCTAGACCAGGTAGCTCAGAGTCCCATCCAGTCTGACCTTGAATACTCCCAGGGATGAGGCATCCACAACTTCTCTGGGTAGCCTGTTCCAGTGTCTCACCAGCCTCAGAGAGAAGAATTTCATTCTCAAATCTAATCTAAATCTACCCTTCTTCAGTATAAAGCCATTCACCTTTGCCCTATAACTACAGGCCCTTGTAAATAGTCCCTCTCCAGCTCTTTTGTACCCCTTTTTAGGTACTGGAAGGCCACTACACGATCTCCCCAGAGCCTTTTGTCCTCCAGGCTGAACAGCCCCAACTCTCTCAGCCTGTCTTCATAGAAAAGGTGTTCCAGCCATACGATTGCTTGTGTAGTACTCCTCTGTACTTGCTACACCTTTCTTATCTTGGGGACTGTCTCGGTTTGAGACAAGTTTAGGGGGAAACACTCTGTCAGGAACGTCTCCTCCCCAGAAGACAGTTTTCAGCATTCCCTCCTCCACTGATAGAAAGGGAATTTCCTCGGATGAAAGTGGAAAAAACCCCTATTTGTTTAACAAGCAGAGTGGCGGCAGACACAGAAAAAAAAATGAGTAATGTTAGATAATAAACCCCCTCGATGACGAGAAAGCTGGTGGATTCAGAGTTCCCTCTGTAGCTGGCTTGGCCCCTCCCGAGGGGCCGGGATGCGGCGTTTCCGCAGCCTCCCCGCCAGTCCACGGGGTCTGATGGTCTGGTTATGGGATCACAGCTGGGCCCAGCAGTTCCAGAGGAAAAAGAAGTTACCAGAGGATTTCGGTATGCAGTACGGGAAAATTTCTTGCCTCGCTAACAGATTAGCTAAAAGCAGGCAGGTGCTCCCTCGGCTCTGCAGCAGTGAGAACGCGGGGGAGTGTGTGAGTCCTTGAACACAAACCGCGCTGAAGAATTCGCTCGGCTCCCCTCCCCTTTCCCTCGGACCCACCTTAAAGCTGCGGGACCCATTTCTGGGCAATAAGCAGACAATATGGGAATACAGTATTATCATAAAATCACCCCAAGACAGAGACCCAGAGCTGGATGCAGCATACAAACTGGGATCTCACCAGAGCAGAATAGAGGGGCAGAGTCACCTCTCTCACCCTGCTGGCCATGCTGTTTTTGATGCAGCCCAGGATGTGGTTGGCCTTCCGGGCTACAAGCCCACATTGCCCATGTTGAGATTCTCATCCACCAGAACCCCCAAGTCCTTTTTCTCCACCCTGCTCCGTATTAAAGGAGTTACCCCAAATTTCCTTGCACCATTCTCCGTATCTCATCCAGAAGTGAGGAAATAGAAACTCCAGTGGTTACTCCTTGAAAGTTAAACAATTCTGATTTTTATTACTCTAAAGTAATGGATCATGAAGCAGATTGCAATAAAGGAATATTCATGGTAATGTGCATAATCCTGAAGAGAGTGTTGCCAAAGAGCTGTCAATAGCACAGAATCAAGATTTTATATGTCTTTCAACTATGAACAAGAAATCTGTGTCAATCCTCAAAAAAAAAAAAATTTAAAATTCAGGTCTCAGTATTGCTAATTAATAACCAATAAATCTATTTTTATTACTCTATGTTAATCCAGAATTTTACTCAAAAGCAGTGTTTATAAAATTGCCTGTTTTGTAACATTTCACTCCTACAATAGACAGAGGAAACAAAATCTGAAGATGGGGAAATCCGAGAGGAAGTAAACTGGAGGTTGAGTCAACACTGTAACCTTGCACTGCAAGGGAAGATGTAAAATCCTGAAATGCACCCATCTGCTTCAATGACCTTTGCTGGTTGCAATCCACGTGTATTTCGACATATGAGGGAGATTCCAGTCATTTCTACAGCATTCCTCAATATTCAAACCTTGCTGTGTGTGAGGTGTCTTACAAACACAGATGGAACATCTGTGTTTTCCCATGTAACAAAGCAACTACCAATCTGTAATACTGTTTATATTGTCTCATTTAGTAACACTTTGAGCAAGAACAAATCACCTTTCTAATCAGTTAAGGTTTAGTATGGACCAGGTGAGAGGATTCCTGTGTGAGCTCCTTCCAGGAGTCAGTGCACAGGTTTTAGGGCACAGAAGGAGGAGAAAAACCTTTTCAGGTTCCTCACAGCACAGTCTATAAATGCTTTCTCTTTTCAGTGTGTTTAATTCAGGGAAGATTTTTACTTCCACTCAATTAATCTAATTTATTTAGGCCAAGTCACCTTGCATACACACCAGACCATGGCATTGTGGCTTGTTTTGTCGCTCTAACTCTGTAACATCCATCTGCAAAGAGGTCTTGAACTTCCTGTTGGGGTGGATAACTGCACCTTTAGAAGGCTGGGATACAAATAGGTTGAACTCTCTCATAGTTTTCTGTTCTGAGTCATCATTGAGCAAACAAACACTACAGTGAAGAGAAGAAACCAAGAAAATGTCCGAGCAGGACAGAGAAGCTGCATTTGGTCCCTGCATGCTGAAAATTTCAGGAAATTTAGAGGATAAACAGGGACATTTTTGACCTTCATCTGTGAGGACAAATCAGGGAAGTGTCTGTAAAAAGTCAGGTTAATGAAAGCTATTTTGCCTTGTTACAAAATTTGTCTCACCCCAGGTACTTCAAAGATAATGACTGTAACAATACTACAGCTGCAGCAAAATGGAAACCAGCCAGGTCCTGGTTTTGTTTCTGGCAAGGAGCTGAAGTACTTTGTACCTTTGATACTGCTCCATGAAACCAGGGGAGTGAATCATGAAAGGGTATTACAGAATGTGAAAATGTAGGAGCTAAGCATTGAAAAAAACTTTTCATCAGAAGGTAGGTAAAGAAGGTAAAAGACAGGAGAAGGTTGACTGATCTCAGGCTGTTTTGAATAGTTGACTCAGATGAAGCAAGGCTATTTGGATCGGGAACATAAGATTGGAAAGCTGGAAGACTTGGGTTAAATGTTAACAAAACAACTAGAATTTGTGAAACAGAGGAAATTACCTAGCCCAGATGGACCATACAAGAGGAAGGACAAGAGCCTTCTACAGTTGCCAGACAAAAAGATTTCAGAGCTGTCCAGCAGATAAACTGAGAACCAGAAAGACAAGCACGGATCAAATTTCAAATCTTTTGGGGAAAAAAAAATTAAGGAGCCATACAAATTGTAACAAACAACATGAGCCAACACAATATCTGGCATCAGGATGGTGGCGTAAAATCTGCCCAGGATTACATCACTCTGCAAGAGCTTGCCAGCAGTAGCAGGTTGCTCACAGCAAGCTCTGAGGGATGACAGCAGCCCTGCTGGCTCACAGGAATGCTTTGTGCTGTACAGCGTGCCAAGGGAATGAATGAGTGAGCAAAGCAAGGGAGGAAAGAAGGAAGCATTGTTTGGAGAACAAATGGGATATTTGCACTCAGGTGTGCGAGCCAGTGTGATGCCAAAGGCCACTGGTACTCGGGAACATCTCCAGCAGTTAAAGGCTGGCAAGAGAAAAAATCTATTCCTGCCCTGGCTAGCTGGTTATCAATAAGAGGGATACACCACCTTAAGGAGAGTGGCCTGGCAGAGATTCAGCCAGGAATATAGGATGGTAGTGGCAAATCCAAAATCCCTCTCTGTGCAGCAAGGACTGCAACACTGAAGGGCTTTAAACTGGAGACTAGTGGCATGTCTATTGATTTTTGTTGTTCACTCTCTCTCCAGGTGAATTGGCCTGGGGAGACTACAGTAATGGTGATGTGCCCAAGCCCTCAGTGATAGTAATCAGCCAGGGCTGGGATTGCTGTGGACTTTACATGATCTCTGGCATTGCTCTGTGCAAGATGTGGCATTTCCTGTATTTCATAGCAGCAGGCAACTCTTGGGGACTGTCAGTAGAGAGGCTTCTGCACCTAAGTGGATAAAGTGCACAAGTCACACCTGCAATACTGCATTCAGCCAACCATGTGTGCACTGTGTGCCTGACCAGTGCAGGCACTGCAGTTCCATTCCCTGCAGCCACCCAGACTGGCTCTCCATCCCAAGGCACTCAGTTAGCCAGGCTCAGTCTTCATTCAGGCTGTGTAGACAAGCCACACATCCTACAAGGCAGTCATGAGTTCATGTGCACCCCAATAATGGAATCTGTGGAGAGCTTTTCCAAGACCCACAGTTATTGCAAGAAGAGCAAAATAACTATTTTGGAATTTTTTTTCTGACCACATCTGGATGTGGATATGACCAGCCCTGGCTTCTATCCTAGTGTTGCCTGAAACAAAACTATTTTTCCCATGAAGCCCTGTCTAAACTCATGCTATCACAAGTATGACAGCAAACATTTTAAAACACACTTATTTTCATTTCTTTGACATACCCTTGGACTCTGTTGTATCAGCTGCTGACAGAGTCAAGGACCTGACACCTGACTGGAGGTGGCCTTTCTTGCTCTTTTTTTCTTTTATATTTTTACTGTTTTACTCACCTACTAGTATCAGATGTGACTGTCTCAGCTGTGACTGGGACGGAAGTGGCATTGTAAATAACAGGATCCAGACCCCATAGCACTTTAAAGATCCAATTGCAACAAGCCAATATACAAGTAGTGACAAGTAGGAAACCATTGCAGCCTTTCAAGCATCAAAGCAGAGCTTTCACAAGGACTATCACCATTGTCAGCTATTTCATTCATACCTCTGAGTACCATCTTACAAAGAGTGTGCTGTAACAGCTCCTTCTCAAAGCTGCATGTTCAGCTTTAATGAGAAAAGGAAATGGTTGGCAGAAATAAAGTAATTGAACTGCCACAGTTATGGCAACCTTTAGAGCAGCTGAATCAATGAGGAGGGAAAAAGTGTATTAAGGGTAATGAAGACTTTCAAAAGGAAGACTGTCGCTGAGAAGGACAAGGTTAGAAAAGCACCATTAAAGCTAGATATAAGGGTATAAGCAAAGGCTTGGTCAGACTGAAAGAAATTATTTTCACAGAATTAGGCATATATTTAATTTTACTTCTAAACCAGCTTATGCTTAACTAGTTTTCCAGTACAAATAGTGCTTGTTCTTATCTCAGCACACGTCATCTGAAATTTTGTGTCAGCATCCACTGTATGTCAACCAACCTGGCTATGGAAAATTATTCTTTTAACAAAATCATTGTGCTTTTGATGCCAAGAGAAATTAAATAGAAGATATATTTTGCATATCTTTATATATTTATAGATGCCTACAGCACATCATCAGTAGGTAAGAGAATGTTTGAACAGCTAATTTATTTTATATTTGCAGATATAATATTAAGTCTGACTCTCTAGCAATTCTAATACCCAAACTTTGCAGCTTTTAGGATACTTACCATATTTTCAAACAAATACTTTCATTTCAAGGGAGCTTTTCAGAAGCACGATGCTTTTTATGGCAAGTAAAGCTGGTAACACGCTTAAGATAGACTTGAACAGTAATCAGATCACTGATTTTGATAGACATCACTGAACATTATATGATCTTTCATTAATTTATGTAATAACTTACAGGAGTTTATTTTTACATTTAATGTTAAAAACTGTGAGTTGAAGTCCTGTTAAGTATTTTATTTATTTATTAGAATCAGAACTAGTTACGACTAGAGGTAAGTAATTCTTTGACACTTTTGTTGAAAGCTTATTGACCATGAACTGTATCATATGAAGTCCTGTTTCATTTTACCAGCCAAACAATTGAGGTATGTGTAAAATACTTCAGAGCCTAATGTTACTAAACGGTACAAAATACGTCACCAATCCACAGGATTCTATTAATGCAAATACCGCCTTGAGTAACTTCCCTGACTTTCCCCCCCCCCTTCCTTTTTAAAAGCCCATGAAATCCAGGCCTGATCTAAGGATTCTCAAAGAATACATGCAAGGGTGTATTGTTCATGTGTATTTCTGAGTATAAAGCAGAAGAAAGTATATCCCATTGTGCATCTCCAAATGAAAAGTACAGAAAAAACCAATTTGAAGTGCCGAAGGAAATTACTACTTGGGATCAGATCACAATCTTATGTTTGTTTTGTAAGGAGCATGGGTTACAAGCACTGTGCTGACTTCCTTGACACAACTTCATCAAGCAGAGGACCTATCCTGTGATTTTGAAATTCATCTTGATTGTATGGTGTAAATATATCCTATCCATATCCCTGTCAAAGTTCCAGTTTCACACTTTTGTCCTCCTCAGGCTGCAGCTTGGGAGGGACTCTCACACAGGAGAGTGGAGGGGAGGAAAGTTAGATGTCTAAAAGGTGGATATCCATATCCATACCAGTTGCATCGTGCTTCCTTTGGCAATGGTGGTCAGAAAGGGACACCTCCAGAGAGCAGCTCGTCTCACTCTTAGTTGAAGCAGATGGAATGAACTGCCCTCTGGAGATAGTTGTTGCTGTCCTTTATCTGTATAGTGGGGTTTAGGCAACTGTTTAGGTGGTGAAGTGTGTGTACCCCAACTTCAATGTCTACATTGTTTTGAAAACATAACTGAGCCATTTAATCTGCTTAGGCCTTCACCACATGGAAGTCACATGCAAAGCCTCTGGTGGGATCCCAAGGTTACTGGAAATTTGCAGCTTCCTCAAGACTGCAGATGTATCTCTCCAGGACTCAGCCTAAACTCAAACAATATCACACCCCTTCTACACACACCTTGCCATAGCCAAGATGGTATCTGACTGTGCTGCTCTCAGGGTACTCTGATGGGGCATGATGAGGACATCTGCCAACTATCTGCCACCTGAAAAATAGCTTTATGATTATAAAAATCATAGGTTTAACAGGACTTGTTACCCATTTGTGTGAAGACAACTCACCTAGGCTGCAGTAGAAGCCAGTATCTGAAGTTCAGATTTTGCAGTATCCAACCACCAAAGTAGTTTCTCCTTAACATTTTTCACCAATACCCCCTGTCTGGCACAAGTGTCTCCTCCATGGGGTGCTGCAGACACAACTGACTTTTCCACATTAGAGTTTACACTGGCACTGCCACACCTGGAGATGACACAAGGTATGGCTTAAGGGAAACTCAGCCTATGGAAAGGCTACAGGGACTGGAGAGCTGTCTGGGAATGACATGCTGTGGTGGCAGCTGGGGGCTGTTTAATGCTGGGGGGAACAATATTGTGGGGCTGCCCTGGAGTGATGCTCACACTCGTGCTCAGGGAGCTGGCCGCTAGGTTTCATTAGCTCCTCTGGCTGCTGGAACAAAATATTCTCCTGTGTGGAAAGGCATGGTCTTGGTTTTCTAGGACACTAATTCTGCTCTTTAAATCAGAGTTTACTCCCTCTTTCCCAGTCTAAACCAATACAGACTTGCAGACAAGGGAAGAGTTAATTTTCAAAGCAGAGGTCACACAGGGCAGTAGTACTATAACCATTTACCTTGATTCACTGCAGCTTTATAATACCCATTGTGATGAACTTTAAAAAATGGACTTAATTCAGATTTCAAGTTCATTTTAACAGCAAGTAAAATGTTTGGCTTCCAAAACTTGCCTTTCAGTAGGCTGAATGTGTTTCCGTGCTAGCAGCTTCCAGGAAACTCTTAGGTTACAATTACAAGAAGTTAAAGCTGCAGCAGCAGGATTGTTAACTGGAAGTCAGAATTTCCTTTACACCATTCCTCTTATGCTTGGTCCTAAGGCTAGCTTAAATACTTTGTTTCTTTTCCTTTTCTGTTACATTGTTTTGGTATATTTGTGACTGAGGTTTTTTCTCTCTTTTTTTTTTCCCTCCTCCCTCTACCTGATCTTAACCTCTGACTGCTGGTTCTTGGTTCTTTCACCTTACACTGGGTTATCTATCTAAAGCAGCATTTTCAAACAATCCTTTCAGGTTATGGCACCATCTCTTTTAAATTTATTATGAACAGGTCTTGAATTCTTGAAACAGGTAAAAAATTTTTTTTTACTCCTTTCCAGGCTTCCTAATTACATGGCCAGTAATACATAAAAGAATGTAAGCAGGAAAGACAGTGGTAAAAACAATAAAAACAGGATTTGTTCTCGTGAGAGAAACTGAAATACATTCCATAAACTAAAGGAAGAGAAGAAAAGAAGATAATGTAAGTATTCAGTTGAAAGAGATCTTTCTTAAAATTATATTTTAGACAATTAAAAATTATGAGTGAAGATAACTACAGCATAATAGAAAGTCTAAAGAAAGTGAGGCATGATTTAATAAGTCTCAGCAAACAAGGAATCTAGAGATGATACTGCAGGACAGATGGTATCCCAAACAGATCTGTGCTCTGCAAACTTACATGACCTCTTTTCTTTAAATTAAGATGCAAGGAGATGACCCTGAGAAAGTGAGAAAGGACAGGGCTGGAATGCTGACAGAGCAAGCCACAGGGACAGAGGACAGTTTGATCTTCTCTGTCTATTATTTGAATGTAGATCTGAGAGATGATAAAGGCTAAAGACCCTGCCCAACACATTAGGGGTTTTTCTGAAAATAAATGCAAAGCTTGTTGAAAGCAGGAGCATTTTTATTTAGTGGAATTTTACTGTTATAGGATTGAGCAATAATACTGAAAAATGGAAACAAAATTTGTGTCAGAAGAAATGACAAGCACAAGGCTTTATGTTTGCTTACTTATATATGTAAAATATAAAAACAGCATATTTGTTTATATGGTTGCTTGCATCACAAATGTGAATTTTACATACAATGTGAGTTTTACATACACTGCTGCAGGTCCTGGAACGTGCCAGTAAATCTGTGGCCCTATGTGTCCTTACAGCTGCTTTTGTATTTGGAATATAAGCCATGCTAACTCCTGAAGGATTTACCAGTTTAGAGGACAGCTGCAAAGTGTTTAGGAGAGAACCTAAGGACATCATGGCTCCAAAATAAATCTGGGTTTGGCTGCTCCATCTTCTGACACGTGAGACTTCTCTACAAAGAAAAAGACTTCCGATGGAGGAGACAGAGCCTTCCAGGGATCTCCTGCAATTACTTCCCCACTCTACACCACAGGCTTTGAATGCTTCTTTCTGTGAATTTCTCTTGTCTAACAGAAGAAAAAAACATAGTATATTGGTGGATGAATGGCTGGAATATGAATTATTAAAAAGCAGCCAAAACATTCTAGCAGACGCACATTTTTCCGTGAGTTAAAAAAAAAAAAAAACAAAACCCAAACCCAAACAAAAATGTATTACTCACATTGCTTAATAGGCTTCTGGAAGGCTCTTAGGTTTTATGGTTGCTACAGATACTACTACATATAACAAGGCAGCTGTAGCTTTCAAATAGACAATAACCCAATCATTTTGTGGACAACTAATTTTGATCACACATGCAATTAAAATTAAATGCAAGGCCTGTTTAGTAGTTTTTGAGCGACAGAGGAGTGACATCTAAGTGATCTAATACTATATAGCAAGCAAGATCAGTTTTAAATGTAAATTTCTTTTCTGCTTGTTTGCCTGCTTGTTTGCTTTTTGTGAAACAATATACATATGTACGAAAAAGTACATCAGGAAAATCTAGGAAATCAAACCTAAAATGATCTTGTTCCTTTGTCCTTGCAAAAGAAGGCTGACAAATGCTCATGAGCTTCCATTCATCATGTTCCATAGGAAAATAGGAGACAGTGGAATCTGATTGACTCACTCACAGGGATCCTCCTCCCAGACCAAGGTGCTTAACAGCTAAACAAATTACTACTGTCCTTCTAAGAAATCTGAATTTTATCCTAAGTCACACTGATCACTGGTCACATTTGAAAGGTTTTGAATAATGATTTGAATTATTATCTTGATTAGGAGATGTTACTCTTAGGTACTATTGCACCAGGTTGAAAATTCAGTCCGTCATATAGTCCAGAACTGATTATGAAATATTTAACTTTCTTAGTATTTACATTTCTTAGAAAGATGTCTGACTTTTCCCCTTCTGTTCTGTACTAGTCATGATAATTCCAGCATTCCATTTTACAATTTTCTTATTTACACCACATCCACAAATTCATTCTTGCAGCTGTTCCTCATGTGATTATTTCTAGTAGTGTCACTGTGGTTCCCCATGTGAATAAGGCTTATTGTTGTGGTATACCATCATAGGCTACAAATATGCAAAAATTATAAAGGGATAGGAAACTTTCATACCCTTTAAATATTTTCTTTTGGTTTTGAATATGCACTGTTTTTTGGGTTTGCTGGGCTTTTTTGTTTTGTTTAATTTTGTTTTAAGATTGCCCTGCAGCTATTTAAAAGTTGCTTAAAAAAGTTTAAAACTGCTTCCACCAAATTACTTCAGGTAAGTCATCCACTGCAAGCAGTTAGCAAGCAATTTCAAAATCTGTCAAACCAAACCCTTAGCCAGTAGAAATTAGCAGTTGTGCAGTTATTTTTAATAGCTGTATGCTGTATTGAAATATAAATCTTGACAATAAATATTCTACAATAATTTTATTTTATGACAGTATACTGCATTTACTTATTTCAATGTTTCTTATTGTGACTATGTTTATTATAAACAACAGCCAGAAGAAGTGACAAGGATGAAAGCACAGGAACCAAACCCTAGCATTTAGGAGTATATATTTATACCAGAGAACAAGCTCCTAAACACACTACTTGAACAGACACTGGACAAGCATGCAATATACAAAAAAAATCTGTTTTCCTTTTCTTGTGAATAGCATATGGTGAAAACTGTTCCCTGGTGCTAGCAAGGATCTCTGCTGCATCAATTCCTCTGCCATGGAGGTAAGAACTGCAAGCTTCAGGACTTGCCTATAGTGTAAACAATCACAGACCAATCTCTTTAATGAATACTGCTCATATCCCATCATTTATTTCTCAGATCATGTCTTGGAACTGTACCTAAACTGACCTTGAAACAAGGAACACTTATCCAAATTCTTCAAGTATGATGAAGTTACCTACTGAGAATGGAAGAGGTGTGAGCTATGACAAATTAAGGGAATGAGCAGACAAGTCAATAATGGAGGATTTGTGGTTGTACAGACTACTTTGAATTACAGTGTCTGCAGGAGACCTTGTCAGTACTTTTATGTGTTAAGAGGTTATCAGCCATCTCCTCTGTGCTGCTCTTAGCTCAAAGGGGGTGGGGAATCACAAACTTTAACACTGCAAGAAATGTATTACTGATTTGTGTAGTAAGGGATGTAGTCTCGTAATAATAAATATTGCACATGAACACTGATCCTTCTGCAGTTTTAATGGAAACATCTCTGGCAACATCAAAGAAAGACTGATTACAGATAAGAAATCTGGGAATCGGCATATGGTCTGGCTTAGCTGGAAATCTCCATCCCTACTGAGAAGAGAAATCCTCTTCTAAAGGTTTCAACAATCCTTATGCTCATGATAAAAGAAAGACGTATCCCATGGTATGCTCTTAAGCAGCTGCTGGTGGTCATGGCATGACATGAAACATCTAAAAGCACACAGAAATCCTAAACAGCAGTTCAGGGAAAGCTGTGAAGGTAAATAAACATTTAAGACTGTGAAAGTTAAACTCTAAATATTTAAAAAATATCGCTACAAAAACATAATGCTAATCTATTTTTACTTTTGTTAAGTGTAGCCTTTATTAACTTGGTCCAGCAAAAACTATCTAAACTGAGTTTAGACAAACCAAAACAAACAAAATCAGAGCAGCCACTCAGAAGTCCTGCATCAATTTTCTATCAGGTTTAAAACTACACAGTTGTCATACTCCATTGAAAATAGAAAAACATTATGTGGAACTTGGTTCACATTGCATGACTAACTCTCCAAAAGATGTTAGCAAAACTCATGGGTAGATTGTTATAACTAATGCTGAAGAAGGAATACTATGCTAGAAGTCTGAAAGAAACTGATTGATTGATAAACTGAAAGAAGTGTCAGAATTTTCTTATGAGTCAGTAGAAAAGACAGAAAGTGAATTATTTTGTATCCTCGTGAACTTGTAGAGGAATTTATTTATATAGAACTACAGTTATCCTGGTTGGAGTTCAGCCAGCTCATGGGAGGTAACATCACCTCCACTTTTAAGGAGAAAAGAAGCTACATTTATACCCTGCATCAGTGCAGAGAAACACTTAGTTTGCTTATACTAATTCTGTAATACCTCTGCTGAACATGAGAAATAAAATTGGAAAAATGAGCTTTTAAAATTGCACATGAATGGGTAGAAAGATCACGGAATATTTACTTGGTCCTTCCTCAAGTTTCTATTGGCAGGGTTACAAGAACTAAGCCTAAAACAGAGTTATACTGCAATTAATGACATCATTCTGCAAAGCAGGCAATGGATGTAGTTTGAAGAGCAGTAACATGCTGGAAATTACAGCGAAACTTCCACTAAATGTTCCTTCCTTTCTCCTCATGATATAGCCAGATTTCCAGGTAAGGAATAAACCAGAATAATTTTTGCATTTCCATTTATGAGCAGCAGAAACATTTTTTACTAATATAGTCAAGGGGAACAATCTCAAAGTTATTTACAGTATATCTGCTCAGTGGAAATACATGTTTATTCTACCTTACACTGAGTAGATGTTTTTAGGCATTTGAAGTTAGGATGAACTTTCTAGACTTGGGGAAACCATCTGCTAAAAAAATGGTGTTATCTTAAAAAGGCATATTATGGATTTAATGGGGGAGAAGAAATCAGTGTTGTATAATCAAAATAATTTTTAATTGCTTGTGCCTTTCTGTACATAAACTTTGGAACGCTCTTATGTCCCACTGCAGGCAGTGGGGAAAAACTAAATGCTGCTATTCAGAAATATCTGTGTGGACTGCTTGTATAATATTTGGAAGGGTAGATTAGCTGTATCTGGGACAAAGTCAGTCTCAGCCAGATGCAGCAAAAACACTCCATTATTCTTTTCAGGCTTTGGGAGAATTTTAAAAAGAAGTTCAAATGAACCTACTCCAGCACATCATTGAATGGGTTAGTATGTGTTAAGATGCTAAAAAAGCTATTTACCAGCAGTATTGTCTAACTTTCACCAGTATAGAGAACTAGTAACTCATTTTAAATTACTGCAAAATGCTATCAAAATGTAGCTTTTTTACGCTTCTGCCTTTTAGACCACCAAAAAGAAGAACCAAAAAAAATCTCCTCACATCTTCTCTGGATTTTAAGATCCATTTTTAAGTTGTGTATTATTTGTAGAACCTCCAGACTGTTTGCTTAGCTAATATTTAGTCAGTACACCTTTGCTTCCTCTGATCTTTCAGCACCTACCGTGGCCATATCAGAGAATAATCTGAGCTGGAAGGGACCCGCAAGGACCATCAAGTCCAACTCCTGGCTCTGCACAGGGCATCCCCAAGAATCATACCATGGGCCTGAGAGCACTGTCCAAGTACTTGAACTCAGACCGAGTTGGTGCTGTGACCACATCCCTGGGGAGCCTGTTCCAGTGCCCGACCACCCTGTGGGTGAAAAACCTTTTCCCTGATATCTAATATAAACTTCCCCTGACTCAGCTTCAAGCTGTTTCCCCAAGTCCTGTCACTGGTCACAAGAGTGAAGAGATCAGTACTTTCAGTGGCCTTTGGCTCAACAGCTCTTTCCCTGACTGAGGGGATTTTCAGGCCAGAAAGGTTATGATAATCATGAGCTCCACAGCAACAAAAGCCAAGAAATTCTATAATGTGAGCTTTGCTTTGAGTTCATAACTTGAGGGATGACTTAGATCACAGGATTTAGAAAAGCTATTGAATCTTAATTTAGAAATTGGGAAATAGAGCTTAGTGGGTCCTTAGGGATAATACCAAATAACTCCTTTTGCGGCTAAAAGAGAAGGATCTTACTCCAAATGAGTATAATTTCACTTGCCATTTATTGGTTCTCACTGTCATCTTAGCTGACAGATTAGAGAGACTTTTAGTATTTGAAATTCTCTTGCAAATCCAAGTACATTATGATTGAGGGTTTGTATAAGCTAGACAGGTGCTTCTTCTTTCTCTCACTGCAAGATAGATTTTCCTGGCTTTTCCAGTTTGTCAATTATTTGTGTTAAAACACAATAACACAATTTCAGTAAAAGTTTGATGAATGCCATATATAACATCATCATTATTACTTCTTAATATTCCTCCACCTTTAAATCCGAAGTTTGTACCGTAAGTATGAGTCTTTTTGAGTTCTTCATAACTGCACTGTAACACCTCTATAATTTGACTTTAAAATATTATTTGTACTTAGATGCCTTTTCTCCCTATAAATATTTATAGCTGCATCTTTTTTTTTTCTGTTGTTCAGATAAAGCTATGTTGCAAGTTTTGTATAAAAATATTTTTGAATAGAATATTAGCATTCAATAGAATATATCATAATGTCTTCATAGAAACTCATAACCATAACAGTGACCCTTGCCAGGTAAAATACTAATCCCCTTAAGCAACAGGCCTAAATTTCAGCAAATCATGTTGATATTAGAAACTCAATAATTCTTTAATTCGTACATAGCATTCTTACTTTTGACTTTTATGATTTTGCCAAAAATTCTCATCATGTTACTTTAGCTCCAAACCCCCTTTGCTTTACATTTCTAATGGACATCAAATCAGTTTCTCTTCTTCATTTCTGGAACAAACACAGGTTGATTACTACCATGAATGATTTAGAATCCCATAAAAGTCTCTGCCATTACTTAGTTGGTCTTGAGAGTTTAAATGTTTTAACCTTTACAGGTTGCTATTTAGCATTCTTACTAAGTACTGATTGAATAAAACACTTGCAATTACATCCATGAAGTATTACTGCATTATCCAAGTTTCTGTTAAAAAATAAATGCTTTTATTCATTGGCATTGTTACTGAAAGTTGTGTATTTCAAAGTAGCAGGCAAACCATGCCATTGTCTAGATTTGTTTCTTTCTTGATCCTGATGTTTTAAAAAATTTATTCCCCTTGCCCTTTGGGCAATGATCCAAGACTTTTCATTCCTATATTTAGCTACTATTAGTCATTCTCATTGTTTCACAACTGTAATTTACCATTTCTGCTTATTAGCCTTCATATTTTTCCTTTTGTTTTATACACAGAATTGTCACTTTCTTTTTCTTTCGTTAGCTGAATGTGTTTGGCTGAAAAGAAACCGATGTCATATCCTCATTTTTTGGGTATCCTTTGTGGTTTTCTGAAGTAAGCTATAATTTACCTATTTTTTCTCGATATCTCTATGTATACAGGTGTCATTCAGAATTTTTTCAGACTTGGAACACTGTCTCTGTTCCAAAAAAATGCATAATATACATGGGAAATATTTATAGATAACAAACATGGTTAAATTAAGCAAACATAGTTAAATTATGCCATTTTACATTCAGGCAACCATTAAAATCTATAGATTAGACTATTTTCATTTTGGTCAGAATTGTCAGAATTTAAAGCACCTGAGAGCTCTGAAAATAACAAATTATTTAATTTTAGTAAACAATAATCTATTATTTATATAAAATCTAGGGCATGCTTACTTGTGGTGATTTGAGATCTAGACATATCCTATACTGAGATTGAGATATAAAAATTAAAAGGACGATTGTAAGATAGCTCATTCTAGCTAAAAGTTTACATAGCTGCTCATCTAGTTCCGTATTCAGGTAATCTGTCTCATCAGTATGCAATTTTCTGATTTATCAGCCTAAACATTGACTCATAAACACACCAGGTCTCGGATTTGTGAAAAGAGAAACTCTAGTGATCTTTAGTGGGCCTGACAAGTCACTCTCTGAACATTACGCCTTTCTTCAGGTATAAACTATTTTGAACACTCAAATTGTGAGAGATATCCTACTAAGAAATCCCTGCTTGTGTATTTGAATAAATGAGCCTTTGATGCAGGTCTGCAGAGTATCTGTAGGAAAGATCCTTCAAGGACAAAAACTCTGGGTAAGATACAAATTTGTGCGTTTGAACGTTTTTTATCCTCTGTCTTTTTGGAGGAATTACCTCAATTACTTGGAATCTTATTAGTTACAGATGTATCTGTGAAGCATCCAAAAAAGGAGGCCGTTTATCCAGCAGGCATTTCGTGAGTATGTATGCTCAGACACAAACACTTTGTGCTGGTTTTTTTTCCACCTGAAAGTCCCCTTACCCTTTGTCCACAGCAGGACTCAGTCCCTCCCTCCCTCCATCAGTGGTAAGTTGCATATTCAGCATAGAGAAGTGTTGTTAGTTTATATAAAAAGGTGCTTAAGAAGATAAAGGTGCACAAGCCCTAATGCTCTCAAATGCTCCAGGCATTTAAATGTGTCTAATGCCTGCATACCTTCCAGCAGTGCTGCTAGCCAGGCTCTCAGCGGGAATTCACAGTAATTAAGCATGCTAGAGGCAACCACACTTTTAGAGAATCACAGAATCAAATTCTTAAGAGTTGGAAAGGACCTCTGAAGATCATCTAATTCAGCCCTCCTGCCAAGGCAGGGTCACCTGCAGCAGGTGACCTCCCTCCGCAGCCTGTTTCAGTGGTCTGACACACTCAGTGGAAAGAAGTTCCTCCTCATCTTGAGGTGGAAACTCTTGTGTATATGGCCACTGCTTCTCATCCTGTCGCTGAAGAGTCTGGCCCTATCCTCTTGACACTTGCCTTTGAGATATTAATATGTGTTGATGAGATCCCCTTGCAGTCTTTTCTTCTGTAGACTAAACAGGCCAAGCTCCCTCATTCTCTCCTCCTAAGAAATGCTCCAGACCCACACCTTTGTGGACCTTACTCACATAAGAACACATGCAACTTTACCTACAAATAGATACTATTTGTGAGGATAAAAAAGTAAAAAGGAAAACCTCAGAAAAAAAGTTGGATGCATGAGCAGTGCACACACTCATTCCACACTGTGGGTGCTGCAGCTCCTTTCCCAAGGTTTTGGACTCTTTCACTTATACAGCCCCAGTGCATGTGCATGTGTGTCTACAGGTATAGAATCCTGTAATGGACAAGGTTGAAAGTGACCACAATGGGACATCTGGTCCAATCTCCCTGCTCAAGCAGGTTCATCCCAGAGCACATGACATAGGATTGTGTCCAGGTGGATCTTGAATATCTCCAGCGAGGGAGAATCCTCAATCTCTCTGAGCAACCTTTTCCAGTACTCGGTCACTCACACAGTAAAGAGGTTCTTCCTTATATTCAAGTGGAACTTCCTGAGCATCAGTCTCTGCCCTTTGCCTCTTGTCCTGTTGCTCAGCACCACCGAGCAGAGTCTGGCTCCATCCTTTTGGCACGGTCCTGTCTCAGTCTTCTCTTCTCGAGGCTGAACAGGCCCAGCTCCCTCAGCCTTTTCTCATAAGAGAGATGCTCCAATCCCTCATCATCTTTTTTCCACGCCGCTGGACCCATTCCAAGACTCTCTTGTACTGTACTGGACACAGCACTCCAGATGTGGCTTCACCAAGGCTGAGTAGAGGGACAGAATCACTCCCTCCCCTATGCAGCTACAACCAGGAGCAGCAGCCCCAGAGACACAGCGCAGCCAGGCACAGCCTGGCCGTGGTACCCCAACCAAGCCGCCGCCGCGGCCGCCACTCCCGCCCGGGGCGGGCCCGCTCTGCAGGCGGGAACTTCCGGCTGCGGCCGGCCCCGCCCCACCGCGGCCCCGGGCCCGCCCGGGCCAATGAGAGCGCGGAGCCGCAGCCGGGCAGGTAACCCGATGCCCAATCAGAGCGGCGCTGCGGGAACAGGTGGGCACGGCCAGGCCCCGCCCCCCGCCCCGCTGGCGGCCGCGCCAATCGGGGCAGGGAGGGAAGCAGGGAAGGAGGGAGGGAAGCGAGGAGGGAGGGGCTGCCCGCGGCACCCGGCGGCGGCGGGGCTGCGCTCCCTGCCCGCCCCTCGACGGTCACCCCCGGCTGTCCGTCCGTCCGTCCGCCCGGCGGCCGCGCCGGGAGGGCAGCGGCGGCCCCGCGCCGAGGGAGGGAGCGCGGAGGCAGCAGCCATGGCACTCGTGGCTCCGGAGACTCGGAAGTTCACGCGGGCGCTGAGCAAGCCCGGCACGGCGGCCGAGCTGCGGCAGAGCGTCTCCGAGGTGGTGCGCGGCTCCGTCCTCCTGGTGAGTGCGGCGGCGGCGGCCCGGGCGAGGCTCCGGCCCCGGGCCTCGCGGGGCTGCGACGATGGCCCCGGAGAAGGAGACGGGCCCTTTGATCCCTGCCGGGCTGTCACGGCGGCGGCACGGGCTTTGATCCCTCGCGGGCATGCGGCTCCTCGGCCGCCCCGGCGGCTGCTGCGGCGGGGCGAGGTGCGGTGCAGCCGCAGGCGGGGCGGGCACGCTCCCGGCCGCGGGGGGAGCGCGCCCGGCGTGGGATGCGGCGCCCGGCGGGCACGGCTGGGCGCTCACGCCCGCTGCCTGCAAACTCTTCACTTGTGGAGCGAGCAGCTGGCGGCCGGCCTGCCGGGACCGAACCGCTTTCGCGTGTGTCGAAATAGCGGTGCAAAAGTGATTCTTCATCTTGTTACTGCTCTGCTCTCTTTACAACTAAGATGCAGTTTTTGGTTACGTCCTGCGGAATGGAAGATGAGCGCTGGCAAGCGTAGCAGGAATGTTTTAGGGTGTTGTTTATCCCGGCTGTCCTGTACCGTGCTAGCACATGGTTGCTGCTCTCTCCGGTGCACAGTTGGGCGCATTCATTTAATTTAAACTGCTGAAAGTAGATTTGTGTAAACAGGTGTATAAACGAGGTGTTTTAGTCTAGAGAAGGCCGAGGGGGGTTCTAATCAGTGCATATAAATACCTCCAAGGCAGGTGTCAAGAGGATGGTGGCAAACTCTTTTCAGTGGTGCTCAGCAAAGCAAAAGGACAAGGAGCAATTGCCATAAACATAAGAATTTCCCCCTCCAGATGCGGAAGAACCTCTTTCCATTGAGGGTGGCAGACCACTGGAACAGACTTCCCAGGGAGGTCATGGAGTTTCCTTCTCTGGAGACATTCAAAACCCACCTGGATATGTTCCTGTGTCACCTGCCCCAGGTGACCCTGTCTCGGCAGGGTGTTTGGACTACATGATCTCCAGAAGTCCTTTCCAACCCTAACAATTCTGTGATTCTGTTAGATGCTGTACTGAGGCAGCAGGTGATGACATCTTAAACAGCCTCAGTAAGACTTTTCAGGGCTTCTCTCCTGGGACTCTTATTCATGGTATGCATTTGTTTTCCTTGTGGTTTTGTTATCTCCAAGGGGAGTGTTTCAGTAAGCATTTATCTCTGTGTAAGTGAAGAAGTTTTGGTACTGGGATTCCTGATACTGGAAGCTGATCTGTCCTTTGTTCTTTGCTCTTGCTAATACTAAATATAATCTTGTTTAACTTTTTTAATCCTCCCGTTGGGACACTGTCTTGTCATAGCTGTGTGTTGTGAGAGTAACAAATGCTGTAGCTGTGACTGAAAGACAAATACCTTTCTTTTAAAAAACTCACTCTAAAATTAAATTGCTCTTCACTTATCTATGGGTCACAGAACTTATAAAAGACCTAATATGCATAGTTTGGAGTTTGCCTGGATACTGACAGCTTTCTACAAGGTGTCAACATGTATACAAGGAGTGAACATCCAAAATGTGCTAACGCTTCTCCAGGGATCAAGTACTTATTGGGAACTGTGGAAGAAGAGTATATATATTTTAAAATATTTTTTGTTTTGAGGGAGCACAAAAGAAATTTAGGTATTTTTATGATGTAAGTATTTCTTTTGCAGTAGTCTACAACCCTGCCATTCCCTCCTCCACCTTTAGAAGGTTTTTCCTTAGTTCACTTATGACTAGTGTCAAGGACTTGGAAAATATTTATATGCATCTTTAATTAATTCAGGTTGACCAAACACATAATAGGGTGATAGGCACTAATATATCAGGTGTTTTTATGCTGTCACAACAGCATATTCTGCAGAATTTGATGGAGATTAAAGAAGTGATGGTGCAAAATGGTGTACTGTCTTGATCTTATTCTGGCTAAGGTCTTCATCAGTATTTTAGAAAGCAAAAGTAGTGACTTAACATTTATGTCAGGTTTTTGATCCTTTTATGTTAGCTTGATGCATGAAGTTGGATCCCTGTATCTCTCACATATAGTCTTGTCCCGAGGTTCACTTTCCTATTTCAGCCATATTTTGCCCTTTCTGCTATGTTTTTCTGACTATCATGAATGCTGTTAACTTTATCACTGAACTTCAATGTTCCTGTGCACACACTGTTTAAATAAAAGGCTAGTAATTGCAGGTTTACATTTACATTTTCTTCTTCCTGTTAATATACCGTAACTCTTTTTGTTGAACATTGATGTTTGGAATGAAATAGTACTTTTTAAAAGGAGGAATTTAGGTGGGATAGTATTGTTCTTTGCTATAAAAGTCTTTTAAAAAATATTTGCATCTGTAAGTTTGACTGGTTGACCTGTTTCTTAGCTGTTGGAGTTTCTGGGTTTTGTTATGTGAAAAATCTCTTAGGCTGACCTGGTGAAAACAGAAGTCTTACCAGTATTATAGTAGTTGTGGAATTCTCTGTTCAAATGTGGGGCTTTGAAGTAAAGGAGACCCACTTTCCTTCCAAAGCTGCCTCTCAAAGCTCTTTGGTATAGCACTTTCCCAGGATTTTTTCAACTGGGTTGTCAACAAAATGTCTTGCTTAAAACATAGTTCAGCGTTGGTAACTAAAGGGATCTTACTGTCATCACTTGCTCAGGAGCAAGTGCTGAGGTTTTCCAGTACTGAAAAACTACTGGAGGTGTTTGCCATTGACTAGTTTTGCTGTGTAGAATCTAGAGGTAGGAAAGAATAAATTCAAACTAGTGGTTCATGGTGAGTGATCTGTCCAGATCTTTACAACCAGCTATTGCTTTGGATTGTACATCTCTGCAGCAGAATGTACTGCACAGTGATGCAGATCATCCAGTCATTTTTTGCACTAGCAGATAAATGTGAACAATGAATGTCTCTGAGCTTCAGTAGATTCTATAAGTTGCTATTGTGGCTACTGTTTAACAGTTCCATCCATTTTTACAATCAACAATGTATGGCTAGATTAAAAAGGCAAAAAAAAAAAAAAGCTTTGCCTATCTTTAAATGAGGTTTATTAGATCACATTGCTAAAATATGCTCTTCTTCCCCCCGTTTTATTAATGTCCTTGAGATTATATTGATGAAAGAGAACTGAAAACAGCATGGCAGTAGGATAGTATGGTATATCTTAAATTTTCAGTTTGCTTTTCATTGGATCTAAAAGTCAGAGACTTTCAGCCAGATGACAGACTAAGTAACTTGACTGTATAGTAAAAAAACATGAAGCAGATGTGGTTTGCCAAGCTAGTTTTCCTCACAGAATGAAGCAAGCTCTCTTGTCAGCATTTGACATCTCATACGTTTTCTCTGCTAGATGTAGTTTGCTGAACCAACAAGTACAATTTGGTTGGCTGAAATGAAATCTTATCATTTGGCAATCAGCTTTTCACTGTGTTGTAAGGCATGTCATGTATTTCTTGATTATTTGGATTCATTTTATACTATTTTCTGCTTGACAGTAGCATCTTTGCTGAATATCCTCTTGTGCATTGTTGATGTTGTTTTGACTTCAGACTTGTCATGTGACTTAATTTGATGCCTCTGGCCACCCAAATACATTTATGTCTGAGAGGGAAGATTATGGGGATGACAAGTGTGTCTTTTAAACCAGCAATCTTGCCAAGAGCAGTTTTCAATGCAGTTTTAGTATTATGCATAATTGGAAGTGAAGTCTTTAAGTGATGATGAGTTACTCAAAGCATGTTGCATACAGATCAGTGTCTTGTTCAATGGTATGTTAATGATAACTTTTCTCAGTGACAAAATTACTCTATATTAGGGTTAGTTATAGTAATACCTATATTAGAGCTGACATTTAAGGATAATAATCAATTAAAATAATGTTTGGCATATGAAATTTGGTCTGCTTTTGCCTGGCTGTCAGTAAAATGCCTTTATCAAATATGCAGATAATGAAAATGTTTAAATATGCCAAATAATGCAGCAAAAGTTGTTTCTTCCATGTCAAAATTAATATTGTACAGAATGAACTTGTGATATGGGAAAATAGGATGAAATCCTAGTGATTCCCAAATTGCTCTATACAATTCCTCTTTTTCATATGGATATGTAAAATAGATTTTGATTATTTGAAGGCTAGAACTGTATCTTGAGACAGTCCTGGGCTTTATTCATTAAGTTCAGATACCTGGTGGAGCTCTTGAGTTGTAAAAGTCTTAGAGAAATTCAGCTTTTCAGACATGGAAGGAAATCAGTATATCACAAAGGCAGTGCTTGGATCTCCTACTCCAACTCCTCTTTGATCTCAAATTCACTGGTATTCTTTCTTTTCTTTATAAGAAAACTGATGTCAACTCTGTCTTTCCAGTCCTGACCTCTGCTTTCTGTGGATCTCCATAAGAAAAGATGGAGAGGTGCATTCTATACTGTATTATTGCCATTTGTTTCTCCAGAAATAGTGGGAGGATTAGGTAGTATTTATTTTGGGTTAGCATTTTCCTTTCTGATTCCTTTATCATTTTATATGCCCTGTGCACAGAGGGCTTGTGTGCTTCTCTTCAAAGCAGCTTCTCAGTATATGATGAACCGAGTATTTGGGTCCTCATTAACTGCCAGATTTCAGTTGTATTGTGGGTCTTGAAAAGAGAGGGTTGATGGCTTCCTTTAGGAAAGTAGGAATTCAAAAGTGGTATGTAGTGGTGAAGGGATCAGGGAGGACTGGAGTCTTACAGAGCTGATGGGTACAGAAAAGCTGGAAACATGGATAAAGCTTGAGCTTTCTGTAAATGGCACGTGAAATTGTATACATAAGGAAATTGGAAGAAGCAAATTGTTATGAACGAAAGAGTGAAAACAGGGAGATGAGAACTGATACTCAAGGTTTTAAAGAAAAATTGTTGCTGGCTATGAACATCGCCATAACATATTTCATCTTGTAGGAACGCGCTAAAAACGGCAATGCTAATTCAGTCACTCTGAACTATTGAACTGTCTTTACTTGAGGGAAAAAGCCTAGTACTCGACCCTAAGAAGTTATTTTAGTTTGTGGTATGTACTGCTTACCTTTTGTAAAGGAAATAAAAATTTGCAGAGAATAAGATCTTTTTAATAAAGGTGCTGATTTTATTTTTGCAGAGTGCATATATAAACCTTTTTGACTGGATACAAGATAGCAGTTAGAAAACTTATTTCTGGAAAGTCTGGTATTGCAAAGAAGACTTATTGGTATGATAGACATTTCTGAGGTTGTAAAGATTCAGAGACTGGACTATAGTACTAAAGTTTCTATTAAGAAATACCATTAAACTTATTTGAATTTTAAACTTCTTGCTCTGGAAGGCAGTTTGAGAGACAGAATACAGGACAGCTGAGTTTCTGTGTAAGCAGGTCAATGTTTAAACTTTCAACAGCATTAGATCATTCTTGTAAGTTGCTATTTATTTCTCTATTATTTTCTGGATTTTTTTCTTTCCTGTTAGATAGGGATAATTATGTTTAAGATAGAAGAATAAGTGCTTTATAAGTAGTTGTTTCTAATACAGCAAATGTCAGATGTACATGATGCTGGTTTGGGTTTTCCATCTTAAACAACTTGGGATACCATAGCATGCTTTACCCTTCCTCTCTTCCTCCTACTCATTCCCTTTAGTCCTCAGTCACGATGTTTGTATTCTAATGGAAGTAGAACTCATACATCTACATTTAAACTTGGGGCTTTCACAACTCTGTGATTATTATTTTTTAAAGATGTTGTGCAATAAACTTAAACCTATTGTGTTGGTTTAACATAGCCTGGTTTTTGGTGGGGGCGGGAGAAGAGCTGCTAGAAATTTCTATGTCCAGCACAGAGCCAATAGCTGAAGGCTCTGACAAATGGGCAGGTTACTAGCCCAATTAGACAACTTGGTAATGCCTCTGTGATGACATATTTAAGGAAGGAAAAATGGCGGGAAGCTGTCTTTCTTCTCCCAAGGGGAGGTGGGGTGGCTGCCAGGGCCCATCCCGGCGGGGGCCGCCAGGGACCGTGCGGCCGGAGCCCTCCCAAGGCCGGGGCCGGCTGTGCGCTTCCAGCAGGCACCACACGGTCGGCAGTGAGAGACATGGCAAGCAATTCCCCGATGCTGAGCCTGGACGGGATCAACCTCTCAACTGCAACTTACAGACACCAACTTTCTTCTAAGTCAGAGAAAAAAGAAAAACGAGGATACGTGAGAAAACCAACATGGCAGCACTGAGGTCAGTGAAAAAAAAGGGAGAAGCAGGAGGTGCTCCAAATGCCAGAGCTGAGATTCTCCTGCGAGCCATGGTGAGGACTATAATACAACAAACTCATAATTCATGAGGTGTATGGGAGGGTGCAGAGACCCATGCACAGCCCATGAAGAAGAGTACTCAAGCTGGAGCGTGTGCATGCTGAAAAGCTGTAATCTAGTGAGGAACTCAAAACAGAGAGAGAGATGACCCTTGCTTTTAGAGATAGAGGAAGAGAGCCTTCACTTCCAAACTAGAACAGCTCGCCCTTAAAAGACTAAAGCCCACAGAGTAAAATGACCCACGCTAGGTATTTGTAGGAAGACTGCTTGGCCCCTGGGAGGGACTCGTGTTGCAGCAGGTTTGGGCGGGACTGCTGCTTGTGGAAGTTAGAACCATGCTAGAAAAGTTTGCAGAGAAATATCTCCCATAGGAAGGATCCCATGACACTGCAGAAGAAAGTCTTTTCCTTAAGCATACTGAAGAAAGACTTTTTTAAGAAGTGAAATACTGACCAAAACCCCATGTTTTATTTTCTTGCGTGGTTGGTGGAAAGAGGGAGGGACTGGGAAAGAAAGGTGTTCTGAAATTTTTCTTTGGTTCTCATTACCCTTTTTACTTCTCATTCTGTTAATAATAAATCTTTATACTGTTTAAGTTTTGCCTTAAAGTGTTTTGGGTTTTTTCAATAATCCTTAACTCATGAAAACGAAGTTTTCAATTCCCTCTCCTCTGTTCAACTATAGCAGAGGAAAATAAGTAGGTGGTTTTTTCGTGAGTGCCTGGCACTTAGCCAGCTTCAAACTGTGACACCCATATACCTCACTTAAAAGTCACTGGTTATGCTGCATTGTGCTTCAATGCAAATGCTTCAAAAAAGTCTGTAACCACTCATCTTGAAAACCAGACCTTTAGTGTTCACGTTTTTTCCTGTTGCATAGGTGTAAATGTTCATGTAACTTTTAAGAATATGTGGTCTTTGGGCTGAGTGGTCACTTGGGAGTAGTGCGTGCCTGAGATTAGATGACCATCAGAGATAGGAATGTGTGTGCAAGATCAACAATTTGTGAATTTGTCAATTTACTCAGATATTTGTATTTTTGAGGTAACTTTGAGATTCTGCCAAATTCGTGGGTTTTCTCTAAAAATAATGAGAGTTTATTCAAAAGCTGTTGAAGCAAGTAAGGGGAGTTCAATTTTCAAGATAGCGACAAGCTTGATTGTGGTCTGCTGAGAAATGTATTCCCTATATTGCTTTAATTAAGAATTTTTGTAATTGTTAGAGGTGTTTTGATGCCACTGGTTCTTTATGGAGATAAGAGGTGTAATAACCTCTTCCTTGCTGATGTCCAGGAAGCTCTTATTTAGACCTGAAATTTCTAATGGTGTCTGAAGAACTTACTAATGCAATGACTTTAATAAATAATATGTATTAAAATAATTCATATGTAAAACTTCTTTCCTTAGCTAGTGTTTAGTTTTGATTTTGAAATGGAACAATTTCAAGTACTTCATTTTACTTGGGAACTCCATCATTTTTATGAGAGTAAAGACAAATCCATTTTCCCTCGTCCCTCCTTAGATTGTCTGTGTCTATGAAAAGCATTAGTTATGCAAGCCAGAAGAGGTGTAAAGCTGCACAAATAGTGCATGAATTATACAATGCTTTTCTCATTGAAATATTTTTGAAATAACTTGCATCTAAAGATGAGAAGATACTCCCAATATTTCTGGTCATGTAGCTTATTCAAGACACTGATTTAGAAGATAGATAGATTTGTGAAAGGAGGCTTACATTCTGTCTTAGTCTAGAGGCACTGATTTCTTTGGTCTCTTAAATTTAATAGTCTGTGAGGTAGTGGTAGGTATTGCATCTTGAGAAAGCTATGGGATTTTGTTTTTTAATTTTATTATACTGTGAGTAAAGGTCTTTTTGTGAGAATGAAAGTGAGCATGTGTTACCTCAAAATAGAGATGTCTTCTGGCACTAAAAATGCAATAAATAAACAGGCATTAAAATCTAGCCCTTTTAATATAATGGACTAGATTTCTTGTATTAAGCAAGGGCTAGAATTTCATTGGTAGAATGGACTTTGCTTTGGAAAAAGGTATACTAGGTTGTCTAAAGGTCTTCAGAAAGTTTATCAGAAGCTCTGAAGGGGGTTTTATGAAGAAAACTCTTGTGGACCACAACGGTTTGGTGAGAGAAATCCAACATTTGTTGATGGGGTTGTCTTCTACTTACACTCCCATTGCAACCAGGTAGGAGAAATAGCAGTTGTGCTGAAGAGACATTAAGAAAATAAAAAGTCTTAATCTAACTGCAAAGAGTGAGGGATAATATTGTTAGTGTAAGGATGGATTGCTGCATCTGTTAGAACAGTTTGTCATCTCCTCATCTGTGCCAAATGAATCAG
This sequence comes from Lanius collurio, assembly GCA_020086605.1. Taxonomy (NCBI): domain Eukaryota; kingdom Metazoa; phylum Chordata; class Aves; order Passeriformes; family Laniidae; genus Lanius; species Lanius collurio. The sequence continues at coordinate 3,721,713 of JACBWW010000007.1, read as the reverse complement.
ATAGGAGAGAAGGAATGGGGAATCCAGGCACTGTCTTCTGCATTCTCCTGATATGTCCACAGATTCCTGGCAGTTCAAGTGAGGGGAAAAATGAGGAAGAAGAAATCAAAAGTCTTCGTTAAAAAGTCTGGATCTGGCACCTCAGGCTGGTGAAACTAATGATTCCAGTCTGTGACTAGGGCTCCATGTAAGGCAGTGTTACCTTGGGCCTAGTGGTGAATATCCAGAGGAAAAAAAAAAAAAAAAAAAAAAAAGGCAGCAGGAAAGATCTCTCCAAGGGATGGGATGCAAAGGAGTGCCATGATTTTGTCACACAGTCCCAGGCTGCCTGTGCCTGGAAGGGACCTTTGAAGGTCATTTGGTCCAACCCTCTGCCTCAAGCACAGTCACCTAGAGCCAGCTGCCAAGGCTATGTCCAGGATGAGTATTTTTTTTTAGTATCTCCAAGGATGAAAACTCCACAACCTCTCTGGGCAGCCTGTGCCAGTGCTCGGTCACCCTCACAGTGGCAAACAGTTCCCTGATGTTCAGAGGGATCCTCCTGTGTTTCAGGTTGTGCCTATTGCCTCCAGTCCTGCCACTGGGCAGCACCGAGCAGAGCCTGGCTCTGCCCTCTTTGCACTCCCTTGCAGGTATTAAATACATTGATGGGATTCCCCTGAGCCTTCTCCAGGCTGAACAGTCCCCGCTCTCTGAGACTTTCCTCATGGGAGGGATGTTCCAATTCCTTAATCATCTTTATGGCCCGTTGCTGTGCTCCCTCCAGCACATTCATGCCTCAAGCAGGTTGTAGGCTGATTCAGACTGGAGTACTTATTGGTGTCAATGCTAATGGAGGCTTTTTCTGGAATTCTAGTTTTAAACCTCTGGGTCCAGGCCAAGTTTTGGATTGGGGCCCTCTCTGAATAGAAAGGCCTGTTTCACTAGAGAACCATATAGATTTTTTTCAGCTCAGTAGCTGATGAAAAGGATCCCAGGTAGCTTTAGAACAAAATTTGTAATTCAACTCCTGCAATTGTGTCAAAAAAAAAAAAAAAAAAGGAAGAAGAACATGAAAGTTCTGGATCATTTTTCAATCTGGAGACTGGGAGGAGGAAGAAATATGCCAGCTGAGACTGCATGTTGCCTAAAAAAACAGATTCACAGTGTTTATGTGGAAAGGTTAAATGCAAAGCAGACCTTGTTGTGTACAACGTTCTCAGTAATGATAGTTCCATGAGAAAGTGTCAGCTTTATAATTCTGAGCAAATCAAGGAAACATGGTTTAGACTGACATTTTTTCTCCTAACTGTATTTATAGTACTCATGAAAAGTTTCTTCCACTAACAATTCTAGGAAAGAATACTAGAAAATAAAAAATGTAGGACACCAAATCTACAAAATTAGTCACTTTTCAAAATGCTATCTCATTCTTCTAAACTTGTTTGAAATTTTCAGGTAAGAATGAATAGTGTTACAGTCCTTACAAGTCAAAATCAAATAGTTCGTTCTGAAGTTTCTTCTGCTAAGAAACATATTTATTCATGCAGTTGAAATATCACTTGACTTCACATAAAATTAAGTAAGCTACCTAGATATGCTTTAAAACACAACTTTTCCCCAGACCCAAAGAAAACAAGAGAAACAATGCCAAACCACCCAAAATGAAAAAAAAAAAAAAAAAAACAAGAAAGCTGAACACATAAATGTAGTCACAACAAACCTGAGAAGGAGTAATGCTGATCCATAGCTTCTAGAGTTCAGAGAAGCCTGTAATATAGATCCATCAGTGTAAATAAATAATCCTTAGCTGCTGCTCTGTGTACTTCTGGGTGCTTTTTGATACTCAGGTGTAGCTATTGACTTAAAAAGAAATGGCATGTTGACAGATACTGATCTAGGTTTGGAAATTTGAGGCATAGACTAAACTGTTTTGAGTATTTCCAGGTACTCTGTGGGTGGGGAGGAGTTACTTGTTGAGTTCAGAGATAAGACAGGAGCTTATATTTTGACTACTATAAAATTATTCTCCCAACAAAGAGTGGGAGAATTTAAATCAGCATAGATAATGCTTGCATAATTGAAGTAGAGAAAGAATTTAAAGATCTGGTTACATCAGTGCAGGATGTAATACATTTCACTTGTTATAACACCCAAATTGTGAAGTAGGTAATTTCAGGAGCCTGGAATTCAATGTAGCTGAGTTTATAGACAAAAAATTGTGTTTCAGCTTGCAAATCCAGAGCCTCCACTGCCTTTGGATGCTTATGTTCGACACGGAGATAGATGATTTTGCTACCTTACTGGTTACCCAAGGCACGGCTGCCCGTCATAGGATGAAAGGAGTGCTGAAACATACCTGAATGAGAAAGTAGATGCTCCACAGAAAGAGCTGGGTGTTATCCATGGAGAGGTAAATTTCAGTAAGATAGTTCTTTTCATTTTAACAGGTTTGTCAAGAAATCAAAAGTCAAATGAAAATGCTAGCTAGCACTGCGGGTATCAATATTCAGAAAAGAGGCTTGAGTTTTAAGTTGGTGGAAGGGTTGTCATCCATTTTCCAGTTTTGTTCTTTAATATTTCATAATGGTTTTTATATCACTTGGTTTCAGAAGTTCTTCACCAGGGTGCTGATTTTGACAGAAAATCTGCTTGTCCTTCACTTGATGCCTTTCCAAGCTTGTTTGTAGCTGTGTTACAGCCAGGCAGTAGAATGATACAGAACTGAAGCTCTGTGAAAACAAGATTGAAAGTGATCTCATCTAGCCCATGTCTCATTTTTCCCAGTACAGAAATGTTGTCAAGTGGTATTTCAGATGTCTTTCTGCCAGGCATATTTGCACCCACTTGCACTGGCACTAATACGTGCAATGTCACGTTGTCTGATTTGGTAGGTGGTTTACATGAAAATCATAATAGTATGTTTGTCTTTAAGGGATGTTTAAGGAGGCCACACTCTCACTGTTTGCTAGTCCAAAAGGGATTTTAAATCTATGTTGGTCCTCAAACGTCAGTGAGTTTAAAAAGAGCATTCAGGTTAATGAATAGATGACACACATCATAATTATTTGAAGGATGCTATTCTAGTTTCCTTCAGAAACTGTCCTGGGATTCTTGCTTGCCAGGCTTGTTATCACTTTGGAGTTATTTGACTGGTATTGTATATGGCTTAATACGGTTATTATATTTATTTCTTCCCAGCCAGAGCTGTTGTAAGATGTTTTGAATCATGATAGCGTGCCCCAGCCAAACCAACTTTAGTTATGCCTATTGGAACCCTCAGAGTGAGACCAGGCTGGAATTACCCTCACCAGATTCATCTGGCCATCCACCTTCAGGTGTAGCAGGTCAGTTCCTGGAGGGTTCTTAAGCCCAGCCAGAAGGTGCAGTGAAAGAGAGGTGAGAGGGGCTTGTATCTGCTCTCTGTCCTGTGCCAGCTTGTTTGGATTTTCTGGACTAATTGGCTCCTGATCACTGAGTGTGTTTTGTTGCTGCCATCATCTTGACTCTGCTTGCCTGGATGTGGAGTATCAAGGACTGAAAGGTAAACTGTGCTAAATTGAAAAAGAACTGGGAAAGGAGAATCTGAAAGGCTAAATACCAGAACAGCAAGGACTAGATAAAGAGGACTGTGCTGTGCTGAATTAGGAACCAATCTTATTATCTGAGAAGTGTATGCCGAGCTCTTGGACAAAGTAGAGAGAGTAATCAAGTAATGTGTAATCTCATGCACAGCAGTTGCAAAATGTATGTGTGCTGTATTATGGATAAGTTGTAAAAGGTGGAAGTAAGGTAGAATGTATAAGTGCTGTGTTAAGTCAGCATAAGTGTAAGTAAGTAAAATGTGTAGGTACTGTGTTAGGTAAAAAGTGTATAAGTAGAGTAACATGTATAAGCAGTATAAGATAAACGAGTAAGATGTATAAGTTGTAAGTTATAAATAAGTGAGTGAACTGTATAGGTTATGCATAAGTATGTATAAGTTGGTAGAATATATAAGTCAGTTATACACAAAAGAGGTGATAAGTAAGTATTAAGTAAAAATTGGAAGATGTGTGAGTTCTTGCATGATGCCCAAAGAAGTGATGATTATTTTTGAGAGTTTTAAAGCTTCTGTATAATCATAATGATTTGTTGTACAGAAGTGCAGAGTTCCCGCACAGAGCGTACATGATCCTGTTTTTCCTCACATCAAATATGAAGTTCCTAATAGGAAAGAAAAATCAAATAATTCTGCTGTATACAGTCTTGCTGATAAAGTTCAAGGGACAATACATTCAGCATATCAGATTTTGGCAGCAAATCATCTCCTTTAGGGGAAGTTGGAACTTGTTCCTGGCAGAGCTTGGAACAAAGGAAAGGCGATAGACCTGAACCTGAATGACCTTCTTAGATGAATTAAAAGTAAAAAAAGGATGTCTGAGCCTGAAGTTTCTGCTGCTCTTACCTGAATACCGTAGGCTTGCTAAAAAAAAATGGATTTTAATTTTTTTTCCTAGTCTGTTGTATTGTAGACCATTATTTATTCCATCCTGGTTTCATCAGTGTTTCTGAAATAATATCCTATAATTACCATCTTGCTTTGTAGCTCTCTAATGGTAATAATAATTTTCTGTTATGGTTATCATATCAGTTACTTAAAATCCTAGAATAGGCACTTAGACTTCAGAAAGCTGAAAGTTACGTGACCACTAGATGGAGTCCAGCGAGCATATTTCAATATCTGAAATCCTATGTTAAGGCTTGCGGTGTTAAGAAGGGTAGACGTTTTGTGTCTCATGCTTAGCAATAAATGCTCATTTATTCAGTTTAGACTGGCTTGAACAGCTTCCCAAAGTTCTTTGGGTTCTTCTTAGTATGTCTGTCCTTAAGGTGTATTTGAGTTAAGTTTGAACTTAAGGCACAGAACTGACAGATACATGTGTGCTCATCTGTGGATCAAAGTGTATTGTTACTCATGTACAAACGGACCTGTGAAAAGACTGAGCTTTCTGCAGCTCTCCAATATGAAACCTCAAACTATTAGCTAAGCTATTTAGCATTTTGGAACTAGCAGGGCTTTAAATCTGTGTGTGTCTCTCCATCAGTGTGTATGTAATACGTATCACATGTGTATGTAGTCTATGTAAGGTTTGAAATAGCACTTCTTAGGTTGCTTCATTTATGCCTCCTCACTTCTCTAAATATATAAAAGGTATAATAGACACAAAAAATACTTTGTCTAGGTAGGACAGGCTAAATCTTGCTCCAGTTTTCATAAGCATTACCTTTTACTTTTGATGTGATCTTTGACATTAGTGACATCTTGTATGAATGGTAAACTGCCTCTGGTCTTCAGCCTGGTGCTATACTCATTATTTCTAATGTCATGGTAGTTTTTTGTTTCTGTTGGATGCAAATCTCTTCCTAGGGTCTTGTTGAGTGTGCAGATGCTCTGTCAAAATTACATGAGAATTTAACCATGTTGTTCTTATAGTTACCTGTTGGGGTAACTATACTGGCTTTCTTCTGTAGGACGAAATTCTCTTGCAGCTCTTGTCTTTCTCTGTTTCACTGGCTATCCAGTGTACCACCACAGAATCATGGAAATATGCTGGCTGAAATGCTAATCTCTGTAAGTCACCTAGTGCAATCCAGGTGCTCAAAACAGATCTGGTTAGAGGAGGTTCTCAGAGACTGTGACAATCTGGTTTTAATATCCACAAAGAAGGAGATACTTTGACCCCAGTAGCTGTCAACTTTCATGGTTAAAAAAAAGGTAAATAAATAATTTTATGCAAGTGGAGTATTCTGTGTGCATTTCCTTCTGTTCTGTGGTTGTTCTTCAAGTACAGTCTGGGTCTTCTCTCTAGCTTCCCATTGAGTAATGCAGCAGCAATAATATTTCCTTTTAGCCTTCACTTTAGGCTGAACTATGCAAGATCTCTTATATTTTTCTCATACATGTAAAACCATTAGACTCAGTCAGATATGTCAGTATCTTTCTTACACTGAGAAGCCTGCTCAGCATGTTCAACTTGCTGTTCAGCAGGATGTCATCCTTATCCACTCATGCAGACCGCATCTAGCTAATTGGAGTGCAAGGATGATGTGGGAGACTGTCAGAAGCATTCTTTTACCAACAGTATTCAGTGTCCACTGTTACCTCCTAGTCCACAGAACCAACCATCCCATCATAGAAGACAGACAGGCTGGTCAGGCATAATTCGTCCTTGGTGAATCCATATGGTCTACTTGGAACTGATATATATCTCTTTATATGTCAGGAAATTGCTTCCAGGAGGGTTTGCATCATAATTTTCCTGGGGATTGAGTGAATCTGACCAGCTTGTAGTTTTCCATATCCTCCTTACCATTTTGGAGAGCAAGTATGAGGGTTCCTAACAAGAATCCATATTCAAACACATGCTGTGCGCTAGTTTTGACAAGTCAAGTGCTTAAGAATTTTAAGACAAAATTAAACTCAGTGTTGTGACCACAAAGAAACTTTCAGCATAGTTTCTTCTTTCTGAAGAAACATTAGTTCTTGAAGAGAATTACCTGGTTAAACTCTTCTATGAAATCTGCATGCAGCATTCATTGCAGAAACAGTTTTTTCAACAGGAACCAGAACCTGAACTTTGTGGTCCTCTATGGACACTCGTATTAAGTATGAATTCTATTGCATACACTTCTTTTTACTCTTGCAGGACTATTGGATCATCTTTTCTGCAGCACAGCTTTTTGAGGCAGAAGCAAGTATGTTGTCTTTTAAATACTGTCACTGGATTGTTAAGGCACTTCAAAGAATGCCAAGTGATGTTGGTTTTAACCTCTGGACTGAGGGGGCTTTAGGGCCCCATCTCTGATGTTCTGAGCCAATATACAGGCAGCTGCCAGATGGAAGGTAGTGCTCCACCTACAAATACTCTCATGTTTTGTGAAAAGTGGAATTCAGCCAGGATGGGTTAAGATCTCTCAGGAACCAGATGTTCAGCCATGTCAAGATGGCATCAGTTTGGGGATTTTAAATGTCATGGACAACTTTGTAGGTAAAAATGTAAGTACCTACTTCTAATCTTTCAGGAGATTAAGGATATTTTTTGTGGCTCTTATGCTAGGACTTAGGTGCTTGAATTCTGCCTAAAGTATGTTCTCTTGCAGATACAGGCCTGTATCTCTATGAAGTGTTTTCCTTTAGCAGTGACTTTTCTGAAGACAGAAGCATGCTTTGTAGTAGCACATTCAACTGGAAGTTCTTGCTAGTTTGGTCTCTGTCCTCTTAACTGTTCATATTCTGTCTAGAAGACTCTAGGGTCTCATTTTGATAGTGAGAATTTATAGGATGAGCTGAAGGTTTTGTATCAATGCAGGTTGATTCCCTAACCTTCATATATGTTAAACATTGTCAAATGGAAACTTCTAAACGTTGTTTAGAACTGAGTGCTAACACACATTTAATTTTTACCTGTGTCATTGTGCTTCTTGGAACTCATTTGGTTGTCAAAGGATTGCTTAACATGTTGATTTGAAATCCTCCAGTTCCCAAGTGCAAAGTGATTATTAGTAATTTACTGTAATCAGAGGAGTGGTTAGACCCTTAAAGCAATTTTGGTTTTTGTAAGGAAACTAGAGCTTCTTTATTACTTTTTCCAAAAGACCATGTCTGAAAAATACATGGTTCTGAACAATCTGGAGCTAACACAGCTACTTAATTTTTTTGTCCTCATGGTGCAGTCAGTACAGATTGAATATAGTATATAGCAGGGAGGGGCTTGTTGCTCCCTGTATTATCAGGTGGTTTGGCTTAGGAGTGTAATATTCACAGTGTGTACTGATGCAAGTAGCTGGTAAGTCTGCATGCTTTCTGGTGCAGGCCCTTTTTCGTAAACTCAGAGAAGACAGGCATTCGAGTTGTCTCTTCCTTATAGCCTTACGTCCCTCCTCCCCACTCTCTTATGGAAGAAGACCTTTCCATAACACAGGCTCAGCTAAAAGCAGTTTGCAATGCACAGCTTGTATGTACAGTCTGGGTTTGTTCATATATTGATTTGTTCTGCTTTGGTTTTTGTACCATTGGATTAAGACTTAAGAATTTTTCCTGCCTCCTGTTTGTCCTGGTTCTGGCCAGGATAGGGTTAATATTTGCATTAACCAGGAGAGGGCATGGCTAGTTCCCAGAGGTTATTTTATGTCACCTTATGTCATTTTTCAGGGTCAAGGAAAGGAGTCTATTGCAGTGGGGGTAGTGCGGCGGTGGTTCAGGTATTACCAGGTGCATGTGGTGAGTGAGTGTGGGATTCTTGTACACTTATTTATTATTATTGCTGCTGTTACTGTTTTCTTATTTAATTGCTGTTTCCAGTAAATTGATTTTATCTCAGCCTGTGATTTTTACCTTTATGCCTCCAATTCTCTTCTCCAGCCACCTACTTTGCAGAAGAGAAGGGGGCAGTGAATGAGCAGCGCATGGTTTGGAGTGTTTCATGAACGTGAAATTGGGGCATACTGCTACTAAAGCACAACACCATTTCACTTTGAGATGTGATCCTGAAGTGAATAATACCACACTGCGTCACCTTGCTGCCTGGATGGTCACTGCTTCTGTGGTTGCTCATTACAATTCCAGCAATCTCCTTAATGAAACTGGAAACTTCCACTTTGCACAAAATTAATAAGACGTCTATTCCTTGACAAACTGCATTGTATGCTATTCAGATTTCTCCTCCTCCCTGTGGTTTCTTCCCAGCCCTCATGTAATTATTTCACTTTCGATCTCTATTTGGAACCATAGAATCACAGAATAAGATGAGTTGGACAAGGCCTGTAAGGATCATCAAGTCTGACTCCTGGCCCTGCACAGGACCATTCCCAAAAATCATGCCATGTGCCTGAGAGTATTGCCCAAATGCTTCTTGAACTCTGTCAGGCCTGGTGCTGTGACCACTTCCCTGGGGAGACCAAACACCCTCTGGGTGAAGAACCTTTTTCTAATATGCAACCTAAACCTCCCCTGACACAACTTCAGGCTGTTCCCTTGGGTCCTGTCATTGGTCACCAAAGAGAAGAAATCCGTGTCTATCTCTCCTTTTCCCCTCATGAGGAAGTTGTAGACTGTGATGAGGATGCTTTTCATGTCATTGGTGTTACCATCGTGTTGCTCCATGTCCGTTTCAGTTGCTGTTTCTAAAACACTGTAGAAACATGATGCTAAATTTATTCAAGATATAGTTGGAATTAACTTTTCTCTTAATTGGTTTTGAATTAGAGCACCTCCCAGGGTTGTTTCCAACCTGACTTAGAATATAGTTCTGTCACATGTTTGTCTTTCCAAATGAAATTTGTCTTCCTGTCAGGGCTTTGACCTACCTAGTATTTTACAAGTAAGGTAATTTTCTAGACATTTGGAAGAACTGTCTAGTATATGATAACTTCTTGTTAACTGACCTGTTTTGCTCATACTCTGTTAAGGAATGAGCTACTTTTTCTTTGTTTTTGCTAGAGGCATTTACTATTATGAAGTCTTTGAAATTGCATGGAAAACCCTCTAAATAGTGCTTCCTTTTCATGATCTCTTTACTTTTGATATCATGTTTGTAACCTGAACTTTGTCAGGTCTCTGTAATCCTGTATTTCAGATGGGAATGAAGGGGGCTTCTGCACTAGAAACAGTTAACTTGAATGTACTTTTGGGGAGTGCCTTCTGTGGTAATTCCCATGACTGTTTTCCCTTGCATGTTTGCAAGGATGTCTTTATTCGCCCTTAGTGAACAGAGCACTGCATTTCCCTTGCTGACCTACTTCTTTCAAAGAGGGTAGGATAGGTAGGGAGATCTTGCTCTGCAAGGTTCATGGTTATGTATGGAGTATCTGCCCTTCATAGTAGAATTTATGCCAAATTCTTCACCATGACCTTTGTTCTCCCTCATCAAAAAGCTGTTCATTATTAGCAGAACTGCCTTAAAACAATTGGTATTTCTTACAATATGAGAAATGGTCTAACTTCTGCTTTTGTGAATATGGGACGGACAGGAACTACTTGGATCACTGTCAAATATTGTTAGGTTTTGGGGTTTTTTATTGATGTGTCTGCATGTTATTATGTTGTATTTAGGTTAGTAATGTAATGAGAAGCATATTGATGTATATTAACTAGGCAGATGTTAGGGAAAAATGCTAATAAGTCTGAAATATTTCTTGTAAATGTATCACTATAACTTGCTAATATTTCCTTGAGAAGAAAACTTACATGGGGGCAAATCTGTAACTGACATCTTGAATCTCTTTATTCCTTCCCTTCCATGCTTTTAATTTAGCTTGTTTTAATTCCACTGCAACAGTTTTGATTTTGTAAGATTACTTTTTCATCCAGTTTTACAATTTGGTAAGTAAATACATCTCAATACTTTCAGTTTAGCAGGAATATAAGACTTACCTGCAATCTCTGACAGGGGAATATGGCACTCTTGTGGTGTGGATTGGGACAGGAGTTTTTGCAAATTGCTTGCCTTAAAGAGAAGTACTAAATGTTTAACGTTTCTTCTCAGTGTCTGTTAAAGATATTTATGTACTTGTACAACAGATACCAGTGCAGTATGTGAAGTAGAGTGCTGTAGTGATAAATTCAGTCAGTACAGGTGTGAGCCACTATGAAACTGAGAAATGTATGTATTTTAAATTTCATTCTATATTTTTGGTTTAGAGGTGGATATTGATCTGAAATAGATAGTATTTTTTTTTCCTTCCTTTTATGGCTATTGATTATTTGCAATTAAGGACGAACAAATTCAGTTTTTGGAGGATGGGAATTGATGGATCACTTTGCATGCAAGAAAGAAAGGGAAATGTAAAGACAGTCTTCAGCTCCCTTGTGGTTTGCTTGAACTGATAATAGCATGCTCTGACAGAGATTTGATTGAAGAAAGTGTATGTAGCATGCTGTTTTCTTTCCATAGCAGCAGTGATTTAAGAACTTCCCCCTCATATTTTCAGTTTTTCATATGGAAGCTTTTTGTTTCAGACATTAAAAAGCACATATAGGTCAAGTAAAGAAGTGTTTGCCAGTACGAACTCTGTGCTAAGCATTCTGGGAGACTGCTTTCTTGCAGCAGCAGAGGATTCTTTGTGGCTGGCAGCAGAAACTGCAGCAGTATCTTTGCAGTTTCCTTTCATCTTTGATTATGTTTTAAGGATCTCTGAATATAGGAGCTCTTTCCATAACCCCTTGGAATATCTTTTCATCTCTGTGGTGGAGTACAGCGCATGCTGAAAGCCTCCTATCTTCTACAGCTGAGGTATCCTTTGCTTTTTCATCGCCCTCTGATTTTTTGTCTTCAGCGGCTGGATTTTTGGCAGTGTTTGGCTTAAGCAAATAGGATTACATTTCAGTAGCTGATGGTTTCTAGTCAAGGAACATACTAAATGTGGGACATAATGAGGATTGTACAAAGAAATATTTCTGCAAAGCACAGGAAAATTACTCGAGTCGAGCAACGGAAGAAGACATTCTGCAAATGTGATCAGGGCTGCTAGAAATGCAAAATTCAACAGATTGGGAATGGGTTGCACGACAAGTGTGATTCTGTTTAAAGGCATTCGTACAGTTTTTGAGAGAAACTGTGGTTATATATGCAAACAGCAAGGGGAGAACAATGCCCTTGAATACACTGCATTCAGCTTGCCAGATGAAGATTCAGAAATATTGATTCATTCATTCCTGGTAAATAAAAACTTATTTCATTAATGATTTTATCTGCTAATTGAAAGCTAAACTAAAAACAGAATAGCATGTTTAATTAACATCTGCTATGTACAGACATGGATATATATCTTGTCCTGATATTGTAGGATGTTAGTGCATGTATGTGGCATGTTATGTATGTGTGCATGCAGCTGTAGTGTTAAAGCTTAAGATTCATATTCCTTATATCATTTAGATTTGTATTGTTAGCGCTGAAGAGTTTCCACTCTGTAATTGTTATAGAAGATTGTGTGCTGTTAGATCTTTCTAAACATACTCTTGGAATGTATTTGGCACTTTGACTGAGGAACAACTGATGATTATGTTATTTGAAAAAACTAAGGAAGGCATTGTTGAGGAAACAGTTACCCAGCATTTAAGGTTTATTTTTTTTCTTAGGGATTTGAGTGTATTTTTTTTTCTCCGAAACTATTTAAACGTTCTATTTTTGTTTAACTTACTGAGAGGGATACAGGAGCATTCTGGAAGGGAAAAAAATTGTTAAAGGGAGCAATAATGGTTTCCTGAACCTGCTTTACTCTTAAAGGCTTTTTAGGTGTTTCCTGATGTAAAGAAACCAGGCCTTAAAGTGAGACTGTGGTCTTTGACACCCCCCCCCCCCCAGGTTAATGACGTGTTTGTGCGTCAGGTGTATTACTTTTAGGCTTGAGGGGTTGGAATTGGAGGAGCTAACTAATGTGCACAGCATGCTTCACAATTGGGCTAGTTAAGGATTTACATATTAATTTAAAACAATTTGAGTTTACTTGCTAATTGCTTTGTCACTGGCTCGGTAGTTGGGATAAGAGGGGCGTGGTACACTGAAATAGCTGGACAGATTTTGACAGGCTTATGTCTTGCTGGCGTACCCATGCTGTGCAATTGCAGCTATGGAAACTCTAGAAATTTCATAAAGCTTTGTTGCCTTTGTGCTGCTCAGGCCCTGTTTTTGCTGTACTGAAATATAAGGGGAGAAAAAGGTGTGTGGTTGCACGTATGTATGTATCTATGTATATACACATGCATATGTATGCACACATATGTGTATTTCTATACATGGATACACAGACAAGCTTCTAGGAAAGAACACAGAATAATGTGTCTTCATGCTAAAAATAACAGAGTATGTATATTACTCTTCAAGGTAGTATTGCATTTACTTAATATGGTTTGATATTAAAAATAAAATGGCTTCCTCTGGGTATTAGAAGCCTTTTTACACTGTTTGCCATTTTTAAGTTAGCCTCATACAGATGATTGTTAGAAATTTGTTAAATTCTGTCTAGTGAACACTTTCAGTAACTTTTGTAACCCAGTGAATTTAAGACCCAACTCCCTTACTGGCCTGGAGTTCTACATATATTTAGGTGAGTGAATGAAGAAATACTTCCTTTTTAAAATTTAATATGAATTACTGTAACTTGGAGAATGCAGTGACATTTTTTGTGTATTTTTCTACTTTGTTTCACATGGTTCTGTTTCAGCAATGATTTTTCCTTAATTTAGTCCTACAGAATTGGTACTTACTGGCAAGACTAAGCTCAAAATATGCTTTACCTGCCATTTACAGCTGAAGTTCCACATCTGTCTCTTAGCGAGTTGGAGTTTTTTCAACTCTAAAATGTCTAGATGCTTTTAAATAATGATATTATTTTTTAAAAATTTTTCTGTATGGCTTTGTTAGCTTGGTTTAACTGGAAGTAGTGGATCAAGATAAGATATTTTCCTGGGAAAAAAAAACCCTGAAGGTTGGTATGGAGGAGTGTGTGGAGTCAAGGGGTCAGAATGACTTCCTGTTCATTGTACTGGACCAGTGAAGTCCATAAGAATAAGAGTCAGGGTTTTACAAGAAGGAACCAGGACTTTGTTGAAAGGTCATGCTCTTGATAGTCAGAGCTGGCACTGGCTATTGCTTTCTTAGGTGTTGTCTGATGCTGGGGAGCAGTTGCTACTGACTTAGCCCTGAAGAGTGGAAAGAGGGGTTCTCTGAAGGATGGGGAGAAGGGGAAAGATAATGCAATCCTGGCAACAGTGACGAGTGATTTATGGAACTCGTAGAAGTATATAAGACTTATATCTCTTAAATTATATAATGTCTGTACTCTTTGCTATTAAAGCTAGCTTGTCTAGCTCTTTCCCTTCCAAAGTGGTGGCTTTCAGGGGGAGAGATTATGTTGCTCCTCACTAGAGAAGCTGTGCACTGAGGTGAAGGCTCCAGGTATCTCATCTCTGAAGAGAACCTGTACGGCCAAGACTGAAAGAGTGACACCAAAAGTGGTATCAATTGCTTGTGTTGTTTTTTATTTTGGTGGCTGTTGCAACAGATGCAAGTGGGTGTGTGGTTTCACCTCTTTGTCTGTGCTGTAACACATATCTGAGCTGCAATGTCTTAGCTTAGCCTGTTTGGCTGTACCTGCTATCAGGTCTATTTAGCCACTTTGGATCAAATGTCTCCTGATACAGAGCTATTGTCAAAACACCAGTGAATTTCAGGGAGTTCTTTAATTTAACAGTACATTGATCCTTGTGAAATCAGTGTTGAAAACCTGAAAATTTACTGTGAATAGGAATCTCTCAGGAAGTAGCTTCCTTTAAGGAAAAATCACCTCTTCTGAGAAGAAAGTAAGAAGGCAGAAGCAGGTGATTTAGCATGTTTTTCTTATTTTCCCTTTAACCCAGATGTCAGGAGGTTAAATCTAAAGTCTAGTTAAATCTAATTACAGTTTTATCTTAGGAGGGCCTGCTCTTTTGATTGCTTGAAGGAAAGATAAAATAAAGCCCCTATGAGAATGTCTTCTCAGGAGTACAGTTTATTTTTGTCCATTTCATGTCATTCAAACTTGCAATGAAGATGTTGTATCTTAGCTTCAGGAACATTTCTAACCTATCACTTTCTATTGCTAGAACATGGGATCTCATAGGGCCTTAGGTCCACATGAATAAGCATCTTCATTGTAATAAAAGATTATAAATTTAATTTGAGATGCTGTTAAAAGTTGCATCAAAAATAATGAAATTATATTTTCCCCAAATGCTCTTCCTGGGCGTATTTATTTTTGGCAAATGTTGAGAAAACATTTTAATGTGCTTACTGTTGTAGTAAGTTGAAGGATGTAGTTTCAGAACACTAGTTTGTATGCTTATCTACTTAATTTGTCTTAATTTTCCTGTGGTTTTTTTAAAATTGATTTTCAGAATGATATTGCATGTTATTTCTTTTTCTATTCAAATTCCTTTCTTTTTTTTGTTATCACTGTATAAGCAATTATTATCTCAGAGTCCAATATTAATGTACAAGTTAGGCCCTAAACAACTGTTTTGGGTGGTTGACAAAGGTGGAAAATGAGCAAAGGTGAATGATGATAATAGAATTAACAACATTTTAAAAGTTTGAGATTTGCTAACAAGCTGCTTGAAGTATTCAGTGATGAAAGAAGCTGGACTGAGTGTGCAACCAGCACCTATGGAAGAATTAGAAAATTCTGGAGTGAGACAGACTGGGCTAAAGAGCATTAACTTTTTTTTTATATATTTGTCTGAAAATTGCAGAAAGCAACTCCTTTTTTTCCATGCTTGTTATGCTTTCTGCTCAGTTTGCTTCCAATGGCCTATTCAGTGCTGCTGTTTTTCTTGTTAAGCTTTAGAACCTTGTAGTTTGGTAAACCTACTTAAGGTAGTATGATAGCTGTAGCTTATGCAAGATGGGGCCTAATAATTTTCAGTAGTCTTTATTGTATCTGATGTGGAAAATACCTGATACTTAAATTGTACTTACACAATTTCAGAGAAAAAATGCAGGGCATTTTGGAATAGTACATGTACAGCTTTTAATAGGGTAGATTTAGCTATTGGCTGAAAACAGAACCTGCTGCATTTTAGTAGCTGCTGTTTGTTAGTCTGTGTCACCAGTTGACAGCAGAGTCATCATTAGGTGTTCCTGAGTTTTTTGGTGACTGCTTTTCCTGTGCTGCTCATGAGTCATTTGGTTTATTAATAAACTGTGACATCTTTAAGATATACCAAAGTCTGGGCATATGGGGAGATTGATGTAGCTCACTGCTGTCATAAGTCATTCTGGAAATAACTCCACAGAAGACATTCAAGTTGCAGGTATTTTTATTTCAAAGTAAACTACATATGTATATTTTTTTTTAAAAAGAGTCTCCTTAGTTTAACATCTATTGTGTTTTAAATAAACCTTAAAGCTTTAAATAGCTTAGGTGTGTTCTTGTTGTCTGAATTTGCAAATTAATATCAACTTGTTTGTATGAAGTAGAAATATATAAAGGAGAGTGTTCTAAGGAAGAAATTGTGCTGTGGAAGATGTTTTAGTTTAATGTGCTTAAACAGCTTATGCAGCAGTTCTGTAATGGTGTGCAGAAAATTTGTACGGGTTAGTCTGTTACACTCTCATAACTTGCTTCAACTTGTAACTGTATTATGAGTGGCTTTTATTCATCAGCAACGGGAGCATTAGGCTTCATTAGGCCCCTTAATAAGGAAGAAACAGATATCTATAAGTGCAGCATCTAACTGTTGCATGGGGTTTTTTTCATGAGTCACTTGAATTGAAGCACTTCTTTTAACTCCTTTCATCTTACTGCTCTGGCTGATTAAAAACCTGGTATCTGATGTGCTGACTTGTAGTTTTGGCTAAATCTCCTGATGGTTTCTGTAGACTACTTTTGTTTTGATTAGATTCCTTTGGGAAGAATACTCGAATGTCCATCTCCTTATATCCCTCTGCCCTCTCAGCAGGGGAAATTGCAGCACGTATTCACCAAGAGCATAGTACCTACATCAAGTACATGTCTTTGAAAGACGCATGAGAAGACTATGAGAAACAGGTTTGCAGGCACTGAGTGCACTGTCATGCAGAAGATAAGATTAAGCATTTTGTCTTCAGGAAAAATGTCTTTACACTTGGGGATAAAATCAGGGTAGTTGGTCAAGTCTACATGCATAAACCATTGTTCATCATGACAGTATAGGTTGGACTGGCACAGAAAGCTATCCAACCCAAAAGTATGGCAGCAGTTTACATCCAGGTGGGAAACATGTTCCCTTCAAATGTAGCAGCAGGGAATCTTGGGGGAGCAGGATATCTTGTGCTGTAAGAAATCAAAATATCTGGTGCTAAAAAACCCCCAAGGAACAACAGAACCCTATCAAACAACAAACAAACCCTACAAACCCAAACAAAAAAGCCTCAGACCAATCTAAAAACCTAAGAATGCCATTAAAAAAACTCCAGAACCACACTCGCCCTCCTCCCCTGTAAAGTTTTGTGTTCTCTTAAGGAGAGAGAAGACTTCTGTGGTGGAGAAGCTGCATGGGTAGGGCTTTTAAGACTGGAGTCTAGACTTAATGAGCACATGGAAAGGAGTTAACTTCTCCTCTTTCTCAATACTTTTATCCACTTCCTTTAGGAATAGCCTGAATTGCTTATTTGAGTCATCTACAGATGCAGGTACCCTATTCTGTCATGAAATTAAATGCAATTAAAATGAATCATAGACTTACAGAATTGTTTGGGTTGGAAGGGGCCTTAAAGATCATCTATTTCCAATCCCCCTGCCCTCGGCAGGGACACCTTCCACTAGGCCAGGTTGTTTGGAGGCTCATCCAACCCAGCCTTCAACACCTCCAGGAGTGGAGCATCCACAGCTTGTCTGGGCAACCTGTGCTAGTGCCTCATCACCCTCACACTAGTGAATTTCTTCCTAAATATCTTATCTAAAACAACCCTCCTTCAATTTAAAACACATTCTGCTTTGTTCCATCGCTACAGGCTCTTGTAAAAAGTCCCTCTCCAGCTCTGTCATTGGCCCCCTTTAAGTACTGGAAAGCTGCTCTTAGGTCTCCCCAGAGCCTTCTCTTTTCCAGGCTGAGCAATCCCAATTTTCTAAGCCTGTCAGAGGAGAGGTGCTTCAGCACTGTGACCCTGCTTTGGACCCATTCAACTGGTGGGTCTTGTGCTGAAGACTCAAAGCTGGGAGCCACCTGCTAAGTGTTGCAGTGTTTGTGATGCTTAAAACTCTCCAATGTGAAGTCCAAGACACTTCTGTATTTCAGTTGAGGGGCAAACAAAAGTGTACTCTTACTTTAGCCCAATTCTCCTCTAGGAGCAAATTGTTCTTGGAAAAAGTCATGTAAGATTGGTGCTACACAGTGGGAAGACCTCCCCCTCAGGCTTGCTTGGCACAGAACCACTTCCATTTGAGAGATCTTCAGACTTGGGAGTTTGATTCACTTTTTGTATGCCTGTTCTATCCTCTTAGTTTCTGATAGTCGTAAGGTCCTGTCCAGTTAGGAAAAAAGCCATCTTTGGTCCAATACTGTTCTCACAGTCAGTCTGCTTGTGTCTGTTCTGCCTGTAAGGAGATATGTCAGAACCACAGCTAATTCAGAAGTGCAGTTTTAATCTTCAAGTCTCCTATTCTAAGTTCCACTGATTGTTTTTTTTCCCTGTGACCTCAAGGAAGTCAGGTTTTCCCTGAAAACAGATACAGGCCTACTAAGATGGTGATGCCTTGATAGGCTACCTAAAAACAGAGACTAGACAAGAATAAGGGAATAAAGGTAGGTATTTATTTGAAGGGCCTTCAAAGGTAACCCCTAGAGAGCCAGAGGCTACTGCCAAGGTGGACCTGAAGATGGACAACAGGTCACAAGTTGTTTACACTTTTATAAGTTTGGTTCATTTGTATATCAGCAGAAATCCTCCAATTAAAGCTTCAGTTAATGATGTAATTTCCCCAAGCTTGCCCCCCTTTCAGAAGGTCTTGGTTTATACTTTTGGGCCTAGGATTGTGTGAGTGTCTTTGAAGAGCAGGCCTGGAGAGGCTTTGTTATGTCTACCTAGCCCGAGAGAGCAGAAGTTTAACAGGCTACAAGAAACTTCAGAGTTACACACTAGGCAGTGCAGGATTTGAAAAATATGAAAGTTAAAACCTAAGGCATCAATGATATGAAATTTATTGCATCACAAGTTGATACCTCATATATAGTGCTATGCAAATGTGTGTCATGGGCAAAATTTAATCTGTATTTTGTTTAGCTCTGATGTAATTTTACACTTGTTTTGGTTTTTATTTGTCACAGTGTAAGAGTGTCCAAACTAAGGTACTGTATATTGTGTATTAGATAATCTGTGTACTTGAGAAATAATGAGATATGCCATGTTTGTGTTAACAACTTTAGCCAAATTTTTATTCTGTAAAATAAAACTTTAAAAAAAATGCAGTGTGCAGAATCACTATGGATCCATAGAGACACTCACTGGGAGAATCCTTTATACTGCTACTAAAATAAATTTTTTTTTATTCCAGCTTCTTGAGTGGTACTACTCGACCTGTACATTGGTGTTACTTTTTTTCATCAATGCAACGTACTTATGATTGAGATCTCTTCTGTGTAGTATCATCTCAGCATCTCTGTCCTATCCAGGCTCCTTAACTCTCTCCCTAGAAGTAATGTTTTGAGAGTAATTTTACTTGCAATGCAAAATTTAAGATTATATCATTCATACTGATTTAGAGATACCTCTGCAAAATGGGGTTGTTGTTCTCCCTGTTACAAAATAGGCTTCTTTCTTGCTTTACCAAAGAAAGTGAACATGAAAAGTTGCATAATATGTAGCACACTAATATCTGTGTCTTATGCATTTTCTTTTTTCATCTGTTTCCAGCTGAGAATCTTCTCCTTATTGGTAGGACTGCAAATTGCACATTTGCAGTGTTTGCCATAGAAAGTTTCCCTGAGTTTTGTATGACTTTTTGCTTCATCTGAGTGTGGAGTGGATGGTGGGGAATTGCCAGGTGACTTTCATGCTGCATTCCATCTGCTATCAGCCTTTCACTTGAACTTGTGAATATGTTCTTCCAGGGAAGCACATACCGGTTGGTCACTTATGAAACTTGGCAGCTTTAAGATATGTATAGCTGCAACACTGAATCTTCCAGTGACTTGTGAAATGTTAACCTTGAATACAGCTGCAAGGCAGGCTGCCAAGTGTGGGAAGGCAGTGCTGGAATATCTTGTGCTAATACAGATGAGAGCAAGAAGTACTGGCTTTTAATATCCTTGTCATTCCACTAAAGTGGGTCTGTACTTTCAGATGAGCAGCTGCCTTAAGAATCCAGCCCAAAGCAAAACCCAACCAACCAAAAATCCCAACCCCCAAAGCTCTAACAAAACAAAGCATCAACCCCCCTCCAGTTATCCATCCTTCTCATTTTTAATTACTTTTTGAGAGATTCCGTGAGTTGCCAGGAACTTTAAAGCCACAGAGGAATAGAGAACAGGTGTAGGGTTTTAGTAAATAATATCAAATCCTTCTGTTTTCCAATATACAGGACATGCATACCTACAGTAATACTATTTCTCTACTCTTGCTCCTTTCCCTGCCCTCCCACCCCCCACTGCTCCAGGTTAAGGACAGTTCTTTCCCTAGAAAAACTTACAGAGCCAAGTTTGATGGCTGTAATTATAGGTAGTAGGTTTAGTGATCTTGATGCAGACTTTAAGTAGGACTTGAAGCAAAAGAAGGGCCATTAAACCCAGCTACTCAGATTTTAGGTTGTTCCTACAGGGAGGCTAGGTAGTGATCTTTTCTTTCATTAAAGTTCAAAGAAAATTCTCATGTGCTGCCTGTTTCCTTACCATCATTCACTTTTTGTGATACTGTGCATTAGCTAAGTAAGTTCTTAAAGGGAAAAGTGATTTGAAAGAAAATGAGTCTATGTGGAGGAACTTGACTTTTGGGCAGCAAATTGGCTGGATGAATCACTGGGGTATGCCAGAAATACTGAGAACTTTGTTACCTAGGTAATTTTGTAATTACTTAGGCTGTTCCTTAATGGTATATGATGCAAGAAGGGAGCCAAATATTTGGCTGTTGAAAGTGGTGTGAAAACTACTGTTTTTAAAAGTAGCATGTGAAGTCCTTCAAGCCACCATGTTTGGTAAAAAGATGAATTGCATTGTTTCCATAATAATGTGAATTATTTAGCAGATAGACCTCTAGCTAGTAATTTGCCACAGTTTTGAGAACCATGTTGGAAATGCAGTCAACTTTTGTACAGTGACATTTTTTGTGTGTGCTCTGTTTTCCTGGATTTTCTGTTGATCTTTTTTGAGGTAACTGATTGATGCAACAAATTGAGTACTTTTTTTTTTTTTTTTTTTTTTAATTGCAGTTAAGGAGGTTAAAACTACAGGTCATGTAACAAGATTATAATTTTCATAATGTTTTAAAGTTCTGGTGTTCATCTTTCACTTTTTGAATCTTAATGTGTTATTGGTAAATTGCTTCAATACACTACTTTATTAAAGTAGCTTAACTCTTTTGACTGTGTAATGCCTGGATAAGTTATACCTCCTGGGATTTTGTTTGGTTGGTTTGTTTTGATATTTTTGCTGTGGCTTTTTGTTTGTTTGTTTTTTTTCCCCTAAGTATTTTTAAATTAATTAAATTCTTGAGGTAATCACTAAGTCCTCAGCAGAAAATAAATGTTGGAAGTACACATCAGTTTGGCAGTTAAGGTCTGTTTCATGCAGGATACAGTTCCAGAGGTACTGCCTCACATTTCTGTTTTTGTTAAATAAAAGAACCTCTTGTAATGGTATAGCCATGTTAGTGAAATGCAAGCTAGAAATTACATTTGTCATTCAGTGAAATAGCTTCTGTGTCTTCAAACTGATGTTATAAAAATGTTAGCCTGTTGACTTTCTTTTTGTTCCTCATCATGTTTAGAGAAGAATAGGAAGAACAGCAGGGAAAGAAAATCACATTTATACTGAATTAAAGTAATCCAGATGCATTCAAGAGAAGGACCTGACCAGGGTAAAATAATGTTGCCATTTAGAAGAATCCTTTGTTAAATTAAGGAGAAGAAATACTATTTAAAATGTATATAATTTCTAAGTCTTCTAGTGTGAGTGTTCACAAATGCCTTTTGCATAATAAGGTTGTGTGTTTCTGGTTGCAGTTAAGTATAATTGCAGACCATCTCAATTAAACAAATTCCTGTTTGGCAGCTGCATCCTCAAGTAATGGTGTAATTTAGTCTAAGCTGTTCTGTGCTTCCGTTCTCTGAAAACAAAAGGGGCTGGTGCAAAATAAAAAGTGTAACTAAATGTTCTTGAACTATTGTCTACCTTGCTTTACACAGGAAGATCTGTTTTCTGAGTTTGACTAAACTGCTGGTTTCTTTCTTAACTCTTAATGAAGCTGCATAAAGTACTGTTTTCTGGAGTTTGGTGTCTCAGTATGAGAGAGGCAGCTTAGAAAGTGCATAGATTGAACTTGTATTTCCTAGAGAAAAAGACAGAAATATAATAAATTGTATTGTCTTAACTAAAATACTATTATTTCTTTCTGTCTGTTCTTTAGAAATGTACTTGCATTGTGGATGGGATGGGCAAACTCAGGCTCAATTTCAGGAGTGCAGGCTGAAGTAGCAGTGTGTTGTGCAAGTGTGAGAGTGGAGAGAGGGGAATATCAACATATTACGTTAGATTTGAAAAATAAGAAACCTTGCCTAAAGTTGTACCTTCTTAAAAATACTAGCAATGAAAGAGGATATTTGTGCTTCTCCACAATTTCATCTGCTTTCTGCAGTTTAAGGTGACTTTCTCTTCTACTAAAGAATAGATAAAAGCTCATGCCAAGTTAAATTTAGGATGTGAGTTAAATTGAAGTGTGATAACTAACTGTCCTGAGAGAATTGAGAATTGAATGAAGGGGGTGGCTTAGTTTCCACAGCTGTCTGTCTGGTTCCTTACTGGACAGAGAGTTTAAAACAGGGATGTGCTTCTCTGAGGAGTTGAATTTTCTCTCAGATGTATTTTTGCTTGGTAAATACAACTACTGAGGTTTGCGAACTTGGAGGTTGCAACTCATTAGTGTTAAAAAGAAACCAAGGGAAAACCAAAATATTCCTCTCAAAACCTGGGAAAAACTGCTCATCACAGTTCACTTTTTTTCCATGAGGAATTTAGCATATGCTTAAACTACTGTGTGGGCAAGTTGGAGAGGTCAAACCTTAAAAATTCCAAAAATGTCAGGTAGGTTGCACACAAAATTGCTTTGAAATTGCACAGAAATAATTCCAATAAAATTGCTGCTTCTTATTTTGCCACTATAGGTGTGTGCTGAACAGTGTCTGTAAGTAGTGGATAGTAAGACAGTAGATCAAAAAAGCAAAGTTGAAAACATGACTTGAGTTTGTGTTGTAATTAAGGACAGGGATGAAGATAGCAACCTCTGAGCACTGTTGTAGCCTGGATATCTGGAGGCCAAGAGACACTTGTGCAAACTGTTTATAAGGCAAGGGAGACATCCTGCAGGGTTTTGTACTGGCCAAAGGCAGTGAGTGATGGCTCGCTGGTCTTCGTGGCTGCAGGGCTGAGGTTCCCTCAAGTGCCTTCTCTTAAAATGTGTGAAGATTTTGTTGCATTGTCTTCTCTGTGTTTTTGGATGCTGATCAGTGGTGGATGCCTACAGTGTTGAAGAGTTATGAGGAGTGAGTAATGAGCACAAATTATGTGCAATGCAGCAGTGAGCTAACTGGCTGGAGAGAGCAAAGAGGCAGAGGGATACTGGTAGTTGAAGAGTTAAGTGCCAAAGGGTTAAAGGTATTAAGATGGTTTTTGAATTTTATTTCAAGTTGGCATCTTTGTAGAGTATGTAAGATTTTTACTGTGAAGGCAATTTGGTGTTAAGTGAAAGTTTTAATATGGATTTAGCACCAAGATAAAAAGGTCATGCCCATCCTACCCCCAAAAAGGAGCAATGTATCTGTTCAGGGCATTGATCATGTCCTTGATTAGTGGCTTGTTGTTGATAGCACCTGAGTAAGTGACATTAATGCAAAAATATTTAAGAACCACAATACTTAGGATTTTACACTTCCAAAGAGACACAGTTCTCAATAAGTGACTAATTCTTACACTAAAAATATTTTTAAATTTTTGAAGCTTTGATTTTCTACATGCTGTAAAAGGCTCAGCCTGTTTAACATAGTAATTTTAGATATGCACATTCTCTTTTGTGTTTGAGTCACAGCCTTAAGGCATTAGAATGGATCCACCTTTTTTTTTTTCCCTTTTCCCTCCCCAGAGGAATACAGCATGCTTAGGGGCTGGCCTTTGTCTGTCATGCATTCCCACCATAACAGTTTTAGCAAACTGCAGCTGAGAAGTTAGACTAGTTTGTACTTTGTGCTGCTTGTGCCAGGGAAAAAGCTTTTGTGTTCACTGGATCACTGGCATGTCAATTACTTTGATGCCAAAAAGCATACAGTTTTGCTGCTGTCTGTATTTTCAATGAAAGAATGCAGGCGAGAACAAACAGAAATCCTAAGAAAGAGCTTAGTGTAGAATCTCCGCAGAAGGGCAAGGATGCAGGTCCTTGTGAAGTGGAAGCAGAGAGTCCTGTGGTTGTGCTGGTAAGAATTCTTTAAACAAGCTGTCTCTTTCCTTTAATAATTCCAGTTCTCTCTGTCAATGAAAAACTTCTTAATCTGGTGCTGATGAGAAGTTCCAGCATTCTTACTTGTGAATAATTTGCATTTAGGATTTAGGTTTGGTTCTTTGTGTATAGTCTGCCTTTTAAAATGATTTTTGCTGTTCTGGTTTACCAGATCTTTGGTTGTCTTTGAGTGTGACTTTGGAATTTGGCTTTCAGACTAGCTGCATTTCAGTCTCTTCTGTCTAGCATAGCTGTACTGCTCTTTGAACTTAGCATGAAAACTCCATAAGCTTCAAAATACTTTCTAGCACCTCTAGTTTTTAGTTGCCCAGCATTTCTTCCAATTAATATATGAACTCAAATGAACTCCCTAAAGTATTACTTAAATGATCAAAGAACTATCTAAATAATTAATGAGTACTTCTGTTAAAGTATCTATCTGTCTGTTAAAGGACTTATTTTTTCAGTTCTTTCAGTGCACATTATTTAGGAATTTAAAGTTTTAAAATGGCTTCCAGGGAAGGAAAAGGGAAATTTTCTGTATGTGGAGGAAATAAGCAAATAAAAACTATTTTGTCTGAAACACTGCTAGACACTTAGTTCTGTTGGAACTTTAGTAGTACAGCAAGAGAACATAGGAAGTGAGCTGTAATGAATCCACCAACTCTCTTAAGATGAGGATTTTTAAACTAGTACTTATATAGCAGTAGAAAGAAGTACTCTGATAGTTCTTACTGAAATTACAACTTTATTTAGTATTATTTCATGCTTAATTGTTGCTGCTCTTGGTCCTCTTTATTTGTCTGGCTGTAGTTGAATTCAGTGGGATGATCCTCAAATTATAGTCTCCCCCCGTCTTATTTAAACTTCACACTGTGCATTTACGAATTGAACTAAAACATGTTGACCATCTATGTTTAGTAATACTCATCTATAACTTTTTGGGAATTGTTACTGTATATAACTGAAAACTTGCACGTGTGCTAGTAAGACAAACTTTTTTTTTAGTTTTATTCTATTCAGAGAGTTGTTAGTAAAACATGGGATTTTTTTGGTTGGGTGTGTTCGGATTTCTGGTCCAGATTTTCATCAGTACAATATGAGCTAATCTTATGTGTGCTTTCCTGCCTTTGGACTGTTTAACTTTATTTAGAATTGTTTTTATTCCCCTATGAATACTCAGAGAGGATACTAGTGTTTCTGCAGATACTTAGGGTATTGCAGCTAATCGGCAAGGCACATGTACTTATTTAAGAAGAAAAAAAGTATAAAACTTCTTACTTTTTACTTATCACCATACTGTTTACTTATCACCATTTATGAAGTACCTCCTTATAATTTTTCAAATACTATTTAATTTAATGTTCGTGGAATAATATACCTCCGGTGTTTGCTCTCTTTTTTTCACTTTTATATGAAGTGCATGCATTCAACACAAAGATCATTATTTAAAGGCAAGAACATTTAGGTTTTACATAGGTCACATAAAAAATATATTCACTGTCATTTCAGTTGCTATTTTGGTATTAATCTGTTTATATATATATATACACACAAGTGTATATATAGCATAATTATAGATCCCTTTTGTCTAGTTATTGAGGAAAGCTAGATGAAATGGTGCAAGTAACCTGAAGCACATGTCCTGCCAAGCAGAAAGGAAAAAGTAAGGTGTTATGTTTCATTTCACATTGCCATTTGGGTCCATTTTTATTTCACTGGGCTGTGATGTTGCACTGCATTTTTACTGGCGCAGTGAGGGTAGGTATCCTGTCATTGGTGAAGAGTGCAGTATGGCAATAGCTAAGACTGACAAAGTTGCTAATTGCTGTAATGAATTTTAAACAGCAGAATTTCTTGGGTTAAAAACCTGGGAATTGCATTAGATAGCAATCCTCAGAAGCATGTGGAACAGTAGGCTTCTGGTTTACTCTAGTAATACCTCTCATCGACTATTGTCTGAAACATTCTTTCAGGTGTGGATGTATTCCTTTTTTGCTACTAGGATGTGCTTTGCTTAGCACTCAATAAGTATTCTTTATAAAGATGAGATAGAAGCAGCTGTCAGGAAGCAGCAGGTGTTTTGTCATACTTAATTATTTTAAATGTAGTTCATTGAGAGTCTTTTGGAGTATTGAGGGGACTAGGTATTTACAACTGGCTGTTATGTATTATTGAAACAATGTTATTTGATTGAATGCTGTGCTTGAATTAACTTTTCTTGGTTAGGTGGGAAGGTTTACAGAAAGAGTCATCTGCTGCTTTCAGTATCAGTATGTGTGCTCTCTTGTGTCCCTGTGATTTGAATTAGATTGTGTAATAACTTTTGAGGTTAAAAGCATGAAGAGCCCATGGAAAAAGCATTTAGATTTTCCAGGTGGTGCCTCAAAACCTTGCTTGGGATGAACTGCTGTTGTGCTAGCTGTTGTAGAAGTTACTGGAGGAGTATGCCTGCTGTCCAGCTGCGTTTTGATAGTCAAGAGGTAGTGACTGCTTATCAAAACAGATGATGTTTCTGGGAAGTTGGATCATTTGGAGTTCATCTTTCTGCTTGGAAACTTGCTGTCAGTACAAAATGCAATTGTTAAAAGTAAGCTCTAGGATACAAATAAGTTACTGAATTAATTTTTAAAACCTCAACCTGGGCAATTTATTTTATGTTTATTGTGGGACAGTAAGATACAGGGAGCTGTTACCCATGTTTGTATTAAATAATCTTGTTGTATGTCCACAGTGGCTTGCCTCAGGTCACTATTAAGAAATACATAACACCTCTTAATCTATTTGTATACTGCTTCCTACTAGTGCCTGTATCTCCGTTTTACTCCTTATGGGAACTTGTTCATTTGCAGGTGTATATGCCAAACATGTTTTTATTAGGTAAATAATGTTTTGTAGCAGGAGGCTAATTATATTCAGTGTGCTTAGCCTTACCATCTTTTGTTTTCTGAGAAGAGAATTGGACAATAACAGTCGTCTCAATTTAAGCCTGCAAGACAAACGTGTAGTGTGGGATTTTTTTCCTGTAATATGTAATGTAGGCAATCCCTGAACTCTTAGCTTAAAATTTATTTTATCTGATGAATTTTGATGCAGCTTGTCTTAATATATAAACCTGTATTCTGACAGATCAAAATGCTTACTGTGTGGGTGTTATGATTGCTGTTTTGAAATACTTCTTATTTCTGATAAGTTTCCATGCTTTCCATACTCAGGCAAAAGCCAAAGTGGTACGGCAGATAATTTGCTCTTTTATCTTTCAACAAATATAACATTGGCTGGCTCGAGACCAGGACCCCATGAAACCCTATGCTCTTAGCATTTTCCTAGATTACAGAAATAAAGATGTTGTTGCCTGCAAATTAATAGGAAAAATTAAGCCTTATTGGAAAGACTGAGTTTTAGTGCCTATAAACTTGATGTTGCAGTTTTGACTGGGCTGAGTTTTATCTGTGTCAGCTGGTCCATAAATCCTATTTAACAATCCTGTAACTACCCAACATATTTTCTTTTATATTGCATGAAATACTAGACCAAGATACATTTTTTTTTGGTGTAGAAGAGCCTGAGAGAATCTGCTTCCTTGTACTGTTTTATGTCTGGCTAATTGCCAGTATCAGTGTGTTGTTTATTGTGTTCTTTTTTCATATCTGGTCCAAACTGATAAAACATCCTCTTCCTTTTTGAATCTGACAAATGACTAAGAAAGAAATGAGTAACATTTTGGAGAAACCCAAGGGAGCAAATTCTTCATTAATTTTTACATAAATGATATTTCTGCAAATCAAGTACCTCACTCATTAAATAGGAGAGGTTTGTATTCAAGACCTCAGCTACAGTGAGCTTTAGATTCTTTAAAAGCTTGAGGGAGGATTTTTTTTTTTTTGATCTTGTGTTTACCCCAAGCAAACAAAATGTAAGCAAAGCATATATTCTTTTGAGATTCCTTTTCATAAATTTTATCGTTGTGGTGAACCATTTTTGTGACTGCAAGGCAGAGAGAGGCATTTACAATTAATTGGATGATTTTTAAATCTGTATCTTTGGGTTTTGAATTAGCTGTGCTAGGCAAGTGTGTGTGTGTTTGCATGCCTATGAAATAACTTTAGTTACAATGGCTTTAAAAGTAATCCTTTCCCTCTGATTTTGCTGGTAAAATGAGAGAAGCCAGAACTAGCTTTCTTCTAGTCTTTACCTATCACCTTCCCGAGAGCATTAACAAGAGAATGGATGTAGCTCTTCAGCACCAGGGAGAAGTGGATGAGAATACTAATCATGTACAGCACTGTGTAAAAATCTATTACCCATTCGAGATGACAGCTTTCCCTTGCTGTCAGGCTGTGGAATTGGGGCTGTGGTCTTTCCACTTGCTAGTTCAGATAGTAGAAGCCCTGGTGTGCGAGCTTTTGACAGTATTGATTATGTGAATGTTTATTCTTTCCTTCGAAAAGCTCCCCGAATTGCCACAAGTGGTCATGCAGCCATCTGATTGATATTTCAGGCACAATCTGACTGGAAGGTCCTTGGTTGGAAGGAACTCTCTCAAGCCAGATCACCTCCTAATCTGTCACAAAAGCTCTGGCTCTGTTGCTGGTCTTAGTGAGAGAAGGCTTAGAAACGTGTCATGAGAGAGGGGAAGGGTCCTTCAGTGTCAGCCTTGCTTTTGATTAGTTTAAGCCAGTTGTGAAGCCAAATCTTTTAAGCTAACTGAAGAGACTGATTGTATACACAAATCAAATGGTCCTTCTCTGCTGGTCATTTTTTTAGGCACAGTTTAATTTGCAGTATTTATTTTTGTTTCTCCTAGAGGTCAGTCATCCTGCACCACTCTCAAACCAACCTGTCACTGCAGCATGTTGTGTATAATTTCTCATGACAAACTCTTGAGAAGGAAAGGGAAAGGCAAACTTGACCAAAAGGAGTGACTGGGCCGTGTTACTCTAGTAGTCTCCAGACCTTGGTTTAACTTGAGAAAGAGTATATTGCATTAAAGCTCAAACTCAGTGGCTGGCAGGTGGGCATCTTGCTTGCCCAGATCAGTAGAGAGAGACCTGTTACATTGAAAGTGAGAGAAAGGTGACCAAAGAGTGTTTTGTTTTCTGTCTGATGTGTTACCTTTTACTTCATTTATAGGCCAGAGTTTGAAATGCTCTTTGTATTCTGTTACCTTTGTGCCTAAGGAAGAAAATTTGTAATGGCCTGTTATTACCTTAGTGAATAATTGGAGGGGATGGGTGAAGTTACTGTAATTTGTTTGGAATCAGAACTGATTATGACAATCTGTTAGAGGGAGGCTGCTCAACCTGAAATTTTGTGAAGGGATAATTTTGCAGCGTCTGTATGTAGGAAGTGTTTCAAATACTTGGGTGAAGTAGGTGCTAAGTAAGCGTGGAGTACACCATTTCAGTAGCTTGGGATTCACTGCAGCAGTCTGAACACTCAAATGCAAACTTGCAACCAAAATATTTTGTGTAATTAGTACATTAGAGAAAATGTAATATTTTCTTAGGTTGTGCTTTTCTGAGCTAAATTGCCCAGCCATTTCAGCTACAGATGGGTGCAGGAGCATAAACTTAAGCCTTTTCTGACGGACACTGATGTTAGTTCTTGGCTTTGTGCTAATTCCTGTTCACGAGTGACAGGAGAAGATGAAGCAGTGGCTGGGGTTCAGGTGATTAGCTCTCAAAATGTGTCAGAGTACAATATGGAGTGAACTGAGCAGCCATTCTCCATCTCATCTGAGGAGAAACATGAAACATGTCAAACACAACATAAAAATTTTCCATCATGACTCCGAAAGTATTGGTCTGTGCTGAGTATGTTGTTATATAGCTGATGAACTTTTAGTAAATCCTTCCTATGTGATTGCAAATGGTAGCTATTTTTCTTGACAAAACTAAATTTTGTTCATCATTTTGGTAGATTTATTTTCTAGACTTAGCTTTCTTTGCCTCTGCAGCTGTTATTCTTTATGTTCTCACATTTTTCTTACCAGTAGAACTACTATGTGGTACGTATTAGGGATCTCAAATAACTTTTGAGTAGCCTGTGAAATAAGTCTGAAACTTTCTCTGACCAAAGCTTTCCTAATTCCTTGAAAAACAAATTTATTTGATTCACTTTTGGATGAAGAAAACACCTGTAGAGTTTCTCAGGAATATTATTAATATACTAGTGATTAATAGCAGTTATTGATAGAGATATTTGTTCTGTGTAGTACAACTAGGATTTGGAAGGTTATTGTCATGAGTTATGGAAAACAATATATAAAGCTTGCCTTTTCAGTTTACCTATAATGATGACAGAAGCTGGTCTTCCTGCTACAATTATCTTTGATACATCTTTAATGTATCATACTTGTAAATTAGTACCACTGATCTTGAGAAAATGTGATTTGTAAAGTCTCTTGTAAAAAAATTGTAATTTCTTACAAATTGTACTGTGATGCTCAATTTTAGTTGCAGAAAATTCAAGCTAGTTTGTAACCCCATGATTGCATTAATTTGCACACTCAAGGCAGAGCTGCCTCATTGAGAGCTCTGTCTAAACCTGCTTTGCCATCTGACCACTTAACAGAGTGCCTGGCAGGGTGAAGGTTTTTCTGTCTGATTGTGCATGGGCAGCTGTAATGTCTCATCTGCGGAAAGGGGTTTTAATGTGGAATCAATGCACAGTTACTGAGGAAAGCTACTTGTGCAATTAAGAGGGAAGTAGATGGACTTATGGGAATTTTGAAAAAAATATAAAGGAAGAGGAATGTCAATTAGCCTGCCCGTGCTGCTGGTTACTACTGAATTAAAACAAAGCTCTGTCTTTGAGCTAAGGTTGTTTTCATTCCTATTAAACCCAGATCAGAGCTTTCTAGGCTGTATCAAACAAAGGCAACCATCAACATAAGAGACTAGTACTTTGTTTATAATTTTTTTACAGTGAGAATGCATATGTGATTGAGCTAATAAGCTCTGACTTGCTGTGTTTTGTGGAATAGTTCTGAGGCAATCAGCATGCTTGTCTCTAATTGTCACTTACACTTCCCCATATGGTACAATATGTCAAAGGTTGCATTTTGAGTCCTGTATGTTTTTGATGTAGATGCAATATCATTCCTCCAGTCTTTTAAAGAGTAACTTCTAAAATAAGTCAATAATTATAATTTTTCCTCAATATACCTGCATTTATTTTGATTTTTTCTTTTTTACCCTAGGCAAAACCGAAGCTCATAGAACCAATAGACTATGAAAATGTCATAGTTCAGAGGAAAACACAGATTTTGAATGATTCTCTACGTGAGATGCTACTGTTCCCTTATGATGACTTTCAGGTATTTATTCCACCCTGGTTTTTTGTTGTGAGTTTTTTTGGGATTTTTTGGGGGTGTTTTTAACTGTAGATTTTTAGCAGTATTAGTTGTGAGGTGATAAATTCCTATTTCTTTGTTTCTTAACTCTCTTTAGCTCAAAAAATCCCCATGGATTCTTTGCCAGGAGTCCCATTACACTGCTTGATTTCTTCTTTTAGGTACAGAAGAAATAGCACAATTTCCTCATCTGTCCAGATTGTACTATCTGCTTCTGCTACTCAGCAGTTTTACTGCCTTTTGAAGTAGATGGTCAGTCACTTGCAGATATTCCCCCTCCCTTTCTGATGTAGGAAATTATATGATGTCTGTTTAAAAAAAGCATCTGCTTTCTTAATTCTTAAACTGATTCTCCCCCCTCCCCCCTCATTCTTAGTAGTGAAGGACATGAACCTGTTCAAATGCAGTCTGCTACATGGTCCCAGCCAAAACTGTATTCTAGCAAAATGCCACTTATGTAACAGAATTCTGACTTGATTAAGCCAGATTTAACCAAACTTTGTGATAATATTGTTATACTTTTAAAAATGACCATGTTTTATCTAAATAAGTAGTTTATTTAAGTACACTTTAAAATAATTTTTTTCTTGTAGCTCTAGTTAGGATAACTACCAAGCATCTTAGAGACTGGAGTTGGAGTAAATAATGAGGAAGGTCTCTTGTCCACATGCTCATACCTGCAATCAAAATGTCTGTATTTGAAAAGTGTGCAGACCTCTGAACAGTCTGTAAATTAATTTTAGTCAGCCAAGTAGCTGAAGCTGAGTTTGTTTACCATAGGGAAAGTTTATGATGAGTTAGTGTATTTCTACAGAAGTATATCTAAAATCCTATAAATTACTCATTGAATTTTTAATGGATTCTCTCTGGCCTATCAAAACGTTTACCTGAATGCAGCTGGACTCTGTTTTGAAGTACAGTCTGAAGGCTTCTTTTTCATTGATTCTTAGATGAATAACTCTGCTTGTAGTCTTCCCACTCTGAGCTAAAAAATTAGGGGTTTGGGAAGGTGCAGTTATTTAGAGAGTAATTTGGGCTTCATGTGTTCTCAGCCACATGTGAAAGTTTATAGGATGGAAGTAAGACTTCTTGAAAAGGAAGTTGTACTGATACAGGTTTTCAAATACTGAATCACTCAGGATGATGCCCTGCACCAGGTATTGGCTTTGGGACTGAAAAGCATGAGTAGGCTACACCACCAAAATCCCCTTCTATACTGTGTGTCTTCAGTATCACAGATCAAGAGAACTCCACACTTCTTCTAAGTGTACTCTTACCTGATTGACTAGTTCACTTATGAGGGTCGTTCTGATGGACAGCTCTGAATTATCAGTGGAGAAGAAACAAACCTATTAAGAATATCCTCAGGCATTTTGTCTGAGCAGTGTAGGGTGTGTCTGAAGTGTTTAACTGCTATTTCTAGTGACCTTCTGCAATTCTTATCCTCAGGCCTGTGTGAGTGAAGCTAGTCCATAGCTCTCAGTCTCATCCTTCAGAAGGAATGAATTTTGTCATAAATCGTAATGTCTTTTGTCATGCTTTGTTTGGATTCTGTGATCAGTTTTTCATCGAGGCAGTCATTAAAGTATGTGTTACATCAGAAGATTTCCTTCAAGTAGTCACAGTTTCGGAATATAGTCAGTTTATCTGTTTCTTTATCCCTCATCAATATAATATCTGAACAAATTTTCTGGATTTCCCCTACAGAGTTTTTGACAGAGTCTCATTTTATACATGATTTAGATGAAGACTGGTTTGTACTATCAAACTGTATTATCAAACTTTTATTTCCTTGGAAGACTTGCTGGCACAAACTTAATCCAAATATTTTTACTGTACGCAAGACTCTTCAGTACTACTTTGATCTATCTAGCTTGTTTTCAACAGCACAAAGCATTTAAATCTGTCATTCAATGTATTAAGAAAATATTCCCAAGTCAGAGAACAGAAAACTGTTAAGCGCTTATTATTTTTATTTTCATGTTAAACCTTTTAACCCTGTTCAGTTTTCCATAGCCCTATTTACAGGTTTGAAATCATGAATCATTATATAGTTGCCAGTATCATTTGAATAATTTAAATAATGGCATGTTTTCTGTGTTTGTAATTCAACTTTGCATATGTTTTTTTAATTCCTCTTTCTTAACTTGCGGCTGTCACTCAGTGTGTGGGCAGCTCTTGGGTAAGCCGTGCCTCAAATGTTTAATGCCAGCCTCATCTCCCTCAAGATGAATTTAAAATGGTGAACTAGACCATTTAGAACTACCTATAAACACACTTAGAACTGTTTATAGGTGGAAACGCCTACCATTGTCTAGAAACCTGTTCAAGCTGTTTCCTTTTAGAGCATTCAGTTTTTATCTTTGCAAAGTTCTTCCTCACACTTAGGTGAAATTGATTGCAGTCTAGAAAGCCCTTGCTTGGAAAGGAAGTTCAGCACTGTTAATTTACAATGACATTAAGAGTAAGGCTATTTTGTCCAGCACGACCCTAGAACTAAGGGAAAGTACTTATCTTTCAGTACTAGATATCACTTCTATAGCATATTTTTGAAGAAGCACCACTGATGATACCACCTTTGAATTTCTGTTAAAGTTTAAATTATTTAGAGAGAAATTGGAAAGAAATATTCGTGCTTGATTTGGATTTTTTTTTCAGGTAATGCAGTTAAAGAACTGAAATATAATTTAATAGGTGTGAGAAGCTAGATATTAAAGGAGAACTGATCTGAATTTTTAGTCCCTATCAGAAATGAAAACTTGCACAGCAGCTGGCGTTTTTGGATGGCATATGGCTTTCCTCTCCTCTTCTTCCTGCTGAAAATTATTTGTTTAGTGAGGGAAAGGGGAAAAAAACCCCAACAATAATTCACCTTTTTCTGTTCAGATATGACTGTTCTCTAAACATGCTATCAGAAGTAGCTCTAAGCTCAAACCACTTCCAAAGAAACATTAGAGCAAGGATGGAGCAGAAAATGGTCCAGTCTTGGAAAACTATAGTTTGAAGGATTGTTCTTCAGCCCAGCTATCTGCTTACAGGAACCTTTCCAGATTTCTACTTAACTACATTTGCCATTGTCCCAAACATGGTTAGCTGAGGTTATGGAACACGATTTCTCTCTTTTTATATATGTTTGGGAGCAGTTAATTTACTTTTCAGAAGAACATGATTTCTGTTCTGCTTTGTGCAGAGTTTCCAATCCAAAAAAATAGATTTGTAATTCTTTTCTTTCAGGTTTCTTTCTTTTTCTTCATGATATTATATCTAAGTAATAACAAGATTTGCTTTTCTATAGTTACCAGATGAGGTCTTAATCAGCAATTTCGTCTACATATATTGGGTTTTTTTCATTTTACCATTTGAAGATTGTTTCAGCTGCTTTTCACAAGCTCAAGCTCCGAGTTTTCTACACTGAATTCAGTTATCAGATTACTCCCTACCTTGTTCTCAACAAATTTGTAGGGGCAGTTATGTTATGTTTGGAGACATGTTTTGCTGTTGGCATCACTGAATTTCTTAGTAAGTGGGGTGTCTAAACTTTCAGTACCTTCATTCTTTGTAACCTGTTCATTTCTAGCTGCACTTTTGTCCTTGTTTTCTTTATGGTGCCTATATAATGAGTATGTTAATTATGGTGATAGAATAACCACTTTTATGCTGCCCATTGGAACATCTCTAATAATCTTCTTGCTCCTCACAGCCACAATCCAGCCAGTTCTTCAAGGCTATACCTCTTCTAGCCTCTTAGTGGGAAGAGCCATCTCCTTCACAACTGAATGACCATATCCATTGGATACTCTTGTATCCAAGTTTGTGCCTCTTCATGGCTTGTTGTAAATTCCTCACCTGAATTTCGGTAATTTGCTCAATTATTAAATGGCTGCATATCTAAATAGCATTAGTTTAAAACAGACCACCTTCATAGTGGTGGTGGTCATGTTAAAGTCATCCACTCAATTACTGCAAAATTGGTGATGGTTATGTAAACTGCACAGTGGGTAAATTATTTACAGAAACCTTAACCCAAAGGAGTACTAGTGTGTACTTGGCAATAAGTCACCCTTTATCTAAATACCTTTTTTTTTTTCTTTAGAAATATCTAACTTTTGAGTGCTACCTCAGTTTTTAAAGAAAATCACAGAACCATGGAAGTGTTTGGGTTGGAAGCAACCTTAAAGATCATCTTGTTCCAATCCCCTGCCACGGGCAGGAACGCTTCACTCTCGACCAGGGTGCTCAGAGCCCCATTGAACCTGGTCTTGAACATCTCCAGGGAAGGAGCATCCACAGCTTCTTTATTTTAAACCTGCCTTCTTTCAGTTTGAATCCATTCCCCCTTGCCTGTCAAATAATCCAAATACATGCTAGATTTGCTTGTAGCAAATAAAATGTTGTGCATTTCTACCCATATTAAATTTGTCTTTACAAAGTTATTGCAGTGTTATTTTGAAGGCATTTTGGTGCTTAGCCTAGACGTTATTTCACCTTTGTTATTTTTGGGTTTGCACCATATGGATTTAACAAACTTTCACTTAAAGCTCTTAGCTTTTATTTAATGTGAGTTAAGTACTTCTGAAAATAGATGTTATGCCAACTTTGCAGAAGTAAAACTAAATCCAGGTCATTCTATGAGAAGGCACATCTTCAGTAGAGGAAAAGCGAAAAAATGTCCAAGTAGTGTCCTCATTTTAGAGAGCACAAAATTTAGCCAACTGTTCTAAATCGATTTATTTTGGAAGTTACTTTATAATACAGGTTCTGACACTTCCCATACAAAGGTTGTCACCTCCGACACATGGTTGTTTTAAGGACAGGACCTCACATACAGCTTGCCATCTTTTCCACTTTAAGGACAATTTCTGTCTGCATCGTGAGCATGAGCCTCTGTAGTAACAGCCTCACTGGTAAATGCAACTCGGGGACAGAAAGAATGTCCATTGCAGTCTGCACTCCTTGTGGACAGGTTCACTATCCATGTTCCATCAGGTGTTGAGTAGGGAGTACTCCTTGGTTGACGCAGTGAAATGCTCTTGCTGCTGTGGCCTATTCTGAAACCTCACCACATCCTAAGTCCCTGGGACTCAGTCAGAAAGTTGTGTCAGCAAAAGAGCCTCTTAAGTGTGTGCCTCAGTAAGTGCGTGTGAGTCCTGGCTCGTGTTAAAAGTGGCCTTCCTTAGTTTTGACAGCTGAGTAATTGAGAGGGTTTTTAAATTTTCTTTGAGAGCACGAGACAAACACTTTGTAATTCCTGATGCTGCCATAAATCAAATGATCACTCAAAGCCAGAGAGTTGAAAAGTTTCACTTCCATGGACTAGTTCAGCCAATGTATTTGTGAACAAAGTTTGTT
The DNA here is from genome assembly GCA_020086605.1 of Lanius collurio. Taxonomy (NCBI): domain Eukaryota; kingdom Metazoa; phylum Chordata; class Aves; order Passeriformes; family Laniidae; genus Lanius; species Lanius collurio. The sequence continues at coordinate 3,684,834 of JACBWW010000007.1, read as the reverse complement.
GAGAAGACAATCCTTCCTTCCTAAATTTTCTTTTGGAATATAATTTCTATTTATGTGCATGCTTGCTTTTAAAATGTTGTGGTGTTACTTAAGTAATTATTTTTAGGTATTTTCTCTAAGTCACAATTCCTTGCGCATTGCATTTCCTGGCTCTTTGATGCCCTACTTCAGCTGATGGATGAGCTGAGAAGGATGCAGGTGCATTAAGACAATTAGTAATATGACCAAAATGGCCAAGTCAGATTCTTCTGTTTTGTCACTGATACTGATACAGTACTAAGATAAAATATTGTTTTATATGTGAACAACTAGAAAAAAGCCCTTACTATTGTATTGATAGTTGTGTAGCAAGATAACAGCAGCAGACATTTTAAAAGTATGTTCAGCTAATTAACTTTCACCAGATTATGCTACAGTGTTAAAATTTGATTGATGAGGTCATGGATTTCCCATGAAAAGTGCCTGGTAAGATGCCACCTTATTCTCTGTTTTTTCCTAAAAGAATATTATTTTAGGAAGGTACAGTATAACTGTGTGCTTGTAGAAAATATATAAATTCTGCATGTATATTTTATAAAGTATAAATATTTATAAATTATGTAAAGTATAAATATTTTCTCATCAAATATCAGACTATTTCATTGGAAGAGTATCTAGACATTCTGGCCTTTAGCTCTTAAGGTAGTTTAATACGCTTAACAGAAGTTTTTATTTCCATAGCCTGTGAAAACAAATACTTAGTATGGTTTGAAGATATTTCTAGAATTAAGATAACTTCATTTTTAAAAGCTATTAGCATATAAATGTATATCTTGCAGCTTTGTTTTTTTGGTTTTTAACTGTAGTTTGCAAGATTTATTGGTCCCATGAAATATTTTGAGGTTTGTGCTTTTAATACCTCCTACCTTTTAAAACTCTCCTACCCAAGCAGCTGGCATTGTCATGTTTTAGTGCTCTGATCTAGGTGAATGATTTGACCATGACTATGGGATGGTTTTTTTTCCCCTTTCAGTCTTTACTGTAGTTGAATAGTCGTACTTGAAACACCCTCCCCAGTTAATGGAGTGAGGCTTTGATAATGACCAAGAATAATCACCTTGTGGATCAGACTCTCAGTAGAGATAAGATAATGTACTTACCTTTCTTTTTCAACATAACATGTGGAGCTTTTTCTTGTCACATTTTTCTCTGATCCTTCCTGGATGTGTGGAGTACAGCTAACAGGTGAGGGACCACGGCCCCCTTCCAGGCTCCGGCTGTGTTAAACTTTCACCGTTGATGGCCTAAGCTATGGGATGCCTTTCCACATAGTGCAAAACAAGTTCTGTTGCTGTGTGGTTATTTTCATTTGTGGTCCAGAAGATTTTGTTTTCGTTTTTTTCAATTACAAATGTAAAGTATCCTAAGGCTTACTTCAGCACAGGTCTGAGAACCAGAATTTCATGGTCACTAAGAGATTTCCTGCTCTCTGGCAGCCTTTCTATGCCTCTCTGAATTCTGGAGTAGGATAGGAATAAGTTCTGACTTGGTAGGTTGAAGTGTATGTATACTTCAGTGATCCACACCTTCACTCTAAACCTGCATTTAAACAGTGCTAGTCTCATTTTTTGTCACTTGAGATCTGCAGTTGAACTACTCTTACTTTGGTGTGGTTTTCTTGCCTTTCTTGAATAATAGTTTTTATATGTAGTAATAACTACCTTGATATCTGTCTTGAAAATGTTGGAGTTTTGTTGTCATGGTGGAATTATTTTTTACTAGTATTTTCTTCCCCATGTTGACAAGATAGTGGAATAAACTGTCCTATGGCATCTCTTTCTCACTGGTTCCAGTCTTGCCCTTATTGTGAAAGAAGGAACACATTTGCTTGAATGGAAGCAAATTCTCCCTAACTGGGTCTTCTGAAACAGCATAGTCATAGGATGTTTTCTGCTGAGTTTTTCTTCATTATAGTGATATAACTGAGTATGCCCATAATGTGTCATCTTCCTTTTAATTGCAAGTTTCATTAATTGCTTTTGTTGTTTATCAGACAGCATTATTGCAGCGGCAGAGTCGATACATTCGTTCAACAGTTCCTGAAAATGCAGAGAAGGAAGCTCAGAGCCTGTTTGTAACTGAGGTGATACTGAAATTGCATGTGACTGTAATAACAATATTATACCTGACTTGTTTTTCTTCTCTGTCATTTACCATTTAAAACAAACAGAAAAATAAGCCCTGGAAAAAGAATTAAACATTTATTGCCAATTACTTGTCAATTATTTCAAGGCAAAATTTCCAGGAAAACCTAGTATTTTTTCCATTTGTGGCTGTAAAAGAAGTACAACAGGATAGTTTTTAATTATCATGTTTGCATGATTGGCTTTTGCAGATGGTTCTCCCCCACCTTCATTATGCTTTTGGCTTTTCCAGATGAACGTGGGTGATTTTAATACAATATTGGATCCACTAGTAAAGCTGGAATTAATCATTGTGACTTGTTTTTTCTGATAAAGTGTCTCACACCAGCCATTCTTACTTTGTTCATAATAATCTTGTACAGATTGCTGGAACAGTGGTATCCAGAACTGTAACACTGGTGGAGGCCAAAATTCATTATGACTGTTCAACTTGTATGCTATATGTAGAAGAAACATCCTCAACCCTGAAGTTTCTCAGAACTGTTTGCTTATGTTGGCATTCCTTTGGTCTTGTGAGGTTGCTCTTCGTTTATTGTCTTGTTGAAGCCTTTGAGGAATTAAAGGTTTAATTGTTTTTCTTTTTTTTTTGTATTATCTACTGGTTTTCTACTGATATGTTTTAAGCTGATATTTTAACATCTGAAACAAGTAAATGTCTGTTGTAACTCCAATAAAACTGAAGGCGTTCCAGATAGCTGAATCTACATCAAAGTGATTTATTCACACTGATACATACCCTTAATACCTAACCTAAACATTTCTGAGATAAATCTGAAGAGAATAGACAAGAGGAGAGAGGAGTGTTAGAGGTAATTCATGAAGTTTAATGAGTTTCTGCAGAAACAATTACTTGGCAAGTATTAAACTTGTGTTTTGAAATAAAAAGAAAATATTTACGATTTATTAGATCCTGTGTTCGTGTATATGTAGGTTTATTGTGTAACATAAAATTTTACGTGGAATGGTTTCTGTCAACAGATTTTGTCAGTTTTATGTTACTTTATTCAAAGCCAAGATAAATCAGTACTTTTATGTTGTAACAATATGGGTGGAGTAAAATGGTATTTCCTGTGATCTAGATCAGAACCTAATGACATAATTGCTTTTCAACCACTGCAAGCATGTAGTTTAAACTTAAGTATTAATTTAATTGCACTGGAAATATAAATTCAAGGAAGAGATGTTTTTTGTTTTCTATATCAGTATGTGCAAAATTGAATATTCTATTTTAATAAGGTGTCTATTTTTGTGCTGAGTTGTCTAAGGGCTCAGTCATGTTTTCAGCTTCAGCTGAATTTTCCAAAGGTTTGGCCATGTTTTCAACTATGGCAAAATACTGTTCTAACATTTTGGATGACTGAAGATGCTGAGTGCATTCACCATCTTCTGGTTTTATTAAATACATGTCTAGCAGATGATAACATTCCATTAATACATGTAACTTGTTCCAAAAAGCTATATTGCATTAGATCATTGCAAAAGAAAGGAAGTGTACAGAATTCAGAGACTGACACATAACCATAGTAGTTCATAAACAGACATATCTTAAAGGGTTTTCTTGTGCTGTGTCCAATTAATGCCTTTAATCCTCTTCCAATNAAGGGTTTTGACAGATAATATAATAGAAGTTTTAATACTTGGTGACATATAATCCTTCAACTGTCATAAAATCTCTTCTATACTGTGTCTATGTAGACAGGTTTCCAGAGAGAAATGTTTAATGCAGTTTAATCATGGAATTGTGTAAAATCATAGGTGAATCTGTTCCAACATGGCAGTGCACACACTTCAGCATGCATGACAGTGTAGCATGAAGTGTGAGCTAAAATTGGTGCATCACAAATTTGAATATACAATCAGACTTGGAGAGCTATCATGGAAACAAAAGCTTAAAAAATTGACTGAAACTTCAAGGTATTTTCTCTTGTGTTGTTGACTTAGGGAGAGATGTACAGCCTCAGAGAATTTTTAAGTGTATTTCAAATGCCAAAGACTTTTTTTCTGCAACTGCCTCTGTTATTTTTGTGATTTTTTTTTTTACCACACCCTGTTTCAAAACACATTTTAAATGCCACTGTTTTCTTTTCTTATGAGTACTTGAACTCTTACATCTCAAACAAGAATTAAAATAAAGTATTTTTTGTTTTTTGTGGTTTTTACCTCTTGACAATTGCTTTGCTTCTAAATTCCTGGTATTCAGAAGTGCTGCCTATGAAATGAAAGGATTAAGTGTGAAGAAGTAGTTTGGGGAATTCATCTGAGTAGATAGATTCCCAGTCAGAGATCCCAGGATACCATTTATCCAGCACTGCTGTTAATCTGCACTGTGATATTTGGACAAATAACTTTATGCATCTATATCCAAAACTTCCTATTTACAGGATGTGAATAGTTATGATTACTATTGTACTGACATTTAGAAGACTTGGCATTATTTACTGTGATAGTATTTCTGACAACAGAAGGATTTTGAAAAAAAAGAGAGTTAAAGACTAAAAAATTAAATGGATATATAATTGACTATAATTCTTACCAGGAAATATATTATGGCTAGAGTTAGTTAAACACTGAAAAACTATAATTTGGCTATTAGCAGGTGGTATCCATTTTATTAGGAAGTGTAAGTGGAGAGGACTGCCTGTCTCCTTCTGCCCAGTGTCCTGTAAGAACAGGCAGGAACAGGGTATCATTTCAGAAGTACAATCACTGGAGGAGAGGTCTGCTGCTCTTTGAGGAACTTGGAAAATAAACACAAGAAAAAGACATGCTAGGAGGAAAAGGGAAGTTAATGGGACAACAGGGTGGGGAGGACCATAAATTCTTTCATCAAGGGAAGACTTAATACGAGAGGTGTTTCTTTCAAACATTAATATCTTTCTATGCCAAAAAGCACAGATGCAAACATTAGATTGAAAGTTATTTCGTCTTTTTGTTTCACTCTTGTTTGTGTTTGAAGAAAGCTGATTTATCAAGAGAATGATAGAAAGCAAAAGGCTTCAGGTGATTAAAAATTGGAGGAAAATGAGATTAAGATCAGTTTAATTCTGCATCATTAAAAAGGACAAAATTACCTATCCAAAGCTAATTTGGGCTATCAGGCCATCAGGTTGATGTTTGCAAACGGAATTTTTCAATCCGGTGTGGGATCAAGATATGGGATTGTTTTTGTTGAAACAGTTGCTGTTGAAGTAAACTTTGGAGCCAAGTTTGTGGGAAAGATCATTTAAAAAAATGAGGCACAGTGTGCAGCAGTAATGATAAAAGTGAGGAAATTACCTTACCAGTTGGAAACAGGAAGTATGTTTTCAGTGTGAGCGTCGTGTGTTAACAACTGGATCCTGGTTCCTTTGTATTGACAGATGGTCATCTGGAAAGATTCAGTAGCTTTTTGGCTCTGTTGGCAGGAATTCTGCCTGACAGAAAGAAATGGTGTAACTTGAGAGGCCCAAATGATGCTCGGTTTTATTGCTAGAAAACAGCATGGGAAATGGTGCACCTCAGAGACTGGGAAATGGAGTCTTAAAAGAGCTAAACCTTAATTTTTGTTATCACAGGTTATGAAGGAATTTTTGTCATGTGAGGTGATCCTATGTATGGTTTGTGCAGTTACAGAAAAGCATTGGTTGTTTTGTGCCAGGTTTTGACAATAACTCATCATCTGCTCATCGCCTTACAGTTGTAAAGGTGGTCTAAACCCACCCTTTCTTGGGGATAACTCACGCCAGGGGAGGTGAAGAGTCATATAGAGTCATATTTGGAAACCCATTGTTTTATGTTGTCCCTGCATCTTTATTCTTGTACAAGAAAAGTTATCTAGGTAATAGAACAGGGGTGGGGACGAATGTCTTGAAAATATGAAGAAAGATGACTGTGTTGCTTGGACGGTGAGGCTCTCTGGGATACGTGAAAATTTACTACGTATTTCTGGTCTATGCCTTTAGTCCATTATATCTGATGCTCTGATAACTGATGACCATGTCATCCTTACTGGGCATACCTTCAGTAGTACCAAGTTGACTAAATTTTTAAAGGTCAGATTGATGCATCTTTTGCCTTCTGTTCACGGTTTTTTGAGGTTCACATGTGCGTATGCTTATGAATATGCAAGCTGCACAGGCTAAATAAGCTGTAAATAAATTACCTAGTAACTTTTTACAGAATGTTCCTTGGTTTAGTTCCAGCAATTAATTCATATTATTCCAAGATTTGGTTTAATGTTCAGTTGCTGAACTAGTGACTCTCTCCCCCTTACGTAACCACTTTTGTTGCATGTTTTCTTAACAGCTGAGGATGGGCATTAGAAAAAGTACTTGAGCTACTTGAGGATGTTTTGTGATTTTGTTTTCAGCTGGATGCTCAGCTTATTCTGAATGTTTCAGTAGAAAATTACCAGGAGTATTTCTCCTCTAGATGATTGAAAATCTTCCTACATGTGTAATTTGTTAATAGTTTTATTTCAAAATGGAATTAATCAACTGGAAACCATGGTAAAGTCAGCTTGGTAGTACTCTAAAAGATTACTTGGAACTGGTAATTTAATATTTATTCTGTGGCAATTATCTGTCTTTTTGATCTGATTTGATAGCGGAGCGCTGTTTCTTGGTAGTTAACTGCTAAGGTTTTTGATACAGTCATTCAGTTCCCTCCACCGGCAGATGGATGGGGTGTACAGGCAGTGGGTGTGATGTGTGATGCATGCATTGGATCTGCTTCTGTGAACCTGCTGTTGCTGCCAAGTTCAGTCTTGTTCTCTTTGCAAAGCTTTGATTCTGATCTGTAAAAGGGCAGAGCCAATTCAAGAATTAATTCTCTGTAAATTCTTAAGAAGGCAATGTCTTTGAAGTACTGCATGTAAAGCAAAATGGTTTGAGAAATCTCGATTGAAGTTTTGGATAAGCATATGTTTGCAGTTTTCTTTTTGGCAATAGAAATTGGTAAAAATTCCTTACATTCTGTGGAAAAGGTTACAGAGTAAATGTAAGTAAATGTTTTAGGTTTTGACTATTTCCTCCTTCCCCTGTTTCATTGGGATTTGTCTTGACTAACATTTAGCTATCTATAAGCTGGATCATCCTGTTGGCTGTAGATGTAGCCTGTAGAAGTGGCCAGATTACATATTTAAAGTTAGATAAGGTCAATCTCATCCCACATCTTTAAATAAAATAATGAAAAAGCTATAGAATTTCAGCAGGGACTCATGGTACATTATTATCATTATGTTATGAACATAATTACTCCAACTTCTAAAATGTCTTCTGAAATTGTTGATCAATACTGTGTGGACTGTGTTGCAAAAGTTTACCTTTTTTTTTTTTTTTCTTATTTTTTACTTCCTTTCCCCATATTCCTTTCTTCATCTCCAGGATGCAGCATCTCTTGGGTCTCAGAAGGGTGGAATAACAAAACAAGGATGGCTGTACAAAGGCAACATGAATAGTGCAATCAGTGTGACAATGAGAGTAAGTTTAGGAATATCTTAGATATGGTAAAAATCTGAACACTGATATTAAATTTCCCTGTGTCTTGGAGATGTCAATTTGTATGGGGTTTAGTTCTAAAACAAATTTTATGGAAAGAAAGAGGGAAACTTGTATGTACTTAATATATCTGAAATCTTGCTTTTATTTTATTATATGTAAATCAGAAAAAAAAAAAACATGAAAAGCTAGTATGTGGGAGGAGTTAAAATTTCCTAACTGTACCCTGGTGTCATTTTAGTAGAAAAGGGACTGTGTCATACTGGGGGGGAGAGTGTTGTTGTTTGTTTGTATTGCTATGTTTATATAAAATTATATTTTTAATTGGCCTCTTACCTATATTATAGAGTCAGTTTTAAATACCTTTCAATAAGTCAAAAATACTGTCAAATTATATAGTACAATCCTGCTGCAGATATAATAAGTCAATTTTTTTCAATTAATGATTTCTGTTTTATTTTCTCTGGATACTGATTAGGTTATCTGTAAATAACAGCTTTTTTTCTGTTAACTACTATGTATATAGCAATTATGATTATTGTAATAGGAAGCTGATTAGTACTAGTGTTGTTACTGTTCTTTCCTCCTTTATTTTCACTAGTCATTTAAAAGAAGATTTTTCCACTTAAGCCAGCTTGGTGATGGGTCCTACAATCTCAATTTCTACAAAGATGAAAAAATATCAAAAGAACCTAAAGGATCAATATTTCTAGATTCATGCATGGGAGTGGTTCAGGTAATTATAATTATTCTACCTATTTGCCATTTAGTTCTGGATTTATTAGCAAATAAAATTTTATTTAAAATATAGATAAGTGTTGTTGAATGCAGATAAGTACCTATTATGCAGAGGAACAAATAGACATGCTGCATCTTGCCAAAGCAATGAACAAGATTTCAAAGGGCAGGAGACTGAATTTTTTAAATCTTTCTGAAAAGAACATAAATTGCTAGTTGATGTCAAGTATTTAGCAAATCAAATTTTAAGGCAAATGCACAAAGAATCCTAAACTTGGCAAAGTAATGACAGCATAAAATTGAAGTTTATTTCAGTTAGATTTTGAGCTTGCATGAGCTGCAAAATGTTTTGCATAGCTTCTTGTGTGGGATTTTTGTTGCAGGAGTTGTATTGAATTCAAACACCCTTCCAGATGCTTTCATTTGACCTTTATAATGTTACTTTTCTGTCTTTTTCTTTATTTTGAAAAGTTAAGGGCTTTGGTAAAATGTTTGTCAGGAGCAAGTGCCAAAGAAAAGATTATTTTTCTTTTTTTTTTTTTTTTTTGTGATCTGCTATGTATTTATAGTACAGCATGTAACTGTTCTGTTAGGCACAGCATACCTGGAAAAAACCCATGAGTCTTAGGGGGTTTTTTTGACTTGTACAGAAATAGGCAAAGTTTAATAAAAATGGTTTTCTTAAATAATATTTTTTTACTGTAAAGTTGTTTGAAGATTACACGAAGAGATAAAAAAGCTTTACAGAGGATTTTTTTCCCCCAAATACTGTAGTATTGTTTTTGGATGCACGTGTAAAAGGTAACTAGTATGAAAATCTTAAAACTGTATTAAATTTTATTGTGTTGCGAGTTCTAGATATAATTATTTTGCCTTAGAGATACTATTCTGGCCAACTTTACTGAAATGAGTTTGATTTGTGTTTTTAAAACAAGCCAACACTCATAAAAGTGGTTCCTAAACACAGCTGTAGTCTCATCAAGATATATACAGATACTGGTGGAGGGTGCAAAGAGGGCAGAGCCAGGCTCTGCTCGGTGCTGCCCAGTGGCAGGACTGGAGGCAATGGGCACAACCTGAAACACAGGAGGATCCCTCTGAACATCAGGGAACACTTTTTCACTGTGAGGGTGACTGAGAACTGTCAACAGCTTTCCCAGAGAGGTTGTAGAGTCTCCATCCTTGGAGATAGTCAAAAGTTTCCTGGCCACGATCCTGTGCTAAATCACTCTAATTGGCTGTGCTTGAGGAGGGAATGTTGGATGAAATGACGACCAGAGGCCCCTTCTAACCTCTAACCATTCTATTGTTTTGGGATTTAAAACCTGAAAATCTCTTTTTCTCATACATACTTTCGTACTGTTCCATACTTTCTGTTCCGTCAGTTCAATCCAATTAACCTCAAGTTTCCTCAGACTCTGCCAGAAGCTTGCTTAAAAAAAAAAAATACTACTGTTCCTTTGTTCTTCTGCAAGTAGGGCTGATATAGCAATCTTTAAGTAAAATTGGACTTTGGATGCTTTAAAATTTATAGTTGGCTGTGTCTCTAATGCTGTACTGTATTGTACAGTACCCTCAGTGTTCATCTTGGCACCTGGTCTTCAAAACTGCATGTAAAAATTTGAGACTAGTTGTGAATTAGCATCAGGTGCAAAATGGAAACCAGTTAATCCTCACTTCCAAGAAGCCAGGCATTCAGTGGCTAGAAAAAAGAATTTGGAAATAGCTTTATTTCTTCGCTTGAATTGTTGGTGATGGGCAAGTAAGTGCTGATTTGAACTATCAAGTATTATAACGTCCCTATTCCTGATGTGTCATTTTACTATCTTATATTATGTCCTGTATCCTCTCTGGCTGATCTTATTGTTTTACTGTTACTTACTATTGGTGTTGAATTAGCATTTAAAAACTCTTATGGGCAAAAAGTCATATCTACACAGTAGAAATTACACTTCCATTTAACAGCAGAGGGAAATACAGGAAAAGATTGGTAAGGACCCCAGCCATGGTACTTTGAAGTAGTCTGACATGGAATTCATAGAAATGGTTGTTCTTGAGTAGGCATTTTGCTCTCAGAATGAAACTCTTTGTTTCAGAGGCAGCCTTTTGTTGAGGGGAGATTACTTCCTATTGCATTCCTATTTCAAAGACATTAGATGCCCGAGAGAAAAGTACTGACTTCACTAACAGACATGAAGTTAGAAGAGATTATGCTTCTTCATCAGAACTTGTATCATGAGGAATGCTGCATTTGTGCAGTTGTGGGGTTTTGTTTGGTTGGGGTTTTTGATTTGGGTGGATTTCATTCTTTCCCAAACTTAAATAAAGGGACTGGAATTCCCAGAATTCCATTTGGTGTTTCTGGATTTGGTTTTGTTTTGTTGGGGTTTTTGTTTAAATACTAAATTTTGTAGAGAGTTTTCTGATCAGAGATTTGGAGCACATAATATATGCAGTGTATCTATTCACACATCCAACCATATATGCATTCAGTGTTTTGTGTAAACTGTGTGACATCTACTGCCTATGTCCAGGTTTTATACTGTGAAACTTAGAGGTTATTGTTCTTAGGATTTTTCATTAATTCCAGCACTGATTTCAGCTGGCAAGATTGCCTTAGGTCTGAATTCCACAATTCTGTTTGTATCCTTAACAGAAACTCATCTTTGGTTGAAACAGTCAGAAAGCTGACTATTTTGTCAACAAGTAGTTAGTCTGTCAATTGAAGAATCTGAGATGTAGTGAAACTAATATGTAATTTGGCATTTAACTTAAACAAAAAATTCCCCATCCATTAAGTCTGCCTTACTGTTTATTTTAATGTTTATCTAATGAATTACTGATTTTTAAAACTAAATTGATGATAATGTAGAATTTTCATTTAAGACTTCTGAATTCATTCCCAGAAACATGAGTCAGGCTAAGTAGCATTTGAAACCCTGATTTAGATTGTGTAGAGAAGGATGACAGAAATGGTTGAGGAAAAAAGGAGGAACTGATTCCTAACTGTATGTATATCTATATGACTAAAAATATCAGGGCATTTGAGATTGATGTTGATTATAATTTTACCTCCGGTGTAAAATAACACTGTGCAAACAGTTGTCACTCAAATATAATAGAGTTTCATGCTTTTTATTTTCTTTTTTTTTTCAGTAGACGGTAGCTATTTTCATTTCTAGGTGATCTGAGTACATAAAGAATTTATACTTGGAAATTGGAATTTTTGGGTTTTTATAAGATGATTGCAAGCAGAATGATGATTGAAAACTGGAAAACAGGCTGTTCTTCTTCCTACTTTCACTTGTTGCTGTGCTACAAATAACTTCAAAAAGGTCAAATGTCAGAAACCAGAAAGTGTAATTATGATACATTTGTTCAAAATATCAAACTGTATTTTTGTATAGAGTATCTGAAGTATGTATGACTTCCTTTGGTTGTGGTTAGACAGTATGTGAAGTGCTGCACAGGTCTTTTATTTTCTTATAGAACAATAAAGTCAGACGTTTCGCATTTGAGCTCAAGATGCAAGACAAGAGTAGTTACCTTTTAGCTGCAGACAGTGAACTTGAAATGGAAGAGTGGATAAACACTCTGAACAAAATCCTTCAGCTTAACTTTGAGGCTGCAATGCAAGAAAAAAGAAATGGCGAGTCCCATGAAGGTAAGCAGGGTTCCTAGCAAGGCTAATGCAGTTATGTGACCACACAGTCTTACATGCATTTTGGAAAGAAAGGCTTTATTGTGGCTAAATTTTTTTGTTTTCTTTGATCATAAAAATTACAGGCCTTTTTACTGTCCACTTCAACTGATGAGCATTTTGACCTTTCAGGCATTAAAATAGTACTGTTCTGTATTGATTCCAATTGAGTCAAGTCCAGAAGAGACTGATCAAGTCTAGAAAAGTAGAACTCACAATGTCAAATCAGAACTGAGGCAGTTTAAGGAAAAAAAGAAACTTAGGATGGACTTGTTTTGAAATGTGTAAAATGCTGCTGAAAATGAAATAATCTGTTCTATGGTCACTGTAGGTAGAAATTGTGGTTACAGTGTGGGGCTTAAATTTAAATATAACTTGCTTGACCAGAAATATATCCTGCAAGTATTGAAATAGATTGCTTTCTGTTGGAGCCCTTTAAGAATAGGTAAGGCAGGTATCTGTAAGGAATGTGCTGTATGTCACCAGTGTTTTGGTGACAAAAGGATAGTCTAGATGTCCTCTCATTGGCTTTTCCTCTTGAGAGTGGATGGAGGGGGAAACTGGTGTGAAACCAACTGCATGCATATTCAGAAGAACGTGGAGGATATTATAGAAGGTTGTTTTCTTTTCTACAAAGTACCAAAAAGGGATCATTAGAATCTAAAATGAGATATCACAGTCTTCAAAGACTGTCAGAATTTAGTGTGATGTTTGCAACAAAAGAAATCTGGAAAGGAGAAGCATCTAGCTCTGGTAGAGACATTTTAGTCTGTGGTCCTTAGCTGACCTTAGAACTGCAAGATGTTTATAGCTAAAATGAATGGCTGCTTTGTAAATCCAGTAACTGTTGGTGAGTAGAGCTGGGAACCTAATGAACAGAGGGAACTTGTTTTGAAGTCAAGTTACAATGCATAGTGGAAAGAGTTGTAAGTTTGTGCATTGACTATCTCCTTGCCTCATGCAGATATTAAAATTAAAGATGTGTCCTGGTAAGGTTAGAAATGACTGCTACTTTAATGATTTTTGTAAATACATCTTTCAAGAAGTCACTGCATCAAAATGATGCAGTTCTCCACAACCTATTTGTGTTAACAATTGTCATTTTTGAGGGGGTAGGAGATTAAAAAAATTGAATTCTTTTGTTATGGAGTTTTGTGAGCACTTTGGAATTTTTATATTTATTTTAAAATGAGGTTTTATACTTTCAGATGATGAACAAAGCAAACTGGAAAGCTCATCAAGTAGTTTTGATAACTACTATCCTGAAATTGCCAAGGTAATATATATTGTAAATGTCAACTTGGAATATAAAACAGTAAGCGTAAGTTAGCCACATGAACTTTCAGTAAAGGTAAGGCATTGGCTTGTAGCTTCCAGTCAGTTTGTGGTACTTGGAAAGCTTAGAAGCTCTTTTGTGAATAGATGTGGTTATTGAGCTTATTTTCTGCTTTTGGAAGGTAACTAGATACTGTCTTGAAGTTTTCAATCTAAAATTTTAATATGCTGTTTAAATGCAGCATGTCTTATTATTTTATTAATTCATTATATTTTGTATTGCTTTGTTGCATTCAGGTAAGTTCTAAAGTATTTCTATAGAAATCTAGTTATACTGAAGTCAAGTTTTATTTTTATACTTAGAAATCCAGAGCAGCTTAATAGCAGTGATGAAGTGAATGTATTTTAAGATGTTTGTGTTTATAATGAACTGCCAGGTCCATGGATGCTTCCTGTGTTGCCATGGTTCTTGCTTTTCAATTTTGTTCTTAGAGAAGTGTGGTAGAAACAAGAATGAAATAAAATGGAAACAAATAGAAAATAACAGTAACTCTTCCTCAGCCCATTTCAAAAAAATTATCTCAATTAAATCAGTGAGTTGTGTGTTGCAATCGGTTTTGTTGAGGAGAAATTTTTGTTAAATCGCCCAAGAAATGGAACTGGTGACCTTTTTTATTGGAGCTGCAGAATCCAAACTCCTTCCTGGGACTGACTGACTTTCTTTTGTGTGGTACAGCCTGAAGTGACCATTCTCTGGAATGCTCTCCCTTTCTTTTATGAGGATCTGTCTGACCTAGGAACTACTCCTGAAAGTACTGCAGGTTATGAGCTGAGAACAGGCATAGCAAATTCTATCTATTACAGTAGCTAACGTATCAAAGTATCCATTCAGAAGACATTAACAAGCTCTTTGCACCCAAATTGGTTGGCTGACTTAATTCTGTTACTGCTTTGTAATCAATTTAGCACATGTACACAGAAAGCTGTTATGTGATAATCTAGCACCAGCTGTGGCTGTACTTGGGAATTAATTGGGATTGTGGTGCATATAATCAAGGCTTCCTTGGAAGGGCTGTAAGCATGAAACAGCATATTTGCATCAGGCTATGAAAATTTATTTCATAAATAAATATGGAATTGGATGCTCTTATTGTATGGAAGACTTTTCTTTCTTTATAGTCAGTTATTATAGTGCTAATGGTCCATATTCCTTCCAGAGGGGACTTTACTTCAGGACTACAGCACCTGCATGTAGTTCTAGTACTGCAATTGCCCCTTCCTGTTTTTGTAACTTTTGGATCAGAAGCATGCAGCTCTTAAAGCTCATTATTTTTTAGAATATTATTTTTGCTTAGCTCGTTTAGCACTGGCATGTTTTATTATTATTTATTCCATGGTTATGACCCATTTACATTTATGTCTCCTTCAAAAGAATTTTTTTTATTTCTCTTTCTAATTCACCTTTACTAAACACTACCTTTCAAAATAATTTGCTCTAATGTGTTTTCCTAGCCTTTTTTTTTCCTGAGGAAAAGTACAGGGAAAACTCTGCCCATTTGCATTACTCTTTGTGTTGTAACTTGATTGCTTTATATAAATGGTGTTTGGAGGATTTTTTTGTCCTTTATTCTTTCTTGCCTTATCTTTTCCGCTGTTGTTTGGATATGGTTCTTTTTTCCCCAGTGGAAGCCTTGCAAGGCTTTGGGCTTTCTTTTAGAATAGTTTATAGCTGCTCTATTATTTTTGTTGGTTCTAGGAGAATTTCACAATAGCTGACCTCATATCCTTATGAGGAGAGAGAAATTCCTTCAGGGGTGATTGTAGAGCACCTGACAGTAGGGGAAAAAACAGACTTCCTAGGAAGGGTTTTAACCCTTGTGAGTACATACATCTCCAAGCCTTCGTTCTTCCATCAATAGCTGTTAGTTTATAACATAAACTAAATGAGATGGTATTTTGCACTTCAGTACATACATGTGCACACATCTATCTTAGTTGTGTCTTTTGTACCTATTTCGTGTTCCATTTATCTGTAATTTAAGTACCAAGAGTGAATACAGGAGTTTTGCAGTTGATTTTTTTTTTTTTTTTTAGTGGTTGGCTGGGGTTTTTTGGGGTTGATTGTTTTCGTTGTGTTTATTAATCTTAAAACAAATTAGACCTCTGAAATAACTGTCATGATCAGTGTGCCCAAGCACCTCCTTAACCATTATGGGTCTCAGAATACTTTGAGGTGGGAAAATATTGTCTCAGTTTTACAGATGAGGAAACAAAATTGAAGAGCCACTGCTGTGCTACAGGGTTGATGATTAAATGCATTTTCAGTTCTTGAGTTTTGACAACTGCCCCGTATCTGTCAGTCAAAAATGCATGTTTTCATCTGGTCTTAGTGCACAAAACACTAAAGAATCTAAAACTATTCAAGATGCTTTAGCTGAAACAGTTTCTGTCTAGCTGCTATGGCTAGGTAATCTTCTTCCTCAGTTCTTGCCACTAAGTATTACCTTTGCAAAACATGCACACAACTTTCTTGCCATCCTTAAACATTTTCACGTTTCTTGTATTTTTCAATTACACCAGTTGTTCAACAACCTAATTCTGCCAGTACTCTGCTGGTATTAAGTATCTGGGTCGTCTCTTTCACAGCAACTCTCTTCTTTTCTTCTTTTTATGTTAAAGTTAACAAAGTGAAGTAAATAAAAACAATTGGAGCACTTATATTCAAAGTAGCACCTCAGAAGTTTCTCTTCTGTAATACATCCTTTAAGTCAAATTCTTTTTAAAATTCCTGTTATCAACCTAAAAATAGAGTTATGAGCTCTTAGAGATTATGTTCTTTTGTTTTGTTTTTTTTTTTCTTTCTCTTGAGACATAGTAAAAGTTGCTTCAGTCTCCAGCAAAGCAGATGTAGACAGTAGATCACTTCCTGCTGATGGCCAGTGATGAGCATTTGGGGTTTGTAACTTCTTTTAACCCATACAGGCTGATCCAAAAAGAAACACCTGCCTGTAATGTAATGTTTTGTATCCTTGTTTAGCCAGCTGCTACTTTAAGAATGGCATTTATTCTGCATGGGTAATTTTGGCACATGCATATTTGTCATATTTTGTGACTTCAAAAATCACAGAATACTCTTTAAATAATACTTCTTTTCAAAAAAAAAGTTACCTAGGTATACCATCAGTTTTCACATTCTATTTTGGTTCACTTCACTTTTGTTTTACTGTTAATAGGTAGCCACAAATCCCAGGCAGTGTACAGTGAACTCTGCAAAGTAACTTTTAAATGTGAGGGGTTTATCTTCTGGAAGTTTTTGGGTTTTCTCCAGCTACCCACATGAAAAACACTTCTTTGGCAGCAGAGCTCAAGAAAAGTTTAAAAAAAAGCAACACAGAGAAAGAAAAAAGAAAGAGAACTATGATGGTGTTTCTTAATTTAGGTGATCTGTTGTTTCCTGAGCAATCTTATGGTCTCAGGATAGCTCTGAGCTTTAACCTACAATGATACTACATGTTTTTATTTAAATGAAATAGGGTTATGGAAGTTACTGTTTAAGGAGGCAGAAACTGAAGTTACACTGAAGTGTACTTGCCATGAGCTAGGAAGGTTATCTATTGCTGCTGTAAGGTTTCATAACTCTAGGACTGGAAAAAAGCATTTAGAGAAGAGGCTCTCACTTTTTGCTTGGTCATGTTGGATCAATGTAAACTAAGGAGGTGCAAAGCTCAGTAAAGGAGAAATGAACACATGAATCAAAAATGTGTGAAGCTTTGAACGTCACAGAAAAAGGCATGAAATTAAAGCCCATTTTAATAGTGTGATACCAAGACTTTTCTTCTTGTTTTGAACAGAGTGCCAGAGAAGCAGAAATCAAGCTGAAAACTGAAAGCAGAGTTAAACTTTTTGCCTTGGATCCAGATGCACAGGTTAGACTTCTTACAAGGAAGCAGGATTTTTATGTTGATCCTTTTGAGATGAAAACCAGCTTACCTTAATTTTTCTTTTCTCTTTTTAAAGAAACTTGACTTTTCTAGTATTGAACCAGAAGTGAAGCCATTTGAAGAGAAATTTGGAAAAAAAATTCTTGTAAGGTGCAATGATTTATCTTTTAATTTGCAAAGCTGCGTTGCAGAAAATGAAGAAGGACCAACAACAAATGTAAATAACTAATCTAATTACTTTCTGTTAATTAGGAAATGAATGTCTTAATATTTGATAGGCACTATCCTTAATGGCAGGGATTCCTTGCTGTGATTGAGAAATTTATATTATGGGGATTTTTACTCTTTTAAATCAAAACAAAGGCCCAAATCCTACAAAAAGTAGCTTTGCTGCTAATATTTTTGTTGGATGGTGGAGAGAGAAATTTTTCTTTTACTGTCATTTACATCTTATTAGTAATACTGAGGGTGATGGCCACATGTGTTTATGAAAATGTTACTTATCTTTTTTTCATACACATTTTTGCAGTGATCTAGATGCCAGCATTGGTACTTGATTCCTTTTCTTTTCTTGTTTTTTTTTAATGTCTAGGTAGAACCTTTCTTTGTCACATTGTCACTATTTGATATTAAAAACAACAGGAAGATTTCAGCAGATTTCCATGTTGATTTGAACCATGCCTCAGTACGACACATGCTGTCCAGTGCATCTCAACAAATGATGAATGGCAGTGGTGATAGCTTACACAGAATTCAGGACATTCATGAGACTGTGCTGCAATATCCAAAGCAGGTAAGAACTAGTAACAAGATGATCTAGTGAGATTTTGGATACAAGTTTCCTACGTGATTACATTAGCTTTCTATTATGTGATATGATGTGCATTTTGCTTCTATATTTATCTCTTGTTTTATTTCTAGGGAATATTCTCAGTCACATGTCCTCACACTGACATTTTCCTTGTGGCTAGAATAGAAAAGGTATTACAGGGAAGTATTACACATTGTGCTGAACCATATATGAAAAGTTCAGATTCATCAAAGGTATGTTATTTTCTTCTGTGGTATGAAAAAAATGCTGAGACAAACCAGATTGATTTCAAATTAATCAATATAAATCAAAATCCTAATTGTTTTATAGTAAATTCATATAACTGGATGATTTGGTGTAGTATGTTATAATGATTTTCAGTAACTATTATTACATTATAGAAAAAGGAACATTTTATTGGAAACATTTATTTCACTTTTTGTAATCGTGACAAACTAATTTTTATTATGTCTTTAAGTAAACTGTTTTGACAAGAGAATATTGACTTTAGTGTGAAAATGGAGTTGAAAATTGTTAAAGAGTGAAATATTAAATATAGATCATAAATTAACTGTATGTCTCTATTAGTTAATGCATCTGAGTGTAACATTGTTGACATTTTCTTTGTCTCACTTTTGGTGACAATAGTTTACCTTATCTGCACACTTGCTGGCTTTTTCCTCCAGGACCACTGAGATGATTAAGCTTCTTGTTTTATCTATAAAATGCTTTGCAGATTTGATAGAACCCCAAATCACTTGTGGAAGTAATCCACTGGAACATCTCAAGTTTCCAGGAATCTAGGATGACATAACATTTTGATGTTCTCTGAAACATATCTACAAAAAGTTTTGTTAGTTGCTTCTTCTCGTTTGTCAGTGAAGAAGTAGAGGCTTAATTTTGTTGATTTACAGTTATGCTTAAATAGCTGGACCAGCGTACAAGAGGAAATTGATTTTGTAAGCAGTGTCAGCTACTGTTGCCACTCTGCCTGGTTTCAGTGAAGAAGAAACAGTTAACTTTCAGTCTTTGCAGAGGAACAGTGTTCTTTCTTAAAATTTTGATTCTGGCAAAGCTACATGTAAAAAACCATGTATTTTTCACTTGGTCTTAATATAGATCAACCTACTGATTTGTTTTTCCAGGAATGGTTGAGTTTTGTTTTTTTTTTCCCCCCAGCTATTGTTGGAAAACAGCAGCTTTGTATTTTGGGAGTCTGGTTTTGATGTTGACTGTTAGTGAGTTAAAATAAAGCTGAACTGAGTGGGTGATTTTGGTGTGCTTGGTCCTGAGCCATGGGGGGGAGGTTAAGTAAGCTCAAGTGCTCCTACATTTGATGCTGAGTTCTAGACTTGTAGTTACCTTGTACGATGGGAGTAGACAATGGGAATGCTCATGGTTCTATTGACTTATGCTTTCTGATGTTTGGTTGCTTATGATTTTATACAAAAGAATGCTTAGTTTGAATTTTTCTTCTGTTCTTATTCTCAGGGACTGCACTGTATTAATCTGAGTCAAAACAGAACAGTACCAGCTATATAGGCCTCCATGTGGGTCAGTGCAGGGAGTGAGTTCCAGTTCCCTGCAAAATTACTACTCTGGATGAGAAAAAGGGAAAATAGAAGGAGCAAACTCTATAGCCAAAAAATCACTTTTCCTCCCCTTAAATGTTAAATACAGCGATTTAATGATTACATACCAAGATTTTGTGCTTCTGAGTGCTATTTCCCCCTTATTACCGGAAAGGGTAATGGAGTTTGCTCAAACACACAAGTAGAATCAGCTCTTCATAATATCAACAGTGCAGATCAGGGATAATACTCAGGGAGTTTTACTCTGTAGGTGGTTTTACCTCTGGCAAATAGTTTTGCTCTGTGTGGACACATAGGAAAAGCTGGTTTCTGGAAAAGAGAAGCCCAAGTGGTTCAGCTCAGTATTGAACATCTCAAACCGTTTCTAGCTCTGATTGTTGTGTGGGTTTGTTCTATATAATAGATTTTTTTGTTCATTTGAAAGTTAACAAGATCAAGAATTTAAACTTTTAAAGTGTGCAATGTTGCAATGTCCATACATAGGGTTGTCCATGTGATCTTCATACAACTCTTCCTCACAGTCTGTGTGTATTCATAATACAAATATTGCAGAGTGTTGTATTACTTATTCTACAGGAATGTGTTTTGGTACACAGGGTGAGAGGTGGATATAGGCAGGGGAGCAAGTGAGAGAGGAAATGTTGGGGTTTCTTTTTTGTAGTTGGAGTTTTGTTTTAAAAAACAGTTGAATTGTGCTCTAACTTTCCATCTATATTCTCTGTATAATAGTATTTCTCTTGCTTAATGAAGTATTTTGTATCAGAAGTGTAGAAAGGTCTATTTTCACCCATGAAATGCTGTGAAATCAGCAAGCTGTGCTTAACCTGAAATGAATCATTAAGAGGCATTATCAGTTGTCTTTCCCCTCACATACTTAGGATTAATCTTTAATCTTCTAAAGATTTTCTAATTCATATCAGTGTCAATATGTGGGGTTTTTTCTTGTGTACTAATGGTTCAGAAAAATGTAGCTTTTCAAATCTTATGTCCCTTGCAGGTTGCACAGAAAGTTTTGAAGAATGCTAAGCAGGCATGCCAGAGATTAGGTCAATATAGAATGCCTTTTGCCTGGGCAGCTCGGTGAGGACAAATCTTGTCAATCTGTATTTTTTTCCTGACTTTTCTCTAACATGGTTTTTTGCATTTCCCTTCTTGTAAAACATAATGTGGTATTTAAATCATTTCTTGTTTTGCTGTCAATTAACCCAAGATTTGCAACAAACTTAGACTTCAGCTCTGAAGTAGGAAAAAAGTTACAAAGATTCATTACATTATTATTCAAATTATTAATATTGCCAGCTTTTTCTGTTGCCAATATTTTTTATGTTACTAAGAATGAAATGGTTCACACTTTTTTGTTAAACTGAGCTATTTATATGTTAAACTCACCTACAACGATAAGAATATTAAGTGTTTAATATGAAGGATGATGCAGTATATTCTGATTTGTAACAAAGATATTTCCTGAAATGAATTTCAACACTTTCCTAAACTCAGCTGAAAGCAAGATTTTTACTTTCAGGACATTGTTTAAAGATGCCTCAGGAACCCTGGACAAAAATGCAAGATTTTCTGCTCTCTTCAGACAAGACAGTAATAAACTCTCAAATGAAGACATGTTGAAATTGTTGGCAGATTTCAGGAAGTAAGTCTGATTTTCCCACTTGAAAAAACAAAACTGAGCCAACCTAAAACCCTTCACTCCCAACCCTAAGCCACACCATACTTTGTTATGGTCTTGAACTGGAACATCTAATATTTTGATGTATGTCTATATATGTGTCTTTCACATCAAATACAGAATCTGTACAAATATAATCAAGGCCTTCAAATAAGCTACAGATCTTTCTTTTA
Organism: Lanius collurio; assembly: GCA_020086605.1. NCBI lineage: Eukaryota > Metazoa > Chordata > Aves > Passeriformes > Laniidae > Lanius > Lanius collurio. Next base: position 3,663,263 of record JACBWW010000007.1, on the reverse strand, counting down.
CAGTGTTTGGGGTTACAAGCAGGACTGGAGTATTATCCCACATGTAACATGCAATCAGCATCATATCCTGAAGTATCTCTGTGCTAGGAGTTGTTTGCACAATATGCTCTTCTGTTTCTCAAAGAAAAACAAGTATGAGCATAAATCATCTGTTCCCTGACCTTGGACAGGGGATGCTGACTCTCAGGGAAAGGGATTCAAGCAAGTCTCCAGTCCACTTTCCTTGCAAATGCATGTGTCTCAGGATGGCTAAATAACAGAACATTGGTTATCAGATTTTTTTACAAAGTATTCTTAAAGACTTCATCAGTTTGTGTGCAAGGCTTAAGAGTATGTTACTGACAGATGACCATGTTCATTAAGTCATTAATCCCTTTAACTAAATAGGATGTAAAATAATAGAGCTGTCTCTGCTGCTTTGCAAAGAATTTTCCACTTCTGTTACATTACACTTAGCAGGAGTGGTATGAACTTGAACAATCACTAAGCACAAAGGCACAGAATATAGTTTCTTTTTTTCTTGCTTACCAAATCTGATAAGGAGATGAGGTTTGTAATAGATATTTTAGCTCAATTTTAGCAAGTGGCTGAAGGTTTTGCTGAACTTTACATAGCAGTGAAATTGCTCCATGTACTGATACTCCTTGCCCTAAATGCTATTACTGGAATTGAAATGAACAGTAAATTATCCTGCCACACCACTTCATGAGTTAAGGAAGTGCTTTTGGCTATTTCAGCATCCTGTTTGTGGAACCATGTACAGTATTTCACAGGAAATACAGTAAGAAAGAGGTTCTAATGTCTAAGGCATATCTATTGGAATTAGAATCCCAACTCCAACCATAAGTTTGTTTCATAGCATGGGATTGTATTTTGGGAAAACTGCATCCACTTGCTGTGCAGTAATTTAAAAAAATCGTGCTGCTGACTATCTTTACTAATAAAGGATTCTGCATGGTTTTGGCATGGAAAATACTCATACTTCATGTTTTGAAATAGCTACAAGATAACACCTATAGTTGGTGGGTTTTGCAGGGTGAATTGTTAGTCTAGAAAAAGGAGGAGGTAGGAACTTGTTGCTTTCTCTTCCCTGGGGTTTATCCTACTATGATGAATGCTTATCACTGGCTGCTGAGATTTAAAAAACTTACTTACAGTTCCCTCTTAGCTGCAAATGATAGCAATTTACTGCATGGCAGATAAAACTTGCCTTGGACAAAGTGTTTCATTTTGATTTAAAGAAAGGAAACCTTATGCTTTTCCATGACCTTTTACACACTCATGTATCAAGTCTTTTTTTTTTTTTCTGAGAATTTAAAGGGGAAGAAAACTGTGTATCTAGGCAAAAAGCAAGACCAGATCAGTCATGCACCCTCAAACCACCTTTCCTCTCATACTCCTATTTCAGGATATTACTTTTGCCTCTGTTTCCTATTATCTTTTTTTTGCTGGAATATGATTTGTATTTAGGCTGACTGAGGTGGTTTTGGTTTTTTTTTTTCCTTCCTACAGACCTGAAAAGATGGCCAAACTTCCTGTTATTTTAGGAAATCTGGATGTTACAATTGACAATGTGTCACCAGATTTTCCAAGTAAGTATTAACAAACACTGTTAAATGGACATTCGGGCTTTTTCCTCTTCAGTCCTTTATTTGTTTTTTTCAATGTATTTTCAGATTATGTTAACTCATCATACATTCCCATGAAACAGTTTGAAAACAGTACCAAGACACTAACAGCATTTGAAATAGAGGAGTTTGTTCCCTGTATACCAAAATGCACTCAGCCTTTTACCATCTACAACAATCATCTTTATGTTTATCCAAAGCACTTAAAATACGACAGTCAAAAGTCTTTTGCAAAGGTGAGTAGAGGAAAAGTGTACCTTCTTCTTTCTCAGGGTTGATTAAGATTGTTTATGTATTTATTTCTGTGATGATCCTTATGACTAATTGCTTGGGTTTATGTTTTTAACAACTGTTTTAGGCTAGAAATATTGCAGTGTGCATTGAGTTCAAGGATTCTGATGAAGAGGATTCTTTGCCTTTGAAGGTCAGTCTTTTCATTTTTGTGGCTGTTAGAAGTAAATAGTGATCAGTTAGCTAAATAACACAGTAGTACTGGGTTAACTGATCTAGTTTGGGATGGTGACTTGAGAGTAACTTCTATATAGCTTGCTTGTTTCTGATGTAAGAGATTTCTAAAGAGTCTTCAGAGCATTTAATGCCTTTAATATTTCTTTACCAAAATTCCAGGAATAAACTTGTTGGAAACAACGGTAGCTTATGCCTGCCCCTCAGTAAGTTGAAACATCAAAGCTTTAGATCAAGTGCAGAGCCAAGCTCCATTTTTATGAGCTATCACAGTGTATCTAAGGTGCCTGGAAGAACAGAAGTAGAGAAATGTAGAGACATCCAAAGTGAAATCACAGTGTCATCTCTACTGCAGAGCAGGCAGACTACACATCATGTAAAGAAACCAAGTTAAACACAAGTTAACATATTTCAAATTCTGGGTGAAACATCCAAATCTGAGAGTAAAAAGGGTCACAGAGTCTTTTTGTTCTTTTTTCCTTTTTTCTATTCTTAGTGTATCTATGGTAGGCCTGGTGGGCCAGTATTTACTAGAAGTGCATTTGCTGCTGTTCTGCATCACCATCAAAATCCAGAGTTTTATGACGAGGTAAGATGCCTTTCTGAGATAACTTCTACAAGGTCAGGTACTATGTAAGATTCAAAATACAAGATAATATTAGAGGATGGCAAAATTCTCAGTTAAATCATGTCCCCTTTCTAAGGACTTTTTTTAAGTAAGTTTAAGTGTGTTTGTTTTGTGGTCTTGCTTCGAACAACATGCAACCTAGAAAAGCTTTTCAGATGTAGAACCAGTAAAACATGTCAGTGCTCTAGCTGAAAAGTTCTACAGAGATTTCTTTGCCTTTCAGATTAAAATAGAATTGCCCACTCAGTTACATGAAAAGCACCATTTGTTGTTCACCTTCTACCATGTCAGCTGTGATAATTCAAGCAAAGGGAGTACAAAGAAGAAAGATGTTGTTGAAACACAAGGTTTGTACATTAATGCTTTACTTTCAGTAATTACTAGGAAAATTCTTTGAAGTATGCTTATCTGGTAACCCTTGATTTTTGTGATCCACATAATGCTTCTAATTATGTAGTACTGACTGAAAGATTTAATAAAATATTTCTTCTAATTTAAATGTTTTGAATCATGGTTTAGAATGTCCATCAAATGTATAGCGTTTCTCAAAATCAGTGACAATTACTTTGCGTTTTCAAGGTTTTGTAGTTATTTGAGTTGAAATTATTTGGTCTTTACAGTAATATTTTTTGTTTCATGAGTTACATGTCAGAATTATTTGGTAAGACTTTTGTTGTAAGGGTTTATGTTAAGTTTCATAATACTTAAAATTACTTGCCTTTCGTATTCTATAGTTGGGTATTCATGGCTTCCTCTGATAAAAGATGGAAGAGTGGTCACCAATGAACAACAAATCCCAGTGTCAGCAAATCTTCCATCAGGCTATCTTAGTTATCAAGAAGTGGGTGTTGGAAAGGTATGTTGCTGAAAATGCCTCTAATCTTAAAAAAAAAAACAAAACAAAACAGTGTGGAGAGAAGGTTTGGTTGTGATTCCCCAGCCTGCTGATAAGATTTAAGTAATTTTCTAGTAGAATTTATTTTCTTTTGTAGTTGAAATGGAATGCTTAGCAAATGTGAGATATCTGACTCTTAGGGAAAACAAACCCAAAGAGAAATGGGAGACAAAAAAAATGTATTAGGGCAGGTTGATTCAAATTCTTGTAAAAGTCAGAAAATTACCTTGTTACATACTTGCTTCTGTTGTTATTTAGCTGATATACTTAAGAAATGTTTAAGTTTCATTTTCTATAGTAATAATTAACTAGAAGTTACAGTAATTTTTAAACATTTAAAATTATTTTGAGTTTATGAAGGTATGCAAATAATCTGAAGTCCTTTACTAAATTTTTTTTAGCATTTCATGCTGTCTCCTTTCAGTAAGTCCTTTATTCCTGAACAAGTCTTATTCTCACATCTTGATTTTTGTGATCTCTATACTTCACAAGTAAAATTTATGGTTGTATTTTTCAAAGCAGAAAGCTTGCATAATTGTAGTAATAAAAATAATATCAAGGAGGATACAAAATGAAAATGTGATAGGGAATTTGACAAAGAGATTGAAATGCAGAGACAAAATTGACTAATTTTGGAGGAAGAGACCTAAAATTAACAGCAAGAGGTGCTGCTCTCCTCCTGTTTTACCACCTGTTCTTTTTTAAACCCTGCTGTAAGCTTTCCAACCATTGTCTCCTTCCCATCTTTCATCTTCTCACGTTGTAGGTGTATTCTTTATGCCTCTGCTGTTCGTCTCTGCTTATGCCCATGGGTAGAAGGTTAGGTCCAATATGACTAGTTGTAGCTTTAGCAATGAAATCTCTCCCTAACTGGCTGTCAGGATCAGCATTCTCATTCTCAGTTCTTTGGAAATGGGATGAGAAGGAAGGACTGGCTGCTACCTGTCAGTTACGTATGTCAAGTTTTAAACTTCATGAGTATCTGTGGAAATTCTTGTGTTATTTTTCTGAGAAAACTAGTAAACATTTCTCTCTAGTCAGAAGTTTCTTTGCAGAGTTTTAGGGGAAACAACAAAATCGGTGACTCTCAGAGAATCAATTTTGTTAGCCATCAAGGAAAATACTGTGGGACTTCTAAAAAATAACATTTTAAGCTTCATAAATGCTTTTGGTAATATTGCCTGCATAATTTTACTTTTTTTATGACTTTATTCATTACACACATTTCTTCAACCTGTTTTTTTCTTTTTGAAAGAAGTGTTGTTAATGGTACTGTAATTGTTGTACTTCAATATACTGCTACATTATTTTACTTTTCCCCTTCATGTGTACATGCAGCATTCTGGTCCTGAAATTAAATGGGTAGATGGAGGCAAACAACTGTTAAAAATATCCACTCATCTGGTGTCAACTGTGTATACACAGGTGAGTTACAAAACAAATTAAATTAGAGAACGTTTTAGGAAAAATGTATGTTTATAGTGTGAATATACAATATATGGGAAGATTCTTAAACTCAATATGTTCATCTCTTTTTTTGTCTCTTGGGCTTTTCTCATGGTCTCTTTCTTTTACATCAGATGTGAAAATCAGAAGATCTTAAATGGAAGCTATTCAAAATATGAGAATTTTGTCTCCTGTCATCCATTCCAGTCTGAATTTTCCAGTTAAATGAGAGGTCATAGTTGTCTAAAAGCTGTTTACTGGCATGTCTACAAAGCACTGAGTCCTGTTAGACCTGTTCATAAAAAAACTTATGATTGGTTGGGATAATTAAGTATGCTGTTTTCTGCATGTCAGTTGGAAGCAAATATAGGTGGCATTTTGTATAATGGATATTCAAAATACACTGGAAATTTCATTTAAGAAAATAAGACTAAATAAGTCTTCAGAATGGTGTACTTCAACTATTATTTTTTAAAATTGTATCTGTGGACAAAGATGTGTATTTATACATATAAATATTTTAAATGGATTATAGATAGTAGAGTTAGATCTTGTTTAATTTGTTGTTCTTTTTGTCTTTGGCAGGACCAGCACTTGCATAATTTTTTTCAGTACTGTCAGAAAACAGAGTCTGGAGCTCGTGCACTAGGAACTGATCTTGTAAAATATCTTAAGGTATAAAATGGCAATGAATGACAGATTATATCATTTATTTAAGGTTTTCCAAAACCTAGGAGCTTCAGACATTTTTTAGGTCTCATTTTTCAGTGTGAGAATTAGTTCTGTGACTATGACTCGTACTAATGGAGTATGCCGTGATAAAAACCCACAAAGATACTTTCTACCTTAAATAAATTTTCAATTGCAATGTAAGAGGAAACTACAAAGAGATAATGAGACAGTATTGGTCAGCCTTAAGAGGAGTGATTTCAAAACACTAATGGCTTAGTTTGCCAAAGTAATCAAATTGAACTGTGTATGGAGAGTATAAGGAATAACGACTCTCAATTTTTCTAAAATTTTACTTAGAAGGTCATCATTGTCATGTCTTCAGTTCTCTTTCAGGATTAGATCAATAGAGTGCATGGTTTCTACTTCAATTTTTTCTGGCACAGATCACATAGGAAGAAAGACCATTTTGTCTCCTGAATAACATGGATGTGCAAACTGTCAAAGACAAGACAGCTGCTTTACACTAAACAGGAGTGTTTGACATGTATTATCTGCCTGCACGTTCAGCAAATACACTCCGTTTTGTCAAATTCCCTTTGATTCCAGGGAATTTTGTGGCATAAAACTTTGTAGGATGAATTTTGTATGCTTTTTTTTCTGTTAGGATGGTTATGTCTGTAGTATCTTTTGCATGTGATGGAATGCAAAGAAAGGCTTATCAGGAAGAAGTTGTCATTAATAATTCACTCTTCAATATCCACCATTAAGTGGTTAGGGATTTTATTTCATCCTGGGTTTTAACATAGGTGCTAGTTTATTGTTTAGCAGTAACTAGTATAATTAGTGTTGCACTTAATCACAGGTAAGAAATCTGCATGTTTTTGTGGAACCTCTGTTTGGTAAATGTCTGCATAGGTGGCTGAAAAAATAAACCAATGTCAATGTGCTATTGGGCACATGGGCAGACTTTTCACTGAATCATTACCTAGAGTACATTTCAAGAGAAAAGTACAAATAAGTATATCTAAAATGCTGTTAAGAGCACCTGATTTGTGTCCCTATTTAAGGTAGAAAACATTTACTAATTATTTATATGGGAAAATATCTTCAGTTGCTTTCTATGCTGGGTTTTTGGTAATAAACACCAAATTGTGCAAGCAGCATGTATTTTTGGAAAAAGACTTGCAATAAATTTTATTGTTTCAGAATTTGTGATTTAAATGCAGTTGATTCACATGAGTGACAGTATTACTACTTTCTTTTAGAGCCTTCATGCCATGGAAGGCCATGTGATGATTGCTTTCCTGCCAACTGTTCTAAACCAGTTGTTCAGAGTTCTCACTAGAGCAACTCAGGAGGAAGTTGCAGTCAATGTGACAAGGTAAAGAGTTTTAAGTGGTTCATAGAGCCTATGTGCTAACTGGGATGTCCCATAAATCTGTAACTGAGTAGCATTTTTGCTGTTGCAATCACAGCTTTGTTTTCGGTTAACTTGTTTTCTGACTTCTGTTTAGGGTTATTATCCATATTGTTGCTCAGTGCCATGAAGAAGGCTTGGATAGCTACCTGAGATCCTATGTCAAGGTAGGTTAAAGTAAATTGAGTGTTACCTTTTTTTACTTCCCTAAGAAAGAGTATATTTAAATTCAGTTGCATCTATTTAATTTCAATTATTTCATATTGTGCCATAATTTCAAATTAAATTTTGGTTTTCCTCCCCAAGTATGCATATAAAGCAGAACCCTATGTTGCTTCTGAATACAAGACAGTACATGAAGAGTTGACAAAATCAATGACAACAATTTTAAAGCCATCTGCTGACTTTCTTACGAGTAACAAGCTGCTTAAGGTATGTGTTGAACTGTGCTTTTTACTGTATATTCATATCTAGTCATAACTGAAGATCAGGAACTAAGTGTATTGAAATAGTTGTTGAAGGTATGTGGCAATCTTACTGAGTGTTTTCTTTTCTCTACAGTATTCATGGTTTTTCTTTGAAGTTCTGATAAAATCAATGGCTCAACATTTGATAGAAAACTCTAAAGTGAAGGTATGTCAACTTTGGCAAAAAATATTCGAAGGAAGATTTATATGGTCTCTTCTTTCTCCGATCATTTATTTTTTTTTGCTTATTAGAAAAAAATATATATGTGGTTTTGATATATAAATAGTAACCTTTTTGTAAGAAAGAGAGAAAAAGGAAAGCAGCAGGAGACATAAGCTGAAATATTAGAAAAAACTACAGGACTAGATTAAACATTAATATAAAAGAGTAGAAACGCCTTAAAATCCATACAGTAGAGCAGTCTGTGTAAATCATCAGACTCTCTAGTAGGAATTTGTAATTCTTGTGTTACAAGGAAGTTGGGAGTGATAAGTAACAGTGTGAACTTTGATGTGAGCACTATCCAAAAACATGTGGGCTTTTTGCTGGGTAGTACAGTAACTGTGATATAAAATGACCCGGACAACAGTGAGTCATGATATTTACAGTCTTCTGTTTGTAGTTAGAAGTATCAATATTTAATTTTGTGTTATTTCCTATGCTGGAAGGAGAATGCTAAAATTTTAGAAATGCGCTTTTCTGCAAGCTTAGCCTGTAAGCAGTGGTTTTTGCACTGGTGACAACTTCTTAGTTTATTTACTTCTGGATTGAAACAAGTCTTGAAAGTTTCAAGTATAAAACTTAGTCTCAGCTGAGTAACATAACCAGGTTGTTGTGATATTGTTATCAGTATTTTCACTGTGTATATAGAATATATCTGGAAGTCTGAAGTACATGAGGGAAAAAGCAGTTGTACAATGATCAGGAAAAAAAGCTTCATAGTACTGCACTTTATACTCTGTGGTACAATCAGTAGAGTTTGAGTCCCAGTTCATCTAACCTCATTGTCGTCTTCTCTGTAATGTGAAAGAGAGGGGAGCAGACAGAACTTACTCTAGTTTGCAAGTATTCTCACCCCTGAACGTTGCATCTTGATTTACAAGCCCCTTAAATATAAAATAAATTATTTAGCTAGAGTTTTTTTCTGTCTTATTAGATAATGTAATGAATTCAACATGCACTCAGATATTTCCTGCTTATGAAATCTGATAAAAAGATACATTTCTCTATGCAGCAGAATTATTTCTGTAGCAAGAATTATGTCTAATTACTGTTCAACAAAGACTGAGCTACAAGGGCGTTGTAGGACATGGGTATACCCACAAACACAGTCTTTAGTTCTTATTTGTTATTTCATGGATAAGTACTGTTTATATTTATAAAGGGATCCTTTTCAGCATTAATGTCTATTTTTTCATTCTTTTAAAACTAGAGCTGGAGGTTTTGGAGCACAATTCAAACACAAAGGGACCGAATTATGTAATCATTGATTTGTGCAGGGCCTTGGCAATGACTTGTTCTGTCTAGGAATGTTGCATTAAATGTCATTCAAAAAACTATTTAAATAAAAGTACTTAGACTACAGGGATGTTTTGATTTCAGTTTTCAAAAAGAAAAGACATAATGACCATACAATTGAAACAATTTTTGTCAGTGTTGTCAGCCTCACACCATTTGTCATTAAGTCCCTTCAGACAAAAGGCAGAACCTTTACTGAAGGCTGTAAGATGTAGAGAAATTAAAGAGACTCCTGCAGTGCCAAAAAGCTGAAGAGCACTTATTGACCAGTATTGGTTGGAGGGTACAGATTTTTTGATGAAGATAATGTAGGTGGTGAGTGGAAAGAAGGAAATTATGAAAGAAGAGGAAATCTTTTAACCTAATTGGCAAACTACCAAAAAGTAAGAGAAAAGAGTTCTGATTGTGGCAACTTAAAAACACAGTAAGATTGTGAAGCCTGAAGAACTTGGATTTTGAAGTTGTTGAGAAGTAAGAGAAAGAAAGAAGCTTGGATGACAATTTCCTCAGTGGTGAAAGGCAAAGGAGTTATTACCAAGATAGCTGAAGAACAGCAAAAACTGGGGTGTTCTTCAAGGCAGAAAAGACTGTCTGATAATGCAGTTGTTATATGTGAATCAGCTGGTGTCTGCTTTGGAAAGGAAGATGGGTAAAATTAAGAGATTCCCTCTTTTTCTTAAGCTTGTGTTGTTTATTGCAGTATGGAACAGTATCAATGCTTTATACTTAGAAGCTTTTATACATGTGGCTTGGTCATCAAAGACTGCCTTGCTTGAATTTCAGTAATAGATGCTAGTGGATGTTATAATATTTTCTTTTAAACAAATGCTCCTTCTCCCCCTTCATTCTAGGAAATAAGAAGGTTTGAAAACTGTTCCCTCTCTCCCTGACAGGTTATCTATCTTATCTAAAGTAATTTTTCTAATATATTCTAGTGTTATAAACTATATTAAATATTGCATCTGAATTCATTTCTAGCTGTTAAGAAACCAGAGATTCTCTGCCTCCTTTCATCATGCAGTGGAAACGGTTGTTAACATGCTAATGCCACACATCACTCAGAAGTACAGAGACAATCCAGAGGCTTCAAAAAATGCAAACCATAGCCTTGCTGCCTTTATAAAAGTAGGTACACAAGAGATTTGCACTCTGCAGTTATTCTTTCAATAATATTGCTTCTGCATGGATTTTAGAGAATTTTAAAGCCAACTCCGATAAAGCTGAATATGCATAATGCCTTTTAGATATAATTTTATGTCCACATTAAAATAATTGAAGTATAATTTGCATCTTCTGTAATCAAGATGGCATCCATTCAGAAATTTGGTATTTTAAGAAATGAATTTATATTTTATTCTAAATGTATTTTGTTTTTTTTTTTCCTTTAAAAATATCATCTGGGTTGCCTTCAAATCCTAGAAAACTTTTCAGTAGTGCTTCATTTCCATGCATTTTATGTAGACAGACTTTCAGTGTCTTTCATTTTTCAGCCAATAATATCTACAAGGCAGAAAAAAGGATGGAAACTAAAATGGTAGATAAAACTTCTAGTGTCATAACATTTTCATTTCTGTCAAGATAGAGTTCTTTTCAAACTGCTTTTTAATTGTGATTTGTTTAAGTTCGGCACTCTTAAGGGAAAATGTATTCATATATGTACACATATATTTAGTTTGCTTGTTTTATTGATTTTTATATTCCAACTGAAATGTCAATAATGTGTTTGGAAAATAAACCTATTAAATACAGAAATATAATTACTGAATGTGGACACAGTAATAAATCAATTCTATCTTGGTTTTACTTGCTCTCCCCAGAGGTGTTTCACTTTTATGGATAGAGGCTTTGTTTTCAAGCAAATCAATAACTACATCAGCTGCTTTGCCCCAGGAGATCCGAAGGTACTCAGTGTTTTTACACAAGCTATTTTTAAGTGTTGTCTCTTCTTGATACATGAGGATAGAGTCCTGCTGCATTAATTCTTCAGACATTTTCCTGGTTACATTAGAAGTCTCTTCTCTGTGCCTAGAGCATATTTTTTCCATCAAACCACTTTTTCATATTTTGATTCCCATCTTCAGGTGCAATATCACCCTAGAGCATGTAAATCACAACAGTGGTGGGGTGTGGAGGTGGACCACTAAGCAGAAATTTTAAGCATGAGTAAAAGAGGTCTCAAGTTAGCAGAGTTGATATTGAATGTCTTAAGCTACACTTACTGGAGTAGTGATAGCATGTATCAGATTCCCAAAGAGTTTCTGCTGTGTGTCCAAACTTCTCTGCCATCAATACAGAATAGGGTAGTAAACTTTGGACAATGGGAATAGTAAATAGAACCAGTTGTTAAGTATGAGTTATTCTGGAATTATTTTGTGCTGACATGTGGAACTTTGACAGGTCTTTATCTATCATAGTGCAAGACTGACATGAATCAGACACTCTTGTGTTAGAAAGTTGTTTTTAATATACTATTCAAATCACTGCATCAGTTGTTTAATTTATAATTTTTCTTTGCAGACTCTTTTTGAATTCAAATTTGAATTTCTTCGTGTAGTCTGTAATCATGAGCACTACATACCTTTGAATCTACCAATGTCGTTTGGAAAAGGCAGAGTTCAGAGATACCAAGGTAAATTCTTCCAAAGTAGTATATGGCATATTTCTTATATGTCAACTTTTTATTATTAGATGTGTACACTGTGTAACTTCAGGTCTGTGAGATGATGGAAAGCTTGAAATTGTTAAATAGAAGTCTAAAGTTTTAATCCTTTAATTGAAAGTTAAAGGAAGTGTTTAGTTAGCAGAGTAGTCTTTTCAAAGAAAGATGTGGTAAACTACAACCTTTACTTTGCCTTCCTTTCCTGCTATGTTTACTAAGTTTGCTTTTTTTTTCATGATTACCTTTTAATTCACTAGCTGTGGAAGCCTGTTACACTCCTGTAGGGAGGTGTGCAGTGTGAGACTTGGGGTGCATTTTACTTCTTTTCATGTATCCATTCAGGTTTAAAGGAACTTGAGTAGGTCTGTAGCCCAATTTCCTGCTTTGATCATGCCAGACCTTCCTTTTTCTAGATGGAACAAGCTCCGTTCCCCCTGCTTCTGACAGGACATGTGCTCCAGCCTTTTAAGTACCTTGGTGGTTCTTCACTGAACTCACTCCAGAGCTGTCATGTACTAGGAGGCCCAAACACCACACACAGTATTGCAGATATGTCTAAGCAATGCCAAGTAAAGGGGAATAATCACTTGCCTCGATATCCTGGCTATGACCCTGGTGTGATAGAGCCCACTATGCTGATAGCCTTCACTGCTGGCAGTGTGCCTTGATAACTCCTGTTGAAGCTACAGTCCATCTTGACCACTAGTTGTTTTTCATCAGAGCTGATCCCAAGCCAGTCCTTCTGCAGCTGGTGCCATTGCAGGAAGTTTGTCCATCCCAGGACAAAATGCAGAATTTTGCATTTTTCCTTGTGGAATTTAATTGCCTGTTTCTGTAGAATCTAGATTCTTCTGAAATGCAGTTCTGCCCTTTGAGCATATGGACTGTGCCCATCCACAAGCTTCATGAGGGTATACTCCATCTCCTTGTTCAGGTCATTGATGAAGTAGTAGTAGGTAGGATAGTCCTTGGGAAAGTCGTCTTGCAGCTGTCTCCAAGTGGGGTACAAACAACCTCCAGCCTTTGAGCCCAGTGATCCATGTAGTTATTCTTCACATTTGGGTGTCTCTTCACCAAATGTCCCAGTTTGGATACAATGACCATGTTCACATTGGCTATTCTCCCCTTAAAACAGACAGCTTTACCAGTCTTTAATACATGATTTAACCTGGATACATTTTGACCATTCCCACTCCAACTTTTCTCCTTCACTTGCTGAAAAATGACTTCACCATGGCTTAATTAAGGTGATAATGAGTGGTCTTCCAATGGTATCAGTTAACTGTCTCAGCATCCTATCTGGTGGTGTGGATTTGCATGACTGGAGGTCTCTCAGGAGATCCCTGACCTGATCCTTATGCACTGGTGATGACTCTCTTTGTTGAAGATAGTCTCTGGACTGTAAAGGCCTGGGAATCATGGCAGCAAAGGATAAAGTAACAAAGTTATGGAGTACTTCAGCCTTACCCAAGCCCACTCTCTCTAAATCACAGTCCCCATTTAGCAAATATCCCATGTTTTCCTTATTTGGTGGTTTAATGCTAGTGTAGTGGTAAAACATCTTGTTGCTATTGATGTCCATTACCAGTTTCAGCTGTAGCTGAGCTTTGGCTTTCCTGGCACTCTCCCTGAATACTTGATCAATGCTTCTAAATTCCTCTTTTGTAGCTTGTTCTTGCTTCCACTTTGTGAGTCTTTGTGTGTGTGTGTGTGTGTAGGAGCTCAGTCATGAAAGTTGTGTGTAGCCCATCTGGGTTCCTGGTACATCCAGCCTTGTGCCAGAACAAGTCATATGTTAGCTATTGCGTTTGTGCCTGTGAAGACACATTAATTTCTTCCAGGCACTGAACTACAGCAGAAATCACTAAACAGAGGCAAAGAAGATGCTTTTACAAGTAACAAGTAAACCTACCTAACATATTTTTGTAGAATAAATTCTTTTTTTTGTGAAATATTTAATTAGTAGACTCTGCTATGTTAGTAAAGTTGACTATAACTAATTAACACTTTCGTCATGGTTGAACAAGATATAGCAAGATTTGAGACCATGACCTGAGCAGCTGCTTAGAACTTCTTTCTGTCTTTGGCTTTTTCAGCCTTTGGGAGTGTCTTGAATAATAACACTGCATAAATATTTTCATAGAAAAGAGACTATGAGCTGTTGGCTTAGGGAACCTAAAAAATAGCATAACCAGAGAAGACAGTGTTTCTGATTGCACAATAAAGAACAGTGGAAAATGCTGCTCCCTGGGAACTAGGAGTTCAGCCAGGAATGAAGACCTTTATCAGAAGTGTTTCTGGCTCTGTTTTGCTGTGTTGAGCAAAAGATATCTCAGGTGATGTGGTTGGCTCTTAAGTGAGTTACAAGAAAGTCTGTATAATGTCTCTGCTGTCTCAGATATGCTGCTTTCTGACTTAAGGGATTCCCTTACTGAGAGTTCTTTGGAAAATGAAACTGCTTTGAGATTAGTATCTGGTTTTTAGTTACTGTATTGAGCAATGACAATGAACATGAGAAACTCTTGCACACCTCCTCAGCTGACATTGTAAACATATATGCATTCTAATAAATGAGCCCTTCAAGCTGAAGTTTCTCTTAAGATGTCATAAATTCAATACATAAATGAACTGGATTCTTTTATTACACGAAAAGTACTTTGAAGAGGGAGCAGTTTGACTTTGGTGTGTCTGATGTGCTGGGTTTTACTTCAGCCTTAAGTTGATTGAGAAATTGATTAAATGAAACCATTACTTACGTGGAACTTGTATTTTACTTCCAGACCTTCGCCTGGACTATTCATTAACTGATGAATTCTGTAAAAATCACTTCTTGGTTGGACTGCTTCTAAGGGAGGTGGGCAATGCCTTACAAGAGTTCAGAGACGTGCGGCAGATTGCCATTAGTGTGCTCAAGAATTTGATGATAAAGCATTCTTTTGATGATAGATATGCTACCAGGGTAAGTGTATTGCTATGCTAGTGGTACAAAACAACGGAGATTAGGTGTGCACACTTACCAAAAGCTTTCTCTTTCACAGAAGAAACCCTTGCTAATTTGCAGCAAAACTATTTCTACTCAGACTGTGGTGAAAATTGTATCAAAATCAATCTGCAAATTCCATCCTTTTACTGAATGAAGTGACAAAGCACCTTTTAATATAATCAAATGTGGGTTGTTGCTTTAGCACAGTGTAGTCTAACTGCTGTGCTTAAAGTAATCAGATTTTTACAAGTGTGTTTTAAGCTCTTCATTTCATTAAATATTAGCTCTTAATATTTGGCAGCTGTCCTTCCATCATCTATTATTTGTGAAATGAGTATAAGAAAACTGCAAGTCATGATGGTAAATTTTGAGTGATTTTTAATTTTCTGGCTTTTTTTTTAACATCAGTGGTGCTGTGGAGAAGCAAAAAAAAATTGTAATGGAAGGTATCATTAATTTATCAAGCTAATATAATATTAATTTACTTGGTTATTCTTACCTGAAATCACATCAGTTTTGGAGTTTTTCTGCATTGTATTGAGACAGTAAATAAAATTTACCAAGCTTCTATAAATTAGAATGAAATACAGTGATCACTGCTTTTGCCATTCATGAAGTTGTGAATTGTGGGCTCTGGCTTGGAAAATATTTATTAAGTGCTTTTTTTTTGTTATTGTCAATTGGGATTGAATAGGTTAAAACTAATTGGTGGTTAAAAATTGAAGCTGTAATTTTTTAATGAACTGTTAAACTCTGTTTAGGGCCATCAAGCAAGAATAGCCACTATGTATTTGCCACTCTTTGGTCTGCTCATAGAAAATGTTCAGCGGATCAATGTGAAGGATGTGTCTCCATTTCCTGTTAACCCTTCCAGCAATGTGAGTGGCAATTTCTGTTTGGTATTCTGAATTGTTTTGATCATAATTTATTGATAACGTGTATGAAACACTGCATACTCCTGGCAAAGAAGGAGCTTTATAAGGTTCAGAATTCTTCAAGTCAGTCCATCATTGAAACAAGTGGGCCATAAAAAGATTGTTAATTTCTAGAAATTAGAGAAGAATTTAACCCTAATGGAGAGTGATTTTGAAAGAGCTGTAATGCAAGAGGGCTACAGGAGTATTAGTTAATATGTAATTTGCAAAGGGTAAATGTTGATATGGGTGCACACAATTATTGAATCTAAGATTTAATTATTCATTAATTTTACTTTTGTGTGTATCTTCTTGTGTTCCATTTGATATTAAGGAAAAAAAATCTCCCAAACACTTCCAACAAGAGAAATATTTGGGTGTTTGAAATAAAACTCTTTTTGAAATATCTGTTTTATAGTGCTTGAAATTCAGTTGAATACTCATTTCTACAGTGTTTCCTGAGGTATCTTAGGTTTTAGGGTATCCCAAGCCTGTGCAAATATGTGAACGTCTCATTCCATTTTTTTGAGCATATTTAATAAAAATTAAAATTTAAGGAGGAAATACATAACAAATATTTTTTTAAAAGATGTGTCATATTCACTAAGTCCATAATGCAGAAAAATAATGCATTTCACATTTTCCTCTCTTTTCCAAACAGAGTACAAAGGATGATGCTCAGATTTTGCCAACTGCAAGTCAGTTAGTAACGCCACAAAAATCAGGAAACACATTGGATAACAATCTTCCTAAAGATCTATTTGGTGTTATCTCTGGCATTGGTAAGTGCTTAAAAAAAAGTGAAAAAAAAATATTTAAAGAGGAACTGGTTTAATTTTTCATTAGTTGCCAGAAATAAATGCTCTGTGTTCAACTTTGGTTGCTTTCTGCATGTATGGTGGAATGTCACTGCTCCTTTCATCAACAGAACCTAAAGGAGTCAAGTGCTCAGCGTGGGTCAGATTTCAGTCTGTGCATGCAATCTGCCTTTTGGGATCTGCTGGGGTTTGCTCTTCTATATGAAACTAAAGCTATTTTCTGGAGCAGGACTGCTTTTTTCCCTGTCAAAGGTGATAGTAAAGATATAAAAAAAAGGGAAAGGGTTTTATTTAAACAGATATGCTTCTTCATGGAAGTGTGTATGTATTGCTAACATATGGTTTTTTATGCATGTATCTACACAGTTGTACGTAAGTCTGTGTATATGTACTTACATACATACTTTGCTGAAATTCTAGAATAAATTTGTCCTCCTTAAAAGTAACTAAATGAAATTATTTGCCTTCTTAAAAAATATATGGTGGTTTTAAAGGTCTGACTAAACTATGACATGACTTTTACATATTGTTTGCGATTTTTATGTTGTTTGGGTTTGTGGTTTTATTTTTTTTTTAGCTTCTCCATACACCACATCAACTCCAAATATTAACAGTGTGAGGAATGCTGACTCAAGAGGTTCTCTTATAAGTACAGACTCAGGAAACAGTCTCCCAGAAAGACACAGTGACAAGAGCAATTCTCTTGACAAGGTAAGAAGAAAAACAAACCTGTGGTCAACCACCTGACAAACCAAGATAAACCCCAAAACTGTATTCCTAAAATTTCATCCTAAGTCTCAAGGAGTTAACTTGTATGACTTCTGTTAATGGGATTTCTAGAATAACTTTAAAGCAGTATTTATATAACTTTTTCTTTTGCAAAATAATTATCCTATGAACTCATTGTGCATTGCATTTATTGAGCTTTTTCACAGAAAATGCAAACAGATTCTCAGTGAAGAGACATAAGCAAGCAGTATTTTTTTCTTTGCTACAGAAAGGCACTAGATGAAGTGAATCAAATTTTGCTTGAGAGGACTGAATTCTAGTTAGAACAGCTTCTTAGATTTTGTGGAGACCATCACTCCATCCCTTTTTATGCACAATATACTTAGCATTTTTAAAATAGTGAAAGAATAATTGTGCTTTATCTGGGTGATTTCTTTTACAATTAGTGTGACTTTTTCTAAATCATTTCACTTTATGGCTGTTACAAATTAGGAGCTCTGGCTGCAGTAGGTATGAGCTATTCAGTCCTGTCTTGCTAGAGTTTGTGTCGATACTGATCTCGTTTCATTTTCTTAGCTCTTGTTGTGCAAGTCACAACATGCTAACTTTTTCCCCTTGACTCTGACATGCCTCCGTGTGGCAGAGAGAGAAGCTTCTCAGAAGGCACTCTGCTCATGCTTTGCGCCCAAATGGAGAAGAAGAAGAAAATTCTCACCCTCCAAAGAAAAACCGTGTTACTATGGATTTTTCACTTCTGACAATCCCAGCTTTGCCAGAGAAAATTTTGCATACTACTTTCTCTCTTCAGTTACAAGAAGTATCTGGTTTTTGTGCTTGGTATAGTTAAGCTTCTGAGTGAAGTGTGTGGTCAGTAGTTTTGCCGCTTCTTTGCAACAGTTGAATCTCAAACCCAATATCTGCAATTTAACCATGTAAAATATGTTTAAATGTCAAACCTGGAGAACATGCACATGATCTAGTTTAAGTATAAAAAATCCAATCAGTTTAAATATCTGTAGAATTTGAGTCTTGGGGTCTTTAATAGAACCAAAAGATTTTCTTTTTTACTGACCCAGGTGATAAAGAAATATCTTGGTCTACACTGTTGCTAAATGGCAATGCTCTCATCTATTACTTAGTTGTCATGTTGTTAATTACTAATGTGTAGTGATTTCACCAAGTAAAAGGGTTTTCAAAGGAGTCAATGTCCTTTGAAAATTCTACTCTGCTCTGCCAATTTAGGTAGCACAGGATGTTTGTTTTGCATGCTGTTAATATTTTCCTCAGATAATACTTAATCCTGGCTTCTTATTTGTTGCTTTCTGGGCTTTCTTTCTAGATCAGTTGTTCAGTGCATGTTATCTCCAAGTTTTTGCTCATTGCTTGATATCATTAGTGAAGAGCCATGTTTTTGTTCTAATTTTCTTTCAGAATAGTCTGTAGCATTATGCTTGTGGAATCAGAATAGACTGGAAGTATATCGGTTTCTGTCTGAATATGTGCATACTTTATAGGTTATTGACATGATTCTAAACTAAGCTTCTGAATAGCTATAGTCCAAGTTTTATCCATGTACATGTTCAACAGTCTTAGTGGGAATATTACCTAGTGCTCTGGGCAGTTTCTGAAGGTCTAGGAAACTCAAATTCTGTTTCTGTTCTACCACCCATTATTGCTTGCTCTGTTATAGTATCCAAAAAGCTGTAAAGTAGCACCTCCTTGTTCACCAGAGATATTTCAAAGATAAACAGTTTTTGAGGTCTCTAGAATCTTCAATAATCAGGCTCATAGAGGTGTCCACCTCCTCCTAAATTACAGTAACTTCTGGCTGGTATTCATCACAGTTTCACATTGTTTCACTGTGTGTCCATTCAGTGACTCAAATGTGAGTTATACATTTACTAATATCAGATTTACACAGATTGTTTTAGGACAGCAATTCTTTGATGCAATATAATGCATTGAAGGGCTCAGCAATCGATGGTTGTGATTGCTGTGAAATGTTCCTTCATGGTTAGTATGTCTCCTGCTTTTAGTTAGGAATATTCTGGGAAGGGTTGTTCTACCCTTGAGGTACTGCCACTTTTTGATTCATTTGTGAAACCAAGTCCTTTTCTCTCTTGAGTCTACCTTTGTGATTTTTTTTTTAGTGTGGGAGTTGTACAGATCAATTATGCTAGACTGTTGACATTACAGTCAATAACAGAAAAGTTATTACATGTCTGGTTCATTTTCTATGTGCATAAGTAGCATATTGGATGTGAGAATTAGGCACTATAAAGGGCATAATTTGTACTTTAAATAAATATTTATATAGTATATCTGTAAAAGGTTCAGACTGAGGATTTTGTAACACAACTGTGTGAAAATTACTCTTTTAGAAGTAAGTCTTTGCTTGAAGTTCAATTTATATATTTTTACAGTTTTTATTATTCCTTTTTTTTTTCTTGGTACATGTTTTAAAAGACCAATTATAGTTTTTTCTTTTTGAACAGATGTTAGTATTGTGGATTGCCGATAAGCTTCCCCCAAGTGTAGGAATTGTATTAAAAAATGAAACAGAGAAAGGGTTTTGCTTTTGTTTGGTTTGTTTATTTGTATGTTGGGGATGGATGGGAGGGCAAGAGCAAGTTACTTAGTAGTAGTTAATCTTCCAGAATGCGTACTATTGCCCTTCATGTATGTTTTTCTTGAGGTTCAAATATTCAATCTAAGTAGAAGGTACAGGCTTGATTTCTACAATGTAGGCATCTAGGTAAAATTACCTTGATTAATAATCACTCTTAGGTGACTTTTCCTCTTGCTTCTCCTTCTGGGGGGAAAAAATTACACCTAGAAGGAGTTAAAAACAAACAAAGACAAAGAGGGTTAATTTGGTATACTTCATGTGTGTAATGTGTGTTTTAGTGACCTGTCTCTAAATGAAACATTTGTCTCCATTCTGAGATCCTTTTTCTGTTGCAGGATTAAAGCAATTTAAAACAATTTAGTTTATTATTGCTTCAAGAATTCTTCAGCCAAAATGCATGTTTCCTTTTCAGAACCAACAGAGCAGCACTTTAGGAAGTTCTGTTGTTCGATACGACAAACTTGACCAAGCAGAGATCAAAAGTCTACTCATGTGTTTCCTTCATATTTTAAGAAGCATGTCCGACGGTAGGTAATCCCTCCTGCTTTTTGTAAATTGAAAGTAATGTGCTGGATTTATTCCTGCTACTTCATTAACTTTTCGAAATCAGCAGAATATTTTAGGTGTAGGTACCATGCTGTGCTGTGTTTTTCAAATATGTGTGATTGCTCAAATTAAAATCTGACTGAAACCTTGTAAGCATTAAGTATTCATTATTTATTCGATGTGTGAGGCCAGCTAAAGGCCTTGTTAAGAAAGTGGGTATTTGTGTGTGATTGTACAGTTTGGTTTGGAAAACAGGTGAAGAATAATTCATTGTTCTGCAGAAGTGTCTTGGGCTAGTTCATTCCTCCATTCTGCAGAACTTGCTGTATGACAAGGAACTAAATGATTTGATTGCTGTATATATTTCCATTTTTGGAATATGGGGATATTAGTACTTCTTCATTCTCTTGGGATGTTTGTGAGATGATCCATTGAATTTTTTAAAGAGTCACGTTTTCCTGCAGAAGGTTACAGAGGTATAGAAATACTGCATGAATGGCACATCTTACTTGTTAATTAGGATTATACATCATGGAATCATCTCTCTCTGTGATTAATACTTTTTTAAAAGTCCAAGTCCCTTTTGGTAAAAACATTGACTTTCTCAGTTTGCAGTGTCAAAAATTGTTGATTTATTGTCTGTGCCTATTTAGTTGTTAATTTTTAAAATTCAAGTTTATGTAGAACATGAAGTCTGATTTGTTACACTACTTAATCAACAATGAGTATTGAAAGGTTAGTAAGTATTCAATATCCAATCACTCCATTACATTTTTATGTAATTGCATTAATTTTATTGTATATGTTTGAATTATAAGCAATAATAAAACCCAAAAATATCTTTTTCAGTATTTTACACTTTGAAATATGTAAAAAGTCATCATAATTTCTTGAATATTCAAGTTTAAGTTTACATAACCACAGTGGGGAATTTTTTGGTCTCAGTTTTGGAATGCAAGTGTCAAGTAAACTTTGCCATACATCTTTGTAATAACTGTGACTTCATTACCTAATTTTGAACACTTTTTCCTAGAGACCGGGGGAAGATACCAGGTCTTGGCTACTTAACTACAAGCTTTGTAGAACATGCATAGCCATACTTTAAAATTGTTCACATGAAGAAAAAGTGGAACCTATGCTGAAGAACTATCTGTAGTAAAATACTGTAATTTAGAAAAAGAAAAAAAAATAATTAAAAAAAAATGTTGAGACCAATCCGTAAAGAAGCAGGTTATAGGACTAACAGTCTGAAATACTGTAAAGACTTAAATTGTTATAGGGATGTAGGCACTACAGACTACACAATTATTACTATCTAAACTATGAAATTGGATGGGAATATTAAGGATTAATTAATTCACATTATATTGTAGAAACTCATTTGGAGAATTGATATGTGCATTTGCATAACCAGCTTTAAGGAAAGCTTCAACCAGTAATTGTTGTCTGTACCCCATGGGCCATTTCTAGATTCTCTGTTTCATCATTATCTGAAAACAAAGAACTGATGTTAACTCTTCTATTTAATATTTTTGTGTGTTTGCTGCCTTTAATTTGTATTTTAATATTTTTCATTTTCCTAGATGCATTGTTTACATATTGGAACAAGGCTACAAAATCTGAACTCATGGACTTTTTCACAATTACAGAGTAAGTTTTTGTGGTCCTTGCCATGCAATTGTATGTTTTGCTGTCCTGTTAACAGCACGAGTGTGGATATAAGCATGTGTAAATGTTTTTATTTTTTTTTTAAACTAATACTGTCCTGGTCTGTTTAGAAGTCCTTAATTTGATGTCCATGATTGTATGTCTGTCCAGTTCCATGATGGTCTCTGGAATTAGGCTATACAGAAAGGATCTCAGGGAGTTCTTGAACAGGTAGTGCTCAGAGTATTGCAGTGCTCATGAAAGAGGAATCAACTGACTTGCAACCTTTCTGCATTAAATTCCATCTTGCAACATCCACTGCTAAAAAGCAAATATATGCTTGCTTAGCAAAATTGATTGAATTGCATAACTTCAGAACCATGCTCCTAGCATTCCTCATGTGTTTTCTGCTGTTCCCTATGGGAAGAGATACAGGATGGGTCCACCATCTGTTATCATCAGCTTACACTCCATCTGGAAAACTTCAAAGCTAAAAGACAAGAAGATATCAGAAAGGGGAACTGAGGTTGTTTTGCACTCAGAATGACAGATTTGGGGAAGGCAAACACCATTCTGACTTGGCAGTTTGGAGACAGCTAAGCTGCTTAAGGTCATAGTGAAAAATGGAGCTGAGTTGAAGAGACAGAAATGCAGTCTTTTCCCTCATTCTCAATTGGCATGGGGAAAACAGAACCTGAAAACTGGCTTTCATTTGGCTTTACACTTTAAAGAAGAACTTTTAAAACGTCTTACTGGAGGAACAAGGGATGTTGCATTGTGTTCTGTCTTATTGGAATAAATACTTACAGTATGAAAAGAGTAAAAATAAATCCATATTGGCCTCCACTCACACTACTTCTCTTGATTTGAAAATATGACTTCTAGTTAATTAGTCATTAGTGTTGTGCACTTACTAGTAGTATAGATTTCTTTTAATGAAAAATGTTTGTTGTTAATTTGTCTTTGTCATCATCTTGTTATAAAAGCATATTCCCTTTTGAAGATAGTTCTTTCAGAGACCGTGTTGTTATCGTGGAATCTGGAGACCTTAAATAAAACCCAGCAAAACAAAAAAGCCAATCTGTAACCAAGTGAGCTTAGGCCGGAGTGGAGAGAAAGCAAAATGTTTTGCCCTTATTTTGAGCACTTACACACAATTTACAAAATCTGTGTAAATAGGCAGTGTCTGGTAATCTCTTTGCTTCCCTTCTTCATATTACTTGCCCTGGCTTGTTGTCCATTTGTAGATAACTGTGACTGTGAGCCTCACATCACATAATGAAATCTTGCCTGTGAGAGTTGAGGCTAAAAACTTCTTCTCTAAGTATTTGAAATCTGTACAAGATGGAGCGCTTGAAGGTGATGTTTACAGTTTTCTAAGGTGTTTTGTTTTTTCACCATTTAGTCCGTCTGCCTTGTCACTGTTAGACTCACAGTGGCTGTTTGGATTCAGAGCTTTGGGATAGGTGTGCTCTGGAGGTGCCTTAGGAGCCTTTTGCTAAGAAACTCCAACCATCTGTAACTGGTTTTAGAAGAGCCATGATTACCTTTTCTTGGCGTGGGGTGGCTTGGGGTCTAGAAGGGAATTTTAAGCATGGGTGAAATAAAGAAGTTGTGTGATGTATGTTTAAAGTTAACAATAATATTTTAATAATTCCAATGTATATAAATCTCTAAAAGATTGTTTTAAGTGTAGCTTCTCTGATTTGTGTTCTCTGCAGAGTGTGCTTACATCAATTCCAGTACATGGGAAAACGATACATAGCCAGGTACTGTGTGGAATTTAAATTTCATTGCCTTGTTTGCTGATAATGACAGTGTGTGCAATATGCCTTGAAACTCTGTAACAAATAAATTGCATGAGTAGAAGAGTTATTATGTAATAATGCATAAGATTTTGAAGTAAGTAACTGGTTACTATATTAACAAATCTGAAACCTGTCTGGAAGTCTGGTATTTGTTTTAAAATGATCTGTGAGCTGTTTTGTTAACGATGACTTTAAAATCCACCCCTTAAATGCTATATTTTACAGCATTCTTTTCCTTGAAATTATGTCTTTGGGAAAGAAATTTTATTCTTTGTTTTGTTTATTCAGTTGGCCATAAAACCATGTGAATTGAAATGTTTAGAAATTTTGTATAGCTAGTATTTTTTACTTGAAGGTGAGTAGTGAACATTCCAATGCTGCTGTTTTTAAATTTGAAGTACGAAGAAAATCTGTGGGAGTCAGAAACTTGTATTAAATTATTTTGATATCTTGGCATTATTTTTTTTAATACAAAGTAGGTTTTAAAGGAGTAAAAGATAGCAACTTCTTTAGGCCTTACACCATGGTTAACTTGGTAATACCGTTATAATTAAACTTGTGTGGTTAAAATACTGGCCCTCTTGAATTCAGCGACAAAGTAGTTGCTGACTTTGGATGGTAATGCATTCTAACTATAATGTTGGCTTTTTTATTTTAATTTAGGTAGTGTGAATCGTTTTCTACAAACTTTTGATTATCTCACTGGAGATTTTTCTGGGGGAAAAAAAGTTTACATAACTTAAAAACCTCAAAAATAAATCTGTCTTTCTTAAGGTTTTGATTGTAATCTTTGTGTTCAAATGTATGTCAAACTCTAGATTTACAGGATCTATAATTCTCAGGCTTTTTGTAAAAATTCTTCCAACTACTTTGATTAGTTTGTAGAGGACACTACCACTCTTCTTTTTTGTTTACTGATCACCTGGTCTGTGTGCTGCATGTTAATGTTGAAAATGTTGAGCTGCTGAAATCATCTGGTGTTGTGAATTTTCCCAGTAAATGTAACTTTCATGTCTTTCACATTATCACTACACTGAAGTATATCACAGTCAATGCACGTACTCTCAAAATACACAAGTGACAGAGAATGAAAGGGAACAGGGAATTCTGTAACTCAAGCACTGGTTTTCATTTTCCATCAGCTCTGGTGGTGGTACACAATAGGAAGTTAGCCTGTACTGATTGCTAACACAGATCACTTCTCTGTTTTCTTCATTTGATTGCTGCAAATTTAACAAAGTCTATGGCTCTTCTCCCTTCCTGCTTGGGTAAGAAGTATATGATACTATCTCAGTTCATTCCTGCTCTCCTGTTGCACGTCTGCTTTCTAATTTTACCGCTGTGTGTCCTAACTTTTTTGCTAAAATTTTTGCAATCAAAATAGAGGATTCAGTTTTGGGTTCTGAATGTTTTCAGAATATTTATATTTTCAAATATTTATTTTTTCAAAAGCTCTGAAGTAAATTTAGCACTTCAAGAGTGGCTGCTTGTGTGCTTTTGCTTTCATGCTTTGAGGTTTTAAGAAAGAGTTTGCTGTGATGCTTTTTTTAAGCTACCTATTTTTGTTTTATAAAGAAAACAGTGAATAGGTTGCATTATAATTCTTTCTATAAAACTTCTTGTGCTTAACTAACAGCACTTCCTGTCTTGCTGCAGTTTGACATGTCTAACTTTTGCTTCTATCCCATTTCACCCATCTTGCAGGAACCAGGAGGGGTTAGGATCCATAGTTCATGATCGAAAATCTCAGACATTGCCTGTTTCCCGTAACAGAACAGGAATGATGCATGCCAGATTGCAGCAGCTGAGCAGCCTGGATAACTCTCTCACTTTTAACCACAGTAAGTCTCATGACATGGTAACATCTGTCATCCTCAACCAGTACCACAACACCAGAGACAGGTCCCAGAGCCACACCAGTGCATCTCAATGACTTTTACTGTTCTAGGTCAAACGAATAGCTGGAAGCAGTTCTCTGCTTTATGATAGAACAATCAATGCTGGCTGATGCCATAACATGGAGTATGGTTAATTACAGTGTATCTTAAAACTGTATTTAAATTTCTTTTTAGTTATATGCACCTCAAACTTGTGCTGCGCACAGTTAACAAAAGTTACCTTCTTTTGTTCCTGTTTGCTTTGTTAGGCTTCAGGTTTTTTTCTCCTGCTTGGTCTTATAAATTACTAGTCTAAAAGTAAATATATACACTCTGACCATATCTCCATGTTTTGACATCCCCTAAGGAGAAATAAATTTCTTGGAATTTCTGCGGAGATTATGAGCCCATGATTTAGTTTGTCTGGAAATGAAAAAGCGTCCAATAATGAAGTGATTTTTCTGTTTTCAGTGTGAGAAAGATATCAAGTATTCTTGGAATTTCTGTAGACAATGGTAAGATTTAATCAGGTTGAAGTCAGCTTGTATAGACTGCTGTATCAAAAACTAAATCTGCTTGTGGCCTATCTTTTTAAACATTCTGCTTCTAAATTGCAATATACTGTATTGTAAAATACTCTAAAGCACCATTTTTCAATTTTCAGCTTCAAAAAGCAATGAAACTGGTTGACTAATCCAGTAAAATACAACGCTGGTACTGAAAAGAGTTGTGTGCAGTAAAACAATTATTTGAGTTAACTGTATGTTCACTGTGTTCATTCTTTGATTTCCCAAAGCATATCTAACTGTCCCTTAAAATCTTTTAGCTCTTTTTCTGTTATATATAGCAAAACAGCCTAATTGCACAAGTCTTATCACATTGCCTTGTGTAAAAGTGAAAAAAAAAAAAAATCCCACAAAACCTGTATTCATAAATGCATTATCACATCTGTTTAAATGTAAGAAATGAAATTGCTTGCTTTTAAAATGTCAGACAAGTATATCTGTAGAAGTTATATTTTTTTCTTACAATCAGTCTGCTACTGCTGTATCATCATAATTTCTACATGGTTGTTGATACACAAAAGAAAGCCTTTACACTATGTGACTACACATTCAATACAGTGTAATTCTTTGTAGATAAAGGCTGATTAAAAAAAAAAAAAAAAACTCTGAGAAACAGCACATCCCTGTACAAAGGGATTTCATAATTTCAGAACTTGGCAATGTTTACTGATTTTTTTTTAGGAAACAGTGAGCTGAAAGATTTTTAAAATGCATGCTTGTGTAAAAGAAACTTTCTGTTCTCTTCCATCTGAAGGAAATTATGAAGGAAGGTTCTCATTCAGATAACTTTGTTTAAACTGATAATAGCTGGGTTTTTTAATGGACATTTAATAAATATCAGGATATTACACCTTCTGTTGACAAAGATTTTACAAATTGAAGATATATTGCTCTAAAGTCCATGTCAAGTGTGAAACAGATTTTTATATCTTTGGTCTTGTTGCTATTAACTTCCAGTTTTGTTCAGTTGTCAGTCTGCCTCTATTGTGTATCCAAAGTAGCATTCAGAGCTTGAATAATCCTAAAAGTTTTCTGTGTGGGATACATAAAGGAAGGAAGTGTCTGCTGGAAATAGTTTGACTTGTTTCTAAAATCAAGATCCTTTGGCAAGATACTTGTCTATTAGTGTAAATTATAAACTATTTTCTCCCTTTCTAGCCACCAAAGCAAGAAATAGAACTGAAATAATGGTGTGATATATCTCTGAGAAATCTCAGTGTAGTTTTGTGCTTAAAGGAAGAATGTATGAATTTAAAGAAACTGGTGGTTATGGGTGTACATGCATAGTTCAGATAGGCAAGAAGATGCAGAAAGAAGTGGCCAGGTGTCATTGTAAAAGTGTATGGCATTTCTTCTCTTCTTTACTTGATCTCAACAAGTGTGTCATCCTTGTCATTGATTTAGTGATGCTAAGTTGACTGTAAATCTAACATATAAACATGATCCAGACCAAATTTTTATAAAGCAACCCAGGCACAATTGTCAATCTGGTACTTGAAGACCAGTGTTAGTGAACAGAAGTGACATTATTATCAGGGCTGAAGAAGAATATGTTTTTAAATTTATTAAAATACACTATGGAGCTAGAAGTAAAAAGATGTTTTTATTAAATATGAAGCTATGGCATGGTATTGCTACAAGAGCAGAATTCATCACTTGAGTGTTAAACTGCATATAAGTACGGGATTGTATTCCTTCAACTCTTTCTGTTTTGTATCTTTATCATGGTTGACTTGTGATTAACTTTGAGACCATTGTAACATCACTAAATTACCAAAATTACATCTTTGCAGCTGTAACTTCATCCTACTGCAGTACTTTTCAGTATATATGTGTATATATATATATCTGTGTACCTTTATATATATATACATGTTTATACATGCACATATATATGAACTAGCACATTTAACTGCTATTTAATGCTTCTATTGTTAAAATTCTTACTTAATATATTTTTTGATCCTGTGCAAATTATGTTAGAATAATTATATGATCATATTTGAAGCTATTTAAATGCAAATGAATTGTTTTTCTGTATTGAATACTAACTTCTGTCAGGCTTTTTACTTGTTAATCTTTTCCTAGTTCAGCAAGTCTTTTGGAAATAAGAAACATTTAAATGAGTGTATCCAGCACTTATGCTTCATTTGGAATTTCTGTAGGCTATGGCCATTCAGATGCAGATGTCCTTCACCAGTCTTTGCTTGAAGCAAATATTGCCACCGAAGTTTGCATTACAATTCTGGACACACTATCATTATTCACAATGGCTTTTAAGGTTTGTTCATGACTTGTTAACATCTCCCATAAATATCTTTGAGAAGAAATATTTTTAAAACTACTTTTAAAATTATATTTTGTAGTCTGTTAATTTAGCATTGTATTTTTTGTTTTTCTAGCATTGTATTTTATTACTGTCATATAAAATTGTTGTCTCACAGCAAAAAGCTTTGTCTTCAGTTACACATCTTACCTCAGCATAAATCTGTGGGAAAAGCTCCTTCCTCAGCCTAACTTCTTAAAAATCATTCTAGAAGCTTTAGTGTCTACCTAATATTAGTGGTAAAATGTCTTTTAAAGGCCATGTGAGGTGAAAGATCTATGGCAAAACCATAATTGGATGTTCTTAGACTTGCATATTGAACTTGGCTGCTTATTATGGTAATGCACTCCTTAATTGTGATTTGTGTGTTCCTCTTATGTAACTTTTTCCAATTTTTCTGCTAATAAGACTGCTTTTAGTTGTATCAGTTGCTGTAGCTCTCCTGTGGAATCTCTATATAGCGTGCCCACTTACTTAAGCCTCTATTGTCTGTTTTTCTGAGATTTTACAGACATAAAAATCAAAGCCATAAAAAGGAGAGACAATAACTCTAGCTTGGGTCTCCTCTAATTGGGGCAGTGTATCCAGATTCTTGCTTGAAGATTCAAATTTAGTGTCTTATCTTTAATTTAGTCGTGAAAACATGACCTTATTTACAATGAGAATCCTTTTTCTGGTAATTTAATTAATAGAGTTTAGAGCCAGTTCTGTCCACACGCCTCGTGACAGAATAGAAAATGAAGATACCTAGCTATAAAGATTTAAAGAGGAATGAACACTAATCTTTTAATTATCAGCCCATCATGCTTGGAATGACAATCCGCCAAGCTTATCTGTATGCTGTATATTGAGAAAGTAGGCAAGAGTGTGCCAGAATAGTCTCAAAGATGCAAACAAAACAGGTAGGAGAATCAGGAACTTCTATTCAGTAAACTGCACTAAAATACATAAATTTGGAGTCATGTGATATAAGGGTAGTAAGGGACTTTGGGAGATCATTGTAGTTCAACCCTTCTGCATGGGCAGAGACAATTTGCACTAGGCCAGGTTGCTCAAAGCCCCATCCAGCCTGGCCTTGAAAAACCTTCCAATGAAGTGGGCATCCTCTACTTCCCAGGGCAGCCTGTTCCATTGCCTTAGCACCCTCACTGTAAAAAAAGTCCTGCTTATGTCTGCACCTACCCTCTTCCACTCCTTTGGAGGCCTATACGTAGTAATGACAAGGAAGAATGGAGTGCACCGAGGTGAGTTGCAGGAGGTGCAAGATGTTGTAGTAGGAGATACTGCTGTGAGAAAATTCCACTGTCTGAGCTAAAGCCAGTGTAAGCAAAGTCTGCCAATGCTTTGTGTGCCCCTCAAAAAACTATTAATAGTAATGGATTTAACGAACAAATGATAAAAACAATTGTGTTCTATAAGTCTGTTCAGAAGGCAACACTTCCTTTATAAGCAAAATTTATGAAGTGTTAGAAATACCTAATTAGAATTTAGATATATGTGTGTTATGAAACATCTTGGTAATGCTATAGAGATTACATTTTTTAAATGTCTTGCTTTTTGATGATCTATATATATTCTTAGAGTAGTATAAATGTATTGCTGTACAAAACTCCTAAATTCTCACTCTCATTTTAAAGAATCAGCTACTGACTGATCACGGACATAATCCACTGATGAAGAAAGTATTTGATGTATACCTCTGCTTCCTACAAAAGAATCAGTCTGAAACAGCATTGAAAAATGTATTCAGTGCTTTAAGGGCACTTATTTACAAGGTAAGAAGTTTAAAAAAATTTATCTTCAAGTATTTGTCCAGTTCTTTAGTTAACAGTATACTACGTAAGAATTTTAGACCTGACATCTCAAAATAAAATTGGTGAATAAGGACTGATCTGATCTCAACAGTGTGGAATGCTTGTCCTTTGATTTGCTGTAAAAATTGCTTTGTGTCATGAACTACTATAACTCTTGTTTTTTCCACAGTTTGAGAATATGAATATATTTGTGTTTTTCTTGACATGCTAATTTTATCAAGATCTGACTCTAGTTTTAATGAAAAAATGCTTTGTTTTCTTCTTTTTTTCAGTTTCCTTCTACATTTTATGAAGGTAGAGCTGATATGTGTTCTGCACTGTGCTATGAAATTCTGAAGTACTGTAATTCCAAACTGAGTTCAATTCGTAATGAAGCTTCACAGTTACTGTACTTTTTAATGAGAAATAATTTTGACTACACAGGGAAGAAGTCTTTTGTTCGAACACATCTGCAAGTTAGTATATAGTCTTTATTTTTTGATTTTGGAGGTTTTGTTAATATTGTAGATATACAGCTGCATATCAGTGTGCAAAGCCCTGTCAGATACATACTTAAAATAAATTATTTGGTTTTCAAGAGAGGCTAGTACTGAGAGTAAGAAGATGGAAATAAAAATGTATTCAGTACAAGGAAATACTTAGAAACAGTTAGATGACCCTTTGTTTTGTAGGAAATAAATTTTATTTGACAGTACAAATGTTCTGTTTTGTAGATGTTTTGTTTGTTAAATGGTGTACCCTGTTGCATCTGAAGAAGGAAAAGAATGCAGAAACAAGCACGTAAAAGTCTAAAATAAAACAAATAATTAGAAAATTGTGTGTCCTGACAAAGCTGGGAACAGTAGTTTGCCAGTTTAATGACCTCTGACTAGTTCGCCTAGCAGTCAGTCGTGTGTTTTGAATTTACAGAAGCCTGGTTTTTCTTGCCTATATTTTTGTACAAGTAATTGGAAAAAAAATCCCAAACATAATTTTCTTGAGGAGAATAATTTTTCAATTAAAAAGAATAAAACTTCCTTTGTAATTGCCTCATAGGTACATCTCAAGAGTATTTCATGAAATATACGCTAACAAGATATTTGTTTCTGTCAAGGTTATTATTTCAGTCAGCCAGTTAATTGCTGATGTGGTTGGAATTGGAGGAACCAGATTTCAGCAGTCTCTTTCAATCATCAATAATTGTGCCAATAACGACAGAATTATAAAGGTCTGTTTTAATTCTTATTTCCATACTGTAGAAGGATGCTTGAAGACTCTTTCATAGTATCTTTTCCAATTATTTTTTATCATTTTGTTGTGCAAAGATTAGGAAAAGATAGTAGTTAACCTGAGTTTTCCATGTTTTAGCACACTACATTCCCTTCTGACGTTAAGGATTTAACCAAACGGATTCGCACAGTGCTGATGGCTACAGCTCAGATGAAGGAGCATGAGAATGACCCAGAAATGCTTGTAGACCTCCAGTACAGCTTGGCAAAGTCTTATGCAAGTACACCTGAGCTGAGGAAGACGTGGTTAGACAGCATGGCAAGGATCCATGTTAAAAATGGAGATCTTTCAGAGGTAAAAGAAAAAAAAATCAAACTAGTTTTAGCTTTGTAATAAGCTTAATCGTATCTTTATAGAATGGGAATGGACTATATGTAGTTGTTAGTGTATGACATAATAAATATTTTTAATAAGCTTTGGATTGTTAGGAGTTTATTTTCAATAACTGATAAGTTTTTGTCCTACCCAAGTACATCTGTAAGTAATTTGTGATTATTAATGTAAGGAACGTGTTTAACTGCTATAGCTGACACACTACTAAGAATGGAATGCTCAATGCCAGCCATTAAAGACAAGCCTATTGCTTAAAAATATCTTTGTTATTACTTGTTAAAGCACTTAAAGCCACTCCTTGAACTCCAGTTGCCTTTACAGAATTGATTTTATTCCAAATTACTTACTAAAAAAACTGCTGATGTTCTGAAAACTGACAAATAATTTCTTGTGTTGTTTGACTAAAAGAAAAGCTTTCTGATTTTACTGTGCATTTAAAATATTCAGTTCTAGCAAAAAGGAGAATTGGGAGTGTCAATTATTATATGTCTTAATGTAAATATTTTATCCAGATATAGATTAATTTTGTCTCTTTCTGGAAGCTTTTTCCATCTGAGAGTAAATTGCTTTGTATGAAATAATTGAATTTCATAAACATCTGTTAAAATGAGCATCATGTAAGCACGTGAATACCTCCAGGAAATAGAAACTGCAATCTTCCTAACTTAATTCTTAATACTAGAATTCTCTTCTTCTACATGGTAGCAAAACAGAAGGCATACACATTACTCTGTTGTTAACTTCAAAAGACAAGCTAATAACTTCAGCTATCTGAGAAGACAAGCTGTTTTAGTCCATTTCAGTTCTGGTTTAATTTTTTTTAAATTAAAATCTTGGAATCTTTGACTATGCAACTAGATGAGGATGTCTGTAAATCACCAAGTTCAACTCTATACAAAGTATGAGTTGGAATTGCTGGCAGATTCTTACCTTTTTCCTTCACCTCCATTGTCTGAGGTTGTGCAGCCTTCATATAGAAGCTGTTCAACTGATAATTACAGAGTAATGCTGAAAAAATGCTGAAAGCCTTTTTAGTAAAACAAGAATCTCAAATGGGTTTTTTTAAGGACCTTTCTGTGGGGAGAAGTGGTCATTGTCAAATTCATAAAAAATCTCAGATATCTGAAAATTATTCTGTCCTTCTTCTTTTTTTTTCCTGTTTTCCAAACTGCACCAACCAAATTATTCAAATTCCATACACAGGTCACATCTCTCTTGCTGCTTTCAAATGGTCTGTCACCACTTTCTTCTGCATTTCTCTTTGTAGGGAGCCAAAAAGCATACAAAGGGCAGAAGGGCTACCAAATGTTGAGTAGAATCTTTAATAGTTTAACACTTAAAATACCTCCCCGCAAAAAAGATACTCATCTGTTTTTATAACAGCATGATATTCCTACCTTGTGATTTGTGATCCATGGTCACTCTTAGATAGTGAACTGTGTCCATGCTATTCAGTGCTCTGGTTAAGAAGGAATGAGTGCACTTGCACAGTTACTGTTTTACATAAATGAGGTGGAGAATTCTTACAGTAGTCATAGAATATCTCCTGCAAAGCAGCAAAAAGGAAAATGGAGGAAATTGTCTCATGCTGGGGCTCTCTTTATGTGCTTTGCTTTTAACAGTCCCACGTTAATTGTATTTTAAAAGATTGTTACTCTTCCTGTTTCAGGCAGCGATGTGCTATGTCCATGTTGCAGCACTGGTTGCAGAATATCTCACACGAAAAGGTATGGTTTCAAAACCTTATTTTAATGTATTCAAATATATTTTTTCTTCACATTTTGGGAAAATCAATAATTTCCTTGATGAAGTTGTAGGTATTTCAGTGTTCACCAGGGAAAAAATTCTGACCTAACCAGGTAACATACTCACATATTTAGGAGTATACTTGCATATTTAAGAGGCAGCATTTCAGATGAAGGCAAAGTAAAATTTTTAGGGAAGTAAAAATTTGAGTTTTACACCAGAGCTGCTAATAGCTCAAATCAGATCCTTTCTAAAGGAAAGTTATCAGTGAATGTTCTTGTTCAACAAGGAATCCCTCAGTGCCTCTAGGGAAACCTGGCATTGCCAAAGGAGTCAAAATAAATATGTACAAATTTTCAGATGTTCAATCAATGATAATAGTGCTCAGAATGTTTCACTCTTTTGTGGTATTCTGTATCAGCAGCTGTCTATAAAAGTGAGTTCTGATGACCCTTGATATAGGGTAGAAAACTATCTTTAGGATCAGAAGAGTTCTCAGTCAGGCATTTGAGAAGATAAAAGATTATGTGGATTTCATTAATAAAAAGAGATCTCTAGAAGAAAATGTCAGGAATCTGTTAAGACCAATTATGATGTTGAGATAGTGTTTTAGATTTGTAGGAAAATTCATGTTTGCAGGTTTTCAGCTTTGCCTTTGCATGACAGTTCAAAATGAAGCAAAATCATGAGTCTGAAAGATGACTTTTCTCTGTTCTTGTTGTGCTTCTTGCCAAATGCTTGTGTAATATGTAGGCTATTTTCTTTGCCTTCTCTGAGACCAAATCAGGCATATGCTGCTAGGACAAATTACTGTGTCCATTTGCAAGCCTAATGATACCTGATGAGAACTAGTGATGGTCTCTGTTAATTTGTGAGTCTTTTGGGTGATCTACTATTTTTGTATACTCTCATATAAAATTCATTTCCTCTCAGTAACACAGAGGGTCAAACTTCTACCTGTGGTACTTCCAGGAGCAAAAGAATCCTTTGCATTTGAGGCAATCATTCAATAAAACCTCTGGTGATCAGAACTCCTACCTGAGCAGAAAGAATCTTTGTAGGAATGAGTTGTGAAATAAGTATGTGCAAATAAATAATATTTATTGATTGCCCTTGAGGCTTTAATTGATACAGAAAATCCTGTTTTCTTAATTCAGCAATCGGATGTAATCAAAAAAGAGCTATACAGCATGCATAGAAGAGATAGGTTTCTTGTTAGGACATTCTATACTCCATTTTTGCTTACTATTTTTTTTTTTCAGTAGAGTTAGATTGCTATTTTGTTAGGGTTTTTTTCCTGTTTTTCTGTGTTTGAATAATCTGGTTTGCCTTCCCTTGATCTTTTTTTATGGTTAATGTCATTCATATTGTTCAGAGTGGAAAAAATGACATGCCAGGTCCTGCCCCAGAACACAGTTCCAGCATAACTTCATGGCAGTTTAATTAAATACTGTAAAAGTTACCTTGAGTATCTTAGACTTAGGGTGAAGTAGATTAGACACAAATTTAAGATCAAGTAGGAAGATTCAGACACTACTGAGTTTGGTAGGTAAGGGTCCAGATATTAACATTTTTTGTGGTTTTTTATAACCCATTTGTACATTCACAGTAATGTAAAATCTTGTATTTTAATCATGCAGTGGGAGGCTGATCTATTTTTTATTTATTTGGTGGTAGGTCTATTTAAGCTTCTGCTTTTTGCAGAATCACAAAATGGCCCAGTATTATCTTGTGGAGAAAATTAAATTTGTCTACATTTCTTTCTCAATAAACAGGGATGTTTAGGCAAGGTTGTACTGCTTTCAGAGTAATCACACCAAATATAGATGAAGAGGCTTCAATGATGGAGGATGTTGGAATGCAAGATGTTCACTTCAATGAAGTAAGTAAACATAAAAATATTAGAATTTACATACGTGGAAGGGCTGAGGTTTTTTGCAATTTTTATATTTCAATCTGGAGAACTACTGATATGAGGGATATAATAACTGCTTTTTGATCTGTCATTCTTACCCTAAAGCTGAAAGAAAAAAAATTCTCTGAGATGTCCCAGATTTAGAGAATTTATTACATACATATGTTTTAAATTCAGTGCTAGCACATCAACTCAGCACCACTTTTGGAATAAAAGCAAAATGGGGTTTTACTCTGGTGAACAGGATGAACGCTAATGTGGGTTATTTATTAGAGTTAGAAAAATCTGTTGTTTTGTCAAACTGACTTGGATTTAGAGTATTATTCCACCAGAAATCATGAAAATGTGTTCACTGGTTTTTGCTGTTTACAGTTTTCCTAAGCAAATATGCCATAACAATGAAAGTAGTTTTACTGGCACTAGACTCATGTCCATGTGGTTTTTCTGGCTTAAGTTTCATTCCTTATGTCTTTGCTGATCCATCTGTGCTAGCTCTACAGTAAATTTCACTAGTAAGCAGCTATATGAAAATATTATGAATAATCTTGCTTATGAAAAGCTATGTCCACAGTATGTATTTGCTGGTGTAGTTGTGGAAGAGAGGGACAGTCCACTACTGGTAGCAGCCAGGCTGAAAAACCCCCTGACTTGTAAGCATAACTGTACAACAAAAATATTTTTCTTTTGTGTTTCAATTAGTGTATGGTCAAGCTGTATGACAGCACTATTTGACTGTGCAAATTGTTTTGTGGTTTGA
Organism: Lanius collurio; assembly: GCA_020086605.1. Taxonomy (NCBI): domain Eukaryota; kingdom Metazoa; phylum Chordata; class Aves; order Passeriformes; family Laniidae; genus Lanius; species Lanius collurio. Next base: position 3,626,790 of record JACBWW010000007.1, on the reverse strand, counting down.
GGGGTTTTTTTCAATTTTTGTGCTGTCTTTTTAAAATCATTGATTCTTCTGATCCAGCATGAAATTTAGCATGTTACTCAAAGCAAAATGCAAGCTGCTCTAAGCTGTCGAAGATCAGGAATTCTTGCAACTACTGCTGATGGAAAGTTTTGTTGGAAATTTCTGTCACTGTTTTCCTGCCAGACCATTTGTCAGAGTTAAATTATTATGCATTTTTTTAAAAAAATGGAATGTCTTTATTTTTGTTCTCATTAGTCACTCCCTGCAAAAAGAATAAACTGCTTTTTCTGGGTCAGTGAACCCTACACAAATTTATTTCCATCTCTCAGTATTTCAGTGGAACACAAGTAAGCCAAGAGTGAGATTGTAAGCCTTTGCAGCTTGCAGAAGGATCAAACCAAGCCAAATTTCATTTTTTCCCTGCATGCAATGGTTTCTAAACTTAACCATGTAGTGCTCTAACTGATGAAATATTAAAAGAAGTTACTACTTCTCAGATAACTTCTGAAGGTTATCTGAAACACGGGAAAAGTAATAATGGGAAGAAATAATAATAGCAATAATAACAAGAGTGACAATAGGGAAGAACTGTTTGGCTTTAGCAGACTAAAAATCATTTACCCATCATATTCTTATGCCTGTTGCTATTTTATAAAAGTCCTTCAAACCATGTAGTTCCTTAAGGAATAGGAACTTATTTATATAGGGAGTGTTTCCTCAGTATGTTCATATGTAAGCAGAAATGTATTGTCTAAGAAAAAAGTGATATGACAGATCAACTGGGTACAGAAGTCAAGAAGCAGAAACATCTTCCAGGCTGTACTTTACTACTGCTCAGCAAAATGATGTTCTATTGGGAGTTCTTCCTATACATGCTAACGAGCCATGTGGAATTTCTTCCCTTAAAACTTGAGATTTCCCTGTTTGCTCATTGTTTTAGAGTTAAATCTCCGAAGAAGCATTTACAGATATTGGAGGATCAGAGAGAGTCCCTTCATGTTTCTAAAAGGGATGCAACATTCTTCATATTCTCCAGTTTATTAAAATTCTTCTGAATTAAGTGAAATTTTTCTTAAGATTTTATACAGTTTCTCATTTTAAATAAATTGAAGTTTTGGAATTCTCAATTTACGTCTTATTTTCAGAGAATTCTCTCTGAGGCCAGGGTTACCTAAGATAGCCAGATAAAAACCCAAAATTTAGTTTGGGTTTTTCATTCTTAACAAGGCCACTGTGTGCATTTCATCAAAACAGTTGTTTGCCTTTGACATTCCGTGAAAGGCATTATCCTAATTTGCAGATGGGTAAATGAGAGTGCCTCACAGGAGCACAGTGTCCTCTCAAGGCTGTACAAAGACAAGTACAAAGCCTTGCATCTGAAAAAAAAAAGGAAAAAAAGAAAAAAAAAAGAATCTCAGTACAGGCTGAGCAGCAACTGTGCAGAAATACCTAGAAGTTTTGGTGGACAAGAACTTGACTGGGAATCATCAGTGTGGCTTTATGGAAATAAAGGCCAATGCAGATTGCATTGTGTTAAAGAGAGGATTGAATCAAGAAGCAGAGGGAAGTGAGGTTTTCCCCTTTTAACCTGTCATTTGTTGAGCCCCATCTCTAACCTTGTATCCAGTACTGACACCCAAAATTCAAAACAGGTATCAGCAAAGTGGAAAAAGTCCAGCTTCTAAACAGGTTAGTAGAAGAATCAGACTTTTCCAGGAAGAGCACCAGTAAAGAGCAAGAGGCCATTCTCACAGGTGTCAAGGGAAACTGATTGCATATATGGAAAAGAACTTTCCCCATGAGAATGGATAAGCACTGAGACGAGGCTCAGAATGTTGTGCTCTTTTGCTCCACAGCTCTCCCACTTGAAGCTTCTGCTCATTATGCTCTCTTCCTTTTGTAAACAAAATTTTACTTCTGGATGCCCTCTGGTGTCTGAATTAAGACTTGTGTCATAAAACAGTGTTTGTGGACAGTGCTTGTGGTGCAGCAGAGACACTGGTCTGTCAGTTGTCATCACTTGGCTGCTGAGGATGGAGATCCTGGGGAGTCTGTACAGGCTTGTAATGACTGGGGGAAAGGAGGAAATGTTTTAAGCTCTGTTGCAGCACATGGATAAGGGTATCATTTTTTAATCTCTTTGCTCTCAGTGTTTAAAGTTGATTTTCTTAGTGATGTCTTTATGCTGACTTAGTCTGCTACCAAAGGGAAGAAGAGGTGGAATAGAGCAGCTTCTAAGCATGAAGGGAGTTTTTTTCCAGCTTCTGCATTCACTGCTGCGGTGCAAGAATGGTAGAAGCTGGTCTCAGGAACTCCCAAGAATATCTAAAATAAACATGCTGTTTGTGGTAAATACAAAGAGTATGTGTGAACACTCAGACTGTTCTGTGTTGTTTTGTTTCCTTTTAGCAATTTTTCCACAATAACTTAAATTACTACATGTAGATAATTCTGTTTTGAGGCAAGATTTCCCTTCTTACTGGGAAGAACTTTGGTAGAATTATTTGCTGTGCTTTTTATGGGTACTAATTTTTCTACATTTTCAAATGTGTATTCAAATCTAGGATGTGCTGATGGAATTGCTGGAGCAGTGTGCTGATGGACTCTGGAAGGCAGAACGCTATGAACTCATTGCTGACATATATAAACTTATAATTCCCATTTATGAAAAACGGAGAGACTTTGAGGTACTTAATTCATTAAAAGTAGATTTGAGCAAGAAAAAAATCCTGAATTTTCAAGTCTAACTGCATGACACATAGGACGTCACATAGTAAGAGTATTAAAATAGTAACTCAAATTTGATTGTGTTGAAATTTTTGTTTTAATTTTAAATTTTTTTCGTTAAATATAAATAACTAAAAATTAGTCTTACACATTGTCATCCTGATACAAGTGCTAAACCTAATACTACCATTCAATAAAAGAATGTTTTCAGTTGTCAAGGGCATTATTTGTTATTTTTAGATAGGAAAGTTCTGCTTTGTTCTTCTCCCTCATTATTGTTTTCTTTTACTTTTAGAGGCTTGCTCACTTATATGACACCCTTCATCGAGCGTACAGTAAAGTCACAGAAGTTATGCATACAGGCAAGAGACTGCTGGGAACTTATTTCAGGGTAGCATTCTTTGGACAAGTGAGTGTTACTTTCACTGTGCAGTAAGGAAAACCTGAATTTATTTTGGAAAGTTTACTCTTTCATCATCTGTATTGATACCGTGACATAAAAAGCGCAAGGAATGTGTTCTGTATGAAATAAAGTTAACACCCTCAGTAATTTATTTTAAAACATTTATCAATTCCAGTAGAATTCTTATTATTTTCCTCAGTAAATTTTTTGCCTTTTTTCCTTCTTCTTCTTTTGTTTACTACCTTAAGGCAGCGGTAAGTTGTCTGTAATGTCAGTTCTTAGCAATGTATTGACTTAATGTCTGTAGTGCTACAGTGTGGTTTGCAAGGCTGCTTCTTAGATGGGTATGCATTAATAGCCATTGCAAGTCAAAAAGTAACATCAAGCTCCATTTAGAGAACAGATCACTCTTTTCTATGCATCAGTATTGCATGCTTCAAACCAAAGTTCTGGCTGTGTATTGGCAGCTTCACATCCTCTGGTACATGTCTAGAATGCCTCTGTATCCCTATGGTATCACGCAGTATCGAGTAATACACTCTCTACATGCATAGCCCAGTTGCTTAATTGTTCAGCTGAGCATGGAGAATTGTAAAATACTCTGAGCAGTATAACTTTACATGTATTCTGTTGTTTTTTATGACTTTATAGCAATACCAGTTTACAGACAGTGAAACAGATGTTGAGGTAATTACAGTAACCGCTTACAAAGCAAGCAATGCAGTACAAGCTACTGCATTTCACCTTAGTTTGGTGTGGGTATTTTTGTCAATCTAGCCTGTGTTTATACATGATATGTTGTGCTTTTCTATTTTGTCTGTTTCGTTTATGACAAAAACATTTATTTTCTGGTTTCAAACATGAACTCAACATGGCTTGTTGTTTTAAACCAACGAACTGTTTCACTTTCCACCTATTGAGCATTTAGTCGTGGTTTTAAAATGCTATGTGTAATAAAATAAAGAAGTATGTACCAATAGTACAGAATTAATTTTTTGTTACTACCTAAGGAAAATTTACAGATCAGTTTTATGTAAACTTTTGCAAAAATAGTCATTTGTGAATCAGGTAGTCCTGTTGGGCAAGACTATCAGTTTTGGCAAGTGAAACAGTGCTGCAAGTTCACTTTTAAATAAAAGTGAAGGAAATTTATCTCAAAGGCTTTGCACACCATAGAATTTCTGCAAACTTTTAAGATTTAAACTCTATGTTTCCATTATCTTTCACTCATGTTATAGTAGAAAATTACATTTTTCTGTTGTTTTTTATTCTCTTAGGAAACCTTTTTACTTAGTTTTTAATTTCTGTCTATTTATGTTTGCTTGAATACTAATGTTAAATGTTTATATTTCCTTTTAACCACACACATTATGTCGATCTTAGTATCCTTTGTTCTCCAAGATTTTGATTACTTCATTTTTTACAGGGTTTCTTTGAGGATGAAGATGGAAAAGAATACATCTACAAAGAGCCTAAACTCACGCCTCTTTCAGAAATTTCCCAAAGACTCCAAAAACTGTACTCTGACAAATTTGGGGCTGAAAATGTCAAAATGATTCAGGATTCTGGCAAAGTAAGATCTTTATTTTCTCTAAAAAATTGTAATATATTGCTCCGTCTAGTTCACTTGAAATACCATGGGATCACTTTCTGTTACTCATTTGGCACACAAGCATCTGTGTCTAAAAACTCTACTGTTTGAAAGGCATGAGAGGAATATTATCTCCTACTAAATATGCCTTTTAGAAGAAGCAAAAAGCTTAATTTCTGTAGTGTTATCTCTCAAAACAATGATTGTATCTTAGAATAAATTTGGATTATGATCATATTCCGTGTTAACTTTAGATATATTTCCTGCCCATTCATGTGCAGTCATTCTTTGGAAGTTCTTCCCTTTTCCACCCATCAGCCTTACACTTTATTGTCATTTTCTCCTCACCCTTAGACATTATGGAGATTTCTTCTTAGTATAATCTCATAGCTCTTTTTGTTCCTTGATAAGGATCCTTTTGAATCCTTGATTCAAAAATTTCTGGCCTTAAAGTGCAGCAATGGTGGGCACTTCAATATTGGAACTTTAAAAGGAAAGGAGAACTTGATGCAAGGGCTAGGTTTCGTGAGCACAGGCAGTTTAAAAAAAAAAAAAAAAAACAAACAAACCAAAACTAACAAAAAAATTCACAACATTCTGTAATGCACCTAGTTGTCTTCCTAATTGCTGAAAACTGAATACAGGTAACCCCTGTGAAAGCATGAGCACTTCCCATGTTTTAAATAATTTGGAGGTTAAGAGACCAAATTTAATTTCTGGAAGTTGTGTGACTACTACTAGATCCACTTTATTCACAATGTAGCTACTTGATTTTTTTTTTTTGTCCTGTTTTTAAGGTAAATCCTAAGGATTTAGATTCAAAATATGCATATATTCAAGTTACACACGTAATTCCATACTTTGAAGAAAAAGAGTTGCAGGAGAGAAGAACAGATTTTGAAAGGACTCACAACATTCGTCGCTTTATGTTTGAGATGCCTTTCACTCAAGGTGGTAAGAGACAAGGAGGAGTAGAAGAACAGTGTAAGCGGCGGACTATTTTGACAGGTACTGATGGAATGGAATGATTTGACTGCCAGCATTAGTTCAAATGGTCTAATTATGGTCTGTATGGGTTTTTCTGTTTCACCTAATTAAGTCCTTCATAGCTAAAGGCCAAAATCCTTTTTCATATTTTTGGCTGTAACTAGGTTTTTCAGATTTCTTTCTTCCATGGGGAATCCTCAAAATTATTATCTTCTTCCTTAAGCTTCCAGAATTCTGAATCTGGAGTCTGGCTTTCCTTTTTCTTAGAAAAAGACTTTTGTGTTTTGTCTCTGTTAAATGTGAGTTTCTGTATTCATATTGTTGTAAAAACAAATAAGTGAGTTTATAATTTTATTTGTCCATAGCCACTGCTTGTGAGGAAACAGAAAATGCAGCTTTGCTCCTTTTGAATCTTCTCTTCCTTGGGATATGTGAATGAAAAGCAATTCTTTTTCCAGTTCTCAAATGAATTAAGTTGCAGTGGTTTATTTCCTTATGGGTATTGACAACAATCTTTGTTTACTGTAATGCATGTAAAGCTGTGCATATTTACATTTCAGCATTCTGTTTCCCCATTTGGCAGTATTTCTAATTATATAAGTTATTAAACTGGGCAATTAATTACATCAAAATGAGATTTTAGGATAAGATTCTCTCAAAGCACAGCTTATTAAAAAATCTTTTCCTGACTATATTAAACTTGTTTCTTTCCACAGCTATACATTGTTTCCCATATGTGAAAAAGCGCATTCCAGTGATGTACCAGCACCACACTGATTTAAACCCAATTGAAGTAGCCATTGATGAAATGAGTAAAAAAGTTGCAGAGCTTAGGCAGCTTTGCTCTTCAGCTGAAGTAGATATGATCAAATTGCAGCTGAAGCTACAGGGAAGTGTCAGTGTTCAGGTAAGACCTTTGATATGCAGCTATTTCATTTGCTTCTGTCTTTGAAAAATTATATAAGTAGCCTTTTATAATTAGCTTCTATTCTGTATGTTCAAGAGTGTTTTAAGTTGGAAATATACTCACTGTCTGCAGTTACTTCCTGAATAGGTAAAGCAATAAAAGTATTTCTTATAAACAACTGATCAGAGACAGTTACATGAAAGAATTAAGATTCATCTCTGGAATCTGTTGTGTTCTGAGCCCTACCAGATTTTGGCGTAAAGCTGAAACTTCTATAAGATAATGGATAAACATGAAGATAAAGTAGCATATTTTGCCTGGCTGTAGGTCTGCCCACAGTAGGTCCAGCATATTTTTGTGAGAGCCCTATGGAGATAAAGAGTGTGAGATAATACACAGGAGGAAGGTAATAGTAGAAAATCCCTGTGTCCAACATGTCTTTTTGCCTAAGGCAGGCAAGAACTGGAATGTATAGAGAAGCCATCAGATTCACCAAAATAAGATACCTGAAGCAAGTGTAGCAAGTACAAGTCAATATGGTAAGGATCTTCAAAATGCAGTGACAAAAGTGCTGCTCTATTATTTTAAACTGATTTGAAACAAAGGAACTGTTAACACAGTCATCTGAAATGAACAGTTGTCACATTCAGTGGGAAGGGGAAAAAAGCCAAACCAAGGTTCCAGAGTCCGTAAGTTGTCAAGCTAGTATTTGGGATGAGAAGGGAGAGGCTTGTATTGATAATATGGAGGAATAGTAAGGATGAGTCAGAAGTCACTGAATTCACTTCTCTTGTAGCTGCCATAAGAGCACAATTAAACTTCTGCAGATTGTTGCAGAATTCTCAGCCTGGAAAACTGTTTTCAGTGGTTAAGCACACCAAACAGTAGTAAGTTTAGCTCATTTTGCTGTCCTGATTTCATAAACAGAGATGACAGGTTGCCAGTATCTGCAGTTACCTTGCAACTTCAACAAAGTGGTTTCCTTGTGCCAGGACAGGTTCATAGCACTGGAACTCCTGCTCATAACTCATAACTCCTGCCCTTATGTTCCAGCTCTAGCAGTTTTCTTGTTTTCCAAGTCCAGCTTTTTTTAAATCAATGTATTCTTATTAAAAAAAATCAAATTAAATAGACACCTGTAGCACCTGTTATTGCTAAGATACTATGTCAGATATCTGACTGTTTTTTAATTCTTGTTCTTTTTAGGTTAATGCTGGTCCATTAGCATATGCAAGAGCTTTCTTAGATGACACTAACACCAAAAGATATCCAGACAATAAAGTAAAGCTACTAAAGGAAGTTTTTAGGTATGGTGTTGGAGGGTTTGGGATTTCTTGGGGGTGGGGGAGAGGGAAGAAAAAAATTTACCTTTTTTCCAAGACTCATAAAAATTATTTTTGAAACTTCTAACGTTTCAAGTGTTCTGATTCATTAAGAACATACTTTAAGCTAACATTTTAAATCAACCTTTTGGATTTCTGTTTGAGAACTTCCTTATTTTCTCTAAATCAGGCAATTTGTTGAAGCCTGTGGGCATGCTCTGGGTGTAAATGAACGACTGATAAAGGAAGATCAGTTGGAATATCAAGAAGAAATGAAGGCCAACTACAGAGAAATGGCAAAAGAGCTTTCTGAAATAATGCACGAGCAAGTATGTGCTGAAATTGTTATACATACCATCATTCAGAATGTAACTGTAATGTGAAAACAATAGGGAAAATACATATAATATATTTACACAAAGGATTGTTTCTTTTTTTCTTTCTATCAGATTATAAGCCTGTAATGAAATCGTGGTCCTTCAATTTTTGTTTGTGTATTTTTGTGGCACCAGCCTGTTTTATTTGTAGGCAAGGAAGACTACAATAAAGACAAAACAAATGAAATAAATAGATATGCTCTGCAAGCTTAGTCCTTTCTCATTTGATTTTGGAGATATTGCTTTTGCAACAAAGAATTAACCATCTTTCAAGAGGTATTCCATGATATTTTCTTAAGGGAAGTCCAATGCTGACGAGGTAGAAATATGAGGGATGGAAAACCAGAACTTTTGTGGAGTGAGATGTACCACTCAGCCCTTGCATCTGGGTTCCGTGGTAGAAATGTCTTCTGGCTTCAAAGGCAAAGATATTATTTCCAGGAGGACAGGAAGAGCTGAAGCTCAGTGCTCGATCCCTGCCTTCTTGACATTTTTATTCATCATACTCATTGCTTCAGGCTCCTTTTCTTTCATCCACTGTTGCTTGTATAAGCTTTTTCCAGAATCAGAGAATGGCTTGTAATTCTTAAGAGAGATTTGGTTTTATTCTACCCTTGCTGAGATGGTATCCAAAACTTTTATGGCAACTTTTTTTTATTCAAAAATGTGCCACTTGTCAACAGTTCACTTGACACACTTTATTGCTTTCCATTATTTCCCAATGTGGTTTTTCAGGTACTGTGTTCTGAGTAGCTCTGTGATATGGTATAATTATGATGAAGCACATTGGCTTTATTTTCCTTCTCCTATTTTGATATCCTGTCACAGAGACGAGCTTATGACAAAACCCTCTTTAACCACAATCAATAGAGAACATTGTGAACCAAAGCTTATAGGAAGTGATACAATTTTTCCAGAATTATGTGGTTGGATGCATTTTTTAATGAAAAACAATAGTAGAAGAAAACAGTTTTGAAAGATTTGTGGAACAGGAAAAAAGTTTCCTTAGCTAACAAAAGTGGGACAATTTGATTATATTTCAATGTGTTTTATTGATAAGCAGAGGAGGGTTTAGAATGGAGGATAACTGATTGGAAAATGATTGAGATGAACAAGGTACATGAGAGAATTAGACAGCTATAGAGAATACCCCTTTGGACAGGAGAGGCAAGTGTTTGGGTCAAAGAATGTAATGATAATTGCAAGATTAGCATTCCCCTGGCATAGGAAAAAGTAAAAGAATATAATGGAAATTTGTACACAAGAAAAAATACTTTGAGCTCAGTGCAAGACTGAGATGTTTTAAAAATGCTGAATTATGTGAGTTTCCAAAGGTTAGTGAAAAGAAAAAGCATGTCCTGAAACATCAGGAGTAAATCACATTGCCCCTTCTTCCCTTGGTTTACTTTTAGACAAACAACTGATATCCATAAGATACTGTGAACAGAATAAGAAAGTACAGCACTGACAGCAGTGATATGTACTATTAACCTACCACTGTGGTTTTTTTATACAAATGTAATTAGTTGTATGTAATAAAAACATGCAATATTGGTGGTGGGTTTGCTTTGTTTTGGTTTGTTTTGTTTTTTTTTTTTTTTTCAATTGGACTGATAACTTCCCTAAAGGTTTAGAAACATGAAGGTCTTCACTTTCTTTAAAAATGTCACCTTTATGTGTCTGCCTATTGCTCATTTGGGAAAAAAAGAGCTTTACATCACTGAATAAACTGTTAGCTGTAATGTAACATCGCAAAGTCTTAACAACTGCAAAAAATTTGTTGTAAAAATGTATAAAAGAACCTTAACAGATTTTTCTTTTTTTTCTCCTCTGCTGCTTGCCAATATGATCAGATGGGATGGTAATTAGTTTTCTCTACTTCTGTACTCTTAGTTTGTCTAATCTTTATATAATTCCTTTTTTAATGGTATTTCTAATTTTAGCTTCAATTTGTTTATATCTGGTAAGAATGAAGTCTTTTCGGTGCTTCAATAGCTTTTTGTAAGAAATGCTCAAATCATACCTCAAAGTCAAACAAGGAAAACCAAAAGAGGCAAAAAGTGAGCTTGTGGTCACTATGAAACTCCTTTTGAAAGTTTACAGGAGGAATGAGAGAAACTGTCCAACCATCCTCTACAGAGGACAGTGTAATATCTAAGTTAGGAGAACTGATTTTGGTTAAGTAACTTTTAAATCTAGGAGAAGATGGCTGAAAAGAGAAACCATCATCAAAAAGTTTTGTGCAGTTGAAAAAGTACTGCACAAAGGTTGCGTTGATAAGCAGCACATCATGAAATTGCTTATTTGTTGTAGACATTTTGTAGCATTTTGGTAAATACATGTCTTTCCTTTTAAGATTACTCCAGTGGAAGAAAAGGCCAATGTCATGCCCAACTCGCTACACATTTTCAACGCCATAAGTGGAACTCCGACAAGCACAACAGTTCATGGGATGCCCAGTTCTTCTTCAGTTGCATGATTGTTTTGTAAAGGAAAGTATGTTTGTTTCTTTTAAAGTTTGTGGATTTGCTTCATTGTGTGCAGACTCAGGATGACCTTGAAGCTAAATGTTGGGCACGTGCAAACTGTGTAGTTCATATGAATGTCTGAGCACACTTAGCAAGTAGCAGTTACTGGTAATAATAGTCTTTTAGAGTAAGGGAGGCACACATATATATTTTTTAACCTTGCTGGTAAAATTTAAAAGTGTTCACAATGTCATTGCAGAAGTGCGTGTTGGAAAATTAAAAAGTTGAAGTTAGCTTCTGTTTTTCGTTAGAAAGTATTATTAAAATGAATTGCACATTACAAAAAAAGTGTCGTGGGATGTAATTTTGCAGATATGTAACATTCAGGTGTTCTTTTTGTGTATGGCACATAGAGATTCCAAGTACAAGAACTATTTTGGGGCTAGACAGAGACACTAGTTTTTGGGGTTTAATGGAACTGACAATGGTAGTTTTTGTACCATTTGGCAAATTGTTGTGCTTTATTTTATACCTTGTTGCATTTTGGAGGTATGCAAGCTTAGATCTTACTAAACAACTAAATACAACCAAAGGTCTGTATTAATGAACACCGAGTTACACTAAAATATCAATAGTAGTAAATTGTTATGTACATATTGTTTGTTAATACAGTCCATACAGTCTGTACATAAATGTATTACATTTCTAAGCATTTTTTAATATTCATACCAGCTCTTACCATTCTGCTTTCAGTTTATTTTGAAAATTTGCTCATTCTAAGTAAATGCAGACTTTACAGTTCATTTATCCCTGTATATAAATAAGTGCAATATAAAGATGTATACAGTCTTTGCTATGTTAGGTTTATATGCAGTTATTAAAAGAAAAACCTTTTTTGCCAAAGCAATGGAGTATGTAATTGGTAATCATGGTTACTGTGGTAAATGGTGGTATAATTTAAAGCTTTTTCCATATTCTTATTCTTTTAAGACATTAATTTAGTAATTTTATATTTGGGGAAAATAAAGGTTTTTAATTTTATTTAACTGGAAGCACTGTCCTGCTGTAATTAAACATTCTGTACTACATCTATATTAAAAGGAAAAAGGTAGTTACTTTTCTCACTGTGTGCTGTGTTTTTTTGTTTTAGATTTATCCCTGATATTTGGGAAAAATGAAAGCTTGATAAAAAAGGCTTTTTGCATCCTGCATATGAGATAAGATGCAGACACTTGTAGGGTGTATTTCATATTCCCTGTCAATAAAGGGAATTAAATCATTAGTTAAGACATCACTTTCGAGTCCCTCACATTTGGCTCAAGTACCATGTTACTGTAACTACAGGTTGTTATTCACCAGAATAGTGAATATTAGGAGGTCTTCAAAACTTTTCATCACATGACAGTAGAAATCATCTTTTCCTTATGACATGAGGTTTACTGTCATTTTCTGTAGCATAGCATGAAACACATATGTTGCCATTACTCATCCAAGGTTTTTTCTAAAGCAGCTCATCCTGGCAGGGAAATGCTGGATATACTCTGCTTTTTCTAATTATGTTTCTGAAACAAAATTTCTGGTTGTTTAAAATACTTTTCCCTAAAGAGGAAAAAATCATACACTTCTAGACAGTGAACTTGTAATGCTGTAAGAGGCAGACCCTTTTCTTCTCCTCTGCCCTAAATGCTTCACACTTTTGTTTATCTGTGAAAATGTGTGTAGGAACACCTACCTCAAAATGTATTTCATTATTGGGAGCATAAGCTGTTTTGCCATTTGGGAAGACTTCTGTATCCATGTATTAATAGATATTGTGTATACCACGAGGGCTTCTTTCAGTTGCCTCATTTTTTCTGGGAATGGAACTGACAGTTTCCCTTTTGTACAGAGACCTCAACTGGATGAAGATGTATCTGATAACTCACCTATTAATGTAGTATGTATTCAGAATTGAATATTGATCTCTGTCTCTGTGTATGTATGTATACAGACACGCATTTAAATACATGTGTAACTGTTTTGCTGAAACTTGGCCTATGAAAAACTGTAGTTGACAAAACACTGCTGTAGGTTTACACAGGGTTAAACGTTAATGACTAACACATATTCAACTCTAGAAACAAAGTGTCTGTAGGTTTAATCTCATGTGATGCATTTTTATGAGGGAACACACCCTCTACTGTTTTGGCTTTATATATACTAAGATAGTAAATGTGGGCATTTCCCTCCTGGATAATTCCTTCTGTACCAGCTTCCCTTCTCTGTTGTTACTTCTGTAACACATAAATTAAATATCCGATATGGGTTAATTTATTTTTAAAGACTTGAGATCTCTGCAGGTTTTGGATTAGAGTTTATTTTCTTCAGAGTAGCTGGTTATGGCACTGTGTTTTTGATTTGTGCTGCAAGCAGTGTTGGTAACTTGGGGATGTTTTAGCTGTTGCTGAGCAGTGCTTGTGGATTTCAGACGTTTTTTACGCCTCACCCTATCAGGGAGCAGGTTGGGTGTGCATAAGGAGCTGAGAGGAGACACTGCCAGAACAGTTGACCCCAACTGACCACAGGGATGTCCTGCATCGTGTGGTGTCATGCGCAGCCATAAAAACTGCAGAGGGAGTTTGCCAGAGCAGCGCTTGTTCAGGGACTGGCTGGGCATTGGCCAGCTGCTGGCAAGTAATTGAGGGTGTTTTGCATAATTTTTTTGTTTTGGTTTGGGTTTTTTTGTTTTTGTTTTGTGTTTTATGTATTAAACTGTATCTGGACCCACAACCGTTCTCACTTTTACCCTTCTGATTCTGTCCCCTCTCCTGCTGCAGTGAGTGAGCAGCAGGGTGAAGTTAAATCACAACAGTCCTGTTTTGGCACCCAGTGTCAGGCTTGAAGGGTTTGAGATAACAGCTTTGACCACAGCATGCTGCAGAAGGAACTGATAATTGTTATCTGTTTGACAGTTGTTGGTCACAGTGTTGATTTACTTGTTCACAGCATTAGTTTATCTAATCACTGCCATGCTCCCTATTTTTTTGCTGTACATCAAATTTGAGAGCTTGTGAAAGGCCAGATTTGCAGTATATCATTTAGTTGTGTTTTGCCTGGGAGAACTATGATAAAAGCATTGGCCTTGAGCCTAATCTGGTATTTGGGCCCTGCACTGTTGCCTTCCCTGCACTTTGGGAAGCATCTCATGAAGACAATGAGCAATCACACATTTTCCCTTTTCTCTTCCAAGTACCAATTGGTGGATGAAAAAAGAATGGCACCTTCTGCTTCTTTTCCTATGGGGTACATGTTTTCTCCCTTTTCACAATAACTCTTCAGTATCTTGAATACCCTTTGGTAACTAAAATATTCCTGCTGGCATGTTTCAGGTATTTTTTTCCAGCTTTTCCTAAGGTTAATTTGAGAATATCACGTAGGGGTATGTCCCAAGGCAGTACAGTCATGGGTAGCAAGGCATGTGGGAGAATATGGGCAGGTGACAAGGATTGTCACCTCTGGCAGTCCAGGACTTCACCACTGAACAAGTGCAGGATCTTGAAGTGCTCAAACATTTGAAAAAAAAAAGGATGCCCTGGCTGTGGCAGAAACATAACTTGGCACTCTGCCAGGGCTGACATTTGGCTACCAAGCACTGTTTGGGTACCTCGAAGGGAAGAGAGGCTCTGTGGACCTGAGGACATACAAACAGATGCTGGCTAAAGCAGAGACCCCTCCACTCGACTGTATCAGTCTGTGCTGACACAGCCTCTCGTGCACTGCAGGGAACAGGAAGCCAAGCCACAGGAATGAGGGGGCAGGTTGGGCTTAAGGACAGGAAAGATGGGGAGGTGTAGGGACAAGTGAAACTGGACCTTTGCAATTCAATGCGCTTCAAAAATCTTTTTTCAAGGTGCTGAGCAGGCTCTGTTTTGCTGTTGCCACAATTGTGTACACAACAGCAACTTGTAATATGTCATGGCCGTCTTTGCAGTTGAGTCTGAGGATAGACATGGTAAGCAGTAAGTTACACCTAATGAAAATGTTACAAATATTTTCCAACTAGTATTTAATTAAATGGAATTACCTCAAACTAAACAGTGTATTTAGACAGATTTAGATCTTAGTGAAAACATCTAGTCTAGTAAGTCAGGCAAGGTTTTTTCTTATACCCAGTTTCTTTTATCTTTGGTTTCCTTATGAGAAGACTTCAGTACAAAGGAGACATCTGAGTCAATGTCTGTCATGAAAGTTAGCTGTTAAAGTTTGTGAAGACTGCTGTTCAGTGGTTTTTCATGGACTAAAATATTATGTATTTAGTTGTGGTCAGACTAGAAGTCCTCTTTGGCAGACAATGACAAACTTCAATTGTTTTTATGATATTTGTGGAAGTGACCATTTTAACATCTTTAAAATATTTTGATGGGATTTTTTTCCTTTCTTAAGTATTATAGTGAATATATAATAAGTTATTTAAAAGCCATTTATACTCTAAATATCTTTTGGTCTAGACACAAAAAATTAATTTATATCTAGAGACTAGGCAGTATATCCCTTTCATGTTAACTGCAGTAGATATTAGAAGGGAGAGTTTCTGGCATTTTCTGCTTAAAGAGGAGTTTTATCATCTCTCTGTGCAAAACTTACAACTTATTTTTTTCTGCAAAAATAAGGTGTGATTAATATTAGTAGAATGCCTTGGGAATGGTACACCTTGTTTAACTGCTACATGTTGTAAATGATAAAAAAATCACAGAGAGATTTTCTAGCTGCATGGTTCTGTTTTGTGCTTTGGATCATGCTATTAAAGACTAGCTGGAAAGGCAAAAAGAGGAGGCTGAAGGGATTTAGGTAAATAATCTTTTACTGTGAATCCTTAGAACATCTTTTTTTTTTATGTCTCTCTTGGCTGTGTAAAATTTATTGACACCAGATACATGAACAGCAAGTGTAACTTCTTAGGATAGTGGGGGTTTTTTTAGCTAGTGCTGTATAATCTGTTTATGTTTGTCACTGTGATATCTGACTCCCAAAAATGTGGAAGTTTGATGTGATAAATTAAGATGGGGTACATGAAAATTGTGAACATAATTGGCAGAACTGCAGCTGAAGTCTTCAGAACACACTCATCTCCCAAAATAAATATTATTTTAAATTAGTTTTGTTTCAATTTAATATCTCAATAATTGGTATAAGGT
The DNA here is from genome assembly GCA_020086605.1 of Lanius collurio. Classification (NCBI taxonomy): domain Eukaryota; kingdom Metazoa; phylum Chordata; class Aves; order Passeriformes; family Laniidae; genus Lanius; species Lanius collurio. Next base: position 3,610,834 of record JACBWW010000007.1, on the reverse strand, counting down.
TTAAGCAGCTTTATAGAAATGTGATTTTCAATTAATTGAAGTAACACTTCAGATTTTTTTCCAAGTGTATGAGGAAAAGCAGATTTCTAAGACTCCAGAGCAGTTACCAGACTAAATAAAAGAAAATGCTGGTAGCCACTGAATTAGTAAACTTGAGTTAGCATTTAATGTTTGGGAAAAAAAAGAAAGGGTTCTGAAGCATGGAAGAAATCTGAAAAGAAAGTGTCTGCATTATTTTGCTCCAGTCAACATTAGTTAGCACCAAGATAGAAGTGAAACTCCTGATAGAGCTGGTAAGTAACCTGGGTTTTTTTCAGTGGCATAGACTGTAAAAGGGAGAGATAAGAAGTTCCCAAGGACGTACAGATGACTGTAAGAAAAGGACCTTAGTTCAGCAAAACTGTTCAGTTCATTGTTCATTCCATAACTCTCAGGACTCTGTGAACGTTGCTAGAGCAGGGACAAGCCCAGAGCTGTGTTTCATTTAGTGAAGCTTTAGTAGCCATGTTACCCATAGTAATCAATAACAAGGCACTAAGGGGACCAATGCCTTTTATAATTGGTGTAATGAGATGGAAGAATTGTCAACATAACTCTTTAGACTTTTAAAAGACCTGTGACAGAAAAGTAAATCTCGCTTTGTCAACAACAGCCTGTTGAAGTTTGGGTTTTCTTTCTGATTGCTTAAAGCTTTTTTCTCTCATTGTCAGCAGCGTTGGATCCTTATTCTGCATCCATAATTTGAAACAGCTGAATGTATGCTCATCACAGTGTGCTAGGAGACTATAAAAATAGATACACAATACACAATAAAGCCTTGAAAAAAATTATTTGAATGTGCCTAGACAAATTATGTGATGACTGTGATCTTTTTTTTTTTTTACTTATTTACTTGAGAAAGATAGAATAGGGGCAGTGACACCCTATGCTAAAATTGTTTGTTATCTGTTTTGGAGATACTGATAATTCCAAAATGTAGGAACTGAAACAGAAAGGAAGGAATGCACCAGCTGGTAAAGCACGAGGCAGCAATGTGTTGGTGAAGAGCTGTGTTGTCAAAATGTGTGCTCAGAACTGGAGGATTGACTTGCCTTGCACAGCTGCAGGGGAAAATGACTCAGCCAATAGTAAAATATGCTTATAGAAGAAGATGCAGGATGCAATTAATGTGACAAAATTCAACTCAAGGTGAGAAGGAAAGGGAAGTTGGTATTTATTTTAAACACAACCAAATTCAGTCATTCGTGTCGAATCTCATAGGTTTCAGCCAGCTGTATTTTCACATCCCTGTGCTCATGAGCACCAAGAAGCTAATGTCAAAGCAGACACTCCAGGCAGGCTGGAGGTCCCTGTGGGAGAAAAGGAGTGGTGACCCTTGAGGAAGTGCCACATCTCTGGGGTTCTTCCTTGGCAGTGGAAAACTTTTTCATTTTGCTGGCTTGAAGCTAATTTTCTTTGCAGTAGCTGGTATGGGGCTGGTTTTGATTTGTACTGCACACAGTGTTGATAACTCAGGGATGTTTTAGCTGTTGCTGAGCAGTGCTTGCACAGGGTCAAGGCCTTTTCTGCCTCTCACCCCACCAGGGAGCAGGCTGGGGTGCACAAGGAAGTTGTGAGGAGGGGACACAGCCAAGACAGCTGATCCCAACTGACCACAAGGACATCCCATACCATATGGCATTGAGGTCAGGACTTAACCTGGAGGGGAGGGAGGTTGGCCAGAGCAGCAGTTGCTTGGGGACTGGCTGGGCATCTGTCACTGATGAGCAATTAGGCTGTTGGCAGCACTTTTCTTGATTTGAGGCTTTTTTATCTTTGCTTGACTTCTTTTAGCTTTTTTTTTTTGTTGTTGTTGTTGATTTGTTTGTTTGTTTCTTTGTTTGAAGGGGGCGTGGTAGTGATTTGGGTTTTTTTTGTTTTATTTTCTAAATTATGTTTATCACAACCCCACAAGTTACTGCACTGTTACCCTTCGAGTTCTCTCCCCTACCCCAAGGGGAGGGGGATGAACATGTGCCTGTGTGGGGCTGAGCTGCCCGCCAGGGTTAAATGCCTGATATAAATACCAGGGCCACGCAGGTATTTCTATCCTTCAGCCAGTACAGTGTGATGTTCCATCATAACCTTGCTTACCTCATCACCCTTAAGTATAGGGAGGGTTGCTACCTGTGTGTGTATCCTCATTTCTATAACTTTATGGCCTTTTTCTGTGCTGAGGGAACAAGCAGTGGGCATACACTGTGCTGGAACCCTGCTGCCATCCTCCTGCTATCAGACCTCAGGTCTTCTGCTGACAAGTCATCCTGCCAAGGCCTTATCAGAGCTCAGACCTCCTGATCTTGATGTAAACAGCACATTCCTCAGCATTTACTAGTTTAATTGCTGTTAGTCATGTCCTCAAGTTATCAATTCCTGCTGTTCCTTCCAACTGTGCTGTTGCTCATGCTTTCACATAAATAATTCTCACTCACATTTCATTCAAACCATTCTTAATGTCTCTGTTTCAGCTCCCTGGAGCAGTGTGACCTGGGTGGGCCTTTGTAACAGAGCTGTGTCTGAATATTGAAGTGCAGCCTGACAAATGCTTTTAGAGACCATTGATGGACTCTTTCTATGAGACTTCCCAAACACATTGGTGTCATAGTGGTACTATTCAACATTTTCACTGGTATTCCTGAAACAAATGTGGAAAACCTCCACCTATTTAAATTGCATGAAAACAAAGGTCAGTCACTCCTATTTTAACTGCACCACGCCTTTAAACAATAGTTTGCTAGTGTCTATGGCTAGTGTTATCACCTACAAGGTCACGCTTCTAGGAGCAGACAAAGAAGTTAAATATACACATTATGTCTTGGAAAACAGCACCAGTGAAATGGATTTAAGGAATCTTCTGAATATGGAGCTTCCCATAAACAAACTCCTACTGTAATTCTGTGGCAAAGAGAATTACTGCAGCAAGTGGATGTAAACCCTGTCCTACAGAACCTGTGAAACCACTGTTAAAGCACTCTGGTACTGGGTGAACACTGGGTCTGAGGTTTTAAAGTGTGGTAATGAAGAATTTATAGAAGAGCCACAAAAACCCAAACTCAAAGAATATATGGTAGGAGATTTGGGGGACAACGTTTCAACTTACCAAGTTGAAATTTGAGTAGTGTACAACCCAACGCCAGTTTTTTCTAAGTGAATAAGGAATGCTGTGAGGCTTTTTTATTTTGATTAAGGAAGCCATAACAGAGATTGGGTACTGCAGCAAGGCAAATTCAGATTCTTAATCCCTATCAACAACTCCATTAAGCACTATCAGTGGTGCTGAATTCCAAAGGTCTTGGCGCAGTGTTATTTAATTACAATTTTATTTCAGATATAGTTTACCTGTAGTTCAGAACTAATGGTCTCTCTTATGTCTAAATGCTAAAACCAAAACTTGAAATCCTGAAATCATTAGCTGTTATGAGCTAATGTTAGTTACTGTTAAACTTTTCTGTTTCATGGCTCTTTTCCTCTGGAAAAGCAGAGGAATACCATTTATAACATGATGATTTTAGAACCTCGTCTTCTTGTTGACTGGGTTTTAACTCAGGACAGCACATTGATACTGATCACAAGGCTTGTGTTCAGCAGCCAGATTTCAGCCAGGCATTATTCACAGCAGAAACTCATACCACAGGCACTCATGAGCAGTTTCCAGGCAACTACATCCTAATATTTCTAGTGTTTAAAGTGATTTGAAATTCATAAATGAAAAAAATCCTGGATGCTTCTTTGAGAGAACAGAGTCTGCATGAATGATCCAGAACTTCAGTCTTGTTCCTTTTCTCTGCCTCCACCTTTCAGGTAGCAATGAGAAATTTTATCTCGGTTTTGGGTGGTACTTACCAGCTTCTACAGGACATTTCCATGCAGCATGGAAGTTGGATTTTGTCTGATCCTGTCAAAAGCAACAAAGTCCAGGGCTGAAGTTCTTAGAAGCTGGAATTCCTCAACTGAATTTTACCCATGATGTGTCTTGTATCCTGATTTGTCATTTAGAAACTGTTCAAACTTCATATAGCCATTTAATGATGTCCTGGGAATGCCTGCAAGTTCTTATAGCTGTTCTTCTTCTAGCTCATGTTCCATATATCTGACTGGGGCTGTGCTGTAAACTGAGTTCATTTAAATTAATAAGCATGTGACAAAATTTGCAGTATATTTTGATGTCTTCTTTATTTGTACAAGCTGTTTATTTAGGTGTGGTCCTCCTGGAGCTTTTAAGTCTTTCATTTTGCCTTTTTCTCCCCTTCTACCAAATTTCAAGTCACGTACACATGAAATTACATTGGAGTTATTTGTCAAAGAGCTGAATATTTGATAGGAAACATTTCAGTTCAGCCTATTTCAACACCATTTGCTTCATCCATTTATCTTGTATATTTTAATTAAGTTCTATTCCCTTCCCTTCAGACTAATATGTATCAGCTTGACTCTATCCTATGCTAATCCTATCACTATAAGTAAATTAAGACATGAACAGATCTCCCTCCTTTCCTAGCAGGATGTGTTATATTGCCATCGAAGTTTACAAATTCCTGCCCAAAACCTCCTCTAAATTGTTCTTTCCCTTTTTTATGTATTGCATGCAATTTATATATACAGTTGTCATCAGGACCATTTTTCAGGTCATATATTAAAAAATAACTGATACATATTTTATTTATTTATTTATTTATTTATTTATTGGCAATATTAGCATCTTACTATCCCAGAATATTTTGTGCTGGAAGAGACTCACAAGGATAAGAGGGATCATCCAGCTTCCTGACCTTGCCTCAGGCCTGGCTTCTCCCTTACTGAAACCTTAATTCTTTAAAACCTGTTGCTAGGATAACTGAACCACTACATAAAAGATCGGCTGCAGTTTATCGTCTCTGTTCCTTCTGTCTGTTGTGCTTACCAAATATGTCAATCTGCTGTGAAAAGCACCCAAGTACCAAGTGAGGTACTGCAATGAAAGTTTAATGGCACCTCTCTATCCCAAATAATTTAAAACATAATTAATATGACTCCAGCTTCACCCTGATACAAAATGTGGCAGCACCTGTTAGGAGGATGTGGCAATGGTTTCATAATGTACAGCTGCATTGCATAACAGCAGGAGTGAAAAATACATGTTTAATCATGAGAAGTGAAAAGATAATTCAGGTACAGTATGTCCCTTCTGCCTGGACTGACCTTTCCACTTGACTTTTGGGCCAGCTCATTTTCAGCATCCTGGCTGCTGAAATATGTTTGCTTCTGTCTGTATCATTGCTTCCTTTAGAAGAAGTCCACTGGTCTTCCTCCTCACTAGTCCATCTGCAAGGCCCAGTCTCTGACCACTCACTCCTCTTTGGACATTTTTCATTCTTTTCAGATCTGGTGGCATTGTTCAGGGGGAAAAAAAGGGTAGTTTTCTTCCGTGTGGATAAGCCATTTAGCCAAAGTCCTTTGCTGTGTTCAGCTCCTCTTTCAAAGCACGTGTCAGCAGCATTGATGTTCAAACAATAGTTATGGTCAGCACCAGAGAGAACATCTTAATATGTCATGGCTCAGCTCATCATGTTTAAGGTCAGCCAGACACAAATACTTTGAACTGTGCACTTGTACTACAATGGTGTCCTAAATTTCACCTCAATCCATTCTGAACGTGGGCATCTTGCACCAGAGATCTGTCTTCCTGCTTATTAATAACCCCACACAGCAAATTGAGGGTTTTAATGAGGATCCTTGGTTCCTTGGTGAGACAGCATCCATCTCTGCACAAGCTTTTTCAACATACTGGGGTTTTTCTGTAGTAGGCAATATTTGCCCTGTGAAAAACATCTGTGGTCTCAGCTGAGTGCAGTGTAACAGGAAAGGTTTTTTGTCCTTCAGAGAAACTCATCTAGGGTTATCAAGGGGATGGAGTATTTCAAGCCTCAGGCACACACCCAGCATCAGTTGTTACCAAGTGAACCATAAAGGAAAACTTCAGTGTGAATATTAACAAAACCAACTGAGAGGCATTGTTAGAAGTTTGTGTTTTCTGATAACAGAAGGAATAGGAAGTTACTTTAATAGGATGCAGGAACTGCTTCTTGTCTCCAGGAACTGTAAGTGAATGGATATGGGAACAAGAGGAGGATACTTTGTACTTTGACCAGGTTTTCTCATCCACTTTTTAGAAATGTTCTCAAAACCAGAATAGAATATTTTTCAATATGAGGCTTAATGTATCTGTGGATAGTTCTTTTTTGGGACACACCAATAAGTAATAGAGAGGTGGTAATAGACAAGAAATGTGATTTTATCAGAAAGTAAATCAGGAAGTAAAACACAATTCTGTAATGAAAAAGGCATTTCTGTTCTTGTGGAGAGAATGCAGATAAATAATTTCTGCTTGAACATACTTGATTTTTTACTATAAGCAAAAGAGAGGTATGGGTGCAGCAGTAACAGGAATTGGTAAAGACAGCACTTCTGATCAATATTATATTAGTTAAAAAGAATTTTTAAGTGTCCTAGAAACTCCTATTAATAAAGCATTGGTTTCTAGTAGCAATATGCAAGCTTAAATGTGTAACTTAAAAGTTTTTAACTCCAGTATTGAAACAGAAAAATGAGGGCCCTATTCTAGAACTTGCTTTGTCTGAAGCTTTGACAGTTTTGGATGGATAAGCCTGGATTAACTTCTGATACACAAAGTATCAGTTCTCAGCCACTCCAAGTGATTTCAGAAGCTGATGCTACATTTGCTCTCTGGAACATGATTTTACAACTTATTTCTAAAATGTTTAATAGTCTTAAGGCCTCTCCATAATATCAAGGCCATCTATTTTAGGCCACTTTTTTCTGAGCTTTTACCTGTAACTAGCTAGGAGTATTTTTAAACAACTTTGCTTTTGACCAAATGTAATTGCTTGTTTATGGACAGAAGCACTACATTGCAGGCTAATCTGTTCTGCATCTGTTTCCAAACAAACAAAAAATACAGCAATTAATTCTGCTTGCATGCCCTTCCCCTCTTATGTTTTTTCTTTTGCTTTTCAATATAGATTATAGGGAAAGATTGCTCTGCTTTTGCATCATGGAGGGACTGCTTCTATTATAGAAAATGTTTCCTGCATAGGTAGTGTATCTGTTGGCTAGGTTGAGCAATTTGAAATCTTTCTTTTACAAGCTTTTCATGTAGTATGTGTGTGGGATCACAAGATTTACAATGTGGTAACTCCATGGTCTCATTATAAGCAGACTTGATATTTTAGAATGCAAGGTATCATCATATTATGTAGCCTTTCTGGGGTATAGAAGTAAAAATTTTAAGTGTGAAAAGCTGATTAATATTTTCAAAGTTTCATAACTGTTCTGCTTTTACAGATGGAAGAGTTTAGACAATTCACTGAAGAGTCAATAGCAAAGAAAGAAATAGCAAAGCTGTGAGTTCTGAACCCCTGTTTTCAACCCATTAGGCCTGTTACTGTCTGATTAATATCAGCTTTTTCTGCAAAACTTGTTCATTTATAAAAATACAAAGTCAAAAAATAACTACACACTCTGCAAACTTTGAGAGCTCAGAAAGCAGCGAAAATTGTCTTGCTCAATATATGGAACAAGATATAACCTTTGGTTAGGCAGCATATTATTTTTAAACTTTTAAACTAATTTAAAAATAGTGGTAGGTTTTGTGATCATTACCCTCTCCATACCTAGCAGCCATGCTTACCAGAAGAATCCTGTGCTCAATTTTCTGTCTCTCGTCACAGTAAAGATATTGAAGTGCTGGAGTGCCTCCAGAGAAAGGCAACTGTGCAGGTGAAGGGTCTGAAACCTCCATTCCATGATGAGTGGAGGGATTATTTAGCCTGGAGAAAAGGAGGCTCAGGGGAAACGTTCTCACTTTCTAGAACTACCTGAGAGGAGGCTGTAGCAAGGTGGGGGATGATCTCTTCTCCCAGGTAAGAGGTGACAGGAGGAAAGGATCTCAAGTGGAACAGGGAAGGTTTAGACTGGATATTAGGAAAAATTTCATCACCGAAAGGGCTGTAAAATATTGGAACAGGCTCCCCAGGGAATTGGTTGAGTCACCATCCCTGGAGGTATTTAAAAGACAGGTAGATTCTGTGATTCTAAGAAATGGAAACTGCAAGAGCTCAGTCATGTTATATCCTTTATTCTCCTTCCCATTGCATCCTTCCCCCAGCAAAAGGATTTTAGGCAGAAAGTGAAAGATGGCAATTTCATTTTCAATCTTATGAGAGGGGAAGGGACAAACAAAGGTAAAAAGACCCACTGGTGGAAAGGAACACATCTGCCAGGATTAGGTTTTTTTAAAACATCTGAAAATAGATGTTTCCAGACTGAGCTGCCAAAAAGTGTCTCTGCTCACTCTTTTCAGGATAGCTTTCAGCACCAGAATTGCAGTCATTTTCATTACAGGACTAAAATTTCTGTGTTGCTGATGCTACTTTTTGATGAGGAATGTGCTACAAGGCCATATACAATCATTTGTTTGTTGGTATCTCCAGGAGATGCTTCTGACAAAGGGAATATGTTTCAACACATTTGAATAAACATATGCTTAAAAGGAAGAAATGGCTGGGTGTATTTCAACAATGGGTGTAGCCTGAGCAGGAAGAAGTCCAACCGTTTTGAGCAGCGATCAATAAGATCCCAGGCTTTGCTTTTGTCCCGACATGAAAATATTCTTATGGGATGTGTTCAAGTCTCTGTGGGGTTTCCTCAAAAATTCACACTCTGAAGTTTTCAGCCTAAGAAGTGGATTAATCTGAGTATATTTACAAAGTTATTTGTAGGCAGAAGCTGGAAAGGCTGTTGATAATCTTTGGCCCTTACAACTTTTTCCCAAGGAAAAAACCCAATTGCTGAAATACCTAAAACTAACACAATTCACTTCATCTTTAGAAAAAGTATTAACCTTCATGGTCAAATTCCAATGATTTCCTAAAAAACTATTTCCCTGTTATTAGGTATGTTCCCTGTAGTTCTGCATAACAGCACTGCTCAATGCGAATATGCTGCTTCTCTTCTCTCTGGTTCCTCTTGGAAGACAGTTTCCTGTTCCTTGGAAAAGTTTTTTAAGTTGAGGGAAGCAGCAAGTGACCCAGCAACCTGTTATGCTGACAAGTAGATTATTTATGTGCTGCAGTTTCAGTTTATGTAATGTATTATGTAATTTTAAGTGGTTTATATACTGTCATATTATAACCTTTGTGCTGAATACATTTAACTCAGATGCCTTTGCAAGAAGGCTGTTGTTGGTTGGATTTCTGTTCTTGAAGTTTGGGGTTTCTTCTATTTTTTTCTTTCTTTCTTTTCAAAATCTCCCACTCTCCTAAGAAGAAAATGGGTTGGTTGACCTATGGAATTTGTTTACACTCCCGTTAAGTAATAGCAGATGCTGTGCTTCCATGTGTGAGAAAGTAAGAGGACCTCCCTGTTCTAGAAGCTGACAGAACAAAGTAATTGAATTGTGTTGTGGTGCTAATTGGGAATCAGTTGCTCAGGAGCGTCAAGAGCAAAGAAAATAAGTATATGTCTTGGTCTGAAAGACAGCTGTCTGCTACAGAAGGCAGGAGCCTCCCTTGGAATGGAAAATATGACCCCTTTCTCTCTGATTTGTTACAATTTTAGAATTAAGGGGCTTTTAGGCAAAGATATGGGAAAAGGAAGATCAGTTCTCTATTAGGATGTAGAACAAGGCAGACAAACATCAATAACTAGGGCAGCAACAGCAAACAGAACCAGAACCCAGTGCCAGCCTCTCCCGGCCACAGGCCCTTTCCCCGTCGGTGCAGTTCCGCTCCCGGCCAGCAGGGGCGCCGCTGGCTCCCGGCCGGGCAGGGTGGCTGCGATGGTTCCCCGCGCCTGCAGGGGGCGCTGTGGCGCGGGCTCGGGCGTGTCCTCCCTCATGCCATAATGGCGGATGGGCCGCATGGTGCGGACGTGCTGCAGCGGGAGCCTCGGAGCAGTGGCTGGAACAGCAGGGCAGGCTCACCCAGGGTAGCAGGCAAGAGGTAGCAAAAACTCCGCAGCTGTAGCAGGGGCCCCAGGGTGTCCCGGCAGGCAGGGGGTACAGGTTAGAGTGCAGTGAAAAAAGCCTTGAGGCAGTGCCAGAAAGCAGCGGAGCTGGGCAGTGTCAGCCGGGCTCTTCCACAGCAGCTGCCGCATACAGCTGGGGAAATGCGCCCTCTGGGAGGGGGTCAGGGTCTCAGTCTCTTCACTTGAGGCACCTGAACAGATGGCAAGGGTCCTTTCTTTTGGTGAGGTAGAGTTTTAATAAGGTCCCAGTGCAATGGCCGCTCTTACAAGCAGGGCTTTACTCACAGTAGAGGAAAGGCAGCAGGAGATGGAACCCCGCAGTGGTGATGAATTCTCCCCACGGTGACCATAGACTCTCTCCCTTCCGAACACTGAAAGAGCAAGAGCCCTAGGGGCTGCACCAACCCTGTTTTCCCAGTATCTCTGCCCTTCAGGAGAAACCCCCAGGTAAAAGAGAGAGTCCTCAGCTGGACCCCTGCCCTGAGGTGTGGCCACTTCTATTGTCACTCTTAAGTATCTGGTCACTATTGTCTCCTAGCAACACATATAGGGGAAAATTCCTTAAGAGGAAAAAAAAGAACACAGGAGAACTAAAACCGCAACAGTATTTAACTGCATAGATCAATCATAACACATCTTTTTGCTTATTTGGACAAGTGTTTTATAACAATAAGGAGGCCACATAGAGAGGGTTAGAGGTGCTACTAGAAAAGACCGAAGAGAAGTAGAGAGGCAGGGAAGCCCTCAGGGGTACTGCAGTGCACAGGTGAATTAATCCAATTGAGATCTGAATGCTATGATCTTTCAATAGCAACAAAACTGATCAAGATTTCTAAGATGAAATACAAAAATTGGCTTTATAGAGACTTCACGAGAGAGCAGCGAGATAAATTAATCTGTTGAAATCCAATTGCACATTAATTTCTGTCAGATACTGCTGTTAAAGTTTTCATTTAAATCTGAACAATACACAGGACAGTTCTGAGGAGTGGAAATAAGGAAGCTTTGTAACCTGTGGTGAAAATATGACTATGTAAATAACATGAAAATCTATTCCAGGAGGAATGAGTCCATCTGCAAACTTTTATCAGGGCTTCAACAGGTATAGAGTATGAGTTCTTGGTCTCCAGCTGCAGAATTTCAACACTGGAAAATGCATCTCTAGAAAATTGTATCATCTTTTCCTTTTATCTGAACTCAAAATATGTTATTTCCACTGTGGACATTGATGACATCTGAAGTCAGATATGCTTTGTATATCAGTGCTGCTGCACCCACCCCAAAAAGGATGTACAAAGTTAAAGGACGTTAGGATGTTTTCCCTTGAAATCTTGTAAGGTGATTTATTCAGGGGTGGGGTGTATGTATGCACGTGTATGTCAGGTGCATCACTTAAAAATAATCCTTTAAATATCTTCACAAATTAAATACAAATCTCACATCAGTTACTAAATATTGTGTCAGTTTAACTCCAGTGTTTTAACATCTGCTTGAGTCAAAACACAGATTGGTCAAGAGATGACACTTGTACTTGCGTGGTCCAGTCAATATGATTCATGTTGTAGGGTTGGTTGCATAAACTGACAGGATAATCCAGCCAGCCCTAGCAGATGCTATGCTGTTGACATTCTCATGTGCTGTCCTTAAGAAAAAAAGAAGACCACAGCTTGGCTAAAAACATGCTAGTAGTGAAACCTCAGCAGACAATGCAATGAGAGGCTAAAAATAAAAAATGTCAGGCCACACAACACAGATCTGAAGTTTCAAAAGAATAGCCATGTGGCAGTAAAAAGGAAAAAAAAAAAAACTATTGAAGAGATGTTTGAGCTGTTTCAAGATGCTTTGAACAACTTTCAGCTGCCTTAGGTGAGAGAGGGTAATGTTGTGTGTCAGGCAAATTCAAATCTAACGTGAAGAAAAGCAGAGGTACAGAATTCAGAATAAAAAAAGCTTTCACCACCCAGTGAAAGGCTCGAATCCTAGCTTGGGTGCAGGATACTCATACCCTTGTTGTTACTTTTTATTCTTGAATACAGTCACATACTTCAAGGGTAGAAGCAGGTGTTTATCTGTAGTAGAAAGGAATATGTAAAGGTTTTGAATCATGAGCTCTTTTGTCCTGCCCTACTTCCCTTGCCAGCTGCCCTTAATCTTTATGCTAACACTCCTACTTGTCTACCCCACATACCTGCTGGGAGTGCCCTTCCTTGGCAGGGAGAATCTCCCAGCCTCAGAGATGGGTTGCCCAACATCTGACTGTAAATCGGCACCAAAACTGCGATTACTGCGTGTGTTTCTGTGCTCCTCGTCTCATGCCTGATGCATCACGAGGGCACAACACATGTGCCTGTGGTACAAAGGCTCAGGCTGGAGGCTGGGTCCACAATGGCCTTTCAGGACTGGAAGGGATGGCCACATCTCCAAGTCCAAAGGGAAGATTTTTAACACCTCCTTGCAAGTTTCAGCTAGGCTGGTTTCCATACAGACCTGCATTTCCAGAGCCAAGGTTCCTTACTAAATCCAGGCTTTGCACAAAAGATCCCCTTCAGATTCCCCAAGGGGAAAACCCATGGAAGGAAACAGCAGCAAAGGTGTTGTCATGATGGAGATGGATATAAAGAGGAAGTGGACAATGGGTAAATCTGGCTCTACCAAGGAAACAATGTTATCAGAGTAAATGAAGGGAGAACAAAACAATCAGAGTTATCAACCACAGGTTATGTTTTCGGCAAAAATAAAAGGAACAAACCCACATCTTGGCAGGAGCCACTTCACAATGTTTTGTTTACCATTAACTCATTAGGTCTATATCTGCCATATTGGTTAACTTTGCATGTTGTCACAGGCACGGGACTTTTGCCATCAGTCTGGGGCAGCTCCAGGTAAATACAGTTCACTTATTTACTTTATTTAGGCACAAGTCTCTGTTCTAGTTCCCGGTCCCCTGCTTTACTCTCCACCCACATGTTCAGTGTGGGTAAATAAAGACATGCCAGAGAAGCCAAGTCCCTTCTGGGCTGTAGCCCATGAACTCTTTTCCTTTTTCTGGAGATGATTACTTGTGAAATGCTGCTGAGCCGGGCTGGCAGGCTGGGTTGGTAGAAACTTCTTTCTCTGCATGTCCCTGGTCTGGTTTAGAAATCCCCTGAAGAAGCAAGTCCATATGTTTTGGGGCCAGAGTTGTTCCTTGCATGCAAATTGAGTGACCATCTCAAATACCCATCTGTCACTATGTGTGCACAGCACTCAGTAGCTGTACTGCTGCTGCTTGAAAGCAGCTGAACTGCTGCAGATGCCTTCTTGGGGACCTCTGGTGCCCTCCTTCCCAGCAGTCCCCATCTCCTCCAGACCATCCCACCTGTTATTTGCTCTGCTAGCAAAACGTGACATAGTGCATGAGAGAAGTCACAGCAAGGAAATAACTTTTTTTTTTTTCCCTGAGATTCCCTATCTGGAAAGCACAAATAAACTTTTCTTGAAAGGATGCATTATCTTGGGAGGAGTAGTTACTGGGAAGTGACTAGTGTTAGTGTTTGGCTACTACCATCATGAAAGCCAAATGGATTGTGGTTGTACAGCAAGATTCATTAGCCTTTGTTTAGAATGAATTAATGTACAACCTCAATCAGTTTGCAGCATTTGATCCAATACTGGCTATCCCATGATGAGCTGCACACCCCTGCAAATTCTTTGTCCTTATTACAATTCTTCCAGTCTAAAAAATGAGTCAAAACTTCTATTCATATTTATAAATCACACATAATCTGAATAGACAGTAATTTGCCCTAATTTTCTTTAAAATACTTCAGTCTTAATTCAGGCTGTTAGTCCTTAAATAATGAATACTTGTTATCAACTATTCCATGTTATGGACTCACCATGCCAGCTCCTCTGAAATGACCATGTTCTTCCTTCCTAGGAGGGGGAAGCAAGGAAACAATCTTACTGACTAAGCTACAACCTTTAACTGAGCAATATGTGGGACGATCCCTGCTATAGAAGGATCATTACGACTGGGAAGACGCAGCCTGGGAGGTTCCTGCAGAGCCCTGATGGTAACTTTTGACACGGGTGGTGGAAGGGCCATCAAGGAGATGTGTGCTGCTGGACCTTGAACTAAGAAAGAAGGGCTGGGAGCAGCTTTGGTTGTGGTGACCATGAGATGGTGGAGTTCAGGATCCTGTGTGGAAGAAGCAGGACAATGAGTAGGATTACAGCCCTGGACTTCAGGAGAGCTAACTTCGGCATTTTCAAGGACATACTTGGAGGAATCCCATGGGCTAGGGGCTTAGAAGGTAGGAGGGTCCAAGAGTTAATATTCAAGCATCACTTCCTCCAAGCTCAGGACCGGTGCATCCCTTTGAGTAAGAAATCAAGGAAAGGGGGGAGGAGAAATGCATGGATGAGCCAGGAGCTTCTGGCAAAATTCAAGCAAAGAAGGAAGTTTATGGAATGTGGAAAAAGGCACAGGCCACTGTGGAGGAATATGGAAACATTGTCAGAGTAGGAAGGGATGAGACGAGAAGGGCTAAGGCCTGTTTGTAATCAAGGCCAAGAAGGGCTTCTCTGAGTACAAGTAGGAAAAGCAACACGAGGGAAAACAGGGGCCTGCTGCTGAGTTAGGTGAGTGCCCTAGTGAAAAAGGACACAGAGAAGGTGCAGTTACTGAACATCTGCCTTCAGTTGCTACTGCTAAAGCCAACCTGCAGGAATCCCAGACCCTGAAGCCAAGAAAGAAAATCTGGAGACAGGAAGACTTTCTCTTGGTCATAGAGAGTTAGGTTAGAGATGAAGCAGGCAAACTTGACACCTACAAATCCATGAGCCCCAATGGGATGCACCCACAAGTTCTGAGGGAGCTGGCAGATGTCATGCTAAGCCACTCTTCTTCATCTTCAAAAGGTCATGGAGAACAGGAGCGGTACCTGAGGACTGGAGGAAAGTCAAGGTCACTCAAGTCATGGAAATGGGTGAGAAGGAGGGCCCAGAAAACTACAGGCCAGTCACAGCTTCACCTCAGTCACTGAAAAGGTGATGGAATGGCTCCTCCTGGTTGTTATCTCTGAGCATGTGGAGGGAAAGAAGCTTATGAGGAATAGTGAAGATGGATTCACCGAGGGGGAATTTTGCTTGATTAGCCTGATTGCCTTTCGATGGCATGACTGCCTGGGTGTATGAGGGGACAGCAGTGGATGTTGTCTACCTAGGCTTCAGCAAGGCTTCTGACAGTTTCCTTCATAGGTAAATGTGCTTAATTCTTCAAAGGTATGCTGCCTGCCTTTTCTATTACACCCTGAAAACATGCTTCTGTGAGTTCAGAGTTTTGTAGAAGAAAGCAGAATTGCGTTTTTGTTTGCTGAGTATTTAACAGCCCTGCTGTGCTTGCGTTCTCCTAGAAGGTGAGCCTCACTGGGAAACTTAAATCCTCTGAGAACAAATTCTATCCCTCCTGTGAGTACAACCATAAAATAGCCCCACAGAGATCAGCCCTGTGGCATCAGCTTACTAAAGGAAAGCAGAAGCCAATCCACCTCAGAAATAGCTGTGAAGCAATTGTGTGTACTTTTGTCTCTCTCGGTGGGAAATATTAAAATGTGTACTCATCAGGGTGGATTCTTTCTGGATTAATAGAGACCTTAAATATTGAAAGATAACATGAGGGAAAGCCAGGGTGATGCAACTAGCTCATTTATCCCAAATTTTTGAGAGAACAGGTGTTTTTTCTTCCTTTCTGCATCCCACTTGTATGTTGCCTTCTAGGAAGAAACATCAAAGGCCTACCTACCCTTTGTTTTCACTAAATGCATGGGTCTATATAAGATGTGCCTGGGAGCTATCCTTTTACCACCACTGTTCATGCAATGGGAAGTTTCCCATTGTTCAGGAAAGAAATAACATCTTTAATTTCATACTTTAACAGCAAATGGTGGTAATATCTCCATTATTTCTGTAGATGAATGAGCCATGGGAGGTTTCAGCACTCTTTGCTGCATTACAGATTGCTTGTTTTGCTGGAGTAACCATAATAGAGAAATGCAACACTGCCTGTGCTGAGTGGCCATATATATATATCCCACTGAGAAGTGATATATGACTAGCATCAGCTGTGTCAGTGGAGCTTATGCAGCAAGATTTATGTTTCTTACGGGAGAACTTGCTATAAATATAGCTATAACCACCTACTCATGTTTTATCTTAAGAATTTATTCATATATTTAAACGGTCAAGCATACAGATAACTTCCAAGAGGTTAGAGCTGCCTTGAGTAGGTTACTCCCATATAGACACAATTTAAGAAATCCAGGTTCAGCTACAGCTCTGTATCAGAAACCAGAGCAGCCTTCTTTAGCACCTGAAGCGCTGACTGTAGGTATTCCAAATCCCAGTGCATTGCAATGCTTGTTGGTTCGTAGCCAAGATGAAATGAACCTGTTCAGTAGCCAGGTAATTATTAAGTTGCACGCCATAGAAAATGCTATTGGATTGGTTGCATAAACTAGAGTGTAACACTGTATCTTCAAGCCTCAAAGAAGGAGTTAATTCTTCTCTCAGAAAATTCTTTTTTGGCAATATCTCCTAATATTTTACTGTTTCTGCATTCTGAGTTCCTTCTTGGTAACATGCAGCTTCCCTAACCTACTCTTCTTGTCAGCCTTGCACTCTGGCTCTTCTCCTGCTAAACTTCTCACCCATTTATTTCGTGTACATGGCTCAGCAAGGCGCGTGCAGGAAACGTACATCAGGTTGTATTGATGTGCATTCCCCTGCTTGCCCTGTGTCTTGGTGGCACAAATGGCACACGGGACAGGTGTCTGCTGTGGACTGACCAAGTGATGAGCAAGCTGGGACATGGAAACATAGAGTCACAGAATAGTTTGGGTTGGAAGGGGCCTTTAAGTTCATCCAGTTCCAATGCGCTGCTGTGGAGAGAGACACCTTCCACTAGCCCGGATTCCTCAAAGCCCCATCCACCTGGCCTTGAACACTTCCAGGGATGCATCCACATCTTGCCTGGACAACTTCTCAGAAGCATCAGTTCATGGGAGCCACAGGTCAGAGATCATTAGAAAGCCCTGCCAGCAGCTGTTGAGGCAATCTCTTTCCTTGGCTTGAGAAGAGGCAACGAGGAAGAAAGCCGCTCTCCACATAGTGTGTATTCCACTTATTCTCTTCCTAAATTTTCTCTTAACGCCGTTGGCATCAAAGGGACAGCGTGCAGCTGACGGCAGTGCACAGCGCTCAGTTCAGCTGGTGGCACTGTCTCGGTGCTTCCTGACGGCCAGAGAACGAGGAAAGCCCCGAGCAGCAGGGGACAGCCCTCATTTAGCAGCCGTAAGGGGAGCGGGCGGCAGGGAGGAGCCCTGGGGCGCCGCGGATCGCTGCGCTCGGGCAGCCCGGGCCGATCGCGGCGGGTCAGGGCCAGGTGAGCCCCGGGATGGCTCCCCAGCGACAGCGACCCGCTCCCCGCCCCGACACCTGCGCGGCACCGCCCCGCACCACCCGCGGCCAGGCGGGGCCCCGCCGCCGCCCTTAAAGCCCGGCCGCCGCCTGCAGCTTCCTTCCCTCTTTCCCGCCTTTCCTTCTGTCTTTCAGCCCCGAGCGCTCCGGCGGGACCGCGCCGGCGACATGGGTAGGTGTGGGATGGGGCAGCCCGCGGGTGGGTAGCGGTCCCCGGCCCGCGGGAGGGATGCCGCCCCGCGATGAGAACCGCGGGATCCTCAAGCCGCTTTCCTCCGAGCCGGGTGATCGTGCCGGGCTGGGAGCTGACAGCATGGCCAAGGGTCCCGCCCGCCCAGGGCTGGCTCTGCTGCTCCGTGTCGGTCTGAGGAAGTCCTCGGGCACTCTTGCGTCTCTAGGCTCCCTCTTCCTCCGGGACAGTTCTCCCTCTGGCAACGCTTTATCCTGCTTTACATGACCCTGCCTTGAAACCCGAGTGAGAGCCGAGCGATGGTGCCTCGGTCTCTGTAAGCTCTCTGGGCTGAGCCCCTGGCCGGTAAGGTTTATCCTATACTATACTTTTACAGCATGTGGAGCTTAAGATCTAAGCACAAGCGTGGTGTATCTCGCAGATGTCAAATAATGCTTTTTCATCGAGAGTGTTTACCTAGGGTTGACCTAGTGGTTTTTAAATACATAGATACATGGGTGGAAGATTGAGATAAAGGCAGAACCCATTTAGCTAATAAATTCTGAAAAATTTTTTCCCGTCTAAACTGGAACGCTGAGCGGTAGATGTACAAAAAATCATTTTTTGTGATGTTTCTCTCCATTGCCCTTTGTTGGACCTTTGGTCCTGCAGTGTCTGTCTGAGCACATTGTTGTCTCTCATAGTGAGCAGTTCCTGGGCTGGAGAAACCTTGTCTCACTGAACCTGAAATGCCCACCCTCCACTCCCCCAAAAAAACAACCCGAGAAAGTGCCATTGCATCTTCAGCAAGGAATTCTGTGTTCTGGGGACAAGCAAATGTAGTAATGAGCAGGCAGAACTTGTCAGTGGTGCTGCCCAGGGGTGAGCTGGGGTCATGCTGGCTTGGGCAGATAACCAGGAAAATGGTGATAGCTCTGTAAAGAAAAAGAAATGGGATGCAGCTGGGTGTGTTCATGTAATATCAGGCTTGCTGCATTATAGGCTTGGTTGGATAGTTTCAGTGTTGGTGTTTTTCTGGAATAGCAAGGTGAGAAGCGGGGACTCCTGGAGGGGGATGTCCTGATGGTAGCAGCATCCCTGTGAAGGTGCTATAAGGCTGCTGCAGGGAGCAGAGGCAATAGGCTTGTCTGTGCCCCAAGTCAGGTGTCAGGACTGTAGGCTTGCTCTGGAGCCAGAAACATCCCAGGTAACAGTATGGGTGTGTGCAGATTTATTGCGGCCACAGACAAGAAGCATTTCATGCAGGCAGAGTTGCTGTGATGGCTGTATGGAGAAAGGCAAAATGCTCCCAGCTTGTGTCACAGACTGTGAGCTGCAAGGGATGCAGCATCCCACTACATCTCTGTGACTGGAGGGGAGGAACCACATGGGTGGGAAGGGGTTGGAGCTGTAAGCCTGCCCCAGCTGGCCTGCGAAGTGGGGAAGGAGAGAATGGCCCAGTGATAATTATTGAGATGTGATGCTGAAGCCAAGAACTGAGTGGCTGTTGACTTTATGTTTCTTAAAAAATATTAAGTATCTGAAGGGAATACAAAGTGCACAACTGTTTAGAGCTTTATATTGAAACATGTGGGGCTCTTCAGTACATATTGTTGAAAATGAGTAGTTCTGCAGGTCGTTCTTTGTGGGCAAAGAATAAGAGGGGCTGAAGGTTGCCCCTTCAACAAGGACTGCTTCAACATGCTACTATCAAATCTCAGATTATCATTGAAAATGATGCAAAATGTTGGGTGCTCTGTGTTGTGTCGGTCAAACTCTGAAGCTGCCTGACAGTGGAGTCTTCAGTTAGTTTAGGTGTCTATGTTGAAAGGTTTTAATGTTTCCCCAACTGTCTCTGTAAAAGGAGAATAGAGGGGTAAAGTCAAAATATTTGGAAATAATTGTGTCTCTTAAACATTGAAGTCAGACGATGTCTGAAAAGAATTCCCTCTGTGATGTCCTCTGTGTAAGGTGTCTTGCAGAGGTGACACTTTTGCCATCAGGAAAGCAGAAAAAGCCCCAAACCCAACCAACAAGAAGATCCTAGATATTTTTTGCCCAACAGACAGGAATGAGGTTCCCAGACTGATGTTCACTGAACATGTCGTGAAAAACTGGCAGTGTGATGCACATGTGGTGGAAAGACCAACAAGTGGAAACAACCAAGGAGCTGATAGGAAGATAGGCTATTGCTAACACCTTGGTATCCTTCAGTGTATCTGCTTGTGTGGGTTGTGGAAGGGGCATTGCCGATAACTTGAGTAACTCGTGTACCTGCGTGTGCCCTGAACTGGGTGTATTAGCACTTTCAGAATGTCACTTGCTCTCTAGGAAAATGTATTCTCAAATCACCTGCATAATACTACTGTCTCTGTTGTGAAGGTACTTGTCCACAGCAGTGAAGGAAAGGATTGGAACAATCTGTTTTAGTGATTTCTGTAAATTACCTTATTTAGTATTGTGCCAAACACTATAGTGTTGCTGTCAGCTGTTCTCATCTGTTGTGAACTATGGACTAAATAATGATTTTGGCAAACATATTTTCTTATAGAGATGTATTATGGGCAGACTTGATTTACAAGCAGGGATTTCAAAGTTCACATCTTGTACTTGGTCTTATCTTAATGATAATGAGCTTGCTCATGTGGTTTTATGGAAAATGTTGGCATCCTCTATGTGGGCACAGGGCCATTATCTGACACAGTGAAAGCTCAGCCTTCAAGCCTGTCTCCTGAGCTGAGGAAGCCCTGCAGGACTCCACCTGGAGTGCTGCCAGGGGAGAAGGCCTGCCAAGAGCAGCTGGAAGTGACTTTAGAGCTGCAAGCAGCTGTCTGCTCCTGCTGCCCTCAATGGGACCTCTTTGTGCTTCCAGGTCTTTCCAGGTTAATAGTCAGGTTTTGGGAATGCTTGCTAATGTGGATCACTGAGTTGGGGCTGTATATTCAGTCCTCTATAAGTCCCTTTTTGGGACTTGACCTCCATCCCTGGCTGGGCATCTTGAGCCTATTCCTTAATCTTGACTTGCCTTTAAGGTAACATGCCCAAGAGTGAACTGTAACAGGATTCATCATCTGTGGGTGGCTGGTTTGCCACCAACTTAAATGATGTGTGGTGAGCAGCCATGGGATGCTTTGACTCATCAGTTCTTTGGAGCTTCTCCTGGCAGTGTATGACTTTATGCACACCCTGAAAACCCAAAGGCTGTCAAGGGAAGTTTTACCTAATAACTGTGAAAAGTCTCCCTTTAAAAATGTGAAAATTTGCTCACCCTGACCATTACTGTGTTTATATTTAATTTGTTTATTTAGAGTTGAACCTTGTTTGAATCTTCCATTGGTTTTAAAGGAGTATTACTTACAAGTTGCCCTTAATTTGTGTTTTGGTTTTTTCCCCTCCACAGGTGGCAAAACTACCAGCAAGTCGGTAAGTATTGTTTTCCATTATAAAAAGTTGCTCTACTGACTCTCTTTGAGTTACATTGTTTTGGTAATGTTAGCAGTGCCCAAAGTAATAATCAGTCAATAAACATACATTAATTTATACAATAGTGTATACATTATTGTATACAATATAATGACTTAGTGGCCAACATGTGCAAAAGCTGCCTAGTAACTTATTAAATTCTAGCTAAGCATTAGTGTGCGCAGCACCCTGATGAAATGTCTGAAGAACCTTTGCTGACTGAACAAACATTGTTAGGGAGGAGCTTGGTCCCTGGCGCCCATCTTTCTTGTGGCAGATTTATCGCCATCCACTGCTCTTGGATCTTTGAAATGTTAATGATGTGTCTCAGCAACCCTATCTCTGCCTTTACGTTTCTTATCTTGCAAGGTTTTACTCCACAGATTTTCCCTCAGCTTAGTGGCTTCCTCAGCAGCCAAAGTCAAAGCTGTGCAGCAGGGTGGTGGCATCCCCAGGGCAGGGCAAGGTGACAGAGGGCATTATAAAACATAACCTTCAGGTTACCTGTTTAGTGGTGTATCCGGTGCTTCCTGACCAATGAGGGTAACAACAGAAAAGGTTTTGGTAGATGTGGGTATGGGCACATGTATCCTGTAACAGAGGACAGCACAGTGCAAAGCAAGGACAAGTACACATGTATTAGCAAGCATTAATTGCATAGTCTCCTCTTGCTTGTAGCATCTTGGAAAAGCAGAAGGCCTGTCACCTTGAGAAAGACCCAGTAGCTTTTTCCTGCATGCCTGTGTTCATGCTCAGCTCCAGCTGTGGCATGCAGATCTCCTCTCCAGTTTGGTGGCAGCAAGTGAAAACCCATCAGTGGCTGCTGTGCCAGCATGGGAATGCAGGGCAGCTTCACCAGGCACAGAAGCACCAGTATCTTGAACCAAAAATCTAGGCTTGCTGGATTGTGACCTCCCCAGACCAGCATGTAACACCCTCCTAAAGAATAAGGTGTTGGGTAGTGATGGCAAAGCACTGGGGAGGTTTGTGAGAACCCCAAAGTGGTCAAAAGATTTTAGGGGGGTTTTGTGAAATTCAGGTGGAGATGGGTCCCACCAGCTCCTGGGCCAGGACTGCTCTGTCTTTTTATTTTTTTCCTGTAGGCAGGACAGACATGGGGAAGTCTTAGTTGTACTTCAGGAACAGACATTCTCTCCTCTCCATCTGGGCTATTCCCAATTACGGGTCTCACAGCCTGGGTTACTGTTTCAGTAACTAACTTAGCATGTGCTGAACCAAAACTTCAGCGTGCAGCTCTCCATCCCATGACCATTTGCATGGCTTAGGGGAATGCTGTGTGGACAGGGCACAAAGCCTTCTTCTGTGTCAACTCCAGTCCACCAACACCTGTGTCCAGGTTGAGAGTAGTTGTCCAAACCTCCTGCTGCCTTCAGATGAAGGAAATGGGCAACTTCAAGGGAATTTTACCTAATTTTGGGATACATGTGAATGATCTTCCTTTGGAGACACCTCTTTCTGCCCATGGAGGATGTGATAAATCAAGAGCAACAAGTTTATATGTAGGACTCAAATTTTGTGTGCTCTAAAGCTAGAGGAGTCCCACCTGGCACTTGCCTCAACTGAGACTGGGTTCTTCCTGTGAAGCCTGCTTATCAAACCATGGGTAGGATATGCAATATGTACTTGGCTCTGCAAACAACAAAGCCCAGTGCTGTTCCAGCTCCTCAGGCATCCTCACAACTGAGTTAGATCAGTCAACAATGCTCCTGCCACTCTCTTATTTTCATTTCTTTTGTTCTATTCCCCAAAAAACCCTGTTGTAGCTCCCAAGACTCCAAGTGTTGTGTGTGTTGAGGTTTGTTGGCTCTCCAATTTACTTGTGTCTGGCACGATTTCCCCATCTAAGGTTTTTTCCTTTTGAGCTGCAAAGTTAACTTCTTCCTGTTTCACATGAAATACAGATTAGTTTAATTCCTAAGCCTTTGTAATCCAAACAGTGACATTTTTAGATTAAACTTGATCATGGAGAAGAACTGTTTTGCCTCTGCAGTGTTCTGAAACACCTTTCAAATCTGACTCTTTGCTTCTTGCAGGATTAAATCCATTAAAAAAAGGTTAAAAGGGAGGATTATGTTTAAGTTGCATCCCCATTAATTTGAATAGAAATAAATGAATATATCATATATTCCTCTACTAAGTAGTTGATCAGAAGATAAACTTCCATTTCTAGTGACCGTATCAGATTTGTACTTGATGTATGCTTTTTAACCATTGTCTCCATGGCAATAACTGTGTCACGAGCTGCGTGGTGATGACCATGGACGTGCCTGTTGCAGCAGGTGAAGGCTCAGGGAATCCTGCAGCCAATGCCATGCCATTTTAGGTTATGAATAAAGTCCGCTCTATCATCAGGTCTGAAGATATGAAGGATTCTTCATCAAGCAGTGCATTTTTAAGGATAAGGAGTTTTCCTGAGAGGTTTGCTTGAACAAAAAGTTAAGATGTTTCTTTGTCTCAACTACAGGTGCTTAAAAATAGTCCTAAACTTCTAACTGGTGTATTGCAGGGGTTTGGCGTTGTGCATTTTCAGTTGGCTTTGGGTTTTGAGTTTTTATTTTTCCACAAACATTGGCTTTTTGCATATTTTTAGATACCAGTCAAGAATGCTGTAAGGGTTAGGCACAGGAGACCTCAAATGTGCATTGTGCAGCACTTGAAGGTCATTTATAGCACTGCTAAAGGGCTCTTGCAAAGGGCAGATGAGAAGTGTGCAGACCTCTGGGGACCAATAGGGGAAAGGAAGAACTGACTCTTGGTTCAGGTAAACTACTGCCATCCCACAGAAGCCTATGCAGCCCCTGGACCCTGAGTACCTCCCCACTCCCACTGAGTCCATGCTGAGCTTGCTTAGGCTGTGGGTTGCAGTGAAGAGTGTTAGTCTGGGTTGCACAGCTCTGAGCTCATGCTGTCTCTTGTCTCCAGTTGCTCTGCTTTGGCTTCCCTTTGAGCATCTTCTTCATCGTCATCAATGAGTTCTGTGAGCGATTCTCCTACTATGGCATGAAAGGTATGTCCCTTGTCTCCTTGTGCTGACCATTGCCCAGGTCTGATTTGGGTTTGTAACCTGTTGCTTTGTTGTTCTTCCTACAGCTGTGCTCATTTTGTATTTCAAATATTTCCTGCACTGGGAAGACAACTTTGCCACTGCCATCTACCACACTTTTGTTGCTCTGTGTTACTTGACACCACTCCTTGGAGCAATCATTGCAGACTCTTGGCTGGGAAAATTTAAGTGAGTACTTCCTCAGAAAGCAACCAAAGATCTTGAAAGCTCACCTGAAATCAGTGTTTCTTAGACCATCACCAGAAACAGCAGCTCTGAACAACAGCTTCAGAACTGCTGTTAACTACTCCAGGATAGTTTGTTTTATTTCACCAAAGCTTGAGCTTGATTCAGACTTGCAACTGGGCTGTGAATCAACAAATGTTCCAGTTCTGCTGATTGGCAAAAGGTACCAGCATGCTGCATGTTTTTCCTCTCACCTGGAC
This sequence comes from Lanius collurio, assembly GCA_020086605.1. Classification (NCBI taxonomy): domain Eukaryota; kingdom Metazoa; phylum Chordata; class Aves; order Passeriformes; family Laniidae; genus Lanius; species Lanius collurio. The sequence continues at coordinate 3,586,173 of JACBWW010000007.1, read as the reverse complement.
AAAATGTCAGCTAAACTAAGGAGACTATAACCAAGTTATGAAAAGAGATACTGGAGGTTATAATTACACAGGACAGTCTCTTCACCTGTTGCAAGTGGCCACTGAAATAGTGAATTTCTGCATCATCTGGTGTTAAGTGAGCCTTAGAATAAGTTTTTAAGTACTGTGTGATTTCAGAGCTGACAGATCTGTGAGAGGTCTTACTGAGTAGTAATTCTTTCTCTAAATGATGTCTTTTTAACTGCAGGCTAGTTGGTCAGGATAGTGCCACTGAAGTGCTTTGAAAAGTAACCAGATTATTTCCAACAGATTTATCTCCCTCTCCTTTACTGATGTTTTCATTCTAAAAGTGTTTACTTTGCCTGAAAAAAAAGCACAATAAAGATTTTATGGAGGGTTATGAGCCATGAATGTGAGCAGACTTGCCAAAGGTCTCCCAGAGATTAGAGATGTGCTGTGCAGTTGGCGGCACTGTCTTCTTCTGCTGTAGGGACAGCCCCTGGGAGCCCAGAGCTGTGACCATGGCCCGGTGTGCTTTGTGCAGCTGCTCTGAGCAGTGCAGACTCACTGCAACTAGCTGGATGTCTTGCAGATTGAAGCCTACATAGATTGTATACTCACTTGTTTAGATGCTGTGGTTTATTTTTTTAAACTTATTTTGGCTTTTACTTGTTTTATCAAGATGAAACTTTGCAGACCTTGCATCTCTTCTCCTTTGGTACTTGGATAGGCCAGTGCCATAACTGAAAGGTGCAGACCTTTAACAGGAGCTTCTTAGGATGGCTTAAACAAGAAAAAATACGCTTTAAGAAACAGCATTAGAGTTTAATGCCCTAAAATGCAGCAAGGTGTCACAAGGAAGGCTTAAAGAAGAATTAAAAAAAAATCTATGATGACAAGAGGATGAGGAAGTTACCTAAGCACTGCTTAGCACTCTTAAAGGAGAGACTCAAATCTTCCACAGTCCACGTGCTTTGTGCAATATCTGTCATGGAGCATGCTGGGACCTGCTCACATATCATTGGATGTGAACTTCTTGGGCAAAATAATACAGAAATCACAGTTACTTTTTTAAATTGTATGTCATCAACGCAGTGCCAATTATGTAAGTCTTTGCAGTGGGCTTATAAGCCTCACAAATAAAAACCAGAAGTTTCTCTCCTGATCATCTTAGGTTCAACTTCAATTGGAAACATTTTCCCAGGTTGTTGGGTGATTAAAGTAACTCTTCGGAAGTGCTATTTAAAAAGCCAACCCATTCAACTGTATCTATTAAATACCATCAAACAGCAGACTCGTTGCCTTGCTTTATAGATTTGTTTTTTTACTCTGCCACAGGTGAGGCAATTTCAAGTCAGAGAAACCTTGTTTTAAAGTGAGGGGAACTTGGTCAATGTCCTTCTTGTGTCAGGGTGTTGCTCCAAGCTTGCTGTGAGGATCTCTTGCCTATGTCAAGTAGTTGGAGTGTTCTACATCTTTGAGCATTGTCCTTCGTTGTCATGCCTTGCACTGGGTTTGGGATTACTCCTGAAAACTGGGTTTTTAAATAATTTCACATCATTGCCTTGTGTTTCTCCTGCTTTTCCTCCAAACTGGAGACCCACATCTGTGCCAAGGACCCAAGTGAATGTGGGTTAAACTATTGCCATGTCCTTAAGGTCCAACAAAGTTAGAATTAGGAGTTTTTACATACAGAAATGAGGATTTGACCCTAAAGCCAGAGTGAGGGGGCTGGTGATTACGCAATACTACTGTCCTAGGCACCTGCTGGCAGAGAAGTCAGGCTGAAAGCTTACAGCATGCACTCTTCAGTGCTGCTCTCACTCCGATCTGAGTGTAAAAATGTTGGTACACTCACAGCCAAAAGAGTGGGGACATAGAGTTATTGTTCAAAACAGTGTTTCAGGGGAATTTCCACATTTGAAGCAGGTTTTTAATTTTTCTTTTTTTCTTTACTCCTGCAACTAAAATATAAAATAACATAGAGAATGTTTAATGATACTCAAACCAGTGTAAATTGCATCTTCCAGTGTTGAAGTGAAGTCCATTTGATCCTCACCATATAAAAAATATGAAAATGGCATTCTTGAGTTGGTTAGTAAAAAGGCAACCGCTGAAGATATTAAAGTATTTCCTGGGACCTAGTGATCCCCATAGAATCCATTTGTCATCTTGCCTTGTTTAATTAACTGAGGCTATCTAAAATAATAATAATGAAAAGAATAGAAATATTGTGGCAGTGGTGTGTGGGCAGAGATTTATAGCAGCTTCTGAGAAGTTCAGTCCATAATTGATTGTATCTGTCAATTGTTTTCATTGCCACAAATCTTTAAAATAAGCAAAAGTCCGCATTAGCCATGTAATTATCTGTGTGCTTTTTGTGTGTGTAATTGTGTTACCATCTCTAAGAAAATGTATCTCCTCTCTTGACAACAGGACCATTGTCTACCTGTCTGTTGTCTATACGATTGGGCAGGCAGTCTTGTCTGTGGGCTCCATAAATGACCTGACGGATCACAACCGGGATGGCTCTCCCGATAACGTAGCACTGCACATGTGAGTTGCCTTGTACACCTTTTATTTCCCAGGCTGGTGAAGGATGGGACAACTTAAATTTATGCTTCTTGAATTTTAACTGTCTTTCATCCACTCTATTATGTACGCTTTAGGAATAAACACAAAACTAATTTTTTTTTCTTCTTTGTTCCAGTGCTCTGTCAATGATTGGCTTGATCCTTATTGCCCTCGGTACTGGTGGGATCAAACCTTGTGTGTCAGCATTTGGTGGAGATCAGTTTGAAGAAGATCAGGTAACAATGTCTTTCAGATTTTCTATTATACTGATACTCTAAAGTTTGACTGTTATAGCACTCTAATAATATACATATTTAGATAGGTGCATTACTGCTGTGTTTTCCTGGGGAGCTGAAGAAGGAACTAGTTAATTATTTGTCTTGAACTTTGTAACCTGAGGGGTTGATTTTTTGATCTAGGTGCATCAATGTGGGTGTTGCTTAGATTTTCTAAACATCTTTCTGTTTTTAATGTAGGAAAAGCAAAGAAGGACCTTCTTCTCTCTCTTTTATTTGTCTATTAATGCTGGAAGTCTTCTATCCACTATAGTCACCCCAAATCTCAGAGGTAAGGTCATGTGTTTGTTTACAACTGTTAAACATCAGAAAAGGAGTGTTGGATTGCAGTCCAGTAAGGTTTAAAATAAAATTCCGTTCTCTGACACACTGGCTTTGTCTAGCAAATAGTCTTCAGTGTGTCATCCAGCTTCTCAGAGATGAGGTACTCTCAAAAACAAGGCAGTTTAAAACTGAATTTATCCATGTGACAAAATAAATAATTTTTCATATTGTTAAATAAGAAAGCTACATTCTCCCTTGCTTGTAAAGAATAGCACGATCCTAAACAAAACCAAGCAATTTGCTAACCTATATGCGTATGGATTTCTGTGGCAAGCTTGCACAGATGGTGCTGTATGGATGCACTTGCTAGCAGTTTCAAAAGGCTGCTTTTCTCAAAAGAAAGAAAACAGCATATAAATTCTGGAATAACCCTAAAGCACTGGGCTGAAATTCTGGCCTTTGAATCTCTTGACTAGAAAAGACTCTTAGAGTCTTAGAGTTTTAGGTGTTTGCTTAATGCAAATTCTATCCTTTCCCAAAAAATGGGAGGAGAGATGCATAAGGCACAGCGTGTAGTTTACTCCCTTGCTAATACAGAGTGAAAAATACCTTGAGAAAAAATGACAAATTGAGCTGAAGAAAGTGATAATCTGTAATTTACTGTAAGGGTTTAACCAAAAGACTAATACAATGAAATCAAGACATGAATTATCCACAAGCTAACATTTTTTTCCAAACCATACTCTTTAATTCTCCTCTTAGAAGAATTATGGAGAAGAAAGTAATAATTTTGTTTAGTCTTTTATTTTATACTGCTAGTAGCTATGTTCATACTCTGAGCATCACTTTAGGATGTGTGCTCAAATTCTATAGAGTCAAATCTGTGACTAATGCCAAGGAAGGGAGGAGGCTGTGACTGGAATGTCTTTTCAACAAGTGACACTTACATTACTAAATCTTTTGTTTATGAACTTAACCCCAAACTTTTGTAATCTGGTTCCTTTCTCACTAAGGACACGCTTTTGACCCTTCTAGTGCAATTCTTCATATCTCAGTGTAAAACTGGATGTAAATTTGCTGTGAGGAAATCCTGAGAAGCATTAGACTGTTCGTCCTGGAGAAGAGAAGGCAAAGGGGGATTTTATCCAAGTGTAAAAGTATCTGATGGGAAAGAATGCAGAGGACAGAGCCAGGCTTTCCTCAGTGGGTGGTACCCAGATAACATCAGGAAACACTTTTTCACTCTGAGGGTGACCAAGAACTGGCACAGGCTGCCCAGACAGGTTGTGGAGTCTCCATCCTTGGAGATGCTCAGAAGCCATCTGGACACAGTCCTAGGCAACTACTTCCAGGTAGCCCTAGCTGAGTGGAGCACTTAGCCCAGATGATGCCCAGAGGTCCCTCCTAACCTCAACCATTCTGTGACACATAATTCCCCTTTTCAATAAGGAAAGAGAAGTTGAACACTGATCCACTCTGGTGATTTCAGCAGAGAGGTTTGTTGTTTCCCCATGAGTTAACAGTGAATGCAAAGAACTGAAACCACATAGAAAACATCAGTAGTGCTGACTTTTATTTGATGTTACTTTTTACTTCAGCTACAGAGTGTGGCATTCATACCAAACAACGATGTTACCCGCTAGCTTTTGGAGTTCCTGCTATCCTCATGGCTATTGCTTTGGGTAGGTGAATCTGTTGCCATCCCGTTGCCTTGGTAATTAGATGATAACAATCTCAGAATAATGAAAGTGTGATAGAAATATCCAGGTATTGACCTCTACCAGTACCCGATCATTTCTGCAATTTTTGACTTAAATTTTTTCTTGGGTGGGATTAATCTGAAGCGCTCACTTTTACAGAAGAGACTGATTTACTGGGAGAGTCTGATGGGGCTGGGGTGAGGCATGAATGTATCTTTGAATTCTATACACAATGTAAATTACTGCCCATGTTTCTTGGATTACTGTGTGTACAAATAGATCTTTTGAATGTAGGGTGAGAACTCTCAGCAAATGTGTGTTGTGGACATTAGTCCAGGATGGTAAACTGTATGAGGTAATTGTCCCTGCACTGGAGGACAATACTGGATATGTCAACGCTTTTCAAACCCCTGCATTTTTACCAGCTGTGCTACAGGTCACTCCCTGAGCCTTACTGCTGACCAAGAAAGTGGGGGTGCCATGATGTACTACAGTGTCCCTCCTGGTCCTTCAAGGTCCTGACTAGGAGCCCACCTGGCTATCAGTGCCCTCGCCTTGCCCATCAGCCCAGCCCAGGCTGGACAGCAGCTGAGGGGGTTTGCCCATGTCTTGCCCTGCTCATGGAATGACGAGGCTGGGAAATGTGCCTGGGCCTGGGAGCACAGGACACCTTGGCGAGTCCTGCAGTTCAGGCAGAGCCTTTCATGTCCCTGCGTGATGTGAGCTGCAGCAGCCTGAGCTTCTGAAAAGGAGCTTCTACAGCAAGGCCAGAGTTGACCTAAATCGTCCCTGTTTGGACCATTCCTTTAACTGAGATAACCTCCCACTGCGCCCTTACTGCAAGAGTTCTCAAATTTAGGTTTTTGTCTTGAATAGAAGCAATCTGCTCATACTAATTTGATTTATCTTACTGTATGATAGCACATGAATAGGCAATTTCATTGCTTCTTAGGAGGCTTATTCCCACCCTGATTTAACTCCTTGCCTTAGTTTCCATACCAAAATTTTTGCTACTATTTAAATTGAATCCTGAGTTGCTTTTGGTTTCTGTTTGCCTATTGTAGTTGTGTTTGTAATTGGAAGCAAAATGTACAAGAAGGTTAAACCGCAAGGAAATGTAATGCTTCAGGTTTCCAAATGCGTTGGGGTAAGTACTGCTTATATTCCCCAAATCCCTGGCAGCAATTCTTAAAAGTGTTCTGTAAATATGCCTGAAGCAGAAATCTGTCTTAATATGAGGAAAGTTTCTGAAGTTTTACTTTATTACAGAAGGCTTCTTACTGACACTTCCAGATTTAGACTGTCTTTTTGTGCATATCTTGATTTATGTGTGAATTTATACACAAAGGAAACAAAATAAGGTGTCAGTGTTATGTAAAAGCTTATTCCAGTTTCTGGGAATCATTCCCCCCACATTTGTGTACCTTTATGTAGAAAGAGACAAATATGCCTTGAGCTGAGTCAAGAGCAGAGCTATCAGTACATTTTATCGGCAAAAACTTATTCCTTATTAAAAGAATATTTATTTACAATGCAGAGGTTTATTGGTCCCCACTGTATTAAAGAGTTTGGAGTGTTGCACATCAGTGTCATCCTGCAAGGAAAGGAGTGGAACCTACATGAATAGCACAGCATGTCCCAACTTTGCAGAGCCTCAGCTTTGAGATCAGATTTTTTCTCGGATGGGCTTCTTCATTCTCCATACGGATCTGACAGCTTTATACAGCCCAGCCTATTGCCTGTCTTGTAAGCACTGTCAAAACCAAATCTCTGTAGGTGACTTTGGCTATTGCTTAGAGTGCTGCTCCTAAGGCCCAGCTCGGCCTTGCATGTTATTCCGTGCAGAAAATCTCAGGAGTTCTTTGGGACTATATTTGTGTATATCCAATGTCAGGGTGTGAGACGTAGTTACAAGATGCAGCTTCTCACAGTAAAATGTCTTCCTGCAGCCATTCAGCTCTGCAAACCTGTGCTTATGACACTACTCTATTTATTGTTGTACAGAAGTAAGTCTGAAGAGGGCAGATCTTGCAGCTCCTAACAGCAACCCACGTTGAGAGAGACTGCTCTGAGCTATTTGGTCCCCCTAACCCCAAATGCACACTCTGCTGGATATGCAGTGCGAGGCCTTAAAAACAATATTCCCCTAGATGATTGGAGCAGTTAACAGATTTCACCTTTAGCAGCCTCTGAGCGCAAGAAGCCAGGGGCATCTTCACTAATGACCAACCAGTTTATTGCATATTAAATATTTGTAGTGGCATTAAACATACATCTGTCTCTCCTCAGTTTGCCATCAAAAACAGGTTTCAGCATCGCAGCAAGGAGTTCCCCAAGAGAGAGCACTGGCTAGACTGGGCAAGTGAGAAGTATGACGTAAGTACTGTGGGAGCCTCCTCTGCTCTGACATCCCCTGACCCTCAGCTTCTCTGTCTGCCCTGATCCATTGCCTCATGCACTGTGCAAATAGTTTTGGGCCTCTGGATCATTCAGCAGCTGATCTGGCCAAGCTTCCGTGCTCTCCTGGCATTGCAGGTTATCACCTCAGCTCTTGTGGAAGAAAGCAGAGCTGTGTGAGTCAATGCTCTGTGTAATCATAGGCTGTCCAGGGAAATTCAAGGGAGATGAAGAAAAGACTTTCCCTTGCCAATGAAATACAAACATTTAAGGGTTTTGGTTAGGAAAATAGCAGGTGTTATCTTTCCTTCACAACTTCCTGTATCTCATGGTAAACTGCCCTCAAACAAAATGTGCTGGTGAAATAATTGCAGAGGGGAGAAGGGAAATGGTGCTGACTGTCATGGTCAATGCACAGGGCCCAATACTTGTCTTGGTATGAAACATCAGAATTATGCTTTGGAATTTCAGCTAAAGTGGCTAAACACTGCATCCCCTCCAGCTTCAGAAAAATTTCTTATCATGACTCTCAAAGCCTTGTATCCCATAGCTCCCAACTTGTCCCTTGCCTACTATTCACTCTGCCCTGTTGTCAATGGCAGCACAAACCTTATCCCATCACCTTTATCCTCCTTTTGCCTGCATGCTTTGTTCTTATGTGAAATCCCTCAGCTGCCTATTGTTCAAATACCCCCTTCCTAGAAAAATAACGTGGCACTAAGTGCTGGATCTCATGCTGCCAGCAGTGTGCATGCAAAGAGGCCCAGGTCTCTCTGAGTGACCTTTAACCAGCAGCCCTTCCCACACACACACAAGCAGACTTTGTACTATTTTAACAGAGATCATCAGATGTACCCACAACATGCAAAGCTTAATGTGGGGGTAAACATGACATGATGGGTCTTTACCTGTTGCTGTGATGTGAGTAGCAGGACTGCTCACTCTTTTTCCCCCACCCTCCTTCCTGTTTTTTAAACCAATTCCCCTTGTGTAATTTTTTACTTTCTGCAGAAACAACTGATTGCTCAGACTAAGATGGTGTTGAAGGTGCTTTTCCTTTACATCCCTCTCCCCATGTTCTGGGCGCTTTTTGACCAGCAGGTAAAGTAGAAATTGTTGAGCTTGGTAATTACAGCTGTACTGTTTCACTCTACATATGCCGAGGTCATCAGACATAAAACATGCCTATGGGAGTGTGGAAAAACAAATTCTTCATCCTGGTTTTATTGCAAAAGGGTAGTTACTGAGTCATGTCAGTACAGGATGATCTGCAGCCAGGAGCAATCTCAGTTTATCTGAGCAGACCCAGGACAGATTCAGTGACTGAGGCCTCTCCAAATCTTGTATCAGCCTGAGACTCAGGGGAGGAAACAGTAATTTAAAGCTTTCTTAGTGCTAATGTTTCTTCAACTGTCAGTTGTCAGATGAAATTTGGGGTCCTAGTGTAAATGATCTGGAGAACCAGGGTTGAAATTATCTGGATGCCAGTTTGCTTATTCACTCATACCTTGTTATAAATACCTTACACCTTCAAGCTCAAGTATAAACCTATAATTCCCATTCACTTGGTGGACTGGGTGCTCAAGACTCACAAAAGCAGCATTCATAGTTAAGCATTGAAGTATGAATTTGGGAAGATGCTTGAGAGAACCAGGGGTTGGGAAGATGCTTGAGAGAAGCAGGAGTTGAAAGCCTCATCCAAGTCAGATGGTAGGAAGTTTGGTCCAGACTCGTTGTATCCTACTGCTTCAGTCTAGTGCCCGTGAGCTGTAGCTGTCAGTGTGACCTGTTCCAGTTAGGCGTCTCTGCGGTAAATTCCGAGCTCAATACTCATTACATGGGTCATAACTCACATCTCGGACAGTGGGGTGTCATGGGGGGTGAGAGCAGTGGCAGTGTTCTTGTCTCATCCTGGGCTCAGGCCTAAAGTCAGCCCCACTTGTCCCAGCTCCAGACAGGTTTTTGGGGCAGAGGGCTCCAGGCAGATCAAGCCCTGGCTTGGCTGCTGGCTCTGGGCTGTGTGAAGGAAGGCTGGGTGAGTGGGAGGTGTGGGCTGCCTGGGCTCAGGCCGGTGGCACACGGGCCCCAGGGTGGCTTCTGTGCACAGCACACAGCAGTGCCCTGCACAGGATGTCCCTGCCCTCTCTCCAGCTGATTTCTGCATCTAAGTTACTTTCTGCTGTATTTCACAAAACAAGTAAATGAACTGGAATGGGCCATGATGCTCACTTTGTTCAAATGTTTACATTGCAGAGTAAGAATACTCCCATAGCAAGCCAGCTTTACTGTTTGTTGCATTGCATGTCTTTTCCAACACTTGACTCATGCAAACAATTCTAAGGGAACTTTAGAACATTGATTTACTGTGATACCTAATTTTTTCTTCTCTTATTAAGGGATCAAGATGGACACTGCAAGCCACAGCAATGAATGGGGATTTTGTAGGTTACTTTTTATTCCTTTTTTTTAAATTAACACTTTTCAGATGACTTTTATTTGTTGTCACAATATTAAAAACTATTTATTTTTCTCTCCACCAGGGTATTCTAGTTCAACCAGACCAAATGCAGGTACATTAATTTTCTATCTGCCAATTTCAAGTACTTCTGAAAGATTATGTACATATTACCCTTACTTAAAAAATGAATTTTGAAAAAAACTGATTTTTTTTTATGTTCATTTTCCCCAGATTGTGAATCCAATCCTGATTGTTATAATGGTCCCAGTTGTAGACTATTTGGTTTATCCTTTAATCAAGAAATGCAAGATCAATTTTACGTAAGTTGATGTCATTATCTGACTTCAAGAGGGGCTCATTTTAGTGGTTTCTTTGACTGGCTTTTCCAGCCCTAATGTAACAAGAGCAAGCAGTCAGCTAAGGCAAAATTATAAGTGTATTTTAAATGAGGTAATATTTTAAAGCAATGAAAATAAAAAAAAAAACCCAGAATACTGTAGGTGGCATGGAGAGGCACCACAGATTAGAAGAGGAGAAGCTAGTAGTCAAGTAACAATGTTTTTCAGTTAAGGACAAAATCTTTTGATTGCAGGAGAGATGATCTTGATTGTTTTCCATATCCCTCATGTCTACTCCCTCTCCCTCACGAAGAACAGGAAATAGAAATACAACATAGAAGCTCAGCATTTGTCAAGCTTTGAGCTTAAAAGTAGCTGAGACACGAGATGTTTGCTCTTCAGTCTCAGCCGGGAGTCTGTCTCACTGGATACTTCTAAGTGGAGCTTGTGGGGCATTACACATTGTTTTTCAGTGTTGGTAATGAAGTGGCTAGCATTTGCAAGAGTGCTTGGAGAGGCAGAAGAGAATACAGTTCCTAAAACAATTTTCAGAGAGCTACAGTGCAATGCTGTTTTTCCACATAGCTCTGAAAAATCTTGGATGTGTGCTGTGCTGGAAACACTGTCATTCATTTGTGGACATTCTACACTGGATAAATGATACCACAAATGAAATATTTACTCTAAATCTCTCCTTACAGCTTAATTGAATGCCAAGATATGTCTCCTAATTCAACAAATTTCCATGACTGTTTTTGTTCAATCTTATTTAAACAGAGCAATACAGAGACAAGTTGTTAATCTCTTTTTAAAGGCATATCTTCTTGTCTCTTTCTTGTTTTACAGCTAACAACTGTACTGGATTGGGTTTTTTCTTCTTGCAAAAACAGATTTTTTTCAGGAACCTAATAATTATGGTCAGTCAAGGTTTGAGCCCAGCAGATGCAGAGTAACATGTTATTAAGATGCTGCAGGAAAGATGTATTTCCTGATAGTGTAACTATGAACTGAGAGGTACTCAGCTTAGCAGAACACTTGAAGAACATCAGCCCTTCAAATGGTGATGATGTGCTGCTTGTGGCCATTTGAGTTTCCCAGAGTGGAAAGAAAACAACAAGCAGCTGAAGCTTTGAATTACCACTTCCCTTAGATCTCACTTGTCCTTTGTTGTACTAGGCCCCTGAAGAAGATGACTGTGGGGATGTTCCTTGCCTCTATGGCTTTTGTTGCTGCTGCCCTTGTGCAAGTGCAAATAGATGTAAGTTCAGCCACATGAGAGTATTTACTATTAGCATTTAGTTGTTAATTGTTAATTCAGGAAAAAAAGGTGTGCTTAAGGGGAAACTGAACCAAGACTCCTAGATTTGGAGCCAATCACATAAGCCTAGAAGTAGAGGGAGGGGAACTATATTGCAGCACTGTGGTTAGCATAGTAAAATTGACTAGCAACAAACACCATGCTGCAAAATATCACATTGAAGTTAATGTAAATCATGCATGAAAGGCAATGTCAATCTTTAAACTGAGACTAAAAGCTGAAATCCAGACATTTGCTTGGCCTACCAGAGGGCTGCTTTCTGTTGGATCTCTTCTGGTATTTAAACTGGAGGTGAAGTGTGAGAGTTTGGGAAGCATCATCACAGCATGAGCAACGATGACACTTGTTGAAGGAAGGATTTGTCTCCCCTAACCTCCTTGCCCCAAAGGGAGGGGCCATGCCTGAACCAGATGAAGCTTTCCCCTGTAGCTGGAATATTGCAACACCTCTGGGCGGGGATCCATTGCATCCCAAGATCTGAGTAGCTGTCTAGAGGTGTCTGTTGTGGATGAGAGACTTCTTCCCTAAGGCAGCTTGTGAGACTAGTAAAAAACCTGATTCAAGTTTCATCCTTCAGACAATCGCATATCAGCAGGCAAATGCCAATCTTCAACATGAAAAAGCAAAGATTTCAGTAATTATAGCAATTTTTTTCCATGTGACTTAGGGCACTGATTTTACTTTTTTTCTGTCCTATAGAAAACCTATCCCGTTTTCCCCACAGCTGGGCAAACTCAAGTCAGATTAATAAATCTAGGTGCTGTTCCTGCAACAGTTCAGTTCCAGCCTCAACTTCAGAGTGTGGATGTAGCACCTAATGAAGCAGTAAGTAAGAGCCGATGAGAAATATTTAAAAATTAATTAAAATTTATTAAAACAAACAAAAAAATCTAAGGGAGTAAGTCAAAGTCATTCTTAACTGATGGTTCAAAATTGATTATTTTCTAGGATTTTTTTACTCTAATAATTTAAACGAATTTTTTTCTTTGTATTGTGGAATGAATTGCTGCTGAAAACACAGTGAGTGATGAAACGGTAACTATGTCAGTATTTGAAGTATTACTAGTTTGTTTTGACAAGACTGGGGTTTTTTCCAAGAAACTTTCAAAAACTTAACAGTGACTTGGAACTAGTTGAAAATTTCCCTCTTGCTAAAAAGATTCCATTTCTTAAGAGCAGCCCCTTTTTTCAGTAAGTGTCCATTCTGCTCTAGTGAGTCACTGCAATTATTTTGAGGGATGGCTTACCTGAACAGAGAGCTTCTTCTGTGACTACATCACACCTTAAGCTTCAGATTTTGCTGCCAAAGAACTTTTTCAGGTTCTAATAGAGCACAGCATTGGTAGTTCTATTGACAGCAAAATGTGGTGCCTCTGATGGGTGTTTTTAAGGGATGTTAGGAAGCGTGTTCTCTCATAGCCTGCAGTTCTGTTTCCCTTGAAGAGGAAAGATCCTACTCCAGTCTCCTCCAAATTTGCCTCACGTGGAAACAGAGGTGTGAGGAGAAGATAAGGGCACCCAAACTGTATACTGACAGGGACTTGATGAAACCATGGTACATACCTGAAAATGAAAGGTATAGAAGGCTCTTTTCCCTATTACAGACATTTTATAATCCAGACGTGGATTATAAAGTGCTTTTGATAATCCTTTAAAATAAAAGACTTATTTTAGTGTGGCTAAACTAACATGTTTATTAATGGTTTAAGTATTTTATGCGGATTAAATGTGTTTTGAATATTTAAAACATGTCACTTCTTGTTGGAAAATACTGCATCGCTGCTAATGCTGGTGCTACCTCTGTGGCTAAATAGAATTTTACTTGGTGTTATGGTAAGTCTGATTTATCTGGAGCAAGAAATAGGAAAATAAAATAGCTATTCCATAATACTTGTGGCAAGCTCGTGTAACTCTGAAGCTTGAGTAACAAATTAAATTAGTGAAACATAATGATCAAATGGTATTAATGTTTGATGTAGAAGACCTAACAAAAATGAAAGTTAGGGGATGTTCATGATCTCTGGCACTTCAGAAATAACATGTGTGTAAACTTCTGACCCTCCCCATAACATTCCCTCAAAAGTGTAGACCAATATGCAGTTGCACAGAAATCCATGGCAATTTGTTTCTCTTTGTAGACTGGCTACATGACATTTGAGACTTCTAAGCTGAAATCATTACACATAACTTCTGCATCTCTAAGTAAAACTGAGCCTTTGGAGCTGCTAGAGGGAAAACGCTACACTTTGGCATTTAAATGGGGTGTATCTAGCATCAATTCCAATCTGGTAAGTCTGCTTATTTCTTAGATACACATCAATGTTTTGACAGCTATCTATGTGGAATGTGTGAAGCTGAGAGGACAAACTCTGGATGGCTTTTTTCCTTTGTCTTGTTTTCTGTCTCTCCTTGTCTCTGCTCTACCAGTAAGACTGGTGAGCTGTACAGAGTACACCAGGAAGTAATTAAAAAAAGTTACCAATTTATTACTTACCTTGACAACTACCCTTTCACCAAGACTGAGATGCGTGGTCATACAGTGTTTTCTAGCAGATGTGTGTGTTAGTAGGATCCTAAAGAGGAAGGGTCTGGAGTCCTGCTCTGAAGCCTCCGTTAATTCCCACTGCTGTGTAACAGTCCATATTTAAGCTGTTCTCTGATACCAATGACATATTTTGATAATGGTCTCTTCCACCAGATATGGGACAATGTTACGTCAAAACCAGAAGAAGGAAAAAGTCTCATCAGGTAGAGTTTCTTTTTATGTCAAAATTTTGACAGTAGTGTGACTGTCTCTTCAATCTGTGTTTGGGTGGACTCTTCTAATTGAACATAGTTTATACTGTAGGAACACACCCCTTGCTGGACATGTCACTTGTGTTTTAGGGGATGTTATGGCTTCTGAGTCCTGATCCACTTAAGTTATCTTGCACACCTGCTTTGGGTGAAATTTAGCTAAAAATGGAAGTGTATGCTTTATTCCATTGCCTAGACTTTTTTTATTGGACAAATGGCATAGATTACATATCTATAGTTCCTTTTCAATCTTGGATAAGAACTATCTTCCTGCTTCTGCCTTCTCTGCTTTTCTTCTACATCTCCCACTTGCAGATGCATCACCTACTGGTCGTAGTAGTGGCTTGCTTTTGATGTTCTCCTAAGGCAGTGGGCTGATGGGGGGGTCTAACTTGTTTTTTGTATTAGCTACACTTTAAGAGATTTAGAGTTCTTTCCAAAATGTTAACTGAAAAAAAAGAAGTATTAAATGAGAAGACTTGATACTTGTTGTGCTGACAAGATATAATTAAAAGCAAAACCTGTACTCTGACTTATGTATGTTTTGTGTAGTATTTAATCACTCTTCCATTTTAAAGGTTCATAAACAATTACCCTCTTCCTGTCAATGTTACTATGAATGACATGGCTTTTGGAGTACTGAGTCCTCTTTCTGTCAGTAATTACAGCGTCATTCCAAACCAAAAATGGTAAGCATTTTCCTTTACCCTAATTTAATCTCTTAGACATACTTGTCCCTGGGAAAAGGGCACAGACCTTTTTTTAAATATGTAATACACATAGTTGATTACACGTGTGGTCTGACCTGTGGGATTTGGTTTTTTTTCTTTTTCAGGTCATTTCTCATTAAGGCTTCAATGGCTCTGACCACATGTACAGTTCTTTCAAAGGAATTTGGATATGGTAGTGCCTATACCATTTCAGTTGATGATGTGAGTTGCCACTGTTGTTGGATGGACAATATAGAATTACTTTCCCTGTTGATACTTTCCTTTAATGAAAAAAACACTTGCAGAATTATTCCCCTTGTCTTGAATTGTATGTATGACAGAATTCTGGTATGTTAAACCGGACATAAAACCATTGTTAAGCATAAAAGTAATGATGGTTATGGTAATAACAATGCAAGAATTCATGGTCACCACTAATGGCCCTAAATCTTTAGCCCTGTTAGACACTACAGGTTTGCACAAAGCTGGCTGTAAAAAACCTATACTTTATGATTAGGTATGCAGTGCTTCCTATGCACTGTTTGTTATTTACCCTGAACTTTCGATATGATTATAGAACTGCTTAGAATGCTTTTAATGTACACACTCATTATTACTGTTCCTAACATGCTATTTTAATTTCCAGTGTACTAAGAACAAACTTAATGTAACATACTTTGAAGATATTGCACCAAATACAGTCCATATGGCTTGGCAGATCCCTCAGTATTTTCTTCTTACATGTGGAGAGGTAGTGTTCTCTGTCACTGGGCTGGAGTTTTCATACTCACAGGTACGTATTCCTTTTCTTGTGTTAAGCATCTTGGTGCAAGATAACAGCTTCCGTAACCTCTTGTTTTCCAGTGGTGGTTCTGTGCTGCTGCTTTGATCAGCTCTATTCCTCACAGCTCCCTAGTAGGACTGTATGGCTCATGCAAGTTGGTCCTGTTCCACTAGGATTTGGTGTTTTCCATGAAGCTATGCTGAATTCTATTATTTGAAGACTTGGTTACCAGTCCTCAAATTTCCTTCTTGCATGTACCTTTCCTTTGAAAATAAGTGCAAATGTCCTGCTGCGGTAAAACCAAACTGGAGAGCTCTCAAATATAAAATCAGGAAGTACTGACACCTTATCTCCATACCAGCTTACTCCATACAGCCTTTATTGGCAGTTTAGTTATACACTTTTAATTCCTTTGTCTTCTGACTCCAGTTTATTAGCTGTGTGTATTTCTTCTCTTAACTCTGAATCTAGAAACTGCAGTGATGGGAATGTTGTAAGGCATGGCTTGCTAGGTGATGCACTCAATTTCTTCATGTCACGTGTGCCACGAGTTACTGAGATGTGAAATACGCCTGTTAGTTCCTCCATGTGTATAAAGTAAAAGGTGTTATAGTTGGCGTGCTAGTGTTCTCTTGCTCCTCAAAGCCTTCTCCAGACCCGTTTAGCTTTCTAACAATTTTTCATGTCAAAATATAAACAAACAAAGAACCCCAACCACCTCCAAAAGCTCCCAAACCAAGAAATCCTCTTCCTGCAGAGAAACAGTGTTCATTGTAAGGTAAGGAATGCAGTAAATGCATCAGAAAATAAGTGGTAACACCAAAACTTTAAAATCTATCTCTACAGGCCCCGTCTAACATGAAGTCAGTGCTGCAGGCAGGATGGCTGCTGACTGTGGCTGTTGGTAACATAATTGTCCTTATTGTGGCTGGGGCATCCAAACTCAACAAGCAGGTAAGCATGCAGGCAGTAGATGTGCTATTATATTACACTGTGAGAAATCAGTTCTAATCTGGGGGGAATCGTGGCAGATAATGCAAGTATTTCTTCATCCAAGGTTTCTGCTTGCCTAGTGTTTGCCATCCTCAACTCTTGCTGTCAGGCTCCTTTGCTTGCAAGCAGCAGTTTCTAGCATCTCTGCAGTAAATTTCTTCTCATGGTGTAGAAAGTCTGTGAACTTTTGAGCTGAAATTCTGCATTAATGGAATCAAAGCCAGCCAAAATTATGTTAATTGCTAATGAGCCCTCACCTGCATACCACAGCCTTGCCACATCCCTTCTTCTGGCTCCACTGCTTTCAAACCTCATTCTTTGGGGCATAAAAAATGTGGTTCTCCTGGTAAAGAGCAGTTGTACAAGAGTTTCTGTTTAGTAGTGGTGCTCTGTAATGAATTGAAATGGCTCTCTGAGAGGGGGAAGAGCTTGTCTCTGAAACAGGTCTGGCAGTCTCCAACTTCAGCTAAATTAAATCAGAAAGAACATGAAACAGAGATGTTGAGGTTTTTCAGGTAGGGTTTCTGGTCTTGATCTCTGCCCATATTTGTGGTCAGTAGGTCAGCAGTAAAAAATTTCTAAGTGGAAGCAGAATCAGTGCCAGCCTGGTTTAGAACGAAATTATCTGACCAAAAGGAGGGGGCTGAGTTTCCTTCTCAGTCTTTCATTCGATTCCCAGTTCCTCCAGGAAAAGGATATTACAGAATTTTTCAGCATTCACAGAACTTTTGTCTTTTCAGTGAAGAGAGAATGGCTGAAAGAGCCTCCATTCTGAGTTGCTTTAATAAGTATTGTTTGCATTTACACGTAGTCCTGTAAGCCATATGATATTTGTTATATATATGCAGTTTCACATTCTGAGTTTATTTCCTGAAAATACTGAAATGGTGTAATAGTCTTGACAAATGAATATTGATGGATAAATTCTGCTTTTTTTTTTTTACAGTGGGCAGAGTATGTGCTGTTTGCTGCCTTGCTGTTGGTAGTTTGCATCATCTTTGCTATCATGGCTTCTTTTTATACCTATGTTGATCCAAATGAGATTGAAGCCCAGTTCAGTGAGGAAAAAAAGGAAGAAAACAAGAAGAAGCACGACGACAATGAAAAGGAAGCTGAAGCTGATTCTCAAATGTAGAAGCTGTATTCAGGGAGTGTCTATAAATGATGGAAATCCCATTCACTCTCCCTGCAGTCAGAGGAATCAGGGTATCAGTAGTCACACATCTGGATTATATGTCTTGTGGGAGATAATATGCAAAACTGCTTGAATGTAAAGTGCAGCCTCCCTAGGGAAGCAATAGGAAAATATTAGTCTCTCTCTTGTACTGGCTATGGTATCCTGAAGAAACTCCAGCAGAATTTGCACTCCTAATGTACCTCAATCTTAAATATTATGGCATGAGAATATTTAAATTAGACTTGGAACTATTGGAGCCTGTGAAAGGATATATTTTTATACTGCATTTCAATTTTATATCATGAAAGAAACAAGACTTTTCAAGAAACAGCAATGGAAACCAAACTCTCTGCATGATGTCTCTGGCATCACTGTTACTTGAAAGCAGCAGGTCACATGTGCCTTAAATTCTTTTGTACTTCCTTACAGATAATGGGAGCAAAGCTCCGGCAGTGATCAGATTAAAATATTATCTGTATTCCAAGTGGCAGTAACTTGGACGTGCACTGTAATCTTTATCTGCCTGTTAGCCACTCATTTAACTCCTGTTATGTCTTTAATTAATATTAGAAGCGTCCACTCAGGTAAACTGATAACAGCAAATGACCTTTGGAACAAGCAAGAGCAATAAAACTTGTGTTATAACAAAATGAGGAAAGTGTTTTAAGAATATGGCTTACAGTTGCATGTTAACAAAACTCGATACTACCTCTCTGCTACCTTTGTCTACAGGTTCCACCACTTAAAGCTATTGGTCTTCTCTATCTTAATATACCCTAACACCTAGCAAATTTATGCTAGGGGAGACTACATTTTGCTGCCTAACAGGACCTGCTCCTGTAGTCCTGTGCTCCACATAATGAAATGCCAGTGGTCTGTGTGTTGTTTTGGTAATTCTCGTTTCTTAAAGTCTACATGCTGCACTTTTCCCAGCAGCTTGGACTCACTGGCCTCTCCAGTAGCCTGGCCAGACTTTCAGCTGCTTTGATACCTGTCTTCCAATACTCTTATCCTGTTTTANCTGAACCGGATTGTGAAGTGCCACACTCACCATTTTTTGAATGCCTGCAGGGATGGTGACTCTACCACCTCCCCGGGCAGCCCATTCTAATGCTTAGCCACTCTTTCAGTGAAGAAATTTCTCCTCACTTCCAATCTCAACCTCCCCTGGCACAACTTCAGCTCCTTTCCTCTCATCCTATCAACTGGCTGTTGGGGAGGAGAGACGGATCCCCACCTGGCTACATTCTGCTTTCAGGCAGTTGCAGAGAGGGATCAGGTCTCCCTTGCACCTCCTTTTCTCCAGGCTAAACAACCCCAGCTCCCTCAGCTGCTCCTCACAGGGCTTGTGCTCCACACCCTTCCCCAGTTCCATTCCCCTTCTCTGAACTTGTTCCAGCACCTCAGTGTCCTTCTTGTAATGAGGGACCCAAAACTGAGCACAGGACTTGAGGTGTGGCCTCGCCAGTGCTGACTCTGGGGGGCAATCACTGCTCTGGTCCTGCTGGCCACACAATTGCTGATGCAATAAGCAAGAAACCAGGATGCCGCTGGTCTTCTTGGCCACCTGGGCTCCCTGCTGGCTCATGTTCAGCTGGATGTTGACCAGCATCTCCAGGTGCTTCTCTGCCAGGAAGTTTTCCAGCCACTTGCCCCCAGCCTGCAGCACTACAGGTGGTTGTGACCCAAGGGCAGCACCCGGCACTTGGTCTTTTTGAACCTCATACCATTGGCCACTGCCCATGGATCCATCCTATCCAGATCCCTCTGCAGAGCCTTCTTACCCTAAAGCAGATCAAGATTCCCATCCAACTTGGTGTCCTCTGCAAACTGAGGCAGAATTTGATGCCCTTGTCCAGATCATCATTAAACAAGACTGTTCCCAATACTGAGCCCTGGGGCACACCACTGGATGTAACTACGTTTGCTACCACTCCTGACAGTTTTTTACTCTGCCAAGGGTGTACCTGTCCAAGCTGTGGGCTGCCAGCTTTTCCAGTAGAATTCTGTGGGGAGACAGTGTCAGAGGCTTTACTGAATTCTAGGTAGCCTTTTCCTCATCCAATGGGAGGGTCACCTTGTCATAGAAGGAAAGCAGGTTGGTCAAGCAGGACCTGCCTTTCCTAAACCAATGCTGGGTGGGCCTGATCCCGTGCACGTGCGCTGTGATCACACTCAAGATAATCTGTTCCATAACCTTCCTCAGCACTGAGGTCAGGCTGACAGGCTCCTGGAATCCTCCTCCTGAGCTTTTTTTGCAGATGGGTGTCACATTGGCTAGCCAGCAACTACTTCCTAATTTTTGCAGATGCCAATCAGACAGGTTTGCCTTTGCTGGCAGATGAACTGGGAAGAAAGAGCTGGTTTTCCCTGCAATGCCAAAATGGTCATAAGACCTTCTGAAACACTCATTAGGTGAATATCTGCAGTGAAAGTGGCTCTGTCCCTATAACACTATTGCTGTATTTTGGGGCTGAGGGGCAGTTAAAATTTCAAACTCTGGAAGCTGCATAACTAAATAAAATAATGAAGAAAAATTATGCAAAAGCTAAACATGAAATAGTGAGGCACTTTCACAGCACTCATTCTCAAACTGCTGTTGCAACCCCTCCTTTGACCTGCTTCTGCTGTATGTGGCAGATAAAACTCTCATGAGATTAAGATGAACTTTCAGCTGTCTGCTCATGTGAAATTGCATTTATCCTCCTCCTGTGAGATTCAGAGGACTGTGATGTATGTCCCTGTCTGAGCTTCTTTCCGTTTTAGCCCTTAAAGGGCTTTTTTTTAACTCTAAGTTGAACATAGTCCTTTCCCAGCTGGGAAAAATACTTCATTCAAGCCTTGCAAACATACAAAAAAAAAAAAAAAAAAAAAAAAGATCAGTGCTCCTGGAGCCATACCATGCTTCCTTGGTAGTGAAAATTGGAAATGTTTTCTACTTAGATGTGAGTTCTATCTCCAAGTGGTCTTATCGTACAAAAAATATTTCAAGTAAAGGTTAATTTAATTTTTTCAGCTCCTTCAGGCTGCTACTTTAGTTCAACAGAGTGCCAGAGATCAGTTCTGTAACCACCTAAGTGAATTAATGATATTGAATGCATTTTTACTGAAATCAGATCCCAAAGACGGCAGGGTAGGAGTAGAACACTGCTACGTGAGTGTACTCAGGTTAGAGCCGTGGATGTCCCAGGGTGGCAGGGCTTGGCTGAGCGCTGAATGTGGAGGGGGAGACTTTGCTTAAGAAACTGAGCATGGAAATTGGTAAGGGTGGGAAGAGAACCTCCAGATTCTCTACATCTGCCCCTGCTGTTCTGCAGGGAGCAGGATAATGAGCCTAAATGGTCATCATATTCTCTGTTGTAGCAGAGCAAGATGTTACTGCTACAGACCATCTCCTCCCCCTGTTCTGGACCAGCCTGGGGTTACTCACCAACACATTCCTGACTGAGTTACGGAAACCCAAGCTGGGCTTTGGCATCTTTTGCTTGGTTGGTTTTTTGTTTTAGCTGTTTCATGCATTCCTTGCAAGTGTGACTCCTCATTTCTCCACTACATCTTCAGAGCAGATGGCTGCTTCAGCACCCACAGCACACGGGTGATGAACTCGCTCCTTCCCTGACTTGCTGCCACCCCTGTTGTACGGGCCAGACCCAAGAGGCCGTTCTGTGCCATCTATTTCCAGCTCAGGCAGCTTGGCAGAACTAGGAGGAGTCAGAGAAGCCCAGAGCCATTTCCCATCGGCCTTGAGACAGCATCTGGAACAGGAAGGATTTATTTGCTTTGCCCAGGTTGGACTTTTTTTGAAGTGCCAGCCTGTGACTACAGACTCCAGGTAATGCTGATAGATATCAAGTACACGACACTTTTCTCCTTTTACTGAACCTCTCTTTCTTTGCCAACTCTAGACCTCTTGCTCAGGCAAATCTTTCCGAAGTGTAGCCCGGGCCCCCTCCCCTGGAGCTCATTTTCCACCACCAGGTGGCAGAAAAATACTCTATAGTGGCAGGGAAGGGGCCGGAGAGGCAGAACCAGAAAAGTCCCCTACATCATTAACTTAATCACTTTTTGCTCGCAGGTATCACAAGCTTCAGCTTATCCTATGAAAAGACCTAGATCCCTATTGTATCCTATCAGACACACAGGTCAGGATTGCTTTTGGAGACCATAGGGCTGTTGTACATTTAGAAAAATAAAAATATTTGGGTGGATTTTAGCAAGAGAGAGCATTGTTGAAAATATTTCTCTTTTAAACTTTTAAACACTTATTAAGACTGCCAAAATCCCGGGTGGTATGATAAAAAGAGACTTTGATATTGAAGAATAGTAAAGAACAAGAATAAAGCGGATTGTGCTGCAGCACCCAATGCTCTTACTCTTAAAGGTGATAAAATCACTGGCTACAGCTTTGTGTTGTGCTTAATCCAATTTAACTGCAGGACTCAAATCCCTGGCATGAAACTCTGCCCTAAGAAACAGAGCCACAAGCAAGTTTGGGGGAGTTTCTGTAATTGAGCAAAATGTCAGTCAGACAAGGCAAAATTGACTTCTGTGGGCACAGCAGACTCATCCCCAGAGAAAACAGCACCATGTTAAATAGAGGGATGTGTAGACACTTCAGCAAACCATTATTTTAAGTGGATACAAATTTGGGCTGAATTGGGCTGCATGCGGTTCTGACAGACTAAATATGCACTGATTTCAGATTCCTGCCTCCTGGGTGACTTCCAAGACTGTTAATCTGTTGTACAACTACTCAGCCCACCCTGTCATTAACAAGAAAGCCATAATCACAGCATTTGACAGGGGCCTCAGCTCTCTGAGAGGGCTCTTGGTGAGGCCATGCCAGCTAGACACTGTCTGTTGAGGGAGTTTCTTGGAAGAGCAGCTCATCCCTGAATAACATTCCATTTTAGACATCTCCTAAGCACTGCACTTTTCATCCTGACATCTCCTCAAATGTATACAGATACAGGTTTTAGAGCTGTCCTGCAAACTTTGGAGTTAAACTTGGACATGCTTAGAAAAGAGCTTTGGGTGCAGTCCTTGAGAGGACAACAAGGAACCTCCATAGCCTGTGGGGCTATGGATGCTGCTGCTCTAAGGGCTGCCAGGATGGTGATCAGCCCCTGGATGGACCCTCAGGCAACTGGTCCTGGGCAGCTTGTCAAAGCAGGAGGGATTTGCAGTGAATTGTGACTTGGATGGGAGGCAGGACTGCTCAGAGGAGATTTGCATTACGCTGGCATCACATGCTTGAAATCGTTTGAGCAGGGCTGATGGGGGTGCTTGGGATGCTCAGTGACAAAGGTTTGGGATGGGAGGAGTTAGGAAAGTCACTGGATGGCAGCTCCTTAGGCACTTCTAACCAGATCTCCAGACTGGGGCCAAGGAGCTGTGTGCAAGGACTGTTGGAGCTGCTCCTTCCTGCTCTGTCCCCCACTGTGCCTGCCTTATGAAAAGCAGAGGAAACTTCTGCTTAGGATCTCTGTAGGGGAGAGGTGTGCTTTCCAGCTCAGATTAAGGCAACATTAAATGATGCCAGCGCCGAAGAAATATGTGGTTGTTGGGAAGGACAGTCCTGGAGCAGTTAAACTCCCTAACAATGCTGCACCCTCATCCTCACATGGACTTCTTGGGAAGCCTGGAATATAATCTTAAATCTGAACTGAAATGCTTCCAAAATAATCTCTACAGAAGTTGGTTGAACACCCAAGTCATTAAATATAAACTCTTCACGTGTATAAAAATCACAGAGACGCATCTTTGGAAAGTGCTTCTTTGCTTAACAGCCAGAACATAAAAACAATGTATTCTTTTGTTCTTGCGTTTTTGCTGGAAGAATGATGTAACAACACATAGTAAAACTTTGAGCTCTAAGAAGGAACAGGTTAGAAATTTTTATTTTACTTTCATAAATACAAATAAAAGCAAGCATAGGTCTGTATTGCGTTCTTTGAGAAAACTGCTCATGGAAATAAATCAATGAAAATAGTGTCAGCCTACATGCAGGTGAAAAGGAAGATGTGCCATGGGCTGAGAAGCCTATGTACTACCTACAAACAGCAGAAATCAAGAGTCCAGTGAAGTTGATGAGAATCTTTGCACTAACATCAGTATGTAAGTGAACATACCTGTTTACATTTATATACATAAATAAATATACACATATATGTACATATAATGACCTATAAAACCTGATTCACAGTGCCTTTGAGCTGGTACTGAAGAATTTCTCAAGAGAATGGTAGGGAAGGTCATGATTTGCAGCGAGGGAGTTTGAGAAGAAGGTGCACTTTGGGGCAGGATATATTCCAGGTGCAAAATGCAGAATGAGCAGAACTGAGAGTACATGTCTTTCAAAATTGCATTATTCAGATAAGAAACTAGAACCTTATCCAGGAAAAACAGAATGTCAAGGTGAGTTCTGCACACTGAGTGTAGCAAATATTTGCATTTAGCCCAAGTAAGTCTATATATGAAGTGTCTAGAAGAGTCATCTCTATTTCTTTGTGATGGTAATTCTTAGTAGCAGTTTCAAGGGCTTATACATGTTTTTCTCATCCAAGCTTCAATAGAAAAAAATGTAGATTTGTGGCCTTCTGCAGCTGTGATGCTGAGGCATATCCCTCTGCTGTCAGGAGACCGTGTGAGGGGAAGACTGTGAAGCTCTGCTACTCCACTGAAGTGTAAATAGAAGCCTACAGCTTATAACTCACCCTTTAAATTTATTCTGTGCAGGAAAGAATAGGAGTGCTGATGTGGAACAGCAAAATCTGCTCTTCTTTGCAATAAAAGCATCAGGTACTCACTGCCTCAGCTGGCAGAGGAGATATACTCAGTCCGAAATCCCCCGGAAGCCTGCTCTCATGAAAAAGATAGTAGGAAAACTGAGCTGGCAACTACAGATGCCAAGGGAATGCAAGGCTCTGGGATCTTGCCAAAGGTCTGGTGCAAGTGGGAAGTTGCAGCTGATTTTTGTGAATGAGGGGAGGTCTGCAGGAGGAGGTGGAAGATGTCTGGATCATGTCAGAGCATTGTGAGCACAACAGGAACTTACTGGGTAATTACTTTTAGAAGACTGTGGAATGGGAATGATGGGCAGAGTAGGAAGGTATATGCACAGGATCTGAATTTTTGTGGGGCACATTCACAAACTGTAGCTGTCCCCCACACATACCTAGTGGTGATGATGGCAGGTTCGAATGCTAGAAAACAGCTCATGGCCTGTAATTTATTTTCCTTATAGAAACCTTCCCAAAATAACAAGCTCACTTTTTGAGGGTATCTGATTTCTGGCTTTTCCTTTTTGGGTGTTAAACTTTGGGCCATGAAGGGTGCAGGCTGAGAGTCTCTGATTATCTAGCAAAAGATGTTTAGTGTTAGCAAAGTCATCCTTCCACTGTTTCCTTC
This sequence comes from Lanius collurio, assembly GCA_020086605.1. Classification (NCBI taxonomy): domain Eukaryota; kingdom Metazoa; phylum Chordata; class Aves; order Passeriformes; family Laniidae; genus Lanius; species Lanius collurio. The sequence goes on along the minus strand of JACBWW010000007.1, from coordinate 3,560,958 downwards.
TGTCCATGCTCTGTGAAGACTGACTGCTATGACTACACAGCTCTGGGCTGAAATCACAGGCAGGAGCATTCATTATTGCAAGATGAGAAGGTGGCTTTTGTGGTATGACAGAGCTGGAGCCACCATCCCACTCTACAGAGGACATTCTAGATGGAGTTTCACCTCCTAGCTCATCTGAGCTAACTGTGGGCTACCGGTGAATGGGAGATGTTGGCCTCCCTCCCTCACTCCCAGAGGGGAAGCATGACACCCAGAGACACCCAGAGACACCCAGAGACTCCTGCTGCCACAGCAGACTAATCCAGGAGGATGTGGATGCATTTCCTGTGGGATCAGTGAACTGACTCGAATCACCAAGCGAGCATGTGATTGCTAATGCAAAGACTGGAGCCAGGGCTGGGAGGAAGGAAGAGTGGGATCAGCACTTTGGCAGTAGACTGCAGTAAAGTTGGAAAGCACAAAGCTGTACTCGAAAAAACTCATCACATCACGATGATTTTAATTTGGTAACAACACCCCAGAGTGATAATGGGTACTTGCAGGAATCGACATGTTTATTTATTCAACAGATGAATACAATACACTTCTGTCAGCACAAGGTTTTACAGGTAACGTTTGGTATATAATGAAATTAATGATGAATAAAATGGGATAATTCTTGAATTAAAATAGTGAAATAATGCAGTCAGTTATAAGACCACTACTTATTAGTTATCAGTGAGATACAGTGCAACTTCTGCTAGGACAACTGTAGCCTGCAAGCAAACATTTCACATCTGTGATGATATGGACTGACTAGGGTGAGTGTTTCAGCAGGATTACAGGGTCATAGAATCACAGAATAGTTTGGGCTGGAAGGGACCTTTAAAGATCATCTAGTCCAACCCCCATGTTGGGGACAGGGACATCTTCAAACAGACCAGGGTGTTCAGAGCCCCGTCCAATCTGACCTTTAATGTTTACAGGGGTGTGGCATCCACCACCTCTCTGGCCAACCTGTTCCACTGTTTTATCACCCTCATCGTAAAAAACTTCTTCCTTCTATCTAATCTAAATCGACTCTATTTTAGTTTAAAACCATTAAAGGTCACCCTTAATGGATCCATTTAGTCTTTGCTAGTCTGCTGTGTACACAGACATTAACCTGAGATAAGACCTGATGTCGCCATTATAAAATGTGAAATGTGAGAAGAAGATAGAGAAGGTATGTTTTCTTCCATTTGTATATGTTTGGTTTGTGTGACAAGGGGCTAAGAGAAAGGCTTATAAAAAGCAAGATATAATGCAATGATACTCCTCAGGGGCAGAGGCATAGGACAGTAAAATCAGTCTCATGTTTCTTAATGAGCTCTAGGTCTCCAGCTAATTTTAGTTGTCTGCCTGGAATACTAAAATACTTTCAGGCACTTATATTCTGCTCATTATTAATAAACAGCATATAACACTCAAGATGTTTCTTCCATTTCCTGCCTCATTCTGGCTTATCCATTATGATTCTCAGTACTACAAGAAAGTGAAATTTCTTCTATTAATGAGAATCTCAAAAACCTGCAGTTTTCTATGAATGATATGAATAACATCACTGCAGGAAGGGAAATATATATAAACCAGCATGTTTTATACAAACATAGCAAAAAAAGGCTTTTTCTTTGGGGAACATAATTTAATAACCAATTTTTCTTCCCCCTTCAGCATTCACAAGACCTGAAATAGAATGCCATTGTTTGAACTTCCAGCTCTACTTCTGTAATTGACAAAACCATTTTCTGGCAGGTGGCTTGTTGAACCAGAACATAAATGCACAGCCAAATCTAGCTGTGGAAGGCAAGCTGTGTGCTTTTGAAACTACACAAGCTTCCTCTGCTGGAGGAAATACACAGCTGCAGGGTTACCCATGACATCTTGAGAAAAAGAAAGGCTCAATCACAAACTTTGTAGAAGGTCCACCATTTCCAATGGAAATTGAAAACTGAAATTTAAAATTTTTGGTTGAAACAGAGAAAACCCCAGTGTTTTGTGGGTGTATCATTGCTGCATAGTTTGGAAGTACATTGGAAACTAATCTTGTGGAGCACACACAACCAAAGGCAGGGAAAATATCAGTCCTGGACAACACAGGAGTATTTTTTATTATTTACAGGGAAATGTGCTTTTTAGCACTAAACTTTTTTGTTTGTTTGTTTGTTTGTTTGTTTTTTAATAAACGTTCACCCTCCCCTTGTCTGGTTCCTTGGTTCTTTCCAGTGAGAGTAAGTTGCTGTCTGAGCAGATCTCCCAGAAAGGAAAGACAAAAGGACTGGGCATTGATCTGAAAAGAGAAGCCATAGTCAGGATGACTCAGTGTGCAGAAATGAACATTAATTATACCTTTGGGGTTTCATTCACTGATTTAGCTATTTCATGTTTATGAACTTTGCCCAGAAAGCTGCTTTTCTGTAGGGCCACACTAAGGACATTTACAGCACTCATAGTCTGACATTCTTCTACTCTGCAGAAGGAGCACATTTTCAATGCTGAAACCCCATCTGCTGGCATGTCACTCAGCAGTCACTCACTCTGAGATTTTTCTTCAACTCCTTGGGCTTTGTTTTAGTTTCTTCCTCATGATGATTGGCAATATGAGACTGTCAATTTTCTTTAGTCCCTCTCCTAGGTCATTCATGGATATGCTGAGCAAGATGGATATGCTGAGCAAGATAGGTCCTGCTTCAGCCTACTGGTAACACCCCCCATTGTGAAATGTTTTTGTATTTTCCTTAAATCTCTATCAGCAGTTAGAGACCCATGTGAGGACCTCCCCTCTTCCCCCAGGAACATTTAAACTCTTAAAGCTCCATTTGTGAAGAGCCTTGTGAAAGCTGCTGTGCATTGTGTGCTACAGGCAAGTGTCACACCTTTACAATTATAAATTTAAAAAGAGATGGGTTTCTGGTGCACCTTTCATCTTAGAAATCACCTGGTCTTACATTGCTCATTTGAGAACAATGAGTCTTTGTCAGTAAGGAAAACTTTTCTTCACAGGTATAAGCAGAAGTTCTTAGTCATGGCCTTTGCAATGATGTAATTATATTTTTCTTTTGTAATTATTTTCTTACTGAAAAGGAGACTGATATGTTATAATTTATGGCTTAAACATACCCAGTCAGGCAGAAAGTCTCTGAAAAGTACCATGTTAAATTGAAAGCAAACCAGTTACTGAGAAGTTGGCACATAAAATAAATTGAATCCTTGAATGCTGGGAACATCTGGCTTCAAAAAGATACATCAGAGAAATGTCTTAATGATAAGAACTGTTTATTTTTGAAGTGTCAGTCATTGAATTGGGATGGTTGGCCAGCATATCATGTAATCATTCTATTTTTATAAAGATTTCTGCAAGAGTACCCTTTCTTTGGACTAAAATACACAAAATCTTTTTTTTTTTCTCAGAAAAGATTAAAAAACCCACAAAAGGTTGAGAAAAGGAGAGGAAAATTTGCAGGGCTTTTGTTATTTAGTCTGTGAGATAGAGTTGAAATGTAGACTGAAAGACTAGCATTTACCAAAGAACAGCAAACACACACATTCATTTTTTTTAAATTACATTCAGAACTATTTGTTTAAAATTTCTACAAGTCCAGGGAGAAACTGAAAGTGTATCAGAACACGAAATACAGTATAAAATTTCAAAGCTGACAAGATATTAGACCTCCTAATACAATGTTCTGACTTCATGCTATCTGGTATCTAGTTTATCACTTAAGAGTTTTGAATCTGCTCCTTTGTTTTCCTGCATTTGACAAGTAAATCTGCCCACAGAGTTTATTCCATGGCTCAAACAATATTTTTTTCAGGCACAGATTCTTGTTGAACATACAATGCCGAACTTCAAAACCTTAAGATTAAATAAACCCATGACCATATACAAGCAACAGAAAGACCTCACAGTGGCCCCAGGCCTGGAGCTTACATGGTAGAAGTCACTTCAGAGCAGCATGGGAACATTTTTGTGCTTATGTGCCTTGAGCTAGAGAATCTACAACCTAAACATAGAAAGGTAATTAACAAGGTAAACCAGAATCAACTCTAGCAAATCAAGTATATACTCCATATGCTAATTATTTAACTCCTAAGGAATATACTCATGGACAGAAAAAACCAGTTGTATACCTTCCATAATACAGAAAACTTGTGTACCTATTTTGATTCCACACTGAATGTGCAACTGCAGAAAAGGTAAAGTAGCTTATAAAATCTGTATCATAATGTCTATACAGAAAAGAGCAAAAATAAAACTGCATAGGCAATGGTAAAACTGACATTTTCTCAATGAGGATTTTTAATATTATGTGATGTAGCAAAAGCTCAATGATATTCATGAGACAAAGGGAAAGGTTTGCTTATAGCCCACTGACTTTCTCCCTAGTGAGCTAGAAAAACTTACTGCAAACAGTGCAGCAACCACAGAGATACTAAAACTGTTTTTAAAAAGAAGATTGCAAAAATGCTTTAGAAAACAATCTAAATAGAAAGTTTTGATACTGATTCTCATGATTGTTATTTTATTTTTGATTGAGGTAAAACTCAAATGAAAAGACTTTACATTTCTTTGAAAATTACATACCAGTAAATGGTAGAAACTTGTCCATATTTCCTGAAGCCAAACCGCACAGAATCTAAACTCCATTAAGGAAACTATCAACTCCTTCATGAACAACTAGAAAAATTAATCCAATAATTCAGTTTTCTATACAGTTTCTAGCCATCATCCTTTCCTGGTTCACTGTACTCAAAGGCTGGTATATTTAGTTTATTTTCTCAGGTAAAAAACCAATGTTTTGTGTGTGCACACACTTATTTGCCTGCATAAGGCTATTGGCTAATTTTATTTGAATAATCCTTTGAGGTAGAGATCTTAGGAACATTTGTATGTCTACAAATCTCAGAAAAACAAGATTGTGTAGCATTAACTCAGATCACATTACACAACAAAGAGTATCATAACTATAGGAAAAACTCCAGTGGAAGTTCCAGTCACTTTTCAATAAGACCGTTCTATATTTTAAAGTGTTTATTGAAGAGATTTGTACAAACTCTAGTGAATTATCTAATGAAAAGCAATTTATGCTGCAGTGGATGTTCACCTCATTTTTAAAACACACTTGAAAAGACAGCGAATCGCGCTGTCCTATGGATCCCAGCCCCACCGGCCGACAGGTTTCAGGAACTTTTAACACTCATGAAACTCCCGAGGTTTTGTGCGAGGTGGAAAAAGGAGAGAATCTCAGGGCACTCCATGGCACATGGGAAGTTGTGTGACCGAGCTGCTAAATTCCAGTCGTAACAACGAATAGAACAATGCCGAGTTCTCAAGGGAATTGCATGTATGCAGAGCTTCTGCTGTGTGGGAGAGACCTCAGTGCTGACCCACTCTGCTCCCGCTTAGGAACTACAGGAGAAGCACGACTGGCATTTCGGGTTGAGGCTTCTGCAGCTTCAGACAGGAAGTCAAGCGCTTCCTGGCACCGCAGGCTGCAGCGCAGCGCCGCCGTTGCGGTCCCTTCCCGGAGCGCCGGGCGGCGGGAGCGGCACCCGGCGCTGCCGCCGCGCCCATGGCGGCGGGCGGGCAGGTACCCGCGCAGGGGAGGCGGCACCGCCGCTGCTCCTCCTCCGCCTCCTCCTCCCGCCTCAGGTTTGTCATCGTGTCGCCGGCACGGCCCGCAGGAGGAGGAGGAAGAGGAGGAGGGATGAGGAAGTCGCTGCCGCTTTTTCATCCGTGACGGCGGCCTGGGTTTGGGACGGCCCCTTTCCCACCGCCGGCGCACAGGCGCTGCTCGCCCGGGGGAAGGGCCAGGAGGAGGAGAAGGAGGGGGACGGCCGTGCTGTGTGTGAGAGAGCGTGGAGATGAGCTCAGCTCTGTGCCCTGGAGCCGCCTGAGGAGACCCGGCTCCCTCCCTGCCTCTCTCGCCGCCGCCGCCATGGCTCACTCCCCCGTGCAGGCGGGGCTGCCGGGGATGCAGGTGAGGAGCTGCCCCAAGGGCAGGCACGGACACGCACCTCGGGCGGGGGTGGGTGTACAAGGGGGGTTTTCCGGGGCTCGGAGGACAGGGCGAGGGGAGAAAGCGCCCCTCGGCCCTGGCCGGGCCGCGGGGGCAGAGGAGCGGGACGGAGACGAAAGGTGCTCTCAGCGCTTGGCGTGGTACCCAGCGGGCTCCGTCGGCCCGGTGGATCCCTGCCTGCCTGTGCCTCCCTCCATCCCTGTCCTCGGCAGCCGCTGTGTCGCTGCAGGCGTGCGGAGCGGAGCGTGGCGTGTGGCCCCCTCCCCCGGCCGGGAGTTCTCCTCGGTGTTTTAATTCCTGAAGCGAACCGCGGCTCAGGGGGCGATTTTCGGCCCCGTTAATATGAGGTGGATAGGGGAAGCATACGTAAAACCAGTCTGTAAAAGCAGGGCCTGGAAATGTTGACCTTCAGCGCATGCTGCAGTGCCCATGTCTGTGGTGCTGCTCTGAGGTGGGTGCTCGGGGATCGTGTTTGGCTCCTGTGTTGGATTCCGAGAGTTGGTCAGCTGCTGTTGTTATACGGTGCAATTTTCTGGTTCTGTGTCTTAATTGTACCTTTGAAATAACTAATGTGTTTTTGTGCTGCCTGAGCTGGCTCTCCCCCCATTCCCTTCCCCTTCCCCCCCCCCTCGACTCGTTTTTCTTGGTTTAAATGGAAACTGCTGCCAGGAAAACATTAAGGTCATTGATATCTGTGTGTTGTTTTTCTAATGTTTCCCACATCTGATTAAAAACTTTCTTGCCCTAATCTCCAAAGGAACAACCTATGAATGACATGTAAGAGTTTCCCTCAATTCGACTCCTGGATTGGAAGTATTTGTGCATCATTTGGTTTAAGTGTTGATTTACCATGGTTTGTTTTATTATGAGTCATGATTCTAAGTCATTAATCTCTTTTCTTCCCAAAATCTGAGGATTTGAATTGAAAATGTTACATGCTTAGGCATGGCATGAATTATATGCTCACACATAGTACTGGATGCCTTGTAGCCTATGTAGGCCCACGCTCTGAACTGATTAATTTATTCCTCTGTAGGTCCTTCTGTTGAGAGTTCAAGTTCACCTTCCAAATATGAGCAGTTTGTTGATTGCCAGAGACAGAAAAATAAGGGTTTCTTGACTGACTGTGGATATTGTTTGGGCTTTTTTTTTTTTTTTCATTCCTTTGAGACATATTAGGACTGAGGCAACTGTCTACTTTAGAAGACAATCTGTAACACTTTAGAATTAAAAAATCAGATTTGTAGTTGCTTGTAAGTGAGAGAATGAAGATTATTCCGTCATTATGCATGTACTGCAGATGTGTGTCATGACCTAAGGACCTGTGCTTTTTATTGACTTGATTTATTATTTAGTTTATAATACTGTTAGCTGTACTAAATGGGTGGATCTTCAGGGTTCTTGTTCGTCCATGTAATTTGAGACTTTGCTTCAAATCTTTTTATTCAGGATGGTGTTATTTTTCTCATTTTTATTCTATTATTATGAGAGTTGCTCAAGTGTGAATTTTAATAGTCTAAAAAAATCCCCTAGAACACCAAACTAAAGACCTGCTGATAGGTAGAGGCATAAAGTCTGTGAGCAATGTGAATGCTGCTCGCTAATTTTCTGTGCCCGGTTCAAGATGTCTATATCCATTTCTATTCTGTCACAATATACAGCAGTTTTATCGTGGTTTCTTTTCAGTACATGATTCTCTTCGATTTTATTTCCAAGTAAATGTTCAAAGAGTAAAGTACATGCAATGTGTGACATCTGCTTTGATAAGAAAAAGGTTTGGGGCTTTTTAGTTGTGTAGAGGAGAGGAATAGAGCTTAGCTCTCTGAGTTATAATTAAATTGCCTAAATCACGGGACTGTGTCTTCTCTTTCTGTATTGTGATCCCTCCTCCCCACCTACCAGCTTCTGCCACAAACGGTGGAAGCAGTGTCAGTGACAAGTTATGCAGCTTTCTCTGACGTTCTTTGCTGTACTTACACAAGAGAGCAGACAGTGTGCTTGTGTGAGCAGAGTAACTTCTTGACCCCAAAAAATCACTTGAAGGGACATCACTTTATTAATGCTGTTAGGTGTGAGCACAGGTAGTGTAAATAGAGCAGAGGAATGAAAGATTAATATATTTCTCCCTGAACAAGATGTCTGATCAGTGTTTGAAGAGTGATGCATAAAAAGTGAGTGGGTAGAGAGTGAGCCAAAGGAATGAAAAACTGGAGGAAATGTAGGATGGTGCTGGAAGGTTGTCAAAACCTGAGATTTGCTGTCTGCTGCAAAATGGGCAATAAAAACAGAGTTGGGTTTTGACCTAAATTTCTGTGTGTGCAGTTTAAGTTTGGACTCAATGTTTTCACTTGAGTTGTTTTAAGGTCTTTGTATAGGTATGGGTTTGAGTGTGCAGTGTGAAGCTGCATCATTACTAAACTGAGAATGTGCTGTCTTGCTTGTTCATGCCTTATGGAAGTGGCCTGAGGAGAGTGTGTGTTTGCCTGTAAATGTGTGAGATTCCTGCAAGTCTGGCTTGGAGTAAGTAGCCTTCATTTTCAGACTGGCCTGCATTTCAAGGCTGTGGTAAGCTTCTGTAGCTTCTTTATGGAAGCTGTATTTTAAATAATCAAGTACTGTGTTTATAAATTTATGGTAATAAATTCCTGTGGTGCTTTTAAAATTCCATCATCTTTAAGACAAGCCTCTTCTGTGTGATAAAATCCTTTTTTTATCTTCCTCCCTTTCAGTTTTTCTGTAGCAATAACAGTGTTTATGCAGTAAGTTATTTTTATTCATTCTTCATCGTATTTTCAGTACAAGAGCTACAGGTTCTTCATGCAAAATGTAAATAACCATGGACATTCAAGCTGTCTTGCTTCAAGAAATGCTAAAAGTTTAACTGAGTTTAAGTGAGAACTTGACAAATGAACAGAAAAGAAAGGTTGTTAAGTATAAAGGCACCATTTCTGTCTTGGAAAGTGTCTAAAGTGTCAGTTTGCTGGAGACTGGAAGGGTGTTTTGGGAAATACTGCTCTTTACTTGTCTACTTTTGCACTGTTCCCAAGATGTTCACTTTTGACTGATGTAGAAGTGTCCTGGCCTAGAGGATCCATGGCTGTTCTTGCGTAGTTACACGCTGTAGGTGTTACTGTCTTCCTTATTGTAACTCCTTCTCCTTTTATAATAAACTGTTTTAACTACTTCCTGTGTGTGTGCTCTGTGTTTGGTAATTGCAAAATATTGTGTTGCTAAATCAAAGGCACTGTGGAAAGGCCACTTAGCTTCTACTGCTTTCCATTTGCAGCTTCTGGGTAGGAGACCCAGTTTGATTTTTTTTTTTTTTTTTTGTTTGAGACTTTGTGCTCACTGTTACTGTTTGCATTACAGTTTGACAAATGCTTTGCAGTAACTTACAGCACTTAAATATTGGACAGATCCTTGAACAGTTATGGTCTTGGCTAATGAGTTTTAAAATATCCTGAATTCAGATGTCGTGGTTCTGTGACATATTACAAGCTCAGCCCATGGGTGGCAGGACAGAAGTTAAATGGTGAAAATGAAGTGGGCATCTTCTTGCTCTGTAGTCAAAAGACTGTGTCAGGGCTATGTAATAGATGCATGGAGCTGTTTGAGAGGAGTCAGGAAAACCTATTTCCATTGTGTGGCCTTCCAGAATAGGTAAATAGATACTGCTTATGGTGACTGTGTCTTTCAGGTATCCTCACAGACCAGTCAGGCTCGTCCTGTGTTATGGCAAGTTTCATGTACCAGTTTCATGTTTGAGTAAGGTAGTCAGCTGTCATCTTTGTTCCCCAGGGAGACAAAAGGCTACTGATGTAGAGAACACATTTAAATATTGGGCCTTGTGTTATGAGCGGTGTACAAGGCTCTGATGTCAGCTTTTACATAGTGGCATCTTTTGTGTTTCTGAACTAGAAGATGGAGGGATGTATCTTGGCTGCATTTTCAAAATTTGCTTAAATTCTTCTCATGCTCCCTTTCTTGGGGGGTGGAGTGGGAAGGGGAATAGAGGATACACCAAACACTGACTAACAAAGTCGACCAGGCATCTAATATAAATCAATAAGAATATAAAATACTGCATCCATCTGACAATAATTTGGTGCCTGCTATCCAAAAATGATGTGGACAGCTGGAGAGGGTTGAGAGAAGGGCCACAAAGATGATTGGAGAACTGGAAAGCCTGTCATGTGGGGCTGAGAGAGCTGGATGTGTTTAGCCTTGGGAAAGGAAGGCCTGGGGGAGACCTTATCACCATCTTCCAGTATTTGAAAGGTCTCCACAGAGAAGATGGAGACTCCCTTTTTACTAGAAATCACATGGAAAGATGAGGGGTAAGAGGTATAGGTTACCCCTGGGGAGGGTTCTGATTGGACACAAGAGGAAAATTTTTCCCAATCAGGACAATCAGCCACTGGAATAATCTTGGGGAAATGGTGGATTCCCCAATGCTGGGCTCTTTTAAGACTTGCCTGGAGAGGATGCTGGACCATATTGTCTAAGTTGTGCTTTTGCTGGGAAAAGTTGGACTAGATTTTCCTTGAGATCCCTTCCAACCTGGTATCCTGTGATTCTGTGGTTGAATTTGATCTGGTTATTGCTTTTGTGATGATACACCTGCCTGCATTTGTGGAGTACTATTTAATTCAGTGGTGTTCTGTGTGCCTAAAAGTAATAATTTGTGTGGATGCAGCTATATAATCAGAACTGTTTTTACTTGTAAACTCTTTGTTGATCTGGGTAAGTTTCCATGTGTAGATATGCTCCTGACAATTAATAAAAAATACAATACATAGGAAGAATCTCTTCAGTGTACTGGATTTGAGATGTAGAAGGAGAAATTCTTTAAGACAACATTTAGTTTTATGAGAGGACAACATGAGATAATAAAATTACATTACATTAGAAAGATTTTAATCTTGGGTTTCCTAACCCATCAGTAAAATTATCTCCCTTTCCCAGCAGAGAAAAATGTTTGTCTGTTTGTTTGTTTTAATGGTAGACTTCAGCTTCCATATTTAAATTTTGTGGTTTTTTTATACACAGAAGCTTGACTGTGAATGTAGCAACTTCTTTCTGCCAAAATTGCTGACTCCCTTAAGCTGATGTGTTTGGGTTATATGCTGAATCGAGTCTTGAGCTATGATCAGTGCAAGGTGATGTTGACATTCACAAGTTAGTTGATAGCAGTAAAATCTGTTTGTTTTTCCCAAGCTTGCTTTAAGCTTTAGTATACTACCTGAAACCAGACTTCTGGCTATGTTCAGGAAGTTCCAGAACTCAGGTAAATGTAGTTTACTTTTGAAGAGATGCATTGAATAGATGCTCTTTTTTTAGTGAAAAGGCTTTCATAAACAAAAAAATACTTCATTTATCAGAAGTATTTGTGCGTGGTGTTGTTCCCTCTTAGTGGACAAGAACGGGTATTAGAGTAATAAATGTTTAGTTTGCACAAACATCAGGGTGTGCTGGTTGTACATTAGTATAGAACTAAGAGCCTTCTGCAGTGTAACTTGATAAAAGGTGAGACTTGAACCAGGAGAATTTATTGTATTTTTAGTTGCTCTGCTTGGTAGCTTCTTGAGACAGACATTTGGGTTTTCTGTCAGATAACAATGGGTGCAAGAAGAGTCTCTCTCAAATTGTGGAATTGCTGTAGAACCTAAAATTCGCTCTTTTCCTTCTTTTTTTCGAGTAGTGTTAATGCAATGTAACTTTCTAATTGCCTCAATTAGCACTATTTATTCAGCCATTTGTCATAATGATGGGATTTTCCACAAAGAGCTACTGCTTTATTTTTCTTTTTATCAGTAGTTTAACTAATTAAGAGTGATTTTTACAGCGTTTAGCTTTTAAGTAAGTGTAAACAAGTGAGAGACATTTTTCTATAACTGTTTCTGGGCCATTTTTCCTTAGCTGTCTTTCTCTTGATGTCTAAAATACATCTTGTGTTTTACTGCTATACTGTACCTACTGCTGATACTTGTGTGTTGTTTTCATTGTGTGCTCAAGGCATGGAGAGAGTTCTAATTGCAGTAATTTACAGTTAAGAAGTGTAATGGATGGAAGGGGGGAAGTCAGTTACATGTTATGAAAGTTTTTAGTGATGTTGCACTAAAAACTGAGAAGCTTCAGAAACTCGGAATAAATTCCAATTAAATATGCTTTCTGGAAGCAGGCTGTGGTTAGGTAACTATTCATTTTGGTATTAAACTCTTAGGGTTGTACACTAAGCAGCTTTCTGAACGAAAAATATAAGAAAATTTCAGACTGATTTGTGCAGGGGACATTGCACACAGAAAATGGTATTGGTTAATTAGAAATCTGGAAGCATGCTTTGTATATTTGTGTTACCGATAATTGAATACTTTGTATTCTGAATCTAAGATAAGTGTATCTTCCTTGGAAAATAAGTGGAAAGAGGGTTATACAAGGGCTGAGGAATACTTTTATGGTGGGCTAACTTTAGGCAACTTTTTTATTCCTGCTGGAACTGTGCTCAAACCCTGTTTCAATCAAGGTAGAAATAGGAACAAGAGAGTTGAACTGTGTGACAAATATGAGTATTAGCAGGCCACAGTGATTCATGCTATATTTTTTTACCTACAGTGTTTGAGATGCAAGGTTTACAGCTTTATTTTTTGCTTCCTCTCTCCTCTGTTTGAGCCCACTGAAGTTTCACAGCAGAATTTATGGCAGTTGTTCCTTTTTCTTGGTAGTTAAAGTATTGTTATTCCTAATTCTCCGTATTTTTGGTATATTTTATTTCTACCATAAGAAATTTCCTTATGGTAGCATGTGTCTGAATTGAATAATTATAGTATGGGAGATGGAAAATTAGAAATACGGAATGTGTATGAAGAAAAAAAAGAAAACAATTGCATGCTACTTCTTATAATTGACAAATTCTACACCTATTTATTAGAGATGAATGCTTTCATTCTAGTCTTTGTACCTCTCATTCAATGTTTTGCTGATTAGTCTTGAAATAAAAATCAATTGTTGCTGTTCATGATACTTATAAGATAGCTATGGTAGTTTGTCTCATTTTACTTTATTATTGATAGATAAAACTGAGAGATGGTTCAAATTTGGTTCCAGTTTTAAAGCTTCTTAAAAATGTATTTTTTAAATCCTTGTTTATATGAAAATCACAGACTATAAATCTCAATACTTGATTATATTTTGTCTTTTTGGGTTAGCTAGCTGCTCTTTGAAAGTATAGGTAGGGATTGGTACAATTGAACAATTTATAATCTGCCTGCTGCCTCTGTTTTATTTCAATTTCACACCAGCTGCAGGAAATAATTTTGTGTTGTATCAGTTGTTCATATATGGCATATATACATATACACACACACACATATATATATATATATTTATATATGTATTGCTGAAAACAAAAACTTGTGAGCTTCTGAGAAAGCTGAAATGCTGGGTAGCAAACTCTGAGGCTTCTCCTTCTGGGAGGTAGTTTTTTCCCTGATGCAAAGCCATCTTATATGGGTGTTTTGGGGAGCTGGTGGTTGTTTTGGTTTTTTTTTTTTGTTTCTGGCTGTGGGTTTGTTTATTCCCTGCCCCCTGCTTTGGTAGCCCAGGTTTGTGGGAGGGCTGTATGATTTGAGTTTGTGCGCTTTACCCAAATTTATGTATCTCCACTACTGCCTGCCTCCACTACAGCATGAACTGTGCTGCTAGTTTTGTGGGGATCAAAGTAAAAAGGGGAGCTGCTTAATACCATGTTACAATGAAGACACTTTAAATGTTTTCTTGAAAGATTGCAAGTGGTGCTATGGGGAGACCTTTGCAGTGCCTTCTTGAAATGGGGAACTGTGTGAAGAATGACATCAACTGTGCCTGCTGTTCACTTTGATTTGCTTTAGGCTCAAAGATCTCTGGGTATGTGGGAAAATTTCCAGTATGAACGTCTCTGGCAGATTTCTGTTCTCTGGTCTAACCAAAGAAAAAATTTAAAATATAGAAATCATGTGCAGCAATGGTGTCTGATTTCTGAAGAAACAACGTTTTTGTGCAGTTAATTAAGCAGCAAAATGAACTCTTGGTGTGATAGGAAGTGTATCACAGAATAGCTGAGATTGTAAGGGACCTGTGGAGCACATCTAGTCCACCTCCTGCTCAAAGTAGAATCATCAGATTGCTTAGGACCACATCTACCCTAGTTTTTTAATACCTCAAAGGATCTACAACCTGCCTGGACAGCCCTAATGTAGTGTTGGATTATCCTTACATTAAGGAAGGTTGGGGTTTTACCTTTGTAGTTCTTCTGGTGGTTGGTTTTGTTTGTTTGTTTTTTCTTTTCCTCTTTTTTTTTGGAAGTTTAGATGAGGTTTCCTATAATTTAGTTTCTGGCTGTTGTATCTTGTCCTTCTGCTGGACACCACTGAGAAGAGTCTGGCCCTGTGTTCTTTACTCCTTTCCATCAGATATTCACACACAATAAGATTTCCAAGCACTCAGGCTTCTCTTTTTCAAGCTAAGCAATCCCCAGAAATCTCTGAACCTCTTCAGATTATCATAATTTGGGCTCAGTCTTGGTAGGGAACGAGAATTGGACTGACAAATTGGAAATTGATTTGGTGAAATTAAACGTATACAAAATGAGGTGCTAAAAGGTGATTGTCTACCTCAAATGAGCTGCATAGAGAAATCACAGATCTGCAAATGAAAAAGAACTTGAATTATGGAGGTGCTTTATAATTCTTGTAAGTTAAAGAGAAATATTTTTTAATGCTTTTCTACAATAGCTGGAATAACTCTTCATAAAAAGAGGTTAGAATTAAGAACTGGAGTGAGATGTGGAAAAAAACATAAAGCTGTATCTTCGCTCAGAATGGTTATGGGTAAAGTTGGATCTGACTAGTTTGAATTTTAGTAATGTTTTCTGTTGAGCTTTGTGGGACAGTTAGTGTGGATAAGAATTGGGGATTCATAAAAATAAATATGTTGCAAGACGTGTATAATCCTGGCTGTGAGGAAGGTACTGCAGAGGTGGTGTCAGAGTGGGTGATACTGCTGGTTTCTCCAGGACTGTTCTCATCAGTTGCTGACTGAAAAGTGAAGTGACCTTTGCATAGAAATGCTGATTAAAATTGGCTGATGGTACAAAATTTAAAGGCACCCGTTACACTTGAAAGGCCAGTGCTGAAGAACTGTGCAACTCTGGGAACTGGAATTACTGAACAAAACAGCATAAAGTGCAGCGTGTCGTAAGTATGAGTATTACAAAGAACCTTTGCAAGAGTCTGGGAGCTCATTAGTTGGAAATGCAGAGCATTAGGAAGAGGTGATTTGGTTTAGTTGTTTGCAGCTGAGTTTGAGCCATGAGGCCAAATTGAACAAATAGGATCTGAGAATGTATGGGACTGTTTTTATTCCGTTGAAATAGGCAACAGTGTTGTTAGGTACTAAGAAGAGTTAATTTTAAATGGAGTGTGTTTTTCTGGCTGATTAAGGTCAAAAGTAATGAATCCAATGTGGAACAAGTACAGAGAGATTACTCAAATTATTGGATGAATGGTGGCTTTGCTTATGGTGAAAAGGACTTTGTTCTGCATGGCTAAACAAGCTGGACACTGAGACAAGATGGTTGCAGTTTGTGTTCAGAAGTGTGAAAAACTATTTGAAATAAAAAGCAAAGTAATTCAAATGTCTGTGGAAATTGAAAGTTCTGGAATCATCCAATCTGAATTCTCCATAATTTGTTTTTGATTTGTTGCACTGTATTCTGTGATAAGCTTTGAAAAAAATGCTGTAGTGGTAGAGATCTAGTTCTTTGTCAAGGTGATTAGCTTTACCCATTTGCAGCAGATTTTGCTGTTCTAATCTGTGCTTTCTAGCAATATTTGATGTGCTAATTTGATGTTTACATGAAGGCTCTTTTATCAGTTCCCGTTATTTTAATATGAGTAGAAATAAGCTCTATGCTTAGTGAAAGCTTGCAAAGAATAGAATTGGTGAAACTGTAGTGAAAGTATCAGTGGAAGTCATTTTCTCTATGTAGTTGTGTAGAGAGAATATTTATAAAGCTATTTGTTTATTTTGTTTCTGTTGGAAGTATTTACAAAAACAAGCAAAAACAAATTTGGAAAGTCCTTTCCAGATGTGATCTTGGAAAAATGAGTGGGAATTGACCACTCATGTACTTTCAGATTTAAGCAGTTCATTTATGTGTCTGGAGGCCTATTTTTGAAAGACAGCAAGTCATTTAAAGAGACTGACTCTTAGTTTTTGCAAAAAATACAGGTTGCCAGTAGTTTAAGGCTCTCACTTCAAACACCTGGTGTTCTGAGAAGAAAACGGAGACCTTCTTGCAGAGCAAGGGTGTGTTGTTTGGGTTTTTTGAAACAACTGCTACCTACCGTTGCTCTGAACAAAATTCAGGAATGGCAACTTTTACATTTTAGAACAAGTGAATGAATTTACAAAAGTTGTGAACTGGTAAGGAAAGGTTGGTTTGTTTGTTTGATAATTAGTCATTTCACAAGAAACTTCTGAAATAATACTGATAATGATTTTAATCCCATTAAGTCCTGTTATTATTGAAAAATTAGCATTTCAAAATGTCTGCAAAATTTTGATTATAAAAAAAATCAAACAGGAACAGTTGTTCCCTTCTTCTTGGGTCTTCCAGGAACTGTTATCTTCCTCGCTCTTCTGTAATTATTAATTCTCTTTTACAGTTGTCTAATGAAACTGCCAGCCTAACACCAGAATCCCAAGAGCTTGACTCTGTAAAAAAGAAACTGTGGGGTTCCTGAAAGTCTCTGAAGACTGAAGTGTTGTGAAACAAGGGGCTCTAATATATGTTAGTAATAGATGACTAAGGAGAAAAGGGAAAATAGGGGGTGTATACATACAGCCAGCAGAACCTGAAGAGCTGCTGGCAGGTAGCTTTTGCATTTTCTCCACATGAACAACTGCAGTGCACTGCAACTTTGAACAGTGCTGGCTTTTTAGTATCAAGAGGTGAAACATGGAATTTTTTAGGCAGCTATGACTGGGATTATTTGTGGCTTACCCAGATGCCTTTGTAATGATGTAATGCTCAGATTCCTGTGGCTAGTGAATGGACCTGGAAGGCTTGTGTGGACAGATTAGGCGTGCACAGCTCTCTACAGCACATCATCTCAAATTCCAGCACAGGATGTATGAAAGTGTAGACAGATAATTGTTTTCCACAAGGGAAAATATCTGATGCAAGTGTTAAGATTATTTTTATTCATGAAGAGTTCTCAGAGAAGTCTGGTTTGAATGTTGACAACAGAGCATTCTGTGAAGCATGAGAAGAACCAGTAAGCGCAATTTGGTTTGTAGTTTTATGATCTCTTAGGAATTATGTCCCTGGAAGTGTTGGTAAGGGTTATTCTGTAGCTAAGGGTTGACTTTTGGAAAGCATGAAGTGCCCTGGTCTGGTTTCCTAGTGAGAGATATATTAGCATTTTACATATGTAATATTTATTAGCGTGTAAGAGTATGTTGTTCTCATTACATTGAAATTAAAGGAGGAACAAGCTGCTTTTCGTGGAAAGGATTTGGATCTTTTGCTCTGTTCCTTTAATGGCAAAAGGGTGGTAAAGCCCCATACCCTTCTGTTTGTTTCCTGAAACTAACTTTGGAAAAAAGGATGGATCAGTAAGGTGTAAAGCAGGGGGAGCTTCTTGGGGCTGGTGAAGTCTTGCAGTAGATATGCTAAGAGTGTTTTTGCTTTGGGCTCATCTCACCAGTCATGTGTTCCTGGAATAATTATCTGAAAGCCATGATGTCTTATAGCTGTCCTCAAAGTACTAAAAGCAGTAGTGTACTCCCAATTTGTGCCGTATGATAAAATGCTCTGAGAACTGAGTGGGTTTATCTTTGGGTTCAGTCAGTCCCTGCTACCTGGTCCTCAAAACACCTATTTCAGTGTAAAATTCAGATACATCCAGAGAAACTGTGTTCTAGACTATCTTCCTCTTGCAGCTGCATGGGTTAATTATGTAACCTTTGAGATGTGAGAGCAGACGTAGACACAAGTATAGGTGGGAGTGATTTATAAGCTAAATTTACTTGTTACAGAAAATGTTGTTGCAGTGCTTGCCAGTGGTAGCCTAGAAATTCTCATTCCCCTCTTCATTCTACTACAAAGTTGGGCTAAGTAAAAGGTGTGGTTTTATGCCCATTTAGGCATTACCGAATTCTTCTTGTATGAGCCATTTCTTTATCAATGATGTATTTTCATTTAGCTATCATGAGTGTCATCCTTTTAAAAACACAAACATGTCTTTTAAAGTATTAATTTTATTTCTTAAGGGAAGATTCTAAGTAGTCCTATTTTTCTTCATTTCATGACTATTCCCTCTATTTATGACTTTTCCAGTTTAATCATAGAATAGTTTAGATTGAAATGAACCTTTAAAGGTTATATAGTCCAACCCCCCCTATAGTTGCAATGTATGTATTTTTTATTAGCTAGTGACCCTCCGTGCTTCTTAGATTAAGAAGGTACAAGATGCTGTGGAACTTACCATCTGTGCACTGAAAGTGAGAAGTCTGAGCAGCAGTAGTGAGCTGAATACCTGACAGTGGAGAAAAACCAAACGTGGCAACGTGTTCCACCTAAGTCTTATTTGCATGTTTGGGTGAGCACTCGTGGCTTTTATGTGACTGCTGAAATTGAGAAAGCTGGGAACAGGATGTTTTTTAGGACTAAATGACTTTATGCAACTGAGAGGAGAAGAAAAAGGTAAATAAATCCTGATTGAGAAAACCTTGGCATCAGGGAGAAGGCGGAAGCTTGGCTATTCATGCAGGTGATCCTTAGCAGGAGAAAATTGAAAAGGATTGTTTGTCGCATCAAATAAAAGGCAATAGTACTCTGTGCACTGAAGGAGGTGAATGAAATGCTTAGGAGGATGAGATACATGAAAAATACAAAAGAGAAGGATTCTGGGATCTGGGAGGGAACCAATTTCAAGAGGAAAGGTTACACAAAAGGCTTACTTTTATTGGTAGAGGTGTTTGATCTAGTTGCTTTTGATAAAAACCAAATGTGTGTAATGATCTTTCATTCTGGATACTGTTTATTGGCAAAGAAAAAGAAGTTGAGATAGCAGCATTTTCTCTTGCCAGGTAGGATAAAACCTTGACACATGGACAGTGTTAAATTTGTTCTTTATATACAGTGTAACATAAACCTATCAGTATGTGCATATAAGGGATGTAGAAAGAATGTGATAATTATGGAGGTAGAAAAAGGTAGCTAGATAAATAGGAATATGTGGCATTTGAAGTGTTTGTTGCCTTTAAAAATACTGCATTTTGTTTTAGTGTTACAAATACTGAGTGACTTTTCTCTTTATTTTTAACAGACTCTGAAGGCAGATCCAGAAGAGCTGTTTACAAAACTGGAGAGAATTGGTAAGGGGTCTTTTGGTGAAGTTTTTAAAGGAATTGACAATCGGACTCAGAAAGTTGTTGCTATAAAAATTATTGACCTAGAAGAAGCAGAAGATGAAATAGAAGACATCCAGCAAGAAATCACAGTATTGAGTCAGTGTGACAGTCCCTATGTAACGAAATATTATGGATCCTATTTAAAGGTAAGATACAGATGGTGGCGATTTGATTTTATAAGTAATTCTTTTCCGGGCTATCCAGTTGTGCCTGTTTTTTTGGTGAGGTTTGTCAGACCTCAGTTGAAGGAAAATGTATTTTTGTCCTTTCAGTTCTAAAGAAAGAATGAGTTACTATATTTTATGAACTATGTGACATAATTTAATAGGAAAAAATGTGTCTTTTTCTATTTCTGTACAAAAACCCCCTTAAATAACATGAGTTTGTTGAGCTCTAATATGTTTGTATTCTCTTAATATTAGGTTATTTAAATTCAGAAAATTCAACCTAAGTCTGCATTTGAATTATCAAAACATTAAAAGCAATGTAGTGTCAGCTGTTTTGTAAAGATTGAAATTTTTCATCAAGGTTTGATCCCTGATCATTCTAAGCTATTAGGTTGTCCTTCTGAGGAGACTGAACCTAGCCTTGATCTGAGCAACTTAAAAATTAAAATCTGAAAGTAAATATTTTTGCATATTAGAGATAAGTGAAGCTAATCATGGAAGGGGTTTCTCTTAACTGTCTTGTGAGTCTGTTTGCCTTTCCTCCCACTCCCATATTATTATTGTCAGGATTTAGTTTTAAGTGTGCCAGAAAGCTTGCTCCTTTGTTTTGGTTTGCTTTTTTTGTTACTGGTTTTAATTGGATGGATGTAATGATTTATTATGTCTTGAAGGTAATGAAAATACCTGAAAGCTTTTGGTATTACTTTATTCCTTTGGGCAGACTTTGTTCCCATCTCAATAGCTCTTTCTTTTATGACAGTGAGATGAGAGTCTAGATAAGAGTTTGTCATCTTGGAAGGATTTGAAATTAGAAGTAGGTATAAAATACTTTAATTCAGTCTGCTTTGCTTTTGTGGAAGTGCTCTACTTCTCAGCAAAGACATGAAGGTTCTGTGAGGGGCACCCTGCTTTATCTCTTTATTTCTCAGACTGCCAGTTAGTTTTCAAAGAAAAAAGGACTTTTTCTAAATCCAGGATATGCATTACTCAAGTGAGAGACAATTTTTCCTTTCTTCCTCATGCTCTGAACCAGTTTGCTTGTTTTGGGCTTTGTTAGTGATTTTTAAACCTGATAACCTATTACCAGAACAGGATTTGGATGTTATGTATAAGTTTGATCTCAGAAGTATCAGAAGGCACTTAATTGAGCACAGTAAATGGGATGAGTTTTTTCTCATGGCTACTACTACTTTTGAAATTACATGGTCAGGGATTGATAGTTAAATGAATTATGGCAACTCCACTGCTGTGCCTTCCTGGTCTGTCTGCTCTAAACAGTTGTAGCCTTCCCTGTGACATTACAGTTGTGTGAGCTCTCCCATCATGTCTTGGTAATCACAATGAGATCAAAGCCTTGTGGCTGCACACAGATCTTAAATTCCTGCTGCTTGTTTCCTATACTGCCTTCATTGGTGTGCTGGCTCTTCACAGAGGTGTTTGAGTATATCTATGTCCTGTAGGGGTGTAAGGGAATGTCACAGTCCTCTCCTCCCACTTTTCCTAGTTCAAAGCTCACTTTACTAGTGACCATTCTGTTGGCAAAGGCTTCTGTGACCTCTTTCATGAGGTGGATTCCATCTCTTCCAGTCAGCACAGTCCCAAACCAAAATCTTGTTGCCAACACCAGTGATGCAGCTGCTTGTTTACTTTGTAAATTCATCTACTTCTTCTCTTGTCATTGACCCAGACTGGCATAATGAAGGAGAAGACTACCTGGGCCTCCAGACCCTTGACCATCATCTCCAGAGCTCTGAAACTGAATGTGATGGTTTCTAGTTACCCTTGGTGTCATTTGTGCCCACATTAGAAAACCATCAAGGGGTATTAACTCATACAGAATAAGAAATAGAATATAAGAAAAAGTCTGATGGGAAAACCTCTCATTAGTTTTAAAAATGTATAATAACAATGGGGCTGAAAAAGAAAATCCAGTGTTTAAAATTGAACTAAGTGAATGTCAATGTTTTTTGAAGGTGTTATGGCAGTGATTGCTTTTCCTGATGGAAGATGAGAGGAAATTGTAGGGCTCTGAACCCTCAATGAGTTTGGCTGGGTCGAAGTGTCAGATATTTATACTTGTTGTGAGGAGGACCCTCTGATACCTTCCACGTGCCTTTTTCTGTTCAGTGCAGAAGCCTGTGAGTTTTTCAACTTGTGTCAGCTTTCTAAGATACTGTACTAATAGTGGCTGTGTATGACTCAGTTACTTTTGCAGTGAAGTACATCTCTTTTCTACAGTTAGTAGAATGTGCAACTACTCATGTACTCATTGCTTCATTTCTTTGTGAATGTGTGTTGTTTGTAAGACACTTGGTACTACAGAACTTTTGGTCTTCAAAGAGAAAAGCTCATTTCTTTATGCTGTTAAAAATTAATGTGTGGTGATGCTGAAATGGCAGAATCTTTGCAAAGGCAACATTTTGCAGTTCTGTTTGCTTTCTAAAATAAGAGGTATTGTTATTGGATAATGTGCCATCATGTATGCAGACACACATAAAAGGGATTATATTAATATTTCAATGAATTGGTTCATATTCTTGGCTAGAAATCTAAGTTTATTTGCTGCAGGTCTCTGTTGTATTTGGAATCCAGGACTGCCATACATAGTTCTAAGGGTCTGACCATCTTTTAACTCTGTTTCTAACAGTGTAGAAAATCCGTCACTGATTAATTTTTCCATGTGTTTCCATGTGTTGAGTGATTAGGAGGCATTATTTCTTTTGTGATTGGACACTAATTACAAGAAAGATAGTAATGTCTTCTCAGAGAACAAACTTCTTTGAAGTAAGCAAGTAGGAAAACAATAGGATCTCAGTTTGTATTGCCAACCATTTCACCATTTATTATCCTGTGATCTGTGCAGCCTCATGTGTGTTGACCATGTGTCTGGTGGATGTTGGATAGAAAGAGGTACTGTTTATAGAGAACTCTTAATTTGATTTTCTGTTAATTATTCTTGGCAGACAGATTGACTTTTTTTTTTTTAATTGCTGTCCTTTCTCTGGTAGGCAGAATGTTTTGGGCTTGAGTTTTTTAATATTTGTTTATTTTTAATAAACTGTGTCACCTGTCTTTGAGACATCTTTATATTGTTCTTCAATCTGTGTTGTTCCACACCTTCTTCCATTAAGCCATGTGATTTTACATGCTAGTGTGTTCAGGAACCTGTTGCTCGAAATTTTACAAGGCTTATATAATACACCTATGCTTGTGTGAAGCCACTTGCTGTCTTGAGTTGATGTGAGAAGGGCTCTTCATGCCTGCTGCATTATATATGTGGTAGGACAGCTTGAAATAACTATTACAATTTAAAGAGTTAATGGAAGTTACTTTGTTCTAGTAATTTACTTTTTAAAAACATTGTTTAATTTCTAAGTTCTACCTAGAATAGTGTGATATACCTGAAAACCTTGTTAAATTTTCTTACTCTACAATTCTCTGTATATACTAATTGAATACTTCAGAAATGTGTTTTCTTTATAGCAAATTATTCTTTCAAATACAGAGACTAAGCCATATCTGTTCATATGAAATATTACTGCTTTAGCACAGTGAGTCTTAAATAAGAAGCAGCTTATTGCTCCCATAAAGCAAGTCTTGCATTCGCTCTAGACTTTGTTCTGTGCCTCTGTTGTTGGGGGTTTGTGTGCAGTTGCTGTGGTCAGAGTTCATGCAAATAGAGGAAAAGCAATAGTGAAGTGGTATCAGTTTAGGTTGTCTGAATATAATAAATAAATATATGTCTGAATTTGTATTCTGAATCGGAATTTATTTGTGGTACATCTTTCTGTCAGAAATCAAGATGTATTTATATAAAACAGAAATATCCTTTTCTGAAGGCATTGTATTTTTAAATACAATGTTTTAATGTTCCCATTCTCTCGGGAAAAAGGTCTTTTGTCTACTGTAGGATATAAGAAGTAACTGCAAGGTTGCTTTTAAAGTAAATTGCAGTGTCATGGTTTACATGGGTGCATTTATCTCCAGGAACTGCCATTCCTTATCTGCCATGGTGTGTTAAAAATGTGTATCAATGTTGCTTGCTGTCTTCAAAATTAAAGGTTTATCTATTCCTTTATGATCTGATTAAATGCTCCAAGGATAGAAGAATTGTAGTTCTTTTTAGATCCTTGTAAAATTAAGTAATGAAACTTCTCTTGGTCTGTTTACTTCTTTAGACTTTAGGTTAACAGCATCCACATTCTTCCTTGTAATGGATTACGGATTCTTTTGTTTTTGTTAATTTTTTAAAAAATTCTTATAAATTTGGCTGAAATTTGCTATCTCTTCTGAGTTTTGCTGTGCTGTTACTCTTAGGAAGTATTGCCATGCTACTTACTCTAAAAATTTTTCAGTCTAAACCTGTCAGCTCTGCTTTTTTCATCTTATTCTGCTTTACCAATTTTTCAAAAGCTTAGTTAGATTTGGTTGTGTGGTTGTTTCTCCTGTCCTTGTTGTTTGAAGTCGGTTTTATTTTCAAGATTCAGATGCCTCTCTGATAATGTTTCTTCAGTTTTGTTAATAACTTTAAGTACTGTTTTATTATAACTTAATGTTTTTTATATTTATTGATCTTGTCTTATTATTTAGAAATATATGAGCAAATGAATTTGTGTCTATATTTAAAACATTGATAATTAAAGACCCTTGACTTTTTTGTCTATATGTACATTACACTCTAAGCTTAGGTTAGTAAATGTATATGGTGAAAAGCTGAGATTGATGTATTTATATGTGTGTGTATGTTGAAAATTCTTTCATTTCCTTGTCTTAGACTTCTATACATATGTCTGTAATGGCAGAGCAAATAATTTATAAGTAGTTTCATCATCCATTGTAACTAGGTGCAAGTGATATCAAACTGATATTGAACTAGTCTTGTAGTATGTATTTTAGAAAATATTACTGTATTTTTAAAAATATTACTTTCTCTAATCTTGTGTTTCTTCATCCTTCAAATATATTTTTCTAGCACATTTTGGAGCTTCAGAGAATACCCTCTTTTGAACTGTTTAAAATTATTGACCCAAGAAGAATAAGACTTCTGTATATTTCCTCCTGTATTTCACACAGACAGCTTCCCATNNNTGAAGGAATTATCTTCAACTGTAGGAATTCCTGCAGATGGAATGAGAAGAAGGCTGAGGTTGCAAATTCTGTTATTGTGGCAATGTTGAGAGCAAAATGAGATCCACTTTCCTGTGAGCCAGCCTGTGTTCTGGTATGCTGACTTCTTCTGAAGCCCCATAACCCGCTGTTCTCATTAGGCAGCTCTAGCCTGCAGAGAGGTTGAATGAGTGTTGCCTTCATTTGTTCACAGTAAATGTGGAAGAGACATGTGGCTGGACAGCTCAGAAGGAGGTGACAAGAAGGTTTCTGTAATGGTTCTGATAGGCTCTCAGATTTTGTCAGTCTTCTGAATGAAAAGAAACAAGTAGAAAGCTTCCACTGATAGACGCCCTAGTAACCATAAATAAGACAAAGGCAAAAGGATGCCAAAGAACCTATAAACTGTTTCTAGACTTCATGCTGTGAAGTCCTGTTTTCATATTTAAAATAGTTTGGTCCCTTCTTATTTCAGAGATGTTACCTTGAACTCTGAACCTTTGTTGCCCATAGTCTTTACTACTTCTGTCTTTCCCTGTAGACATTTGCTGTGTCTTAATGAGAAAAAAGTCCCATATTTACATTGTCTTTATTCAAAGGTACTGTTTCAAATTGTGCTCTTTGAAACTTGTTATTCCACTGTTTTCCTTAAGCAGTTGAAGGGATTATTATCACTTCCTGGAATCTGCATCATATTGCCCTTTTTTTCCCACATCTGTTGAAAAATCTACCTAGTAAACAATGGTGACTTCAAGAATTTTCCTGTTCATCAGAGTAATCAATTCTGCACTTTTAGCCTTTTATGACTAAGTAATTCTTACTGTACAAGTACATCAAGGTTGGGGAGCATGACCTAGTATATCTCAAAGAAAACTGAGAGTCTGTAGCAACTATGTTTGGTATTTTATCTAACTACTTAACTATATGATGTTATTCTGATCTTGTTTTTAATAAAAATTTAGAAAACTTAATGTAAAATGTTGTTTTTTGGAAGTAATATGTTTGTATTGTCCTTGCTATGGCCTTAAATGCTGCTGCTGTACTGCTGTGATTGCTGACTCTCTGTATGGTATGTGTGTAATTTCACATCTCAGTACCTTCTTTTAGGCAGATCTAACAGATATGAAAAATAGGCAGCAGCAGTATCTTGTTCCCCATCCTGCTTACGTGTTCCTGCCATTTTACTTGTGTTGGATCTGTCAGCTGCATCATGACTTGGTTCATCTGGGAAACAAGTTTCCTCAATGTCTTCTCCCGTCCCTTCCAAAACCAACCTGGCTCTTAAATAGAGCAAACCCCGAACACTAACCAGTCAGCAGTTCTGACCTGTGTCTACAGAACTGCTAGGTCAGTTGCAAAAAAAAATATAAATAAAAAAATGTTAGACTTGGGTGGCCTAAAAAGTGGAAGGTGGGGGGAGAGAAAAGGACCACAGTTTTTGGTAATGGCTTGCTTCTAGATTAGCTGTAACATGAAGCCCTGTATTATTTTGGCCATACAGATCTGGATGACATAGCATTGCTTTCTAACCATATGTAATCTTGTGTCAAATGTCCTTCTGTAACTTGTGTGTTAACTGCTAACCTTGTTGCTGCAAGTGTCTGAAATAATTAAAAAGAGAGTGTTAATATGGCATTGAGGTGCAAGCTTTTTGCTGCTGGTGCTGCAAAGGGGAGGTCCTTGCAAATAGCCACATGGGCTGTTGGAACTTTCAGTGAAGTGATTCAGCTCACTGAGTAGGCAGGGGACTAATCACCTCTTTTTTATTTATATTTTTAAATATTTTGTCTTAAGGAGATTAGAGCATTGTACATTGGTGGTTCAGATTAGTCTAAAGTTTTATGCAATGCCAGTACATTGTTTATGAAGCTTCTTCCATCAGCCAACAGTAGAGCTTAAAAAAGAGAGTGTGTGTATATATTTATGCCTAGGCTTACGTGCATTAGTTTTGTGGGCTGGTTCCCCATTTTTTTCTCTTCCTGCCACAAAGCTTTTCAACTAGAATGTGATTAGTCCTGCCATCAGGTGGCTGCCAGTGTATTAATCTGATGTTGTCATGAATCTCTAAAACATTTTGGTTGAAAACTTCTTTTCCTACCTCTGTCGTAATCCAGCGCTCTTACACAGTTATTCTGTTTTTGTTGCATCTTTAGTGTGAATGTTGGATAGTCTGTATTGCTCAGTTAACTTTCTTTTACGTAAGTATACTTTGGCATTTATACAGTTTTTTGGGTCACATTACTTACTCTAAGTGTCCACGTGGTCTATATGCACATAGTTGCATAAAAGCAGAAGAGTCACATTCTTTACACTTAAGAGAACATTATGGCATGTTGCAGAGTGTGTTGGTAAGCATTTTTAAATGTTTGAGTGTTGAACTTTCAGAAATTGTTGTTTGGAAAAAGTTGGTTAGACTCAGAAATACTGAACTTCAAAAGGGAAATTTCCCATTGAATAGGTTTAAGGACTGTGTTAGTTCTAAAACATTGCAGTTCTTGTATTCAGTAGCCAGTGTTTTCAAACAAATTCTGAAGGTTCTTTCATTATTCTGTTAAATTCTAAGCTGTTGCATAACTGTTGGGATATAAATGATCATTTGGAGGTATGGAGTTTTCTCCCTTTCTGCTTCCTTCAACAGTTCCTTGAAAAATCAAATTGTAAGAACAAAACAAAAACATAAAAGAGAAAAGCGGAGTGGAAATTATTTATGTAAATAAAAGGTGTTTTTACCAGTAACTAGAGTCAGGGTAAAATTTGTAAAGACAAAAATTGGAAAATAATAAGAGGTTTCCAGAAAAATGTGTTTTTTCAGGGACTGAAATGATGAGCTTGACAGAAATCTGACATGAACATCCTGAGCTATTGTAGGTTTGATACATGTGTCCAACTCCATTAGTAGTGGGAGTTTTGAAGAAGGATTGGCCTATGTGTGTTCTGTAAAGGGAGTAGTGGAATTTAATAGCATGTGAATGCAAAAGGAGTAGAAAAAGAGGGTTATAGCTTGATAGGCTGCAGAGCCAGGAGTGCAAATGATGTTGGAAATTGTGATAAGTGGTAAAAAAGGGATTAAACCAATAAGTGAATTGATATCTGAGCTAAGAAGTAAATCTGATCTGTAACTTTAATTTTTAATTTAATTTGATGTAATGGGTAAACAGCAACAGATGTAAGCATTAGAGCAATTGTATTTTTGGGCAATGGAGAAGGGGTTCGTGAGCCTCATATTTGCCGTTGGAAGTTTTTTCTGGTATAGAGGAGGGAGTAATTATAACTACCCTGTGTCCTATTGATGTGAACTGCTCCAGTGAAGAAGGTTTAAGATAGACAGATGTAGGGTGACATTTTGTTGAGGGGGGTGAAATTGCTAATCTCAGTGTTCATTGGTTGCAAGGTTCTTTTGTTAGTTCTGATTTAGATGTAATGCAGTTTATCTGAGACAAAGAATTCTGTAAACTAATGCTGATTTGCTTCCAATTTTCTGTTTTGGGAGCTTGTACAGTTCATCAATACCCAGTATCACTCAGTAAAATTCAGTTCCATTTGGTGGTTTGATTAAGGGCTATATTTTTGTATTTCTTGCCTTCTTGGTGACTATTCATAAGGAGGTGAGTACATGGTCTGTTGGGATTGTCATAGGACCACGTAAGTCACTCATTAATCTTTCTGTGTCTCTGTAAGTGGATTTCCTGGGAAAAGATCTCCCCCAGTTAGATGTTAGGTTTTTTTACCCCCCATAAAGCAATGGCTTGGTAGATACAATTATGAAGTAATTATTTGCCTGGTGGACAGAGAAAGGAAGGATAATTCTTGTCAGCCCCACTAAGACTAAAAAATGTAAGTTAAAAGGATAGTGGCTGTAAGGGACAGGGGTTTTTCACTCTTCCACCACTGTGTTACGAAGCGAGAAAAGGGAAAGTGGCTGTAGGCAGGTGGGAAGAGGGAGCGTATGGGTTTGTGTACACTTAGTGCTCCAAAGTAGTGGTTACCCATTCCTTTATGAAGTGAAATTTGTGCTGTTGTTCCATTGTTGTGCAAGTTTCTTGCATTTACTAGGTGGGAGCAGCCAGTTCAAGAAAAAATAATGTCTATATGCTTCTACTGTAATATACTGTGGTAGAAGTTATAAATCCAGATCGCCCACTAGTTGGCAGCTTTGGGAAATCATGTGCTTAATATGACATGCCTAGGCTTGTGACAGCTGGGCTATAAAGAATCATTTCTATGGTGGAAGGGCATGTGCCCAGGAAATGTGCCAAGGAGGCTGTGAATATGGACACTGTTAGGGATGACTCACACTACGGAAAACATGGAGCTCGTGGCTTTAGCATGTTGGCATGCAAACACAAAAGTCTGCTAAATGCTCTGCAGAAGCAATCTTTTTTCAGCATTGTGACAGAACATTCATTGTTGTGGGTTTTTTTCCAAGCAAGTGGCTCTGCAAGCTCTATTACAACTAGCTTATGGCAAAAAGAGATACATTTAAAGATTAATTGTGTACTGCTGTGGTGATTGCAAGAGGTAATTGTTGAATCGTGTCTGCTGCATTAGATAGTCGAATTGACTAGTATGTATGTCTGGGAATTAAAATTTGACATTTTTTCTTGAGACCTGAAGAAGGCAGGAGTTTCAGAGCACTGGAGATTGATTCCAAAGGCAAACAGCTTTTTTATACATGTATACATGCATAACGTACTGTATACTGAGGTGGTTCTGCTTAGTCTGAAGTGTCATGTTACCTGTATTTTTCATGGGCTTCACAGAGTCCAAACTGGAATGAACAGTTCTTCTCTTTACTTAGTTTCTGTTCTGCATTGGCTACCCAGCAGATGCCTTTATTTTTTCCTTTGTGGTTGAACATGTTAGATGGCTGACAAACCTTGATTAAAGGACATAAATGCGCCACATGCAAAACCACAATGATTTCTTTGATTGCAGGGACCTTTTGGCCAGCTTGCAGTAAGGAGTTGTGTTTAGAAGAGAACCTTTGGGCTCATCTGTATCTCCCTCCCCTCAAAGGGATGGCAGCCCCAGGACAGCTAGCATTCATCCTGACGCCAGGAGACTTCAAAGGAGGTAAGCGCCTCAGAAACGCTCCCCAGACAAAATACTTGTCAGTCCTGCACCCCAGCGTGGTAATATTCTTTGCTGCAGCATTGCCATCATTCGTGGCTCCTTCGTGACAACTTTTTAAGAACTCTGTGGGGCCTCATCAGCTGGTTGCAGCCCCCTTAAGATTCCCAAAGTTGTCCATTGCTGTTGATTTGCTTAAGAGTGTGCCCCCAGTGGAAGGGAAAGAGACATGTTACACTTCAGGAGTGTAATTTAGACATATGCTCCCATCATTTTCTAGTTTTTTGTTTTTGTATTTTGGTTGAGGTTCAAACTTGAACTTTTCTCAATTCATGATCGTTAAGGTTAAAGTTGGAGGAAGAACAAAAAGAAATCAAAACCAAACACTGCTTACTTCGCACAATTTTAAACCTGTTTTTAAAATAGATTTCTGTATTATCACTTTATAGCCAGATGATTTCCACCTAACTCTTTGTGTGCTTGAATTTCTAGTGAGCATTATTCCAGAAAAAATCTGTTGAAATAAATTACTGGATTTTATTCTCCTTGAGGGAAATATGTCCTTAGGAATTATTTTTCTATGCTAGAGATGCTATGTACATGAAGCACAGTCTTCCAAATGCCTATGGAAAAGTAATTCAGTGGAGAAAGCAGTTTAAAATAAACAGAAGTTTACTTTGCTATCGTAAATTTAAACACAAAATGCCCATGGTAGCTTTTTAAAATTTATTTTTTTGTAAAAGCAGATTTTTCAGGAGTGACTTCCACCCCTTCTCCACCTAAATCAGGTGAATTGTATGAATACTCAGCTCTAGATCTTTCTTTTCACATCCTTATTCCAGTATATTATATATATAATGTATATTTTATACATGTATATATATATAATAATATATTCCAGTATATTCTTATATATGAAAATGAAGAATATGACTGGCAACATAAGGAAGAACCTTCTAGAGGGTTTTGCTGTGTTGGGTTTTTTTCTTTTAATTTTTTTTTTTTTTTTTTTTTTTTGGTGGGAATATTTGGGCATGTAATAGACCATTAGTGAAGATGTTCATATGTTTTGTTTTTTTTTTCCTAAGGGTGTGGATTTGGAGAGTATAGTTGGCACTCAGACCATTTAAGCTTTATCTATTAGTAAGTCCTGTAAAATTTTGCCTTGTTTTTTCCATTTATGATGAGAGTATATTACTTAGCTATTAGTCTGACTTCTTTAAACCGAAATAAGAGATATCTGATGTAGAGCGCTTCTAATACCCGCCATCTAGCCACTCTTACTGGGCTCTACCACCTAAGCATAAAGGTTCTGTGGATTGTAACTTAAATGTAATGGAGTAGTAAAGAAGTGAATTGTCCTGGAAAGTAACATCATGCCTAATTCTACACTTACATATGGGGAAGAGATTTGCCCATGGATATTCTGAATAATTAAAATGTTTACAGGTCCTGACTATGCTGGTAGATCAAATCAGCTTTAGTTTTGTTTGACTATGTTCAAAGGAAGCTTGGTTGCTGGTTTTTATAGGTTGGAGGATTTTTTTTGTGTTTGGTGGTTTTATTCCTCAGGTTATTCTATGATTCTTTTACAGTAGTCAGCTTCCTTAGTTTCGCTGGAAAATTTTCTTTTGTAATCTTCTACACTGCTTATGTTGTTTAACTCTAGGAATGTGAAATTTTTTTTCTTAATATGTAATCTTATCACAATGTCTTATTTCTATACCTCTTCTTCTGATGTTCAAAAAGGAAAAAAAAAATTCAATTTCAAAGGAGGAATCTTTTAGAAAACTGCAGATCTTTTGCTGGGAATTATTCTGACATGTCTTTCTTATCTGTACAAGGCATTACTGAATGTGCTGGCATGAGGAGTAGTGCACTGCAGCTTGTGTAAATATTTCTGGGTTCATTCTCTTCCTTTATGACAAACTATATTACAGATGTAGTGTTTCTTTACTAATGGATTGCCCTCCCTGTGAGCAGATGAGAAGGAAACAAAGGCAACTTTTCTTTCCTTCATTTGATCTGCCTTTTACTGTCAGTGAAAGTGGAGGTGATTTTGTTTGGTTTTTTTTTTTTTTTTGTGGTTTGTTTGTTTTTTTTTTTTAGTTTGGTTTTCATTGTTTTTTGGTTGGTTTGGTTTTTTGTGGGGGGATATTTTTAAATAAATTTGGTCTCATGCTTGCTTCTCTAGAAATTCAGCAAGGAAGAGTGGAAACAAGACTGAGAATTGCTAGACTGCTTTCTAGCCTAAAAGTATCTGTTGATGGACATTTCTTCTGGTAAAATGAGAGACCTAGCTATAGGTGGGAGGTGTTATACTATATGGAGGCTCTGGAATTCATGAAATACTTAAAGAATTCCTTCTAAAGGCGAATCTAGTTACTGCTATTGTCAGTTTTTCCTGGAGGAAGCTGATATTCAAAGCAATATTCTTTCTCTTTGGAGCCTTTCAAATTGATAGTAGAACTCAATCATTCATTTAGGAAGCAAAATCAATTTTAACTGTTTTCTGTAGTAGTATACAAGATGATCTGCTTTGGAATGGCAGGATTTTTAGTCATACTTTCTTGATTAATAGTTAATCTATATTTCATAGCATCTGCTCTTGGTCCTCTTACACCTCAAAACCCCAAGGTGGTATATTAATTTGCAAGGTTAAAGATAACTAATTCATGGTGTCTGTTGGTGTTTCATTACTTTTTCACCTTTCTAAGAAAACAAGACAGCACTTGAAGATTCTGCTCTAAGACATGCATTGTTAGTTTTGTCAGGATGGGGAGGGAGAGGACAGTTTATCCAGAAGATGTCTTTCGTGGCCCAGAAGAAAAACTTTGTATGTGTGGTGTTGTTATCTCATAAAATAGTTTCTCTTGTTCTTTGAAACCAACAGTTGTCTTTCCATGCCATCCATCTGACTTTCAAGTGCTTTAAAACAAATGTCTTTAGAAAATACTAGAGTTTGGTTTTGCTTAATGAAATTTGTAATAACATAAGCAAATAGCTTTCAATTAATACACCAATCTATACAATTCATGTTATAGTAGTAGTAGGAATTAAGTGGAAGAACATTAGCAGATGATTAGATTGTCAAAGAAAAGTTCAAGTGAAGGATTAGCTGCACTGTGGAACTCTGTGCTTCGTAGGAAGTGTTGGAATAATGGTGGTATTCTTATTCCTTGTTAATGAGGCTAAAAAATTTCTGTTCTTTCGGATGTGGAGAAAAAGTTACAGTGCTTACTGAGGTTGCCTTCAAGAACAAACTATACTGTCTTAGATGATGGGAATTAGCATAGAAAGGTATTTTTTTCTGTCTTTGTCTTCTGCGCAGACAATTCCAAAAACTTTTGAAAACTTTATAACCTTTCCTAATAGCTGTTAAACAGCCACAGGACTCTAGTTTTGGGGTAATAGGATTGATTTGTCCATTTGCAGTGGAAAGGAACTTTATTTACTACTTACACTAACAGAATTGGGTGCCTATTCAAATTTTGGAGAAGCTTAATTTGAATATCTGACTTTTGGTATCAGTGATTCTATCCTTTGTCACATCCTTGCTGTCTGTTGAAAGAGTTATTCTGTGGCATTGAGCAATCAGACTGGCATCTGGATAGGCTGCTGGAAGTTCAGGGATGCATTGCTTACCTTCTGTCCCTTTCCAAAGATTGTGTACTTAGAAGAATGGAACGAAAGAGCAGATAGTGTTACACTACTCACTCTGTTCTGTCAACAAATGGCAGCACTGGGTGTAGTCTCATTAGATTTAAATTGAGCCAAAAATATATAATATGTGTGTATATATATATATGTGTGTGTGTGTGTAACATTTATAACTAGTCAAAAAATGACAAGAATTGGAGCCATGAGGTATATCTGAATTGTATTCCTTAGCAAAATTGTTCATTTGCTGAATAACAGTAATTGCCACCTTGTACTTACTCCTGAAGAACTCAATTTTGGCAGTTGGTATCTGTTCTAATAATAATCTGTGAGTCTACAAGTTGAACAGTCAGCTGTTGGAAAATTTGCAAATCCTGATGAATTTCAAGGATCTAATGGTAGTACATTAACTCATAGGTGTCCTCTCTTTAAAGTCTTAAATAATTATTTTCTTGTATGTGTATTATTTGTTATGATAGGATGAGCTCCAGGGAAAGGACACTTTCAATATTTTGGAGGTCTTGGTACTTCTTGATACATGTTTTCAGATTTGAGACGGTTGGTGACCTTTAGAGTTGTGGAAAGTTTTGGGAGCAGGAACCACAAATAAGTAAATGCCATTTCCGGTTGCTACCTGAGTGCATCGTTTATGGCATCATACAAAATGTAAATTTTTTGTGCTTGATCTCTTTGTATGTAATCTCCCAGTGTCCATGTGTGTTAGTAAATAACGAGAGCTCAAATACCAGGGTTCTTCATCCTGTATCATGAGATAGTGAGTACAGTTGTGACTTGATATTGAAAGGAGAGGGTGAATAAATAAGATGGTGCCTATGCTTGATAACTGTGAGGAAAGGAAGGCACTTTGAAGAATTCAGGTAGATGAATTATCATATCCCTTAAGATATATTTCTCTGGTTAATCATTCCTTCTCTCATTATGAAGGGTGTTGGAGTGATAAATGTTTTCAGATTCATTTTAGACAGGTAGTTTTGTGCTTCTTGGTGGGTTACATGGCTTGTTTGGAGGCAGGCCCTTCTTTTTTTGGGGTGTGGGGTGGATGAAAGCATCTTTGGCATTACATGATTCTGCCACCTGGTGGCTTTGACGAGCAGCAGGGACTTCAGATGCAGTTAAAAGCACAAGGGTGAATAGATCCTGAAAATATCCTTCTTTCTTTCAAAAATTGAGGGAATCAGTTGGAAAGGTGGCTTAAAGTAGATATGGAAGACAAGATCCATGATGTCTGCATCTTGTTTTTCAAGTCAAGCATTTAAGAATGAGTATGCAAATATTCAACAAACTTCTGATTGCTACACTTGTCAGGCTTCTATGGGTTTTTAAATATGAAGTTATAGAAGACAAATCTCCGTGTGATGGTAACAACTTGTAGCAGGAATGCAATTTAGAGAAGTTACCCTGTTGTCTGCATTGTGTATTTCAAGATTCTTCTAATCTGGTTTCTTATGCTTGGAGAATTATGAATATTAGTACTAAATTTATAATAGTACTTAAATATCATAGTCTTTTTCCTGGCCCTTATTACTTTGACATTACTGAAATGTTTATTAAACAAATTATCATCCATCATGTTGTGCAGTGAATATCCCTTTTGGTACTAGTTTGTTCTTTTCAGATCAGTTGAAAACTTTTAGTTTTTCAATATTCTATGTTTTTCTCCTAATCCAGTGACGGTAAAATTTCTGTATATAGATCAACTTAGAAAATCTGCTATGTTATTTCAATCAAATATATTATTTCTAGCTTCTAATTGCTCATATATATTTAAATGCTTGCAAATAGAGATTCTCAGTGGAATTTGGACATGGCTTGTGTCCATAACTAAACAAGCTTTTTACACATATTTATAAATACACTTTGTTCTGCTGCTAATTGGGTACCATAAATTTAAGGTGGGAAATACCTTTTCTCACAATGAATTCAGGTTGGGGAATTCTCTTTCTCACAATAGGTGTGGGAAGATTCTATTTCACTTTAAAACAATGCTTACTGTTGTTACTACAGTTTTCAAATTACACAGGTCATACAGTGCCCTTACTTTGGAGTCCTTCCAGTCCTTCTCTTTTGTGATTGTGTTAGATTTTCCTCTGCAGTCTCTCCTTCCCACAAGAAAGGAGATTTAGAAACCATTTCCTCAGTGCATACTTGTGTTGATTGCTTTAGCTTGGTCTCTCCTGTATAATATCATTGTGCTAAGAAATATGTATGTTCTTCACATAAAAGAAATATGAAGCATCTCTGAAGGTAGGCCTCTCCTATGTTTATTCAGATTTTTTTTAACTTTGTAAGGACTTACAAACAAACATGTTAATCTTGATTACTTGTTTCTGTAAGTCTTCTGTACTCCTCAAATTTCAGTTAAAATGTACCTTTGAGACTCTGTAGGGTTTTTTTTGGTGAATGGCCTTTTCTCCAGCGTACAGTCTTTGATTTTTACATTCTAGAAATTCTTTACCTACTGTGTCTGCACTTATTTTGCAAGTACTTTCATAGTGTAGAAGTAACTTGATGAAGGAAACTTCATTGGAGCTGAAGTTGATGCTATAAGGTTTTCTGTGGTTCCAGACTTGAAATCAGACCTCAAGAAGAGCAACCATAGTTTGGAAATGATCTGCAGAAACTCTTAACAGAGCTTCTTCTAGATTCCAAAGCTGTTCCTTTCCTCAGTTTCATGGTGTCAGAGGAAAACCTCTTGTTCTTGCCGTGAAAAGGAAATGTTCCATGTGCCCTCATTAATCTGCTCATCTAAGTTTATAGAGAAATAATAATCCTAAATTTGGATGGATGACTCACCATGGCCTCATGTATTTTGAAGAAGATTCAATGCTGTGTTGTGGCTGATGCTTAAAAGAAGAAAACTGGTCTAGTTTCAGATCTTAAAATGGAGCACTAAATGTTGCTAAAGTCAGGATATAAATGGATCATCATCTTGAAAATATAAGTGATTGTGTGTCATAAATAATTACTAATCTAGGCTATGGAAGACAATTCAGTGCTTTTGGAGTGCTGTTTGAGAGAAAAAGGGGAATATATACCAAAAGGGTGTATAGAGGGTGAGAAGTTCAAGCAAAAAAAGAATTTGGGCAGCTTTAAAAAGGAAAGTGACAGTAGGTGTTGGGGAATGTGAAGCATGCTAGAGATACTCAGGAAAGAAGGAGGCCCGTTGCTGTGGTGATGCCAAAGTCAATTGACAGTTGCGCTGCTCTGGCCTTGTCCTGTTGTTAGAAGGCATTATCTCTGGTTTGCAGGTTTGGGTAGTGGGGGGCCACAGGGGCAGCTTCTGTGAGAAGCTGCTGGAAGCTTTCCCCAAGTCCCATAGAGCCAGTGCCAGCTGGCTCCAGGATGGTTGTGCTGC
Organism: Lanius collurio; assembly: GCA_020086605.1. NCBI lineage: Eukaryota > Metazoa > Chordata > Aves > Passeriformes > Laniidae > Lanius > Lanius collurio. Next base: position 3,524,086 of record JACBWW010000007.1, on the reverse strand, counting down.
TGGCCAAAGTTGAGCCTGTAAGTGACTGTGGCAGTGCCTTTGGGATAACAGATTTAAGAAGGGAGGAAAAAAACCTGCACAACTGCAGCTGGAGAGAGGAGTGAGAATAAGTGAGAGGAACAGCCCTGCAAACACCAAGGTCAGTGAAAAAGAGGGGGAAAAGATACTCTGAATGCTGGAGCTGAGATTCCCCTGCATCCCCTGGTGCAGAGCACTGTGACCCTGCAGTCCATGGAGGTTCAGTGGGAGTGCAGAGATCCACCTGCAGCCTGTGGAGGAGACCCACACCACCCACACAGGGATGTGCCCAGTGCCTGAGTGAGACTGGCACCCTGTGGGAAGCTCACACCAGAGCAGACTTCTGGCAGGACCTCTGGCCTTATGCAGAGATGAGCCCACTCTGGAGCAGGTTTGACAGGACTTGTGGGAGATCCACAGGCTGGTCCCTAAGGACTGCTCCCCATGGAAGGGACTCACACTGGAGCAGTTCATGCAGAAGTGCAGCCTGTGGGAAGGACTCATCTTGGAGAAGTCCATGAAGGACTGTCTCCTGTGGGAGCAGGGGAGAAGCATGAGGAGTCCTCCCTCTGAGGAGGAAGGAGTGGCAGAGACAATGTGTGATGAGCTGACCACAATCCCCATTCCCTATCTCCCTGTTCCGCTGTGGGGAGGAGGTGGAGAAAATTAGAAGTGAAATTCAAGCCCACAAAGAAGCGGCTGGGGAGGAAGGGGTTTTAAAATTTGGTTTTATTTGTCATTATCCTACTCTGATTTGACTGGAGATAAACTAAAATGATGTCCCCAGTTTTAGTCTGCTTTGCCCATGAGGGGCAACTGGAGATTGTTCTCTCCCTGTCCTTACCTCACCCCATGAACCTTTTGCTATATTCTCTCATATCCAGGTGAGAAAGGAAGTGACAGAGTGCTTTTAGGGGATACCTAGCATCCAAGCCCCCACAGACATAAAGTTGGTATATATAGCTTGTTGGTTGTAAGATGAAATACATATTGAGAAATTCATTACAGCTGTTTCACCAATCAGATCTTCTTGTTTAGCAGTGAATGCAGATTCTGTATAAGAAAGCTAAAAAAAAAATTCCTGCAAGAATTAGGGAAAGGTGCCACCATAGTAATTAAATCTGTTTGGGCACATTGTATGAATGTGTTCAGATACTTCATATGAACGATGAAAACTTTAAAAATAAAACCCCCAAACCAAGTTTTGTAAGTTCAGTAATACTTCTGAGGCAAGGGGGGACCACAGAGAATTAAAAATGACTTTGAATATAAGGGTCCAGTTAAAAAGATGCTGTAACTGTAATAGATTGCTGTTACTTAGCTTTGCACTGGGATACAGATACAGTTGTGTGTGTGTGTGTGTGTTTTAACTGTATTTTCGTACGTCACTTGTTAAAAAATGTAGAATTCCTGAGTTTACTGGATCAATGGCATTTGTTTTGTAAATTCAAACACGTGGCCCCAGGCAGCTGATGATGAAATTTTCAGGAGCAATGACTAATTGAACTAAAAAAATAATTGAAATTGTATATTATGATTTAAAAAGATTATGAGTAATATAACATGTAATAGTGTAATTGTGTTGTACAGCTGTGTAACTATGTAATTAAAATTATATTATTAAATATTTTTGTTAGTTATTTTCTACCTCTAATTTCTAGTTTTCAGATGGAGAATTTGGTACCTAGTATTCTCGAGAGTTCCTCTTTTGGGAAATTATATCTTATTTCAAGTTGTTAGCTCTTTAAATTCATGAGATAATAGAGATAATAGAAAAGGGAAGATGCATCTCTTGTTGACCTCTAGGTGAGGTGGTGTAGATATTTGAGTCAAGGTGTTTGTTTGCTTCCTTTACCTTGTTCTTTCCCATGCAGGCATTTCCAGTGAACTAGGACTTAGTGATGCAGCTGACATGTTTGTGTTTAAGTTACTGTTAAAATGAAGTGCAAGTTTTGAATATTCAGGAAATTTCATCTAGCTCTAAAACACATTTTTTCAGACTGAAGCAAAATATAAATATAACATTTTGATCAAGTTTGGGATGACTCACTATAAGACACATCTCAGAAGTGTTCTTGTTCTGAAAGTGCTAGGACCTGGAGCTTTGAATGCGCAGAAAAAATATGAAAAACTTTTAGCAGAAAAACAAGTATTTCAGTACTGTAAGGGACTCTGTCAGGATGAGTTACAGTTCTTGGAATATTTATGATGTCTGCAGTAAGTAAGCACTATCAGAATGTTGTCTGTAGATACTGAGATAGATGATATTTTTAAATTACTCTTTCTTCCTAAAAAATGTGTTCTGGCTCTCTTAAAATATTTTTAACAAGACTGTGTTTGTGAAATAGCACAACTTGATTCCTGAAGAAAGGTATCTAAATTTAGCTGAATCTGTGTGTTAAAAATAGTGGATGATGAAGGAACTCTAATCCAGGGTCCTACCTAAAAATAGTATGGTATGTGTAACTGGAGGTAGGAAAAATGCACATTTACCTACAGCAGGTGCATTCTGAGTCCAGAGAGGGGGTGGATGCAGTGGAACTATAGATATAGTAATGACTAAAATACTTAAGTGAGTCCTAAGGTCTAAAATTTTAATCCCTCAGAGGATTTAGGAGAAGTTATGTCTTACAATACATTTACCACTTCTCTAAAAATTTGAATCATTCCTTATGGATGAGAATTCAGAGTCAGCTGCCTTGGCTGTGAGCCATTATTTTTACAGGAAGTTTTATTCTGTAGGACAAAGTAAATGAATATTGTTGCTATTTATGTGCTCCTTGCTCTGAAAGATATCTATATTATTATGCTAGAGGTCTTGTGAAAGCTTGGTATACATACCATAGAGTTGAAACTAACAAAGCTTAAAATAACTTGATAGTCTAAAAAAACCCTGAACCACCAGTGTGTTTTATGCAGCAATTTCAATTTGAATAGCTATGTGGTAGATTTGTGGCTTTGCTTTATTTTGTGTATTAAGGCTGGTACTGCAAGGAAAACTTGACTAACTGCTTCTCTTTGCATCTTTGGAAAAAAGATGCTGCGAACGGTGGAAAGAAACAATTGGGTCCAGCTTCTTTCTTAGCACAGTGTATTGTATATCTCGTGTTAAACAGTCCAGTAATATGCACCAAACTTTTCTTTAGGAATATAGTAGCTTGATGTTGTTGTTAGCTTTTATTTTACTAGCTGAAGCTGGTAAATTATTATAGTCATCTTAAACAATCCTTGTTATTACTTTGCTTCATCTTTCTTGAACACAACTGTGCAAAATTCTATACCATATAACAGATGCATGAGCATTAATGGAGGAAACCTATTTGACTGTTCAAGAAAATGAAACAATGCAGAAATATGAAGAATAAATTCGAATTCAATTCAAACTAGACAGAAATCAAGCTTACTAAAAAAATATTTTGGGGTATCTGTACAAATAAAGATAGTCAACAAAACTGAGATATTACTTTCTAAGGAAAGGAAATATGTTATATGTGGCACTTATTATTTGATATTTGGAATGTCCATAATTGGAATTTTAAAAAGGAAATGCATTCTCCTGCATTTTCATTGAGTGGCTTCTGTCAGTATCTTTCTTGTCTCAGAAGACACTTGGAAAAAATGCCCAAAGAAATGTGATAAGAGTACAGACGTGGATGGCTCTTGGGAGTTAATCTGCTCAGAATACTTGGCTGGTTCTAGTCAGCACAAAGGCATGAGGTTTCCTTCTGCTGCTTAACTCTTTTGTTGAGGTTAAGGAAAAGTTTCTTCTCCCCAGATACTGTCTATATTCTAGTAATATCAGTACAAAAAAAAAAAAAAGGCACCCTGGAGTGAGTTTGAGTGTGACACGATATATGCATCAGTTGTTTGGAAGTAATGAACTTCTGAGTTCTGCGTTCTTACCCACTGGGAAATGGGAAGTAGCTTTCCTCTTGTTAATTTAGAGGAACAGAATTAAATTGAAAACATGCATGCACAGAGATGAACACACTCTTGAGTAAATAATCCAAAGATACTTTTGAGGAACAGCTAAATGTTAGTGGTGTTTCAAAACGACAGCTAATTCCTTCAGCAAAAAAACCAAAGTTACTGGTGTTTTTTTTGTTTTACCTTAATACATTTTTATTGTTTTTTTTTGTTTTGCAGGATACAAAATTATGGATAATAATGGAATATCTGGGTGGAGGCTCTGCCCTTGATCTAGTAAGTAAATTATGCATGTTTTTTTGTTACTTTAATTCACGTAATTGTTTTCCTACCTTGTAATTCTGGAAACTAATAGGTCATTTGGCTGTGGCAATGTTCACTTTAAGTGAAGGAGAAAAGTATTTGTCAATGCCAGAAAAATGTTATTTTCCGTGAGGCATGACTGATTATTTGTGTAAATGGAAGGGAACTAAGCAACATAATTTTGGAAGCAGGATATAAACATCTTAGAATGCTAATCTTCAGTCATCCAGAGAGCACCAGTGCCTGAAAATAGTTTTTGTATCTTTTAGTTCTGCCACCACAACTCTTCTTAGTTTATAGATTTTAATTTATCTTCCTCACCACCCCTTTCCCCAAACAAATAAACAAAAGGTTCCCTGTTTGAAGTCTTTCTGAAGTCTAAACAGACAGAAATGCAGTTTTGGCTGGTATTAAAAATAATATTTCAAAGAAATAGGGGAAGCTGTGGACCCCATGGAGGGTAGAGAGGGCTTGCAGGGAGCTCTGGATAGACCAGAGGGCTGGGCAATCACCAAGCACATGAAATTTAACAAGAGCAAGTGCCTCATTCTGCACCTGGGATGGAGTTACCCAGGTTTGAATGGGAATTCAGAAGGGTCAATACAGATTGTTTTCTGTGGCTGGATGCTGACATTAACTTTAGCTATTAAAAAGCACCTAAGGCCCCTCCCAAATGGCACACCATCTTGTATTTATTGTGGATTTTAAAAATACTATTAGAGAAATAATAATGGATGTTTTAAGTATGTGAAAATTGTACTAATTGAGGCAGAATGTCTTTGCAGCAGAGTTTGCATTTGTCACATGGGGCAACTGATAAATGCTTGGGGAAGGAGTGAAAGGAACAAGGTCAGTGTAAAGGGATTCTGCTGGTGACATCCAGAAGACAGAAGGGGTTATTAAACGTGGTCTTCCTGCAGTTGTGTATTTTCAAACCCATTTATATCTTTAGCCTCCACATCTGTTAGGAGTTCTGTGGTTGTGTAAAAATTCGTGATGTTCCGCATAAAGATATGATAAAAAATGTTTATTTATTATTGTGATAGCTTTTTTCTTCCTGACAGAAGAGCAATTAGAAATGGGGTTTGCTTTTAGAAATTAGTTATTACTTTCTTTCCATAGGTATAAAAGAGCAAATTGAAAACAGATGTTACCATATTTTCTTCTTTTTTTTCATCACACACATTTCACTTGTGTGATGACCACATATTGATTCTCTAAGTTTGTTGCCTAGAAATAGTACAAAGTCCTTGTTCACATCTTAAAATGTTATTGAAGAAATTGTACCACAGAACTGAAATCATCATTTAAGTGTCTATTAAGCACCATTTGTGTGATTCACTGATTTTTCAGTTTGTGTTCTGGTGCATGTTCTCCTAGTTCTAACGTGTATATTATGGTTCTCAACTGGAATCTGTCATGCTTTGCCACGTTTTATACTTGAAACAAGAATTAATGGGGACCCTTGCTAGCTTGGTGTTTTCTGTACTTGAGTATGCACTGGATGATTTCAAAATCCTGCCTCAGAAGAGAAAGTACATATAATGCAACTGCACATACATTTTTTGTTCAACTTTGAGTATATTTCAAGTTTGTGATCGAGGTGCAAGTGCCAGTGTTCCCAGATTTAGTCTGTTTTCAATAATTCCTCCTCACTAAGGCGAACTGAATCTGACATAAGAGGCTTTCCCCCATTAGATGTGCTTTGTCATGTTACCAGGTCTCAAACTGGTGCTCACTGCCTAGCTGGAGCAAAGCTTTGAGAATGTCTTAGTGGGTTTCAGGTAGTGGTAATATCGTGTATATTATCTCAGCTAAGGAAAACAAAAAACATTATAACTAAAGCTGCAAAGATAAAGCAAATGCATTGTCTGCATTACATGAAATACTGCCTCTGTTGCTATGCATGAGGATTTCTGAGGGATGTACTATTTTTAATTTTTATCTGAAAATCCTTATCTGAAATGCTTTCATTCTCACAGTGAAGCTTTAGAGATACAACTTTTTGATTGTGCTTCAGTGAGTGCTATTGTGGAGTAAATATTTCCAGTATTAATTGTTGGACACAAGTTTCAGTGTCTCTCTTGACATGCCCTTATTGATTAAGGAGTCTCTCTGGGTAGTGATCTTTCCTCTGTCTATTTAGTGTTATGCTCACTTTCAGAATTCGTATGAGATGTAAAGATCTTTGGGATCATCTAACACTACTGATTCTTCTCATAAGAGTAGTTACTTGGAATCTTTACTAGCAGATTTATATTTCCAGTATTACACAAAAAAGTTAACTTTTTAAAATATGTAATATTCTCTCAGCTTATCAGTTTGAGTTGTGTTTTAGAGAGTTTCTCAAAATCCAGTGCAGTGTGTAATCATAGACTGATTGATATAGTACCTTATATGCCTTAGATTCTTGCTCAGGCTTTGAGATTTGGGTCCACATAGGGTCTGTGGAGTTGCACATCTAATTTCAGTGTAATGTTAACAATCAGGTGCTTTTCAAAGGCATAGTATATCTATGACCTGACCACAAAGCAGTAACTTGAGACTCTGTCTTTGTGGCACTTTCAACAAACTTTAAATAGCATTTTAGATAAATTATTTCTTTACCTGTTGTTCTTTAGGCCACTTAGTTTAGAACTATGTATTTTTAGAAAGAATATTCTAGTTTGTCTCACATTATGAAGTTAGAAAATTGGAAGTTTTGAGAGGTGACAGAAAATGTAATTTCTTTTTATAGTCATAGTGTTATTTCTGTTCTCTGTTTCTCCCTGTTTTTATACATATTTAAACATTTCTTGCATCTCCCAGTTAGAACCTGGCTCACTTGACGAAACCCAAATTGCTACAATATTGAGGGAGATACTCAAAGGACTTGATTACTTGCATTCAGAGAAGAAAATCCACAGAGATATTAAAGGTAATTTTTTTTTTTGTGTTAAAAGAAATCAGAAGTCATGCAACCTAAATGAGCACCCGTACATTGTCAAGTGGTGTCAAATGTCTTCATTTCTGCTATTTCCTCTTCTTTATTCCAGCTGCTAATGTGTTGCTGTCTGAACAAGGGGAAGTAAAACTGGCAGATTTTGGAGTAGCAGGACAGCTAACAGATACACAGATAAAGAGGAATACCTTTGTGGGAACACCATTTTGGATGGCACCTGAAGTAATAAAGCAATCAGCATATGATTCAAAGGTAAGGTACTTCAAGGCACTACCAAAGTCCCTTTCTTTTTCTGGCTTGAATTACATAGGTTGATCTTCAGACTGTACCTAATAACTTTGGCTGTGTCTACATGAGGGTGTGTTTAAATGACACCTAGCAGCTAAAAGCTGTTGGTGAGGAAAGATTTCTTAATTTGCATCCAAAGTTTAAGTTTCCTAGCTTATTAAGGTCCAGATGGCAAGCAGTAATCCCAGTATTCACGAGTACATCCCATCACCTTTTAGCCCACACTATTGATGAGTATTTTTGGCTGTTTAAAAGTAGAAGAGAGCAAATATATACAAAATGTTTGAATTCTTCCACTTATTTTTAGAAAAAGTAGCCAGCAACACAGTTGAAGAATATGGATTTGGTAGGTGTGAAATTGTTGTTTGAAAGTGCTGTTACTCATCTCTGGCAGAATGTGCTGTGTGGGTCTGTGCTACTCTTCTTTCTACCATATTCTTTCACATTTGCCATTCAGGGGGTGTTAATTATAATACCAAAGTTATCTGTACCCCGGATTTTGATTTAACAGAGTGGCACATCACTGTACTGAAATCTCAACACAAGCACAATTGTAGTACATGGTTGGGTCACAGTGGAAATGTGATTCCACTACTGTTCTCTGCACTCTCACCAGTATGGCACTGTGTGTCCCTTGTTGCCAGGGAGGAATATGTGCATTAAAGCCAGCTCAAGCCTATTGCTTTTTTCAAAGTTCATTGTGTTGGTTACTTGGGGTTTTTTTGCTTTTTATACTTGTATGCATTTGTTTGAGGTACAAATGCAGCTCTTTGCATCCCCTGCCTTCTCCCTGCCACATGGCCTGGCCGTCTCAGCCCATAGCTGGAACTTGCCTCTCTCTCTCGGTCACATTTCTCTGGCCGGAGCCGCAGTGGTGTGGGGGTGGCTGTGCTGCCAGGCCCCCTCCATGGGCAAGGCTGAGCCCCCCCAGATGGAACGGGGCCGCTTGGCTCCGGGGCTGTCCCCCAGGCCAGGCCCCGCTGAGCAGGGCCCGGCCCGCTGGGCTGTGCATGCCTGCTGCTCCCAGTTACTTGTCCAAAGGCTGGAAGTCAAAGAGACCTTTCCCGGCTCTGTCCGTTCTTAAAAGGTGGTTCACAGAGGCATATCAACTTCTTAAGTGGCTTAAAAAAGATGCCAATATTCAAATCAGGGTTTTAATTGGTTTTGATTGGGTCTAGAGGAAGTGGTAACCCCTCTCTTCAAGAGAGCCATTTCCGCAGCTGATGAGCAAACTATGCTAAACTGTAACATGCTATAACAAGCAAATACTGTGGAGCCTCTAGAAGCTTAAATGACTCCAAATTCCTAATTTAAAGTTGAGTAAACTTTTTTTGAATGGTGGTTTTTTTTCTTTGTCTGTTTCTATGGGGATTTTTTTTAGTTTGTTTATTTGTTTTGGTTTTGGTTGGTTGGGATTGGTTTGTTTTTGTATTTTGAAGTTTGGCTCCTGGGAATGACCATCACTTCAACAAAGCATGTTTCAGCCCTTAGGTTTTCCATTCTGGCTGTTGCAGTCTGTGATGTCACATAGACATAAGAGTCTTGGATACTTGATGAGGGATTCCCAATAAGAGCTTGAAAGGGCTCTAGTTTTTGGCAGTGCTTTTGCTTCCTGTTTTGTTTCCTGTCTTATATGAAAACCTATTTTGTTAACCTGCTTCATTTTTCACATATCTAGTTCTCTATTCTTTCTACTATAAAACTTGTACAGTTAAAAATAGATATTTAATTTGAAAATTACTTTCTCTTGCACACAGACTGTTTTCTTTGACTTACAGGAGCTTCAAAGCCAGATTGAATTTTACTCATTAGATAAGAAGAAGAAAGGCTTATGGCAGTACTGCAGTAAATAGTAGTCACCAGTGACTTGCTGACTGTCATCTGAACTTGGAAGAAGAATTTTTGTTCAAGATCTGAAACTGTAAAAATGACAACATGTGATAAAACTTAATGTAGTGTCACCACTTCCTAAGATCATGCTTATCCCTCTCCATGTGGAAGACTGATTTGTGCTTGTTCTTGTGTTTCATTGTCACAGTCAAGTGCATCCTAGAAATGCCTAATTGGATACACATGCAATCGGTACTTCCTTTCTTATCTGTGAAAAGGGAGGATATGGTTCCAGAGTTATTTTTGATGTTTTCAACAGGAATGGGATTCCAAAACTTGTCTTGGACTTCAAAGAGTCGTGTGCAGCCATGGTTTTTGCACTTTTTCGTGCATTTTTGTAGAGGAAGGTCACTAGCAGTAGAGTTATAAATACATGAGGGAAAACAAAAGTATTTATAGACATATGTGTGTGTGCAAGTGGGCATCTCTGTACTCATACACATGTAAATTTGATGTTTATGCTTACACATACACATGTTCCACCTGGGACCGAAAGTCTGGCAGAAGAAATCTATCCATTTATGTGGCTTAAACACGTCCCTCTTGAGAAACTGAAACTCTGAATAAACTGGAAATAATAATACTCAGTTGTTAAAATGAAGACTCATCTTCGCAGGTGACATTTTTATTTTGTAACCAAGAAAAGCTTTCCTGCTAGAGGGAGGTTACTCACAATTAGGCTTGAGGAGAGCTTAGCTGCTAATGCGCTTATTAAGATAAATGAAACTTGGGGCCCATGTGCTTATGTAATTCTTTGTGCTCAGGAACTGTTCTGTAACGTGGGCTAACAAAGTGGCATTTCATAAATTCGATAGTGTGCCAATTGACTCTGATTTTTTTTTTTTCTCATTCTTGCTTGCAAAATTAAGTAACTAAGCTCTTAACAGTAGGATACTGTCTGAATAAGGAAGAAGGAGCTTGTTTTGGGCCGGGCACTGTGGTTGTGACAGTGGAATGGGTGTGTACAAGTCAGTCAAAGATAACCACGAGAATCCATGGGGCAGTTGAGGGATATTTAGTAAAGACAGCAGTGATAAATGAAATCTCTGCTCTATCACGTACCTGAAAATAGATCTGTTTACAGCATAGCAAAATTCCAAATGCTCTGTTGGGGAGTAAAATCAGACAGCTCATGTCAGATCTTTCCTGTTTTCCTGAGAATAAGTCTTTGTTCTGCTTTCACTTAAAAAGAAACAGAAAAACCCCAAAACATAAATATTTTGAATTGGTATCTTGGCCTTGGAATAGATATTTCGGTGAAAAGTTTTTCTTTTATCTTTCTGGCAGGTTTATTATCCGTTCTCGACTTTTGGGTCTGTGATTTCAGCAAGACATAAGAGAATTGTAATGCATTATTTCACATTACTTCAGGCAGATTTGCAATAGGATTTGTATCAAGGGGACAGCATTCCCTAGAAAGAGTAGCACATTCTGATGGTGAAAATTTTCAGAGGCTTCTTGGACCAAAAAGCTGAATATTGCTGTTCAAGACTGAATTTCTTTTGTGTGCGAATAGGAATGATATATAAGAACTGTGTTAAACCTCAGGGAGGTTGTATTCTAATGTATTAAATTTCTGATGGTTGTACTAGCAAATTTATGTTTAGGAAAAATCTTGCGCAAGTTAAAACATTTTCCTTTGTGTAAATATTTTAGACTTACCCCATATTTACATAGTGTACTTGAATATGGCAGATAAAATGCTAGTTTACAACAACTCTACCATTGCTTTTAGGTGTCATAGTATTGATTTTTAAAAATTTTAGACTCTACTTAGTAGAACTGTTTTATGTTGTAGAGTGAAGACAGCCAAGAAACTGTTTATGTGGGCTATGTAGCTAATCACATAAAAAAAGGGTAACAAAACCAATTTACATAAGAAGTTATTTACAGTAAAGCTTAAAAATCTCCTTTACAAGAGTGGTGGTAAAATTTGACTGGGGTAAAATGAGTTTTCTTCACGGAAGCAGGTATGTGACTGTGTTTCGGATTTGTGCTGCAACAGTATTGATATCTCAGGGACGTTCTCCTTTCTGATGAGTCAAGGCCTCTTCTGCTTTTCACCCACCAGTGAGCACGCTGGGGGTGCACAAGGAGCTGAGAGGGCACTCAGCCAGAACAGTTGATCTCAGCTGACCAGGGGGATCTTCCATACCATGTGGCTTCATGCTCAGCAATAAAACCAGGGGGAAGGTGGGCTGGGGTCTACTGCTCAGGGACTGGCCAAACATCTTTCTGTTGGGTTTTATTTCTCTGTTGTTTTAGTTTTCATTACAATTTGTTATTGTTGTTATTTCATTTTGATTATTAAACTGTTTTTAACCCACAAGTTTTCTCCCCCTTACCCTTCAAATTACCTTCCTCCTCTAGCCCCATTCCACCAGGGGACAGTGTGAGCAAGCAGATGTGTGTTGCTGATTAAACTCTAATAGCAAGCCAACGCTTTCTTTTCTTTCTCAAACCTAATCTTAAAAGCTTTTTTTTTTACAGGCAGATATCTGGTCATTGGGCATAACAGCCATAGAACTTGCAAAAGGAGAGCCACCTCATTCAGAATTACATCCAATGAAAGTTTTGTTCCTCATTCCTAAGAACAATCCACCAACGCTGGAAGGAAACTTCAGTAAATCCCTCAAAGAATTTGTTGAGGCCTGCTTAAACAAGGACCCAAGCTTTGTGAGTTTCATGTTTGTCAGTTTATAGTACAGAACTTGTCTGCTTGACATGAATTGCTTGAGAAAGTGTCATTCAGCTTTTCTAATACAGTGTGACATAAGTGACAGGTATATTTTTAGATACTGTATATATTTAAAATCTCATTTGTATCAAGACTAAACTTTGGATTTCTTTGTTTTTATAGTGAGTCACTTAACACTCTCAAACATGGTAAAAAAACCCCAACCCTCTCTTTTTTTTCTTTTAAGAGACCTACTGCAAAAGAGCTTTTAAAACACAAATTCATTTTACGAAACTCCAAGAAAACGTCTTACTTGGCTGACCTCATTGACAGGCACAAGAGATGGAAGTCTGAGCAAAGTCATGATGACTCCAGTTCTGATGACTCAGATACGTAAGTTTGATGAGTCTATAACATACCCTTTGTGAGGAGCCAAGGAGTTATTTTCAGCACATATATTCCTGTTATTTGCAGCTTTTCATCTTAGTGGACTTGGTAAAGGAATGAAATCTTAATTTCAGTGTTGCCAGGGATTTCATGCAAGTAAAAGTCACTGAGAACAACTCTTCTGGCCCATGTTCTGTGCTACCTTCTCTTATATGTAGGGTCCAGGGTTCTTCATAGACATAAGGCCAGCTGTTCTGCAGGCAGAAGGTCTCAAGCTGCACAGCCAAGAAACACTGTGCAAATTAAATTCAAGTGAAGAGCTTGCCACGATTTATTCACAAATGGATTAAATACCTCATAGTAAAGAAAACACAACTATTCTCTGCAATGCTAATGACTAGCATCAAGTTATTTCTTGAGTTACATTACAGCTGTATATTTGTTTACAGTATTAATGGCTTTATGTCTTCAAGTGACAACAGTTCCAGTGTCTTACCTATTTTTCTAGGCAAGAAAAGTGAATTAGATTTTCTAATTTCCTCCCCTTTCCCTAATGATGTGAGGTACTCTGCTAAAGCTAGTTCTCAGGTGGCAATAAAACACTTCATGTAACTTGTTGATGTGACTTGGGAAAATGTTTTCCGTCTGTAGTGCCTCACTTTCTTACATTTGGTGAAGTATCTTGGTTAATTTACCCAAAAGATAAGTTACCTTAATTTTCATTCTTCTGTTTATATGTAGTGGCCTGCACAATAGAATCCTGACCTTGGTCTTTACTGTAGTTTTTATGTTTAGTGTGTATATTGAATGAAAATCAGCAGTGAGGTGTAGGTAATAAAAATTGATTTATTGATTTTTTTTTTTTTTTTTTTTCCCTTGAAGTGAAGCAGATGGTCAGGCTTCAGGTGGGAGTGATTCAGAAGAGTGGATCTTTACAATAAGAGAAAAAGACCCCAAGAATCTAGAGAATGGAGCGGCCCAGCCTTTGGACTTGCAAAGAAATAAGGTGCTGAAAATATTGACTTTATAATACAAGGAGATTATTCTTGCTTTAATAATTTAGTTGGGTGATTTTATTTTATGCCTTTAAAAGCATTTATATTGTGAAATTTCCAGCATTTTTGCTAAAAATGTATTTTCTACTGTTGCCTTTCACGAAACTTTCTGAATAAGTCTTGAAGTTTGGGCATTCTGTTAATGTGTCCTTTTTTGTAGTTGACAAAATATGCACCAAAATGTTTCTCTAGTTTGTGAAATACAACCACTGGAGGAAGACCAGGCAATACTGTATTTTTAAAATCTTCCCTCTCTGTGGTAAACTAAAACCAGTAGAGTGCAAATCTAGGCTGGAGTTCTGGAGAAGGCAGTTTGGTCTTTTAAGGAAAAAGACTACAATGGAACAAAGAATAGGATGTGCCTGTGCCCCGCCCCCCCCAAAAAAAAAAAAAGGAAAAACAAACTTAACTCAGAATAAGGGATGTTTAGTAACTGCTCTATTGTATTTTCTGCAACCTGTGTGGCCAAAGCAGGTGTTTGCTGGCTCTGAAAATTCTGCAGAAATATATTGTTTCATATGGGATGAACCTAGTAAATATAAGCATGTCTATGATTTAGTTCATGTTCAGTAGGATTTTAGGAGCTTGGGGGTTTTGGTTTGTGGGTTTGTTTTTTTTTTTTTCCCTTCTCATTTTGAGCTTGCATGTATTTGAGGTGCTGCAGTCTCAAATTTTAATTCAGCCTCTATTTTTCACACTGCTTTGGAATAGTATGTTGTAGAATATTTTACATATATGGAAACAGAGTTTTCATAAAGTGTAGCATGTTGGAACTACATTTTCTCTTTAATTGGAATACAATGAGGGTGCTTTTTTTTTCAGAAATAAAATTGGTCACATTTTTTTTTTCTTTAAAGGGAAAGGATATCCCAAAGAGGCCTCTGTCCCAATGCCTGTCTACAGTTATATCCCCTTTATTTGCAGAGGTAAGTTATTGCTTTAAAACATAACAACTCCAAGATTTATGTCTCTGAAAAAAATTGAAAAATTTATTGAATGACACCTAAGGGTACAACTACCCATTTTGAACTTACTGTTTTAAGTTTTTGCTGTGCCCTTGGCTTTCATGTGTGTCTGCTTTTGAAATCTGTATTTTGCTCCTAACAATACTTCATATGCATGGTAGTAACATCAGCCATGCTGGCCTAAAGCAATGAACATTACAAGAAAATGGTGTGTAAATGCTTGGATTGCAGCATTTTGTTTTTAACACTATGTTATGTATTTATCTTACTACATATTTGAAGCTGTTCACTGTTCCAAGATACAGTTGTGGACTAGATCATCAAGAATTTCACTTCTGAATTTCAGTGTTGAAAAATGTATTTTGTTCCCATTATGAGTTTTATATTTTTCATACTTTTTCCCCAAATACTTAAAAACAACTTTGAAAAAGAGTATGTAAAGGGTAAGAGAAGAATTTATGAAGATATGATTGTTTTAAAAAGTTGATAAAGTTACTGCAGTGTATGTGTATAAGGTATAGGTGTGCAAGTATCTATAGTTAAGTACAGGAAGCATATCTTGAAACAGCTATGGGTAAAGAGTACTTTTTTTCTTGGGATACTTTGTTGTCATTTTTGACTGTGAGCATGCTGAAAAGGATGTGTGAAGATTGGAGATGTGTGAAGATGAATGACATCCTGATAAGTACTGCAAAGACTAACTTCTGCTTGATAAGTCTTCAGTATGCAAGGGTGTATGATGAAGGTCAAATGCTGACGTTGTGAACTCTGAGTGCCTTCCTGACAAGCTTCTGTGTTATATTGTGTATAAAAATATTTGTTAATATCTTATTAATATATTTCTTCCTGCTTTCATTTCAGTTGAAAGAGAAGAGTGAAGTGTGTGGTGGTAACACAGATTCCATAGAAGAACTGAGAAAGGCAGTTTATTTAGCTGAAGAGGTTTGTCCAGGCATTGCAGATACCATGGTGTCACACCTTGTGCAGAGGCTTCAGAGGTAATGAAACTATTTCAGTATGGCTTACAGAAAGGTGCAGATCTGATTCTACAAATATTTGGCTTGTGTTAAATTGGAAGAATTAATTTCTGTTTCTAATGGAGAAGAAAAACGCCTGTGCTTGCAGTTTGTGAAATTGTGTTTGCTTACTGGAAAAAAACCTAATCATAGCAGCAATTGTCATTTCTAGTTTCAGGTGGTAGCACATATGTGTGTTCATCCTGTTGGTGTGCAAATTGTGTGTCAAATGAGACTGGACAGGCTTTTTCCTTTGCAGTTCACATAAGGGACACACTTCCTTTGTGTCTGGGTGTGTATTTGTCTTGGTTTGAAAAGACAGATGTCTGCTAAGGAAGACAGGAGCCTCCCTTGAGGTGAAGGATGCAACCCCCTTCTCTCTGAATTATTATAAATTTGGAATTAAGGGGCTTTCAGGCAAAAATATAAGGAATAGGAATAACAGTTCTTTACTAAAATACAGATGTATAAACAGGCAAACAAACAACAATAACTATAGTGGTGACAACAAACAGAAGCACAAACCCAGTGCAGCCTCTCTCGGCTGTCAGGCCCTTTTCCCCTTTGGTGCAGTGCCAGTCACAGCCGGCAGGGGCGCTGGCGGCTCCTGGTGAGCAGGGCAGGTGCGATGGTTCCCCCGCGGCTGCAGGGGGCGCTCCGGAGCGAGCTCGGGGAGCACGCAGTAATGGCGGATTAGATCTCGGGAAAGAGGGATGGAGAAAAGGCTTCACAAACCTCCCTGGGCAGCTGATCCTGGGGTCTGTCCGGGCTCTCCTGGCCAGGCAGGCTGGGGCAGCAGTAGGAGCACAACTTCCGGGTGGCAGGCGAGATGTATCGAACTGCGGAGCTGTGGTAGGAATCCCCGGAGGTCTCGGCAGGCAGGACGGGCAGGGCTGCAGAGCAGCGAAGGCTGAGGCAGCAGAATCTGAGCTGAGCTCCCAGCGAGGCAGGGAAAGGACAGGCTCTGGATCCTGGGGTTCTTCCAGCAGAGAGGAAAAAACGGCAGGAAAACCCGCAGTGCTGACGAGAGAGTCTCTCCCGTCTCCACACCAAGTCTCGAGTTCCGCTGAAGCAGTGGCTCTGTAGAGAAGGTCTCGTCTTCCTCTGAAGGTCCAGTGGTGATGTAGAAGGGTCTGGTCTTCCTCTGAGAATCCAGTGGAAAAGGCTGCCTGTGGTGTTCAAAATTTCCCCTTATATCCAGGCTGGAAGGCTTGGTTCCTCCCTCTGGGTGGAGCATCTCACAATGGGTGATATAGTCTTATCAGTCATGCGGTGATGGCCCATTAGCAGGAGATAGTATAGGAGAGATAAAAGACTCTGCCCCACCTGGTGTCAACAGCTGGCCCATTAACAGAAGATAGCCTCATGAGCTTATCAGGGATGAGTCATGAGGGAGGTGGGGAGCACTGTCCCACCAGTTTTAACAGTTTATGAAGATGGTGACAGAATACAGACTTTTGGGTACATTTTACATTGCAACCCAGGACAGTATTGCAGAGAATACTGTGTCACTCTTAGTTGCTTTGACCCACGAGGATAAATTGACTGTTCAGTTAGTCTGTGTTTCTTTCATTGACATAGTCAGTGATTCCTTGTTCATTCTTCAAAGAGTCTGTATGGCCCTTTGGTGGCACCTCCAAAACCAGTATTTGGTCCTACTTCAAAAGGCCAAATTTTGTATGAGATTTTCTAACTGCCATCTTGGTTAGGAATATATTATTAACAAATATTCAATTTTCTGTTCTTTTAAATGCTGCACAAGAAAAGATGAATGGTATAAATTTCAGATTTGCTGCTGGAAGACACATAAAATTGCAGCCTTGAATCCAGGAGCCCACAGCTGTTGTGAAACTCACAGCAGCCAGATTGGATTGCTTGGTACTAGAAAAAACTCATGTCAGTGATTAATCATGAACCACTACATGGTAAATGATCAGCCTGAGCAGGTGTCTCCTTTATACTGTCTCTAACCACAGCTTGGTAAAGTTTAGGAGTTCACAACTCTAAAGCTGAAGCACAGGATTTCCAGGCTGACACTTTCTCTTTCAGTAAAACCCAATGCCAAGAAACCTGCAAGCAACTGTGTTTGTTGCTTTATGGGCTGTTAGGAATGAAGCCCAGTCAACATCTCTCAGTGCTGAAAGGTTACTTCTAATGCCAGATGTCCTGTCCTGTCTCATTTGATCCTGGCAGACTTGAAAGAGTTGCTGGAGCTTCCATCTTAGTTTGTTTCCATTAGGAGTTCCAAAACTGAATCCAGTCTTTCATCAGCTAATATTTCATTGTCATATTTTTATCAGTCTGGTCCGGGTTCTTCCTGGAACTGGAAACCTCAAAGACTTGATGCTGCAGTTGAGGCTGAAAATGACCATGTGGAGACACTGTCCAGACATGGGCATTTTTGGGGATGCTGGAGGTGATCTTACTTGTTCTTTCACGACAGCAACATTCATCATTTTTGTCCTATGAGAAAGATTTCAGAGCCCTTTATATACCTATTTAGCATTGTCTTCCTTCTGTTCTGCTTCCTTGGACTATTACTGTTTTTCTTGGTCATAATGTCTTAGAACAGTAGAGGCAAACACTTCATTCTGTTTCAAGGAGAGAAGGAATTATTCATAGAGAATGTTTGTCAGTGGATCATATCTGGGTGAATTTTCTCTTCTTTTCAGGGATGATATTCCAGCTAGTATGGGATGATGACTCCAGAAAGGGAGCGAAAGAATGAATAGCAAGAACTCCCACTAAAAACGAGCCTGAATCATTCCATAGCTTAGTAAGGTTTCCCTTGTGGATAAAGCTATTTTTTGGAGCTGGTCAAATAGTTCCTTTTTGTATGAGTGCTACAAGAAGTATTCTCTGTTACATCATTAGTTCATTCAATATCCTCTTAATTTGGTAGCTAATTACTGAAGATAGGTTTTCAACAAGTTTCTAATGACATTTTCACTTTCCCTTATGATTGGTTAGAACTGGATTTTGTAAGTTTATCTAAGTGAATTGAGACCTCAGAACAGCTGCCCAGTAATGTGAGTGAAACCAGTTATCTTCCTCCTCCAGTTTTGATCTTGGATGTCTGATTAAGCTTACCAGAAACTTAATGTGATTAAAATGTGTGCTTTTTTTTTTGATGATTTAAGAATCTTCTTAATCAAGAAATACAGTTTTCCTGTTGTAAAGGTTTGATGTAAACTTAGGAAGGAGGAAAGTTGGAGTCATTTCCATCATTATGTGCTGCTCAGTAACACATGAGCACAGGTTGTTGCTGTTAGGAAAGCAGTGATACTCTAACAATGGCTCTTCCTTAAAGTGTGGTGGCAGTGGTGAGTACCATTGTGCAAGGAAAAAGGCCGGAATTTCAATGGCATAAAATGGAATAATTTCATTGCTGCTTGTTGTAGAATGCCTTTCTAAAAGTTGCCACAGTAACAATTTCTTTTCCTCTTCAGGTATTCACTAGCTGGAGGAAGTTCTTCATCCTACTGACACACTCTTCCTGACTTTCCTAAGACAGGGATCCCGTGGTGTCTGCATTGAAGGCGTGCACCCTAATACTGTTCTGCCTCTCAGTCTCTGGAAAGTCCTGGGGAGGGAGGACATTCCTAAATGTGCAAGAGTGAAAATGAAGTCTCTTGGACGGAGGCAAACTTTTTCAGCTCTTTAAAGCTATAATTTTTTTAAATGATAATGCACATGTTCCAGGGAGGTGTCCTTTTGTAAAATCTGAAATGTATATTTAGGTTTGTGATAGAGAAATTGAAGATATTGAGAAACCTCAGGTATCTTGCTTTAAGAATTCCACTGGAAGATGGAGCATGGTTGTTGGAATTGTGTACAGATATGTATATAATGTCTTTTTTAACAGAAAGCCTTTCAATGTGCATAAGGAATCACTGTGTACAAAATGGTAAAGTGCTTTTGTAGATAACATTAGTGGGGTAAATATTTGACAGGCCATAACTGAGTATTGCCTTGCCTTTATTACATGTAAAGTTTGAATTATGTGATAAGTGAATCTCGGTTTGATTTTTGTATGTGAAGTATTTGCCATTGAAAGAGTTAATCCTGTATTATAGAACCTTCTATTTGTACCTCAGCACAGACACAGTTTTATTCTGTTTCTCCGGCATTTATTCCTTTTTATCTATATTCTGAGTGTGACTTTCTATTTATGGTACTACTTCTAGTTGTTTTAAATTTCATACACCTGGTCTCTCAAAACTTTAAATTATTGTTTTTCCTACAGAATGAGTTCTTTCATATCTTCAGTTTCAAATTGTGCCAATGCAAATTCTGAAATTGTTCAGTTTTAGTAACAGATGTTTGTGAAGCTTGTGAAATTCAGACACAGTCTTTTTTTCACCTGATCATGTTTGAATGCTCACACAAATCTTTATTCCCTTCATTTATTCTGAAATATCTCCTTAAGGTGTTGATTCTGAGACAGTGGCAAGTATTTATCATGCCTATTTTTATCATTAAAACAAGTGTCTTTCGGCATAAAAGAAAAATTATCCATAGATTCAATATTTGGTCTTGCTGCCTTGATCTATGCATCTGTTTCCCGATATTGATAGATGTTGGACAGAGACACTGCAAAACAGCCTGAGTGCTGTGTGCAAGGTCCTGTTGCTTGCCTCCCCAGAGAAAAGTTACTTCTTGAAATTCTTAATTTTGAAATTTCCACTATTCTTGTGAGGGCTTCTAGATAACTGACTTCAAGTGTTCTAGATCTTGGAAACAGTAAGATTAGTTCATTAGGTGTATGCACAGTTGATTAGGTAGCTGCCATTTTTTTTTCTTTTTCCTCCATAGTATTACTCTGAGGTTTACCTTGGTTGGTTTCACCAAGACTATATTCAGGTACTTCTTATTCCAGTAGCTAATAGAGCATATTTGCCTTCTTTTAATGAAGAAATTGATGACTTTATGCTTTGCATGACAGTGAGGTAACTTATATATTTACTTTGAAAAAAATATATAGATAGGAGCTTTGGAACAGAAAGGATTAACATTTAAAAGTATAGGCATATCTGCCTGGCTTGGTTCAAGAAACCCAGGTACACTAACCATTGTGGAAGCTGGTGAGGTCTCCTTCCAGGAGTTCCTATCACCACGGTAGCCCTTAGTCTATGCATATTAATAGCCTTAATTTATTAATTTAAGAATTTAACAGTAAGAGGACACTGTCTTGCTAACAGCTAATAAACTTCTGCCCAGGTTGAAACAACAGTTGAAAGAAATGTTGGGTGGGTGTTCATCTTGTGGCCAAGCTTGCAGGCACTACTCATTTGCCAGCCTAATGAGATGATGGGTTTCCTTTGTGGCTAAGGGAATTTAAAGTAAATTGAACAATGCTAAAGTCTGAGCAATGTTTTACAACTCCACTTTGATTAGTATCTTTAATTATGTTGTTTGGTGTGCTCTTAAGTGTTACGGATGGGCTCACTCTTGAGGAAACAAATTTAGCACTGCTTTTGTGAAATGTACATCAGAATGTAGTGCAACGGGGAACTTACCTGTTGATGTCTAAATATGAGAACATTCAGCCTTCGACAGATCTGTGTGCTGTGGCTGCACATGGAAATCAACAGGTGTGTTTGTATTGGAAATATAAATTCATCAGTGTAAGCTATTCCCTAGTCATCTGTTAATGTAAGGACTGGAAATTAATGTGAGCTTACTTGGAGATGCACAGAACTCTGAGACATAGTGGGGAGGTTAAATTTATGCCACTGGCTTGAATGTCAAGAATTTCTCAATCAGCAAGTTGAATTAAATTCTAAGCTACACTCTTTGAACACTCATTTGCAAAGTTATATATATGTGTTTTGAGTTGCATTTTAGTTGTGTTCCAGGACTGTATGTTGAGGAAATACTTCTCTGAGTAGATGGTGGCAGAATTTGCCTGATGAATGTGTCAGAGCTTAAGATGAGTAAGACTTATGGCGAGGGCAGGTGGCCAAAAGGCTTGGGCATTTAGAAGAAGACAAGACCTCATTTATGGTAGAGATGTGTATTTTTATATGTAATATACAGATTATTTAAATATAGACTATCTTAAACTGAGATTCACTGAAAAAAAACAGCGTGCTGTATCTTGAATGTAGAAGTACAATCATTTGCTATTTAAAAGTATTGATGCTTTAAAAATCAGGTCTATATTGGTAACAGAAGAGGAGCTTCATTTGAAAGAAGCACCGCCTCAGTTTCTCAGAGAAAAAGAAGTGTATTGATATTTTTGAGAGGTTTTTTCATGCTTAAAACATGTCTGTGTTACGATGTTGCACTGATGACTTTTCTGTGCAGGTAGTACTTCACTCAGTCTTGACTATACTAAATGACAAGCTATCCCTATTTATGCAAACATTTAAATTAGTAGAACTGCTTATTTGTCAGGGATTTCATGATTAGGCAGTAAATAAACTCACTGTTTAAAAACAATAAAATCAGTTATTTGAACTGAAGGCTTGCTTTTTTTGTAATTCTCAGATGTGTAATCTATTTCTTTACCTTCGTTTTCCTTGCAGTTGTCCTTTGTTGTTGCTGACCAGTTTACTGAAGGATGACGTGCTAGTGCACAGAATGCTTTTGGTGTAGCAACAAAGCAGTAACTTCACTCTGCAGTGCCATGGTTCCTTTGCAGCCCCACCATTGAGTGTGAGCTAGTGGGAACAGAAGATGAACTGGTTTTTGCAGAGTATCCTCACTGGGGTGTTCTGCCCCTGCTGTGCAGGAGGGGCAGATGGAGGGGGAAACTGAGGCTGGGTGTGTTGGCACCTCACTGCAAAGCAGCTACCTTGGTGTGAGTTCCCATCCTCTTGTACCCTGTCATCCCATCATCTGCCTCTTAATGTGCTTTTAATGTACTTGGGCAATGTCTTGCTTAGCTCTCACTACTTTATGTGATATTCTGTACTACTTTTTAAACAGTGTGGTACCAGTTTGTTGTAGTTTTACAGTAACCTGACTTTGAACAAAATGCATTTTTGCCTTCAAAAATGTCACCATTGGAAGATTATCCAGAGTGCTGATTAGCACAGGTATAATGCAAGGATCAGGACAATTGCAAATTGTTTTTGTAAGCTGCTGGGGAGGAGCTGAAGGTATAGCACAAATCTGCTTGCTCCTTTTAACTGTGCTTTGCAGATGTGCTGGTTACTGCACTGAGCATATGCCATAGACAAATTGTATACAATGGTTTCCTGCCACCTTTAAGCATGATTACAGAGGACCATTAAAGTGTATGTCTTGTTTTCTGTAATGCTGCTGCCTGTTTATAACTGGTATTTAAATTTTACTTTTGTCACTCTACACCAACATAACATCTTGTAAACTACGTGACCTAGAAATAAATAAGGAAAGGTTTCATGAAACGTTGCCCCCTGAGTGGTCAGTGAGATGAGATTCAGGGCCCCTTCCCTGGAGGGGATGCTCTGGTGGGCTTCTAGAGCAGTTACTGCACACGTCAGTAATAATATACAGAAAGTTTATAAATCAGTGTTTGGTTTTTAATGGTAGTCATCTCAGAATTTGTAGCACTTTCAGATGGCAGTGATTTAAAACCCACCTTGTAGTCTCCATTCTGCCATCCCAGTGAAACTGATGAAATGCTCACAACAAATGACATTTGGTCACCCCCCCAAGGATTGCACCTTTAACTGGTGACAAACTGTGACAGCTGCATGCCTGTAGTTGTGTTTCATTACTGTTTTCTGCTGCTAAAAACCATATGTGTGGCACATGGCCCATTATTTTGTCCCCCACCAGCTTTCCTGTGCCCCCAGGGCAGAGGGAGTGTCCATGTGCTGTAGCAACTGGAGTGCATCTGCCTGCACAAATGTAACTGTGCTTTTGAGGGCGAAGACCATGTAATTGGTCCTGTATAGAAAGAAAGAATGGGCAAAATTGGGCTTTTCAGGTCTTGCTTGATCCTCTGTTTTGTTCTTGGTTCATGGAATGGTGGGCTGTTACACCTGATTTTGTCTCTCTTTTATCAAGATTTTTGAAATCACAGCAGGTTTTCCCCTACCTGCTGGCTTGTCTTTCAGTCTGTCATTTTTGTCTGGTTTCAGCTTAATTTACAAAGGCATTAAGGTGTCAGTGTTGTTTAAATAAAATATTCTGAAAAGCGGGAGGTTTGAGGTATATTATCAAACACATCTTAACAGAGGTTAAATTAGACAGCAGATAAATGGTGGAGATGCTTAATCTTGTTGAAAAAAACACAGGAGTCCAGGTGTTTCTGGTTCCTTTGCCTGTGGTGCAACCTCCCATGGCAGTGAAGCCCCTGTTTTATTTGTTCATTATTGGAAACTGGCAACTATTTCATGGTGAGTAATAACAACACCAGAAGTACATCTCCTGGAGTGCCCAGTTTGAGGTTTTCCTGCAGCTGAGACAGGCATGTTTAGTGATGGCTCCTGACCTGGCACACAGTGACCCTGCCTCTCTGCAAGCCGTTCTTGTCGGAACAGGCAGCAATATGATGTGAATCAGGGTTAAAAATAAGTGATGGTATATGACAGTGTTCTAGTAGTTTTATTCATACGTGGACTCCACCTGTTTCCAAGATACAACCAAGACAGTAGATTTTACTCTCTTACCATCACTTCATTTTTGGGTTAATCCTGGGAATAGACAACTAGAAAAATGCTGACAATTTACAGCAGTTCACGTGGCTCCATTTAAAAAAAGAATTTTAAAAAAATCACACTGGTAGAGAAGAAAAAGAATCTTATTTTAAACCTTTCTTTTCTATAGGAAAAATATAATACAAAAAGTTGGAAATCGTGACCAGGTGGATACTCTGAAAGTTGCATCCACAGCCTATCTTGGGCTCTGCTGTGAAGGGTAGATCTCTTGGTCTTTGCCTTATTTTCTAAATTCACCTTGTATGAAAATGAAACTTACTGACAAAAGGTGTTACTTGATTTCTTTTGAAGGTTCAGAATAAACTACTGAAGCAGATAGCAGTTAATGAAGATTGTATCCAACAAGCCCCAGGGTTCTAATTTAAAATTCAGTTTTGGCATTAAGGGCACGGCCCTCATTATAATTTCCATTAAAAAGAAAAATCTTTTCACTGTTATAGATAATAATTCTAAAGGAAAGAGGCAGAGCCCTGTCTTATAAGGTGTTACAGGTACTGGTTTGACCAGTAATAATAATTTTGGAGGGATCAAGTCTGCAACCTTTTACTTCATAGCAGCATCAAGTGCTCTTGCTTTTTCAGCATTGTTTTTCCAGACCAGTAAGGCTGCAGCTGAGTTGTTCATCTATGCTGTGTTATTTCCACTTCTCCTTGATACAGAGATCATGGGTCACGTTCCAGATCAGTCCTGAAGCACTGGAATTCTGTTTGTTAATACAGAGGCGGGTCACAGGCTTGGAATGGATACGGCAGTGGGACCTGCAGCTGGGAAAACGGGCTTCAAATTTTCCTACCTACTTTCCAAGTTTGTCCTTAGCACATCCCAGGTGGAGGCAGAGCTCTAGGGTCAGTGTGATTATTGTGTTGGTATGAAAAGCCAGGGGCAATAGCTGAAGAAAAGAGCAACTGCAGAATGCTACCTGTCCAGGGGGCTGAAAGTTTCCATGCAGCTGAAGGAAATGCTCTGAAAAGAGTTTCCCTTTGTCAAGGTGTGCTTGGATTTGGCCATGGGGACTGCTGCATGTCCTAAGGGGTTAGGAGCCCATCCTCATCTTGGATGGAGGGATATTTGGGGTTGGGGGTAATAGAAGTCTTCACTGTCTTGAAACAGGCATATGTACAACAGTATTGTGAGGTATTTTATTCCCTTTTGTTGTGAGCAAAGCTGTAAGAAGCCATTTTACACATCGCACACAGATAAGCCATTAACAAAGTGAGGAGCTGGATGAAGAAAAAGCAGGGGTAGAAGTTCCCCAGCTTCATTTCCCAGACTGACCTTCAGACCCCGTCTGCTTTAGCACTGTGCTTCCTCCAAGGCATGTAATGGTGATGGGCGTTACCAGCACATCAAACCTCTGCTAATGCAAGTGTTACATCACGCTGGTAACAGCGTTTCTTAAAACTTGAGCACAGACATCCAAGCCTTGTAGATAACAGTGCTGGCAACCTTCTCAGTACAACACCAGCTTACCCAAAATGCAGTGCCAGCTGATGTTAAAGCCAGGCATACAAAATAGGTAATTCTGCTGCAGGTTAAGTCACTCTCTGTTATGCCTGAGCCCCAGGGGAGAGAGGGAGAGACTGAAATTCCAACAATAAACTGGAAGTCAATTTGGGATGTGTAGCAAGCAGGATGAAAACTTGGGGCTTCAGTAGTACCCCCAGTACTAAAGCTTAGAGCAATTTAGTTACCGAAACATTACAAATGAATCACAAATAGCTGCGGTTCTTGTAGCATACAGGTTTTCTTTCAAGTTCGTAAAACAAACAGCAGAATGTCACCACAGCCTTTAATTTCTTCTTGTACATACCATTCACAGTACATTAACAGCCCAAATAATATTGCACTGGATTATTTAAATTTCTTTTCGTCTTGCAAGTAGTACTCACTTTTCAAAGCCAACAGATGAACAATTTGGTCAACTTGCACCAAGAAAATGGTTAGGTAAGAACCCTATACTTTATTTATACCACATGGATTCATAACCCCAAAGGGAAATGAGAATGAGCTGTAAACTGTTTCCTTGTTAAACATAGAAAATTAGTAAATCGTTGCTGATTAAATGTAGAAAGACTGGGAAAAAAAGCATGAAATCTGAAAGTTATCTCATTCCTGTTAGACTGCTTGCTGTATATATAATTATATTCTATACTGTGAAAATCCATCTACATTTAAAAGCCCAGCAGTCTACAGATTAACATGGTAAAAAAAAATAATATATTTTTATGAAAAGAGAATAAAATAGTGTTTGCCTCAGAGGAGAAAGTTTTCAGTCATCTGGGAGTTTTTTTAGGTGCAATCTTTGAGGCAATAAAATGTCTTTTGGCATTTGGCACTCTAATAAGGACAATATTTTAATACTGGCACAAGCTAAAAACAGCACAGAATGACAAAATACAAGACATGAAACGAACCGCAGCCACTGGGATGATGGTAAGCTAGTTTGTATATATGGAGAACTTAAACAGTTTTGCTGAAGGAATTGTGAAAGTTTCTGCAAAACCATACTTATTCTCTTCTTTTACCAAAGTGTAAGTTTTCCTAAACTTGGAGGGAGAAAAAGAGTTTCAAATGTCCTCTAGAAAATCAGCAGCTGCTGGACAATCAACACAACGGCTTGTTTAGCTGTCAGTAGGTGTGAGGCTCTTTGTGACTCAGAGCTCGAGTGCGTGAGGCAGAGCTGGTGGCACTTCGGATCACTTCCATCCATCTGTGAGGAGGCACAAAGAGAGACACAAACAAAAGAAAGGTCAATTCCCAAGGGGGATTTCTTGACAGATATGGTCTATGCTATTGGTTGTGCAGTTTGATTTTCAGTGCCTGTGGGAGCATCTTCCTACTGCACCCCTAAGTCTATCAGAAGTCAAGAGGATCCACACAACTGCCACAACTCTAAGGAGGTTTAGAGAGAACAGACAGCAGGTATGGGACCCAAAACTCGTGAAGTTAGTAGTAGTTTTACTTGCTCTGCAGACACCAAATATCTTTTTTCTGAGTGGTCCAAGCAATCAGCAATTGAGACCAACCATTCTTAATCTGAGAGCAAAAAAATGTACCTTAGCTGCAATTTCTACCTCTTTTTCCCAGAAGTGATAAATGTATTTTTTTGTTTTTGTTTTAGCACCACTTTTCCCCGATCTGTCTTCTTTATAGTTGTAGACTGACAGGGTTAAAAGTTAAGAACAGCTTTCTTTGATGAAGATGTCATGATTTTTGACATATTCATGCCTCATATAAAAGGACTAAATTAGTTCCCTGTATGAACAATCACAAACCACAAATTAGGAGGAGTAGTGCCTTTTCCCTGGCTCTCCATGTATCTGAAGTTCAGTGGGAAGTGTAAAAGTTAGACAGTGAAGTGGCATAAATATGTAGTAGTGACAGCTGCTTCTAGAAAAATTGGAAATTTAATTCAGGTGGATTTTCCATGCAGTTGTACTAGAGGAAGCAAAGCTATTCCAAAGAGCTACTGAGACGTCCTGTGATATGTTCCCATGCTTCCTGAAGTCTGAGACATGGAGCTTCCCATACAGCCAGCCTGATCAATTTTGACTGGATAATTCCAGGTTTTGCAGTAATTATTGTTATTGCTTCCATATAATCAAAACCAATCATTTGATTTTAGCAGTATCAGGTTTAAAATTTCTTTTATAATTTTAAAAGGTTCTTTCTCCCGTTGTGCTGAACCATGTGCCTGTATTACTGAACCAATTTATTAAACTTTGCATCTACTCACATTTGGAAGAATGCTCCTGGCATTTAACAAAAATTTCTCTCACAGAAAACAAACTTACCTTTCAAAGGTGTATTCACTTTCAGCCCTGAAGTAGTACACATGGGATTTGAAATGTAGCTTGAACACATAATCTTTGTGAATGTTTTCAGATTCAGAAGGAAGGGTAAGTGAATATCCCAATAAAGGAAGGCTTGCTAAAGGATGATTGTCCTGAAAAGATACGATGGAAAGTGCTGTGAGATCAAATGCCCTTAAGAAAAGAGAGCACATAAGTAAATGGAAGGCAGCTACACACTCATTTAAAGATCACTGCATTTCTACATGTGCAGAAAAATACCAGATTTATACACCTGCAATAAAAATAATTGGTACTTTCAGTTTGTCATCATTACAGACCCTTCCCCTAAGGATCTGCTGCAAGCTGATCCTATCAGTAATTCCTTGAAGGAAAGCTGGCTGCTATCTTGGAGTTCCACTACTTTCAAATTGAACATAAGGCTCCATCATTTGCCACTGGCAGGGCACCACAGAGGTTCGTCCTCGGCTTGCCAACACCTACTCCTTTAGAGGTGTGCTGGCCACCTGGCAGGTTCACTGCTAAAGTCCTTTTACTGCATGGCAAATGATTTCTTCATCCCTCTTATGTGTAGAATATCCTCCAACTCCTCCTTTAATCATTAAGGATTTCTATAACATGAAAGCACAATGTAGCAACTCAAGTTACTTTATGCTTATGCCCTGCTCAAACAGATTCAAAAGTCCAACAGATTCTAGACAGAAGTCCCAGATGTTTGCTCAGGTGGATTAAATCATTGATTGCTGTTCTCTCTTGTTTGGCTTAAGTGTCAGTAATGGTAAACAAAATTTTTAAGTAACTTTTAAGTTTTTAATTGTAATGACCTTAGAATTTGTACAAGAGAAAAGCCTGGTTTAAACTTGCACCGCAGCTTCCGAGCAGTGGTGAGCTCTGCTGTGCTTTTGAGAATGATCAGTACTGTGACTGTTGAAAGCTTCAGGAAAGATCTGACCCGAGAGCAAAGTGAGAACAAGCCCTGCTCTGTGTGCCAGAGGCAGTGAAGGGCTGTGTGTGGAGCTGTCCCTCTTTGGAAAATAACCTCACACTGTCTTCTCCAGCTACTCACACTTGCCCAGTCGGTTACCTGGTGCGATTTATAGAAGAACATGCAGAAGTTGGTGAACACCACCCAAAGCTTCTGCCACCCATTGCTGTTTTTGAATTTTCTTAGGAGATTTCCAGACAGCTGGTTCTGAAACAGATCAAAAGCAGCCAAGTAAAACAGTGAAAAGTGCCTGAAGCTTAATTATTGTAAGAAAAATTATTTGCTTTTATCTGGTTTTATGTGACCTGTTTGTACATGAAAATGCCTCAATTGAATGGACCTACTTTTCTTCTGCATTTTTCTATCACTGAGTAGTACTTTATGTAATGTATTTTCTTGTTTGCAGCTGGGTACTTCTAAAAACTCAACACTACTACACTAATTATTTTATCTGTGGAGGTGGCTTTCAGCAATGTATTACTGAAATTCAGTCTTGTTAATCCTACTTTTTTTTTTTTTAGAATGATACTTGAATAGAATGGAAACAGAAAGTCTGACATGGATTTGTGATGTAAAGGAAAATTATGACATACTTTAGAATTGCAGGTAGAGACTGTGGTCTCTGTAACCAGAGTACACATGGTACTTTTCAAAGATTTCAAAAGCAAGGACTGTTAACTTTATTTTTTAGCTGGATTTTGGATAGTTTAACAAAAAGGAGGAGAAAGCCATAATGAAGTACACATATTCAATTAGGCTGGTTGAAGAAACTGCTCTTCACATAGTGAAGATGGAAAGCACAGCATCATTGTTCCTTGCAAACGAAGGGGACTTCTCAGTGAATTATTAATTACTTCCCATTCCTTGTTGACTGTGAGGCCGAACAGCTGTTTACATCCTTCTCTTTATCTAATACAGAAGCTAATAACTTAATCTGTAAAGCTTAATAATCAAAATCTGGGGGTCCTGGTGTAGCTACTACAAATAAAGTATTCTTAAAAAGTTCTGTTTTCACCAGCCTTGGATATGCATTAAAGCCTTTCCTTTAAATCATCCTAGTCTCTGATTTCTGGACTACTGTCTCCTTGCCCTAAATTACAGGTGTACTCCTTAATTTTCTGTTACCTCATTACTCTGGAGGATATCATAAAAGGACAGGCTTTGCATTCGGTACCAGCAGACATATGAAATGGAAACAGGCCGCTGATCACTGATCAGTCCAGCAGGTAGGGAGGAACAGTCACTGACAGAGAGAGGATCTTCTACCACAAGAGAGACAGAAAGGAGGGAGAGACACAAAGAAAATAAACGATAATGCTGAAGTGAGAGGCACTGACAGAATGATGTGAGCATGAGTGGGACCTGCCACGCATGGAGCAGCAGTGGAGCTGAAGATGTTTTCACAGAACAACGCATGGCTCCAGGGTGTGCTTGGTCTTCGCTGCTTTGTGTTCATTTGAGGCACAGGGAAGGAACAAAAATGAGCAACAGTGAGCACTGATCTCAGACCTAGTTAGATTTGCCTAACTGAATGTTTTAATCATTAGAATGAGTCAGTGGTATATGTTTTGTATCTATTTATAATAAGCCCTCTGCTTTAGGGAAAAAGACGAGACCTTGTCCTGTGCTGAACTAGTCCTCCCTTGCAGGACATAAGGGTATAAAGAGCAGAAAAATCCCACCTATGTGGGATCAAAATGAGGCTCTACAGTCAGCATTTTTTAGCACATAATAATCTTATCATATTTCAGCAACTAACTCACCTCCTGTTTAAAAACAGAGGCAGTTACACAAACTATGAATATGTTTGTTCTCGCATCACTATTGTATGCGTTCTTGCATCACATCTTCATCAGTGCATCTTCTCTAGAGAATGGTGGCCTGATGTCTGAGGGCTGCCACTGGAGTGCAAATCCACTCAGCTTTAAGATTCCTTTTCCCATTTTCATAGAGCATAAATTTCCATTTGATGAGGGCTGTGATAAAGTATGCAGAGCTCCTTGGACTCTCTTGGGTGAAGGAAGAACACCTCAGCAGGCTTGCCACCTCATTGTAAAACCTACACTGAGCTAGGAGTCTTTCATTTCAATCTTTGAAAAGACAATGTCTGCACCTCGGCTGTTGCGTACAAATTAACAAATGTGGATCAAAGTGGCTTAGCTGTGATCAGAGGGGTAAAAAACAGGGTTTGTTTTGAGGTGGAAAATGCAAATAAAGAAAAAGCAGATGAGACTGAGCAATGAGACAAGGTTCCAGAAAAGATGGCTAGGTAAAGAAATTAAGTTAGTAATACACATACTTAAAACTCTGGCTGCAGCAGCTAAAGACAATATCCTTTCCGCTCGAGCAATGACTTAATGTCTCTGTAACTGAACACATTAAGACAGTTTGAACTGCTTTACATTTAAAGGGCATCGGCTTTTTTTCTGGACAGTTGCTTCTATGAAAATTACTGCTCTAACTGATTTTACAGAGGTGCACTACAGGAGCAGATACGTGTTTCTTGAGTGACGGTTTATGCCATCATTTGAGGATATGGGAGACGGTTTAATAAGCGTGCCTGAGACTTCCCCAGAAGGAGACAAGGGAACAGTGCACTTGTTAAGGAGGAGCAAAAAGGAAATTGTCATTCAAAAGCGAGCCTGGAGCTGCAGTTCAGGTTGTTCTGAGGCAGATACCTCCACAGCAACACTAAAGTCGATCATTGAAACACTGGTATTTCTGTGCCAGCAGACGTGCACCGTAGTGTTGCCACGGTGTGGTGACTGACGTTCGAGTGAGGTGCGGGATGCACTGAGGTCGTCCTCAGATTCCTGGTCTACAGTAGTTTCATCAGGAGACTCTATGAAATGCAGGGAAAAAGCATCTTTCTTCCTCTATGCAACAACATATATAATTGGAAAAATTAAACAATCCATTTTGTCCACAGTATTGTGAACTAATTTTAAAACACCATTTTAGAAATAATTTTGTGCAGACTTTAAATAGATGATTATATTTTATATAATTATTTTGCCTGTTTCTGCAAATGTTAAGATTAAAGACTAACTACTATACTTTGTTGGTGTTTTTAATAGCTTTCAAGGACAGACAATGCCCAAATCGTGTTAAATAGTTCCTGGAATCATTATGCTTAAGTCACTTCTCTATTTAGTGAAACTTTCTGCTAACATCAACAAGAACATTAAAATGGCACATATATCAATATATCTATACATCTGTATGTATATAAATCCACTTCCAATGTGTCAGTTTGACCTATGGCCAGCAGTTTTCACCGCTTTGCTTAGAATCAACCACCAATCATATTGACAAAAGTGAATAAACCCTACTCTCTGGCCTTTACTTACTATTATCAGGTGGGCTGCTTGCCAGTAACTCTGGGGCAGGGCCACTGCTTTTCTCTGCCAGGTCTATCGCCATCTGGATGTCCTCAGTCCATTTGTCCATTTCAGCACGGGTACTAACAATGAAAATTCAGGTTTTATTGACTTTCATACAAGCTGAAAGCAAACTCTTAAGAAATACACACAAGCTGAGCTTCCTTCTGACTGAAATAAATAAATTCAGGCACAAGATGCTACTCTGTTTTTCCTGTCAGCTTAGTTTTGGTTCCAGCTTGCACAATTGTCAATATTGTGTCCCATCCACTTTTTCTTAACAAGTGGCTTTCACAAAAGAATATACCTTTGAGGAGATTGTTTTAGGAGCAAATACAAGCAAAATGATGCCTCTCTGTCCCACTGTGATAGCTACAGAGAAATACAATGCACATGTGGACTTTGTCTCCAGTGAATTACCTTGCAGCAACAACGATGGATTGGTGTTGACCTCGTAGTGTCAGACAGTGAGGAACTCCCCATTCCTCCTCACTTTCTTCCATCTGAGAGATAAAAGGCCAAATGCAGTCAGATTGCAGGAAGCACATATTTATTAAGGTGAAACAGTGAACTGAATGAGCTCTTACCTCTTACCATTGAGGAAAAAAACCCAAGGAGAAATACTCACAAACAAATTTGAGCCAGGTATTGAGGAAAAAATAGTGCCTTGCAAGTTGAAAGAATAGTAAGTTCTGCAATAACCTCTTAAACCAAAAGCATGGTTTTGTCTGCCTTGTGTGAAAGAAAATAGCGATGTTTTTATCAGAAGAGTGATTTATTGTACAAAAGGATGTGTTAAAGGCTGGGAGTGCTCTGGAAACTGCAGCACAGCAGAGTTCTGTTGTGAGCAAGTCCAGGCCTAATGGCCATCAACAACTGAGCAGATGCCTTGAAACACTAGATAAAACTTGAAACCTTGCAAGTGTTTAGAGAAAATCAGTTAGTGTGGTAGTGACTACTGAACTCAATTCTCAGGACAACCATATAGAATATGATATAAACCAGTGAGAAGTTCCATTGAAAGCAATGGAGGGAATGAAAGTGTTTTGAAACCAGCAAAAATATTTTTGAAACAATGCAAGAAGAGGCAAATAGGTGCTATTGGCTTGAATTGGCTGTTTTCCTGAAGAATTGCAGTAAGAGCTCCAAATGACATTTTGCAGCCAGATTCCCACTACTTTGGCTTTAAGATATAGAGCTGGAAACATTAGGAAATGCTTTTTATAGAAATTAGATTGTCGCTACTGTTTACTCATCTTGTGTATGTCTATAATGAATTGGTGATGAATTACTTGTAAGAATCATGGTCAGATTAATGGCTGAAAAAAAAATTAAAGAACTCATCTCCAGAGAAGTATGCATTGTGAGGAAGCAGCCCTCAAAAATGCCTTTTTCCTCTCACTTTTGCTATGTGATCACCTCTGTGCAAAGGCTGCAGGAGCAGATGCCGAACCCAAGACAGAATCAGAGAACACCCCCTGTTGCTGCTGTTTCTAGTCCAGCAGAAATTCATCAAGCAATTAAGGTGGGACCACAAATGGCCACTTAAGCACGAATCCCTTAAGTTCTCACAATACTTACTGTCATGCCATACAGTGGAAGATGGCCATGGACTTTAAACTGATTGGATGCTGTCAGTCCTCTACTTGTGTACAACAAGATATCATTAAACTAAAAAACAAGAATAAGCATCATTAGAATGATGTTGGTTGGCATATCTGTATGTGAAAAAAAAATCACAATGGTGAATAAAGGAGAGCTGAGTCTTTATATGGCAATCCTAATGCATTAATCCAAAATATTGGCTTCCACGATATTCCACCACCTAATGCTAGTACCTGTTATCTTCCCTGCCTTCCTTTCTGGATAGTTTTAGGTATGTTTCCATAATTTTCCACTGGGTATTTTCCAATGCCTTCTAATATTCCCTTTGTGATCTCTGGGTCAGAACTATCAAACCTCAACAGCAGTAAAACAGAGTGGTACATTTAACACACTGCTGCACTTTGAAGCTACAGAAGGTGTATGTTTCACCAATATTTACTCCTGCTTTGAGGGAAAAGATAAGAAAACATGCCCAAGAGGTGTGTCCAACTCAGCCCTTATAAGCAGAGTAGCTGTCGTTTACTCCCCATATTCAGAAGGAAGGTAGGAGACCTGTTTTAAGGTAGATGGTTTAAGCTAAAAATACTAAGGTGAAGAGACTGACAATCTCAATTTGTAGAGCTTCCTGCAGGTAACAACAGTTGTCTGAAGCATGTCAAATGACTGCCTGCATTTTGCTGTCATAAAATAAACAGAGTATTTTCGCTGGGCTATCTGAGCCAAAGGGTATTTTTCTCAAATCATTAAGAAAATTGCATTAAGAAAATCTGTCCTGTGGTGTGAAACAGCTCTCACCACAGAACTCTACAGTGCAGCAGCAGTAATTAATGAAGCTTTGTGGATCAGCCACTAGAGGGGGATTTAATTTTGCCAATGATTCCACATGTATGTGGAATCCCACAGTACTGACCTGGGATTTTACCTCCAAATAGACTCTGGTGCTTAAGACAGATAAAACATTTCTTTGACGGTGCGAGCAACTTGAGAGTCTAGTCTCAAGTTTTTAATGTTTTATACAGGTATAATAACACCAAGGCATCATCTAATATCTGTTGGTATGCAAGAAAATACACACTACATTCATTGCTTCCTCTTCAGTGCCGTTAAAGGCAGAGGATAATCCTACTCAGGTAGATTTATCAGGTTATATTTTTGGCCCATTTGAAAGATTAAATGTCAGACACCTTGTAAAAACTACCACACTCACAAGCTTTTCTACACAGCCACTGCCTTCACCTTTTGCACACAAGAAGCCAAGGAAGCATTTTTCTGCCACAGTGCACTCACTCTTCAGTGTTTTGTGCCCTAAAAAATCTGTGCACTCTGCTGGGCATCCCAGAGCCCCAGCACCAAGTGCACAGCAGCAGTAAGATGGGGAGCTTGGCAGCAAATCAGCTGGCTGGAAAGAAAAGACAGCAGGAACTATTCAGTGGACTCCTGTGGATCAGAGACAGAGTGGGATCACCATAATGTGAAAGTGGTGGGAGAAGACAAACTTCCCTTGTTCAAAAGCCACAAAATGTGTCTCCAAGTACAGGCAAGTCCATTAACATGCTGGGCACTTATGCTGAAAGTGAAGGGTTTATGGAAAAATTTGGTTCTATAATGTGTCCTGAGAGCATTATGAGAATTATTTTTCGTATCACCAGGAGTCACTCTTCATCTTCTTTTCTGAATATGATCACTATCCCTTGTGCCACTTTTCATTTTGTAATGACTCTACTCTTACTTAAAACAAGGTGCAAGGAGGTATTATTTTATCATTATATCCACATTGTCATATGAAAAAATAGTTTTATATTTGTAAGCAGCAATTACAAAGAGAATATTGCATTTGAACAGAAATCTAGGTTCTTAACAACCAGCTGCACGGGTGATGTACTTCATTAATTGAAATAAGGCTGTTTAAAAATACTTACTGTAATTCAAAATTCAAGTCTAACAGTTATGTCTAGTAGATGCTTAGAGTTACATTTCACTGTATAAAGAAAAATTGTCTTCTTGCTTACCAGAAAGAACATCCGTTGCTGTAAACCTTTTCCAGACAACTTACTAAGACTGCCCAGTCTAATAAACTCCTGTGGGAAAAAAATACAAAACAAAAATGTATCTCCTGCAAAAATGATGACTTTTTAAAGTATGCAAACAGAAATATGACTACTTGGTCATACAAATGACTTGACTATCAGTTACCAAGACTTTTAATTTTATTAAATATGTTAGAAATCTAATTTACAGGATAATTCCATTTGTAACTGTCTTTAGGATAAACTCATTTCATTCATTTTAAGAAAATTCAGCTAAGCAAAATTGTCTTTACCTGACATTAATTCCTTCAGACAACTCCCTCTTTTGTCAGTTCTTAATGAGTATTTTTCACAGCAAAAACGACATAGGAACTAATGATACATATGTTCTTGGTTAGCCACTGGTAATCTTCTGTGGTGCATATGGCATACATTGCTCTCATTAACTGCAATGTTATACCAGCTACGCAGCTCAACATCACCACGAGCAGCAAACAAATAAAGATATTTGTCTGGCAGCGTGGGTTATCCCAGCAACATCCTTGTCATATAATACAGCACATTAATTCAGACCATAGTGTTTAAGAATGTTTAGGGATGGAAATAAAGGAAAAGTAGCACATCTGAAACTTTCAAAAAACTGGATTTCTTGGGCTTACTGTGAACTATGTAGTAACTCACCCTTTTATTTTTCTGAAACCCATGAAAATACCATTTTTTCATACCATTTTTCTCCCTCCAGCTTCTGCTAAGAGGTTTATATTTATTTATTACAGTGTTTCTAAGGTCATTCTATACATAATTGTGGATGTAAAAACCTATATAAAACACCTAAATAAATCACCTGCATTTTAGGAATAAACTGGCTAAGATTAACCTGTTCAGAGAACCAATCTGAACGCCTTAGGCTTGCTGTAGTGTGTCCAGTGCCCCCACCTGCATTGCCCAAAGGCTAAAGGGTGGAAATGTGGCTAGAGGAGGTAATCCCTATACCACAGTAGGCTCATGCTACCAGAGAGGCCATTGGAAGCTGTTGTTGGCCTCCAAGGAGTATTAATCACAATCAGTACCATGTGGTACCATCCAACAGTCCCTGGCAGGCTCAACGCCACCGCAGCCAGCGGTGGTGACCACTCCAGAGCTGCAGGTCACCGCCACCTGCACGTACAACCAGCCACGAGAGGTTTCCATGTCCAGCACAGCAACCAGCTCGGCAGCAGCAGACACCCCGCTCTGGGACAACCTGAAGAGGATGGGGTTACAGTGGCATTTGCCTCCCAGCCCTGCCTGCACAAGGGCAGGGATTTGAGTCAGAGCCAGAAGAACAGCCAAAGGGCTGGAAGCAGCAACGCCCTGGGCATGTGCCAGAGCGTGGTGGCCAATGATTCTTGCCTTGGCAGGCAAACAACTTCTGCCCCCCATCTGCCTTTTCCTTGAACTTCCTAGGACAGGAAGACTGCTCAGACTTTAAATAGATGAGGGCAGCAGAAACACCCAATGACAGCATTTAATTTCATGTGATAGATGCACAGGCTGTGAAATGTCCCAAGGGACTTATCAAGGATGTGAACAGTCTGTGGATCACTAGAAAGAAACACGAGCTGTGGCAGCTGCTTGGAGACAGGGAAGAGGTAAAGGGAAGGCGTGGGGAACAGTCACAAAATCAGAAATAACTGTGCTCAGCACTGCCTTCCCAATGGCACACCAACTTCAAACCTGGCCACACGTTCTGGTTTTGGGTATTACACACAAAAGTCAAGGGGGTGGGGAGGAAACTACTTTAGCAACAGACAACTCTCAAGCTTGCACACACAGATACATTTGCCTAGGAAAATAAAAAAGGCTACAAATACTACACAGTGGCTCATTTCTTCTGAAATGAGCCTTTGCTATTAAAAAAGCATGATAAGTAAGAAAGAGATGTCAGTATTCTTATACTACAATTAAAAGTGTTTATTTAAGGCAACACTGTCTCAAAAATTATTGCCTGATGTTACATGTAGACTGAAGAGACTGTTCCTCCCCAGGGCCATGAATTTCAAAGCAAGGCATGGTGAAAGGGCTGAAGGTCCTTCAGCACAAATACCTTACTTGCCTTTAATCTGTCAAGCTCTAGTACCAAGGGCTGGGAAAAGAAAATAAGGGCAGCATGAAATGAGCAACTGCCAAAGTTCTGAATACTGTGATAAATATTCCATTTTTATTGCCCCTGTTGTAAAAGATATTTGAAATCACCTAAAACTGTCCAAATCTATACAAAAGACAGAACTTAAAAAATCAGTAAAAAGGTAATAAAGAGGATTGCCTTTCCTGCTTGAAAGGTGCTGTTTTCTATGGTGTGCTGGTTTCAGCTGGGGTAGCGTTAGTTTCTTCACTGGGGCTGCTATGGGGCTGTGTCTTGGATTTGTGCTGGGCACAAGTAGCTGAACACAGAGTTGATAATAAAGAGATGTTTTTGTTATTGCTGAGCTGGGCTTACACAGAGCCAAGGCCTTTTCTGGTTTTCATATTGCCAATTGGCAAGGAAGTTGGAGGTGCATGGGAGGCTGGGAGGAGACACAGCCAGGACAGGTGACCCAAACTGTCCAAAGGGATATTCCAGACCAGATGACATCATGGTCAGTATGTAAAGTGGGGGAAGAAGAAGGAGGAGGGAGACATTTAGAGTAAAGGCATTTCAAGTCCCCATTGCATGTGATTTGGCCCTGCTCTCTCTCCTGGAGATGGCTGAGCACCTGCCTGCCCATGGGGAGCAGTGAATTAATTCCTTGTTTTGCTTTGCTTGTGTGTGTGACTTCTGCTTTCCCTACTGAACTGTCCTTATCTCAACCCACGAGTGCTCTTACTTTTACCCTTCCAGTTCTCTCCCCGGTCCTGCTGTTGGGGCAGTGAGCAAGCAGCTGTGTGGGTCTTGGCTGCTGGCTGGGGTTAAACCACGACATTTGGCATCATTATGTTCACATCTGACAGTTTTTAGTGACAGAAAAAATGTTTGTTTCAGGAAAGGCAATTTCACACCTGCTCCTAATAAACAGGTTTTTAAAACACACATAATAATTTGAAATTTTATCAAATCTTGATCCCAGCTCTGTTACTTACCCTTCCTGGGATCACCAGATTGTCCATGCCTATCAAGTCTTTCTTCAGTTCATGCAGCTTCTGGAAGTTCTCCATCTTTATCATATTACCATGGAGCTGAGCCACCATTTCAGAAATCTCAGCCAAAGCAGCTAGAAAGACAAATCCATAAAGTGCTTATTAAAAATTTACAAGAATGTTCAAAAAGAAATACAGCTTTTGTCAGCAGTACCCAGCTCATGAACCTTCTTGTGCTACTCTTCCCCTCTAGAGCATAAAGCTACTCAGGCAGACTAAAACCCAAACAAACCTCGGACATCATCTTATATATTGGAAGGGGTGGAGTGTTGTGATGAAGAGACAGTCTATTTCCTAAACTAAAAGTTTGCTCTATTTTAGTCACAGGATCCTTATAAGTACAGTAGGGTCAATCCAGAGCACCAACGAACGAGTTTTCATAAAGGACTCTGATAAATCCAGGGATGCTCTTTATGCTTGAAAAAAATGCATTTTTCCTCCTGCTTGCAGCACACTGGATCAGGTTCCTATCTAAAAACAGCAGGAAATGCCAGTATCACTTCTTGTATCATTTCAGATGGCAAACATCTTGGGGTTTGTCCTCAGTCCCATCCTTGAGAACAACTAAAGGGCTGCACATCACTGAGCCACCTCACAGCTCTGCTTCATTCCATCCAAAGACACTGCCTGTGCCATCCTGTATGGGAGCACCAGCCTTGATACACCTGCATGGGTGGGCAGACTCTGAATGGGCCAAAGACACCGGCTGACTTCAGTGCCAGAAGAGCCGTTACAGCCATTTGTGTTAAGTCAAGAGACTTCCTGAACCTGCTGCCATTTCTGTGTGTTTAATAACTCCTAGCAGAATTCTGTTCCAAGTATCTGCCCAGACTGTGGCATAATGTGTACAGAAGAGCAACCTTAATCCTACTGTTTATGGCGTTCTGAGTGCTGGATTTTGCAACTCAATCCTCTTTTGATGTAGGCTTAAAAAATATATATTTTTTTTTCTCCAGCCATACACCTCTAATGGATTTGGATGCCATTCCCCCCCAGCTCCAGGAACTGACATGTTTTCTCATACTTACCTCTGGAATCCCTGAAGTCTATGTGGCTTGGAGGGTAGTGCTTGCAAAGCCTCTCCATTATCTGCTTGTAGTGCATAAGCCTATGTAAAGGTCTGAGGAGGAAGGTATTGAGAGGCAAGTAGCAGACTTTCTGGAGTTCAAAATCTCTGCAAAATGTCTCCAGCTTGCGAGAGTTCTTGATCCCATTCTCCAGCTCCATTAAAATCTCATTGTGCTTTCTCAGGTGAACTGTCAGTTGCTTTTATGCATGAAAGAAAAGAGGAGGCTCTCTCTTAACAATCACTGAGAGGCACGACTCAGCCCATACCTAATCCAATAACACATCCAACTAGCACAGCAGTGGGGATTTTGCAAACAAAATCACTGCACAACACAATGGCACTGATAGCCACTTGCCAAGGAGAAAAGGCATTACTGGTTTAAAGCAGACACCCCCACCCCCTCTGCATTCCTGGGAAAACAAAAGTACAGGATCAAACAAAACTAAGTCTCTTATCAGTGAGAAATCCAAAGGCAAGGAGATGACATGAATGCAGCTCAAGCAAGTAGGTGCAATGGAGACAGCCAAAAAATGTGAATGGGATTTTCTAAAAGGATGAAGGGATTTAGATGCTCCCGTTCCCTTAGGTGGTTTGGGGGAACTGAGATGTGGCAAATGGACTTCTAGCTTCTGCTCTCCTCTTATTAATGAGAAGTTGCATCGCCTGGGAAACTGAACAAACACAAAACCAGAGGTGTTGCCCGACAGAAATGGGTATGTTACAAGCTCTTCATCCTTGGCCTATATCCTCTTCTCCTTAGTGCTGTTTCTAAATAATCCCACTGGCAGCAGGGGAGCTGTACACCAGCAATGAATGAGCTTTGCATGAAATACGTAACTCCATTTAGGTCTCAGCATCATGGAAATTCACAATTCCACAGTATTTTTAAAACAATTCTGCAGTATTTTTAAAAACAATTTCTACAGGGAGTTAATTGTGTTTTGCAAAAGGTGAACTGGTTCTTCAAGATGTACAGAGCTTCTCTGAGCAGCCAACTAAAGTTTTCCAGTATATGGTAGAATATTAAGCAGCAGCAAAAAGAAACTGAATGCATAAATTGAATGGACTTGAGAAGACATTCTGGCTTAATGTGAAGTTTGTGCTTTTTGACACATTTCCAGTCAACTCTCTTTCTTCTGTGATTTGTGACATGTTTACCAGAAATATACCTTCCCTAGAGTCAAGCTGCTTCCTCGACACACTGCATATTCATTTTACAAGTCTGTAACTTCGAAAAAGACACAGCAGACCCTCTGGGCTGCCACAGAGGCTGCCCATTAATTACTTGCTCTTAACTTCTTTCCTATGTTATTTAAACAAGCAGTGTCAGTTTGCAGATTTTTTAAAAGGTCTCATGGTAAATAAATACAGTTTTATTATTGTTTCTTGTGCAGTTCTTTTAAGTTGAGCTAGCTTTTGCCTCTTTCCTCCACATATCAGTTGATCAGTGCTGGCTGGTGGATCTCAAAGCAAAGAGATCTTCCCTCTAATGGGAAAGGGAAAATGGAAAAGGTGAAAGCACACTGCCAGGTCTAAGTTACAGTGAGGACTATACACTGCCTTTAGACTAGTGCCCAGAAGGACTGCAGACAGCAAAGGACAGACAATTTAATGTTGCAGGATACCAAGAGCAGAGACAGAGCCTGTCAGAAGCTCTCTGGTATTCTAAAAACCATTTGTGAAGAGATGCATACTTCTTGAGTGCAGGGTATGTAGAAAAATCCTCTCTACATTTCTTCCAATGCATCTGAACTACAGCTTGAGAGGAAAAAGCAGTTCCTGGCTAAGTACACTGCACAGAGAGTAAGGCTGCCTTATTGGTGACAAGGCTGTCTGTGTTGGAGATGGTAAACTGAGATTTCTGTGTTCCCTTTTTCTGAACTGCTGTTTAATTGCTCGTGTCACTTCATTTTCCTGCATCTGCCTCTGTCCTTCTGAAAGATAAACCAAGTCCTAGGGAACATCTCGGGAGAGCTGTAATGATTAAACTGCCCTTTCCTCCAGCCAAGGACTCCAGACTGCTCCATTTACTAACTGCAGAGT
Source organism: Lanius collurio (assembly GCA_020086605.1). Lineage (NCBI taxonomy): Eukaryota > Metazoa > Chordata > Aves > Passeriformes > Laniidae > Lanius > Lanius collurio. Next base: position 3,481,888 of record JACBWW010000007.1, on the reverse strand, counting down.
GTCCAAGAGGCCATCCCCAAGGAAAGATTTATTGGAGAGTTTCAAAATCACTCTGAGATCGGCATGGTGAAGGTGAAGTGCCATGTTTTGCCCCACACTGACCTGGATGTGTAGATACATTACAGTAAGGTGAGCTTACATCCATACTGTACAAGTCCATAGGGTTTTCACAGGCTCCTGTGCCTGCATTCCACACTGTTTTCTCAGTAACACAGAGCATCAAGAATAATGCTCTGGCCAGGCCAAGAACAGTTGCAAAGTCTGCTGAACATTACACTTAGATTTATGGTTCATACATGTATTTTTATTTCTAGTTTTAAAGGGATCAGAGGCAATTATTCTCATGATTCAAAAACCTTTCACCTAACTTGGCACCGTAGTGCACAAATATAACTTTCCCAAGTCAAATCAATATCCAGTTTATGGTCACTAATCCTGCAATATCTTAACATGAATATTTGCATGAAAAAGGCACATTCAATATTTGAATGGTCTCTTCAGCCCACAAATTTCAATGCTTTGCCTTCTTATTTGAAGGAAAAAAGAACTGGAAATGAAATAGTCCTAAACTTTTGTGTTTGCTGCTTCTGTATGAGGAGAGTGGAGGAAAGGGGGTGGGCAGTTAAAAATCAGCCTGCAATTCTGAAATCCTAGGGAAATCCACCAAATGCTTTCTACATCATCAAAAGAAAATTTCATAACATAAGCCTTGTTTACAACTGGCAAAAACAAGCACAAGAGGCAACACCATATGAAAATGGAAAGCATGTTAATGTTAATCCATGTCAAAGCTTAATAGTTACAGGATCATTCCTACCTTCATACTCTGAATGTTCTTTAGCATAACATCTCCGATTCTTTGGTAATCTCCTTTAATGTGAGCATTAGAGCGGCCTTCCCTGTCAGCAACAGAAATGCCACACACTTCAGTCATGAAATAAAACTGCATAATCACTTGTAAGCACTGAAACTCAATAGCTCATTTCTTTTAAAATCCTGACCCCCATGCTCTTTCAAGCAGAAGCGTGAGGAATCTTCCTGACAGACATGAAATTCCCAGGTACAGTATATGCTTCACCCAGCCTGCCTTTCACTCCTAACAACATACCTAAGAGAGGGCAGGCACTTAACAGAAGGATTAGACTTTTAAAGAAAATTACTAGCATTTTGAATACACTAGAGAAGGCTTGAAATTGTTTGGGGAAAAAGGAGCCATCAAAATCCCATGATCCCATGTGATCTTAGGGCAGAAGGTTAATTCTGTTCAGATACAATGACTGAACCCCAGAACAGGACCTGGGGGTTGCTCTTCCTCTGAAAAGCTTTCTGCTTGTGCAAGGAACAGTGGGGAAAAGGAAAAAAAAAAAAAAAAAAATCCATCCAGCATCTGGCTTTGACTCATAAGTGTTACATACTGGCAGGAACTTTCGTTCAGTATGTCACTTATGGTTTTACAAATGCAAACTGCTGCCTCCCACCCAGCCAGCTGCACTTCGGTGAGTGCAGCACCCGGGAGAAACACAGCTCCTGATAAAAAAGATATTCCTGTATCTAAATCCATGTGTGAGACAGGCAAGGATGCATGCTCTGAGTGAATGCAAACACATGTTTTTTGAAAAATTATGACTATAAGAACCTGTTACAGATCTGTTCCAACAAGCTATGCTTTGAAAAGAAAATCACAGGGAGTGTATGGGGAGAAGCACTGTCCCCCTCCCCCTTCCAATTTTATCTTTCAGCAGACAAAGAGACTTCAATGATAAACAAGAGACTACTCCACGTTCATTTGAACAACACCCAATTTCATAGGCTGTATTTAATAACTTTCTATTTTGCTATTTCTCCCAAGCAGCCACATGCCTATTTAGGCAAGGAAAACCAGTTCTCAACAAGATTTCTTAATGTTTTTTTTCTGAATCCAAGGGTTACACTGGGGTGGGAAGTTGGGTTGTGTCAGTGGTAACTTTAATTACCATCGCTGTTTTGCAAAAACATTATGTAATATAAACACTTCCAATAGTCAAATCATGCCCAAGAAATGGTCTAAACTGAAAGTAATGGCAGATGTATGTATAGACATCACAGGACTACAGTTTTCCCATTACTTGAGGATAAAAGTAACAATTTCTGTCTCCAGAAAGCCTCTGTCTGTCAAATCATCTCCACTCCATGCTGCTCCTTAGCTCTCCCTTCCCCCATGTCCTACCCATCCAGCAGCTCTCCCCACTGCGATTTCCTCTGACAGGTTGTAAATAAAACCTTCCAGCCACTAAAGCTCTGCTCCAAGTGGTGCATATCAAAGTGCCCCCGATTGAAAACCACAACCATTTGAAGTCCAAGGCAGTAGCACCACACTGGCAGGAAGTAAGGGAAAGCCACGCTCCACTCATGGAGCCGGCATGCAGCATCCCCTCCCAAACGGCTTGTGCTGGGCTTCTACACATAAGCTCAGAATTACCAAAGCCAGATGAAATTGTGCTGCTGCCAGCAATGGCACGGTATTCAGCAATTATCTCTATAAGAATTCTTGCTTTACGTGTTACTCTCTAACTCTCTGGCACTGCCTGGATCCTTTTCCATGTCTCTACATTTGATTTCATCTAATGCACTTCGGCAGTTTTGTGCCTTTCTGAGTATGAAATATACAGTTATCTACTTACTGCCAAGATAAATATTAAGTACATCATTACAGGCTGCTTTTTCTAGAGACTGCTTTTCTGATCTGAAGGCTACGATACAGATTGGCTACAGTACACATTGCAAATTTCCTATCTAACTAGCTACTCAGAGGCTGAACCTAAGCCTACCAAAGTCACAGTGAGTGCTTCCAACAGCTAATATTTAGTGTGGTTGTTCATGGAAGCCAGGTCCTTATTTCCTAAAAGCTGACCCGCTGGGCCCTCTTCAGCACCATCAACACCGAGTGCTTGCACAGCATCTTCCCACATCAGTCACACACAAAGCATCATTAATAGCCCCCCTTCATTGGCCTCGGCCACAGACTTTCTGGGCTTTCAAAACTTACTCTGCATCTTGGCAGAGTGACAGAGACAGAGAGAAGGGGGTTCCCCAAAAGCAACAGCCTCTCTCCAGCTGTTGACTGAACAGTGAAGAGATGAACGGTACCAGAGCCCTCAGCCCAGGCTGACAGAGATGATCTGTTGCACACAGCTGTATCATGCTGGAAGAAATAAACCCAGGGTTTTCTTAGAAGAAAATACAGAAATGTGTGGCTGTGTACTGCTCCTTGTTCCAGCCACTCTTGTTTTAGTTACTTATTTCCAGGCAAATGTTATCCCTTGCAACAGAGATGATTTTCCCACTGGGGATGGTGCACAGGCCATGCAGGCTTTGAAGCAGACAGAGTGGCAGGGAAAGCTGAAGTTAGGCATGAGGGAACATGACAGCTTCCCATCTGCCTCCTAAACCTCAACTTCCACTCTACCCCAGCTCCATGCTGGGACCCCAGAGCACTCTCTGCTACACTGCCATCTTCCCCAGCTCCTCAACATGGAAATCCCAAGAAAACAAGAAGAAACACCAAGAAAAGAGCATTCAAACACAGAGAATATAAAAACAAAACTTAAACACACAACATATCAGATGATGTCTTACTGCTGCAACAGCTCAAAGCACAGGAGCAGAAAAGAGAGCTCTCCCTGTGGTGTATGTTTTGAATAACAGCACTCAGCTTGCTGAGAGGGAAGAGCTGCTCATTTGTTGTGCATCAATGGCTAAATTGTTCTTCTTACTCCTTGTTTTCACAGGTCACTGTTTGAACATGGTATCTATCTGCCAGTGACAAGGGACAAAGCTCAGGGCCTAGGGTCTCACAGCTTTTCATCGGGAGCTGATTTATGATGCCCATCTCTGTAGAAGATGTAGGAGCTGTTTTCCCCACACATAACGTGCCCTTACTCCACTGACATTGTGGGGGGAGGTCTGAAGCCACTGAAAATTATGCTGAAAAATGAGGACATTATTGTATAACAAGGTCATTTCCCATTTTTATCCAGGTAGTTCCTTCCTTTTTATAGCAATGCAAGTGTGCAATAGCAAGAAAAGAGGAGATTGACTTATACCTGGTAAGAAATTCAGACACTACCTTATATATATTCCAAACAGCCATCAGCTTGACTTACAGGGATTACACAAGCAGCCCCGTCAGATTCTCAAATTACATAAAGTTCTTAGTGTATATAATTGAAAAAATAATGGAAAGAAATCTCAAGTCAGCCCATATCCTCAATCAGAACAGAAATTCAATGGGGATGGTGGAAAGGCAAAAAAGAAGACTCAATATCTCAATAAAGACTTTTTGAGGTAAACACAAAAGTCTTTGATGGCAGTCCTTGAACTGCAGCCAAACTAGTAACAAATCAATTGCAACAAATTATATTTACAATGTGTGACCTTGTGTGACATGCTCAGGAACTCCCTCCTGGATATGATAGCTGGTTTTTTGACCATTTAGACGCTTTGAAGTTTTTTATGACTTTATTATTAACTAAAGTTCTAATATTAAAAAATACCATAATCACTGCCCATTACAACTGCCTTTTAAATAAGAAAAATGCTTTGTAATTGGAAGAGTCAATAAAAGCAAACACCCTCTTCCTTGCTCACACCCTGCTATTACACAGTGCTTCTTACTGCCCTGCCCATTCCAGCCAGCACTGCAGCTGGACTTCCAGCAGTAGGTGGAGCATAACACACTGCTCAGAGCCTAAGAAATGCACTGCTGAAGCCATATGAGCTTCCCAGGGTCATGCCAGAGATTGTGCATACATTTAGAGACTTTGAGATGGCTACCCCTATTGTGGGAGAAACCCCACCTACAGCAAACACGCATCAGTAATGCTTTTAACCAGTAAGGGATCTCAGCAAGTAACACTACTGCATGAAAATACACTGTAAATGCAACAGCATTCCACATCTTGCTGTGGAACAGCCTCAGAGCTGATCCTGGGCATATCCTGCCGGAAGAGCCACAGAGATGGATGCAACGTGGCTCTAGCTCTGACTAATAGATTTTGGATGCGTTATTTCTCTCCCACAATTTCCAGTTAATTTGGGCGTAGCACAGCTCCAATCCCCGGAGGTACCCCAAGTGACTTCAGCAACGAGAACTACCCTCCCAAAATCGAGTGCAGTGTGCTGGCACCAAGCCCCTCTCGATGTCTTGGTCTCAGGAATCCGCAGTTCCCAACTCAGAGGTTTGTACAATACACACCTCATTTCTGTACACAGGACAAAGACACTTTTGAAATCATCCTCCTCATGCCTCCTCACGAGACATGCAGGACCAGCTGAACAGTCAGCACTCTGCTTTTGAGAAGGCAGATAAGGACTGCTGCCTTGTTTATATAAACTGTCTATCAGGCTGTTCTTCCTCGACACAAGTATTTATTCTCAAACAAAAAATGGTTAATAAATCAACATTTGGCTCATCTTCCAAACCTCCCTGACTGCTTTTTTACTAGAGGTTTTCAGTTTTGCTTCCACAAATCCTGATTGCACCTTCTCCTTTCATATGCTAAGATCTAAGAGCACTTTTTTTCCCAAATTACCAGCCACACATTCCCATCTGGTAACACTGAGCAGCAGCTTTCCTCAGAAAGATCTGGGAGTCAAACTACCAGCTTCCCTGGAAGCAGATGACTCTGCCTGCACTTCTGGGAAGTACATAACACTTTTCCTTCCTAGCATATGGATAAGGCCCCAAACACAGACTTCTACTACCTGATGAGGACTTCCTTAGGCAGAAACAGCTATCCTGGCTGGCCCCAGCATTGCTCTCTATGCTGCTCAGTGGTCAGCCAAAGGGGGATACTTATAGTTCTCCATCTTACACTTTCTGTCAGCATTTAAAGAAACCAGTGTGGAAACTTTTAATACATTTAAAGGGGTGTGGAAAGATGAGCTCAATTTTTTTGGATGGAAAATGGTGCTTGTGGCCCAAATGAATAAATTATTAAACAGCTGAGGTAAAAGAAGGAGTAGAACATAACGTCTCAGATTCAACTGCCCAGAAGCTGATGAAGTCTATCATGCTCCGCCTGCACTGCCCACACCTCTTCCTCCTTGCCTTAAAATCTCACTGGCCCTGGGAAACAGGAGGCAGCTTTAAGTCACTGACATATGTCTCCCATATTTTCTCCCAGCAAAAAAGCTTGTGAACTCCTGGCCTTGCACCAAAGCCTTGCTGAGGAGCAACCTGCATGAGTCCTGGCAGCCAGGATCTGGATGCCCAAGTGCCAGATGCAGCTCTTCCAGCACTTGCTCACAGAACAGCCTGATGTGTGCTGTTCCCTCTCCCACCTGAGGCACCTTCCTGCCCTTCTCCTCTTCTCTTTTCTTCTTGTGTGAGAGGGCAAAGCACTATGCCTGCCTGCATCCGCCAAAGGTCATCTGTCCTCTCCTCAAACCACACAGCCTCCAGTGGGGTATTTCACCTGTTCCCAGGAACATGGCCAGTCTCCAGAGCTCAGCATAGTTGGGGCAACTGAGGAGATTCATGGGCTGCTTTACTGGGCACTGCAACAGCACAGGCAGGGCTGGAAACATGGCCCAGAGCCATGTATTGCTGTTATCACTGATCTCAGGATGCTGTGCAATAAAACCACCAGGAATCTCCTCAGTTGCATGGCCAGAAAGAAACTCTGGCTGAGAAAAATGCACTGAATTCCTATATTCTGCAGATGGCTATTGGTGTCAGTATCAATCTATGCAGTGTTAGAAGCTATCACTAGGCCCTGAACACTGAGATATGCTGCTCTTAGGAAATGCAGCACTAAGGAGAAAAATGGGTGAACTGTGTAAAGAAACAGATCAGACTTGCCAGAATCTATAACCAGGTCAAGAGGATACTGGCCCTTAAGATGTTCTGTAGCAAACAGCCTGCCCCTGACTGCAGATTCAAACACTTCAGAAGTCTTCAAGCAAGCCAGAAATGCTTTTAATAATATACACAATCTGAGCTTCTTCCAGCCAAATGCTAAAGTCTATAGATGTTTTAACAAATTATAAGCATGGAGACATCTAACAATTGTTATGCACAGTCCCCTGGAGCCTTGCTCTCCTCACAGCTCTTTTGCATTGGCCTCAGCTTCAATATAATCCAATGCCTAAGAGACCAGGGAATGACCTCCTGTTAGATCTTCCAACATGCAGCATGAAGGCTTGAAACAAACCTTAGAGAACACCTCACTTATGTGTGTGTAGAGTGAGCAGGCTGAATTGCACTTTAAGCTGATAAAATCCAGCATCCTACTCACTCGGGAATACAGATGACTGGTTGCAGGAGGCTCTCTCTCTCAGACAAGCTCCTACAGCACATGTGGGTAGCTAGGGGTTTCCAGCAGCTTGATGAAGTCCACAACCATTTCATTCAAAGGCCGTTTTTTTGTAGGACATGTCACTCTCTGACAAATGCAACCTCATGTCTCAGGACAAGTGTCCCACCTTCCTCCCCCCATCCACCTGCCTGGAAATTTAAGAGCTGACATGGAAGAGTCAGATTTAAAAGAGATGGCTTGAATCCTGCCCACACATGCCTGCAGCTGTGCCACCACCTCAGCCAGGCCCATGATTTGCTGGGCAGCTGGGAGCAACCTGCCCACAGGTGGTGAACACAGGCAGAGCCCACTGCCCTAAAAACACCTGGGGCCAAAGACAGGGGTATCATCCTGGTTAGTGCGGACATTGAGCTAAGTGACCTTGACCATGCTGCTGACAGAACTCCCTACCACATTGCCACTAGCTTCTTGTAGATGCTGAGGGGTTGTTTAATTAAACACTAATCTCTACAGGACAGAGTTTATAACATGCATCTGTGGCATGTTATAGAAACATCAACACCTCCAAAATAATATCTGTCAGCAAGTCTCTTTCCCTTCCCAAGGACCGTATTCAAATCTTCTAGAACTTTAACAACAACCACTGTCTACAACAGGGGTATTACATTAGGTACATCCAGGCTGTTGGTTGCCAACTGAATGCAGACCACGGGCAGGAACATGACTGGTTTTTTGTCAAGTGATTTAGAGCAGCTGACAGAGAATTCCCAGTGGCTTTATATTAACTGTGGAAGGACATGCAATAGCTGAGCTGACAAAGTCAGAATGAGGTGCCCAGCTGGGACAAAGTTACCTCAGCAGAATATTTTTGAACAAATTTGGATTGCAAAGTAACTTTGCAGCAGATCAGCACTTTAAATCGCAGGATAAGTGCAGTTTAAATACGATATTAGAACCTTTAAACTGAGGTTTACCACCCTGTGAAACCTTAGGACCCAAAGAGGAGCTGGAAAATAAAAGGTTTATTCAGCTCTAAAAGAAGTTGACTGCAAAAAAGAAGCAAAAGTAAAACCATGGAAACTCTAGAAGTCTAAATACTTTTTCTTTCTTTTAACATAACTGGTCCTTCCTTCTACTTACTACAGTGTCACCTTTCCACAACAGGCTGGTAGTGCAGCATCATCCAATCTTTGAAAAACATCACACCTGAACAGGAGGTTTGCATCCACCTCTAATGCCACCAGAAGGATATAGGGGTATCTCTATTTCAACATGTGCCCCAGGAGTCAGCACCCAGTGAGATTAGATTGGTCTGATAGAGAGCAGAACTTTACTAACTGTATAAATCTTCCTTTTCTGTCCACCTTAACCCCAACCAGTTGGGGATTAACTCCAACTACTGTTAATCTTACACCAAGGTTGAAGAAATCAGTATTTTGCAACATCTGAAAAAACCTTCTTTCAGGAGTACCTGTAATAAATAGTGCAATGCAATTAACACCAGGACAGTCCAATGAAAAAAAGAGAGATATAGGCAGGGTGGCTCTGCAGAACATGCCTTAGGAGTAACTAACTTAGTTAGTTATATATTATTTAGTTATATATAAATACATATACAAATTATAAATATATATATATATACATAAAAAATACATTAGGAGTAATAAGTCAACCAAAGTCCTGGGTGAGGATGTCAGCTCTAAGAGGCAGTACTACATTCCCCTCTTCCCAGAAAACACCTGCTAATTCTGCAGCTGCGCAGGGTGGGTTTGGGCAGCACTAGTCTGCAAAGTGCTGTGCCCTCATCCAATCTCACCACATCACAAGAGCTAAACTCCCACACTCTGAGACTGTGTTTTGCTTTTGTTTTGATTCATTAGTTAAAGAGGCACCCATCTTAATTAAACTGATTAACACCCATTAGGTCTGCCTGCTCTGCTTTCACATGATTTTCATTGTCACTTTCCTAACCGAGAAGGAAAAGCTCAGCTCCCAGAACCAAAGTTACAAAAATTGCCTACACAGAGCAAGACAATCTAGTTCAGATAGGTCTAATCAGAGCAAGCAGAAGGCTTCTGCTTATGCTGCTGCCTCCACTAAGATGTCAGTGGTCAAATGAATTAAGAGTCTTGCCAGGGAAGAATTACTCAATTCATAGCTATTTCATAAAAATGTCATGTTTTACTGTCACTATTCTGTTAAGAATAGATAATTTTCAAGCCCACTCTGTCAATTTGTAGAGTGCAAGGTAGACCCTGAGAGTGTCACAGCTGTGATGCTGCAGAATGAGAAGCTGGTCTGTGAAATCCTCCCAGCCTGTACCTATTTTGACAGAAACAGAACCTAGTCCTTCGCCTCTCCCTCTTTATTGCTGATAAGCCTTGCTTGCAGCATATTCTTCAAAAGAGCTGCCATGTAGAAACACTGACATTTGGCAAGAGAAAGCTTCATCCAGAATGATGATCTCATTTGCATATGTCTGTAACTGAGATATCCGAACAACAGAGTTTGTCGAGTAAACATGAACAAAGCACGATTCAATAAACCCTGTCTGTTAATAACCAACATCTGTGACTTTCACAAATTAAGCACTACAGTAGATCCCAAGGAGTTAGCAAAAAGGAAATGCAAAAATGCTAAACTGCATGAAATAATACAGATAAATAACAATCAACAGTCTTACCACAGAGCAAGTCTTTGCTCGATTTCCTTGAGAAAACCAGTGTGAAATTTGTGCAAAGGTTCAAAGTTGGAGAAAATTAGATTTTTCAGTGTTTCAGGCATGCAATCCTCTTTACTCGCTGCACTCTGAAACCACTACAAAGGAAAAAAGAAGCAAAATTATCAGTGAGTGGAATGCAGAAGGTATGATCATTTGCTGTCTTTATGTACCTAACCCAAACACTCCTCCCAGCTAAGACAGCAAGGGTCACATTTAGCTGGCACTAGGAATACAACCCATACTATCCCTGACACTCCTGTGTGCTGAACTGGTGCTCTTACCAGAGATCAGGCCCTGCATAGTTGAAAAAGGAACTCCCTGCACTGAAAGGCTGAAATTGTCAGAACCCAGAGTTCCAACACCTGCCCCTTTGCCATGACTGATCAAACCTTGAAAATTATTTTCAAACCCAAACTGGTTAGTCAATACAAACTGAATTTGCAAATGCTGGAGGTGCAAGAGAGTTTGCAACACTTGCAAACAATCCAGCAAAAGCAAGAAGAAGTATGCTCTGCATTTTCTTTTTGCTGAGTTCTGTCTGAAATGCCTTTGGCAGGAGTTGGTTCAGTAAGCACCCACGCCCATGTTGCTGTATGCACATAGAGGACATCACTTTGCAAAGTGAACAAGTGGAAGACACTGCTATCACAAAACAGGAGCAGTAGTGCCAGACACTGCAAAGACTGAAACAGGCTCCTGCTCTGTCTTGCTCCTTATTCTCTTTATTTTGCCCTAATAGTCTATGGGTCACATAAAACCATAGGACTAGGCAGCCTGCCAAGGTAGCAATGCCTGTTATCTTCAACACGGTAACACTGCTCCCTCCTCACTGCCCTGAGGGGTTCCAGCTATCTGTGGCTGACTTCCAGCAGTGCCTAGAAGGCTGTTGGGACCATAGAAGGCTGTTACAGCAGTCTTGCTTGACACTGCTGCAGCTGGAGCTTAGCCAGACCTGGGATGAAGAGAGATCCCTCCCAAGCTTCCCTCTCCCCTGCTTTATCTCAGCACAGAAGAGAGCTAAAGTTGAAGCACATCTACCAAGTCTCAAATTTCATGCACAGCAGTTGTTCCTTTTCCAACTGTGTTGGCTACTTGCTCACTCTCAGTGGCCTCCTGGGCCAGTCACTTGTGGAGCACAGCTGATACAACTGTATGCTAATCATCAGGCCTGTCCCTCTTGGTGATCCAGAAAATTCAAATTTGCATACCACAAGAATAAAAGACAGGGTAGGAAACGGGGTTTAGCTCCGAAGAGCTAGAACTTCTTGTTTCTGCAGCCATTGGGTGAAATATTAGATGAAAACAGCATATCTGCTGTTGAGACTGCAGCAATGACTACAGAACTGTCCCACAGAACTTGGCCTCCTCTCAGCAGGCTGGCTTCCCAGAAAGCAAGGATGAGTAGCAGTGCGGCCACAGCTACCTTGCTGCCTGTAAAAACCATGTTATATTGGCTCTGTCTAAGCTGGGCTCTGATTAGCTGCATCTGTCATGTGGGATCCTGGAACAGACAAGAAACTGAGGAGAAAGTGAGTCCCTGTTTCCCAACTGGTCCCAAAGCTGTCCCCTGAAGCATGTTCTCCTTTCCACAACACTCAACACAGGAGTCAGCAATGCACCTTACTGGGTGATTTAAGAGCTGAGAGGTCTGGAGTTGGCCAAAATGCCATGAAGGGGTTTGGATCCAGTGCCATTTCACAGAAAATGGTTATTTCAGACCAGATCTTGAACACATTATTCTTGGAAATGAAACAAGACTGTTGCTGTGTGTGCAAATATGGCAGCTATTTGCCTTGGTGATTTTAACAACCACATTCTGATCAGATGCTACAGATGAATGACTCGTTTAACACACATTTTCACTTACTGAAAAATCAGAATCATTCAAATAGGTACTCCACAATATTTCATGTTAAATGGAGGGTATTTAATACAGTAGAAAACATTTATATGTGCCCTGAAGGAGCTACTTCAGTTTTAAGAGAAGTCATTGAAAACCCACAGGTATTTTTAGTAATTATAACCACAAAGCATGAGAGCAAGAAAATATAACTGAAGTGTGTCCCAAGTTCCTCAACCTGATACAGTTTCTTAGTGTATGTTACTAACCACAGAGCAAACCTCTACTCTCTGATTTTTGTGTTACTTCCTCCCTGGAGGAGCACTCCTGTGAACAGCAAGGAATACCTACAGTGCAGAATACAAAAGTAGCATGGAACAGCTAGGATGTTAAATGGAGCAGATGAAATACCACCACTGACTAGAGCTTCACGTGTTTCGTGAGTAACGCTCAAGTAAACATACCGATGTGATGACTTCAAGGTCCTTCAGGTATGTTCTCTCGGTAGTTGCCACTTCTTTAGCAATGAAGTAAGCTTTCTCAGTTGGGAACCTCTGTGAATTGCAAGCACATTAGGTTTTCCTCTGCTTTCATGGAGAAAAAAACCGTAGATAATAAATCATGAAGAGAGTTACAAACCAGTGACCCTTGCTTATGGTTATATCGTGACTCATGCTTGAATGTTCCTAAGCCCTGAAGCCCTAAAAACAACCCTTCCTTGCAAACACAAGAGAACAAGCACTTTCTATGGGGTTTTGAGATACTTCTTTTTCTGCCAAAATGATTTCTACAGCTTTGGGGTGCTGATGTTCCTTTCAGTCTATTCCTGGAACAGGACATATTGTGAACTTTATGAAGAAATCCTTTGCAGGCTAGACAACCATTTGAATCAAATGTCAAATTTAACAAAATGACAAAAATTTGTGTCTGATCATTGGAAGTTTTATAATCAGGATGATAATTCACAGAAAAAATACTTTCAAAAAAATTCAAACCTGTAAGATTTTCCCAGGCTGGGCAACCTAAAAGTGGGAGAGGAGAAGGATTTTAGACTAAGCTACATATTTAAAATTTCTTAATTCTGAAGAGCCAAAGGAACACAGATAATCTTCTTCTGTATTGCTCAGGAAGCAAAAATTAAGGAAAAAACATCCATAGATCTTTTTCCTTTGTTTCCTCCCTGAGGACAAATGATGCACTGTGAATGTCCTGTGAAGGGAGTCTGTGTGGGCATTTCCTAGTCAGAATGCACCCCCATAGGAACCAGCATCAGCTGGTATACACAGCAGTCACTGGCTGCTCTATCTTAGCACAGAGAGTCTTGACTCTCTTAACTGATTCTTGGCTTTTCTTCTTCTCAAATTTCTTTCACATAATCTTGTTAACTACGCACAGTGTGAATAGAGATCTTCCTAACACAAACTCCCACTTTCCAGCAAAGACACTGGAGTTCCTTTCTTCCTTCTGAGACGCTCCACGCTGAGGAGAAAAAACAGGCCACAGAAGGACAAAAAGCAAGCCCCTCTCACCCTGCAGCAGGAACCCAGAACACCCTGGCTCACACAAACACTTTATCTTCAGAAAGCAGTTTTGGATGCGATGCTCCCTTATGGTTTTGCTGCAATGATGGGTCTGAGCCAAAGCCAAATACTCCCAAGCTGAATGCTGCAGGCTGTGGCTCAAAGACAGCATTTTCTACTCCCACAGTCAGATGCTCCCAGTGGTGCTCCCAGCAGGGACAGACCAGACACCCTGGGTTGGACACTCCCACAACAGGCTCAACACTATTCCTTTTCTTCCTGTCACCTGGAAATTTTCTCTCCAGCAATGGAGCTAACTGTTTTGTTAGAACAAACTATCAGACTCCACTCCTTAAAAGCAAGTTAGATTTAAAGGAGACCTTGCCCAAACAAGTTCTTGGGGTGGCAACCAAGAAGAATGGCCCGGATTTATCACAACACATCAGAGAGAAAAGAGACAAGGCCAACTTCATTCGCTTTACCTTTCTTTTGACCTCTTCTTCATCATCAGCCCTGATGCACGATGGGTCATTCAGCAAAGGGCTGACCAAGGGAGATGACTGCTTGGCATCAGGGCTCAAGTTTGGAGATAAAGTCATATTTGCCACTGATGGTCCCCCCTGGGAATTGATGGAAAGCTCTGAAAGGTGAGGGCTGCCAGTCAGAGAACCTGCTAAGAAAAATGATAAAAGAGAAATCAATTAGGACAAGCTTTCTCAAGAAAGTACCACAAGGAATTATAATCTTAAATTGCAGCATGTGAAATTATGCTACAAGACACAGCCATCAGGGTCCTCAAACTAGCCCAAATGGCCTTGAAGCCAGAGGCACTGCGTCCACTTGCATCACCATGGGACTTGTTACGTGTCCTTGAGTTGATAAAACTGGCTGAAATTACTATCTCTGTAGGGAAGGGATCAAGGCACCAATGACTGAGCTGCAATTCTTTACAGTGAGAGGGGTGAGGCACTAGAACAGCTTGCTCAGGGAAGCTGTGGATGTCCCATCCCTGATGTGTTCAAGGCCAGGCCAGATGGAGCTCTGACAAACCTGGTCTAGTGAAAGATGTTCCTGCCCATGGCAGGGGGGTTGGAGCTAGGTGGCCTTTAAGGTCCCTTCCAACCCAGGCCATTCTACGATTCTAAATATCAACTTAATATTAAAAAAAAAATATCATCATTGTAATACACTCTGTAGAAGAGAATAAATACAATATGGGACTCATCCCTGGAGTGCCATTCTTTCTAGCAAAGTAGAACTTCAAACACACTCAAATCAGTACTTCATAGGGAACTACAGGACACAAGTTAGTACATATTTATCTACTTGAAGTCTAGAGAAAAAGGATGACTTTCTACAGCAGTGTTGCTGCTAAGCCCAGTCAGATCTAACATGAAGGGAGAAAACTACTAGTTCCCCAATTTCTACACACAACACGAGTATGTATATTATACCTTGTAAGTCTTTCCATGCTCCTCTGATTGTTTGGGATGGAAATGCTAGCATTACATTTACATAAGAAAAGCAATACTTTTAATGCACAAAGCATGACAATTTCAGATTTTCACAGATATAAAGTCCCATTTCATTTTGGATTAAAAATATTAAAGAATTAGACAATTAATTACACTTCCATGGATTCATGTACACTACATTAAATATTACTGAAATTAGCATTTTGTCTTCTGGGAAGCAGCCAGATTAATGACTGCACAGAAAGAAAAGTTTGCCAAAAATGCTGAGTGTTCTCCCAGTTATCCCCTCCTCCATACATCTGAAAATCTAAACCTGTTTTAGAAGAAGAATCCGTCATGTGGAAGAACATTTACAGTCTGTGCCATTTTGGCATCATACATTAAAATCCAACCAAAAAAAAGTGACAAGCTCTCGACTACCACAGCTAACAGGCTGTCTAAGATTAAATGTAAAACACATACATTGCTGTATATCATTAGGGTCAAATACAATTTACTACCATGTGATTGTGTCCTCCCTAAATTATGATAGGTAAATGTTCCTGTTGCTAAAAAACCCACAGCTGAGATACTCCAGTAAATATAATATAAAATAAATATAATTAGGCCAGTAGTAAAACCTATTTATTTTCTGGAAGAACTCAGGATTTATTGCTAGAACATGAACGTTTTCCAGTTCCAAACCAGTTCACGTTTATAAATCATTCCTTTGAAAAGAGAAGGAAAAAACAGCACAGTTATCAGTTTACGTAATCATGACAGTTATGTAGCCTAGTATAAATCAAAGTCAAAGCAGTATTTGTCTGAAATAAAGGTCTGTATTATTACAGCTAGCAAGAAAGGATTTACCAACAGTTTCACACTAAATCAATGTGCAGTGAAATTTGAGAAAATGCCACAGCTTGTTACACAAATGTCAATTTTATTGACACTAGCACACAACTGCATACAGTATTTTCCAAAGAAATGGAATTCATCATTGAGAAATAGTGAAACAGATTAATAGCAAGGTTGTAAGGTTAAAAGTACTTAACTACATTACAAAAGACATAAGAAAAGTGATATCACCTCAAACGTGGAAACAAAGAAATTCTGGCACTCCCTGTCATATGACAGTGAATTAATGATTTGCACCTCTGTGAGAAGTTCACAGCATTGTAGTCTAAAGTTAAATAGCACCTATCTGTGATAGATAGATATAGATATATTGACGTATCTACCTACCTATCTATAATCCTAGATTAAAGTTCTGATGGAACTTTTGTCAGTACAACTCAAGTATTTCAAACTATAAAATATCAAAAGGACAATGAATTAGAAAGACGTCCTATCTTACAGCTGGAAGACATAACTTGGGAAAAGTTTTATGGAAAGTATCACAAAAAGTGTGCCCGGTGGCTCACAGCACCAGGTACACACCCCATTGATTAAAGACTTTGCACATCAATGCATCACTGACATTCTCAAAGCTATTTTGCAGCAAGCTGAAATGCTGCATCCTTCCTTTTGGTACCCATGTGGGTGTGAGCAGTGACCAAATCCAGCCACCACCTACAAGCAAGAGCTCAGACCCCACCTGCCAATACACTGAACAAGTGAAAATGAAAACTAGTTATAGGAAAGTGGCTACATTACAAAAGGGCCTCAAAATGTTCTTGCATGACTACATTCTGGGGCCTAATTACAACCAACACAGCAATAAATATCAACACATTGGATGTTGCTCTGGGAAATGTGGGAAACAAATTTGTTTTGGTGTGAGAAAGTCAGTAAGCCATGAAAAAATGAAAATGGAGGTTTTTTCCCTCCCCCATCACCAATCAGTCAGGACACATGTCATGCTGATGGCTCATGGCAGTGCTGCAAAGTGACTTTCTCTTCTTCACAGAGGTGAGGAATAAATAACCTGAATTAACAAAGTGTTTCATCTGATCTCCTGCCACAGAAGAGTATATTCATACAGGCTCTACTCATCAACGACATACTGCAGAATATAAACAGAAGCAGAAGGGAGAAGACCAATCTTATTTACAAGGTACTGAAATCCCTTACAATTCACCCTAAAGGATTCATTGATTGACAGGCAATTATAAGCATATCATTTGCCAGATAGCAAATGCTACTGCACACTGAAGGCCTAAATGGTTTGCAGCTGGTAACATGGAATTGTCTTTGCTCGTACTTCAAGTGATTTTTATTTAGATTCAGATTTGGGCCATCTTTCAAATTTAATGGAGTCAGCTGTATACATACAAACCAAGAGAAAATACAAAAGAATGTTTATGTAAGGACTGTTTAAGTATATACTAAAATTATATCCTTGGAGAAGTGGGTAGGAATTATTATGCATGTGCTTCAATTATTTTCTTAGCACGAGTTTAAGAAGAGAAACCAACACTGCTTGATGACAGTGGCAAATAATAAGAATGCACTTTACCATGGTATGCCAGATTGGCTCACCAATGCCAAAATACCTGGAGTAGCTCTCAGTTCCACTGAGCCAGTTTCCTCTCCAGACACTGGACAAAAGTGCTACAGAAGGGAAGGTGACAAAAGAAGCAAAACTTGATTGAAATCTAACTTGGGAAAAAAAAAAAAATCTATGAAACGACAATGGCATTTTACATGGCCACAGAATATGAAATTATGGGTTACCTTCCTAGCTTTACACGTGTCTCAAATCGCTCCCCACCAACATACACATTCCATGTGCTACACAAAAAGAAGCCATCAGCTAGAATCAAATAATTAACAGCTACACCTTTGTCAAAATACGCATCAGTTGCGTGCTGCCATTTTGGGTGGGAAGGCACAGAGCGCTGGCAAGTTGTGGGTGCCCTGCCAGAGAGGGACAGGCTGGGCTCTGCCCTGGGCTGCCAGCCGTGATCCATCCCATTCATTGTACCTGCGTTCCTCTAGGCTCCTGTCACACAGAGAATGGCGTTCCTCTAGGCTCCTGTCACACAGATGTGAACTCACAGGGACTGAGGGTGGTGCCTATGGGATGCTGGGCTGAGTGATACTGCTTTAAAATATGGCTCATATCAAATGAAAAAAAAAAATCAGTACTTTCCAGCTGATGGACAAAATCTCTCCCAGAGGTCAATTCACATCATGGGTGACCTAAACTGCCTCTTTCTCTGTTGACTACACAGGCAGCATAAGATGACTTCTAACCCTGGTTAGAAACTTTAACCTAACACAGGGGAGCTTCCTTCTTTGTGAGGGAGACAAACTGGACTCAGTGTATCCTGAAGATACTCCTCCTCCATTCCTTTTCTCCTGAAACTGCTGAATAACAAACTCAGGCCATTTAGTGTTCCGCATCTGCTTCAAAAGAAACAGTTCCTATCCATACAGAGATTTTTAACAGAGAGGAAGAGTACAGCAGTGTTAAGATGCTCATGAGAATGCTCCTTCTCTGTGGAGTACCAAGATGTGAAAATAACTCAGTTATGGAAACGGAGAAAAAATATCAATCATTATTAAAGGTGACTGAAATTCTGCTGGAAAACTTCATGTACCACTTAATATCTCATCAAGTCAACTCCTAATAGTTTTATTGCTCTCAAGGTTGTTATTATTATTATAAATTAAAAACATGTTAAGAGACAGAAAAGCACCTTTCTCAATACCTGGAATGTTGCAGGGCCTATTCTCTCTTACTCCTCCATGGCCTGCTCTGCAGTCAGGGGAGACTTGTGACATCCATATCCCAGTAACTCAGCTTTAATGTCAGATCAGTGTTTTCTAAACTCCAGTTTGGCAGATGAAACCCAAGTTGTTTCCCCTTTCTCCTTGACATTACTGAGCATATCACTTATGAAGGCTCTTTAATAAGAAAGTATCTGACAGAGCTGCCACTGCTGCAGCCACAGAGTCTAGCTTAATTTTCCATTTTCACAGTGGTTGCACAGCTCTAACATGTAGCTAAACAATTTGGAAAGAGAAAATGCATAGTACAAAATGGCATGGGGGAGAGATAGCACCAGATGAAGTAGCAGGAGTTTTCATATGCACTTCACCAATCACTAAAATACTTCAGATTGAAGAAGAGTTTAATAATGGTGTCCATCCCCTCTCTCTCCAGCTGTGAACCAGGCACAGTCATGCTGCTAAAGAGTTATGGGATGGAGATTCTGCTCTGTTCTCCCTCAATGAAAGAAATAAATCCCACTGACTTCCGCAAAAGCTTGAAGGGAACCAGTTCATCAAGCTGCACTTCTCTTCCCCAGTACATGAATCAAGCTGGAGCAGTGGATACAGTTTGTTAGTTTGAAAAGTAGTTACACAATAGCCATAAATTCACGTACAAACATCCCTGAATGCAGTACCAAAGATTTTGAGGAGGAACAGGAATTAAAAACAAACTCTTGAAGAAATCCAATGTCACACACAACCACTAACTCTGCCTGGCTTGAAGAGGAACTTGACAGGGAGAAAGGTTCACTTTGACTCCACAGCTTCAAAATGCATGCCCATGGCAGTGAACAGAATTTGGGAAAATGGTGCACCTTCTCATGAACCAATTTCCTCATACTTAGGACAAAGCATCAGCTAGCAATTGGACAGAACAATTCAACCAGTGACAGTTTTACAGCAAAATACCAGTTAGAATGAGTAAAAGCCTTCAGGTACAGGTGAAACTAAAAATAATAATAATAAAAAAATTAATTCCATGCATAAACAGTTAAATGGCTTGACATGCTTATAGTCTCATCAAGCTTGGTGTTGGTTTAGTAGCCAGCAACCTCTCCAGCTGGTAAAGGTCCATGCTTTATTGGTGTACTGCAGTATTAGACAGCGGTGAGTGTGAAATCAGACAGTAACTGCTGTTGGCCTACATCAGGGTATACTCACAGCTTAAGAACAAAGAGTGAGCATTACAGTCTGGGAAGAATACAAGGTCACTGGGCATTAGTCCTTTGTCTAGCCTTGATCTCTCCAGACAGAAATAGAGCAACCTATAGAAGGTTTTCCTGTTGTACCCACAGTTAGGGTTAGTTTGCCTTTGTTTGTCTTTAAACCAACATGACACAGTACTACAATAGAATTGGAAACCTTCAGCCCCAATGTAAGCTTATGCCACAGATACTGTCCATTCCAACAAGACATCTCCCCAGGACTGCAGTGATCCTGCTCATGAGCCATGGCAGACGGCCTTGATTGCTGGGTGCAGCCTTCATTAGGAAATGAAGGGCAGCCTGTGCTCAAGGGAGCCCAAATGCCCTGGAAAAAAGACCTTCTCCCTCGCTTCCCTCTTCTCTTTTGCTCCTCAATATGGTGTGGTTTCTCAATCTGAGAGTCACAACCTGGTGAGGGCTTTCATTAATTCTGAGGCAAGGAGAGCTCTGTGAGGCAGGATCACTGTAATAGGAGGAATTAGGTACTCCCAATACAAAATAGGCATTTCTGCAGTAAAAGGACATTGAGACAGTGCTCCAAACAATGCAAGGAACAGAAGATACACCATGCTTTGAGGATAGACAGAACATTGAAAAGGCTTTTTCTCTCAGAGAGGTACATGCTGACAAAACAGTGCATACAATGAAACAAAAAATGTTTCTCTTTAAAAGGTATTAAACAAATGACAAAAATGAGAATGAAGTCCCCAGCATTGTCAATTTTAAAAACTAATTTTTACTATTGAGATTTATTTTTTAAAAATCTGTGCATGTGCACACACAGAAATCAGGAAAGGGCTGGGTAAGTGAAACACTGCCAAACTTATCAACTTTTGTTAGTGGGTCCAGGTGAATTTTTTTAGCAGGAAAAGGGAAATATAAGGATTCAGCTAATCAAATATTTTTTAAGTGCCTCATGGAAAAGCAACAGGCATGAGCTCTAACATTCTCTGAACTAAACAGAAAGAACTAGCTATGATCTTGCTGAAAACCATCAAAGGCAAAAGCTTGTTCTCTTCTCAAAACAAGATTTGCAGCATTTTAAAGAAAGCATCTAATCTAATTTTAACAAGCTTGAAAGCTCTTGAATCAGAAAGCATTCATTTTCCTTCAACCTTTCATGCTCAGTCAGTGACAGCTGTATCATTACTGCCTTTAGACTTCATTTTTATCATTGTGAGCTGTGGATTTTTATGGTTCTCAGGGGCCAAAACTTTACAAAAAAAATCATCAACGAAAATTACATCTTAAAACTCTTAACCATTCTTGAGCAAACTATTTACCATTATGTCATGCAAATTTATGATCCTAAGATCTTTACCCCCTTTACTGTAATAATGCCACCATTATTTACACACATACTTGTGAAAAACATGCCTGTGAATATACAGCTCAGCCAGGCACACAGGCTTTCCAGATCTCGTAACATTTAAAAGAAAGTGCTCACTGCTTTTAATAACAAACAACATAAACCAAGCTTATTCTACATGCTCTTTATAGAACACAGAATTAGAACAAAAGACAAAATACTCTGTAAAACTACATGTCATCCAAACTAGGGTATTTGTTCATATGATGCCTTTGATTTTTAAGCAGAAATTCTGTATTTTAAGATACCAACGGCACCACAGAGCCTAACCACTACACAGAAGATACCCTTGCTCAGGATGCACGTGTTGCACAACAATTATTTCCCTTACAAATAAGTAACTAAGATATGTGCCTTTGTCTAGGCATATTTCAGTAACTATAGAAACTACTGAAACAGAAGAGGAAAGATTTTGCTAACGTCAGTTTCCTAGGATTTAAATTTCCTTCCTTTCCAGAACCTGACAGTATGGGCAAAAATTTTTCCTAATGTAGCTTGACTGAAACCAGAGTCTGCTGCTACTCACAACTGAGAAAAGTTACACACCAGTCTAAACTTTGGGTCCTCATGATGTTAACTGTGCATCTGCCACTTACCATCAGAAGACCCACAACCATAACCATCAAGTAGGAGACACCAACAAGCAGCTGGATTTCTGACAAAAGGACTCTTCTCCTACCATTTGTGTCTGACAGCAGCTAACAAAAGAAAGGCCTACATATTAAAAATTGTCCCAAAAGATTCAATTTCCCTCGTATATTTAGGGTTTCTCTTATTTTTTATGGGGAAGAGGGCTGATTCCCTAAACAAAGAGGAAAGAGATGAGCTAAAGTACATGGAAGCTGCCTTAAGAAACCATTCAGAGATAGAGAGAGAGAGAAAGAAAAGCATTATTGGAAGACTAAAAGGGATTTTGGCTTACTTCACCTTATTACATGCTTGAACAGAGAACCTCTTTCCTTCACATTCACTGCTCTTTCCAGCTGGTGACAACCATGCTGCTGAATGACAGGGATTCTCCAGTGGTCCACATTTCTGTGCACAAGGCTGTGACACCCAACTTCCTCAAACATGTGGAAGTCAGGAAAAACTTGGATTGGTAATTTGTTTTTCATTATTAGAAGTTAAAATGCAGCAATTAAAATCTCATTCTAAAGTTGCCTCTGACAGCAGTCTAACGACTCATTAAAATAAATGAGATTAGTTAAACAAACACAGAATTTGACAGAATTTATAGGTCAGACTTTTTTTTTTCCTATTAAACTGTTCCATAAATAGCCACAGTTCATGCTAATTGCATATAGATCATACTGATGAGATCTGAATCACTGGTTTTACCAAAATTCAAAATTGGGTCTGCTTCATCAGTTCAACTGATTAACATAATTCTTGCTCTCTGAGTATCCTATAAAACTACTGTGAATTTAAACTCTCAGAAAAAGAGTGGATACACACTATGCCAAAGGGAACTGTAAATAAATAGAGCTAGATATTTTTTGTGTGCTTAAGGTGTTTTCTATTCTTCTCTTTTCCTTGTCTTCCTGACCCTGCAGCTCCCCAGAAGAAAATTCTAGTGATTACAGAGACTCTGTATGTATATAAACTCTATGTGTTTGTTTATTGTGGGACTGAAGAAGACAGAATTTAAAACATCTCTGCTTCTTAGTGAAGAAAAAGAGGGCCTATAAACAGCTTTTAGATCTGTCTCACCCATTTTCTATTTCACTTTCTCTGGTCACTACCAAGTACTTGCATGTACAGATAGAGAGGTAAGAACAAGAACTTCCGGCATCAATGTTCCTACTTCAGAATGAACAGAGCTGCTTCAACTAATAAAAGCCTCACTGCAAACAAAAACCCGTCCTACAAATATTTAGGGGAGAAAATACAGATCCTGGAGCAGTCTGGTCTAGTAATACTAGCCCCATTTAGTGAACTAACTCACAAACCATTGTTTTACTGGATTCTGCTGATTACATTCAGCACTACCAATGCTGCTCTGCAGAGAAAATTGTTTCTAGTTTTGCATGCCTTTCAATCTTGAAGAAAACTAACAGACTGATAGGATTTTTCCAACTATTGACATGCAACTCTTTCATTATGCTCATCTGCTATAACTCAGCTCTGTATAGCTCACAAAGAGTAAATGCAAATACAGCAAACCTAAAAACTTTCAGTTGCATGTTGACATTTTCCACCTATGGGAATTTCTCTTCCAAGTTTTCTTTGATATAATTGGCACTTAGCATGCACTGCAATGGTTAGTGGGAATAGCCTGTTAGGCAGGCTCTGAGCCACGGGTGAAATGGCAGCACTTCATCTTCAGAGAACACTCCTCTCTTGTCATGCACAAGGAGTATGTTTGCTAGGGGATATGGACTGAAAACTGAAAACAGTGTAGTCTAGGCCATTCAGATATCAATTATTCAAAGCTCCATACCTGCAATATCCTATGTAGGTCTCGGCTCCTACAACAACTTGCCACTCTCCATCTTTCCTTCAACTATTTATTGACAGATCTAATATCCTGGGTCACTGAGGAAAACTAGATTCTAGGAAAGGCTGCCATGAAAAAAGAAGTCCAGAAGATCCCAAGAGAACATCACAAGTTTGAGCTGCTGCTGACTAGGAGAAAACTTAAAATTGTCTGACATGACCTTTCTACTGCCATTGTAGAGGATGGCTGAATGTGGTCAAGTAGCTGGAACAGCAAAGAATGAATCAGAGGGCTTTTTATCCAGAGGTTACCTCGATCTGCATGTTATTATGGACAAACCCCTAACTGCTTTTGCAATTCATCTCCATATTTATCCAACTACATGGACAGAGTTGATTCATCAACCCAACAAGAGGCTCCACATCCTCTGGAAAGACAGGAGATGGATGATTCAGGACTACACAATTCAGACTAGACACAGCTGCTCAATCTTGCTGGGATTCAGCTGCCTCATTTGTAGCAACCACCTAAGGATATCTGGGCACTTGATGAGTATGGGACTGGAAGTTCATTATTGACAATGAAAATTTCAGAATGGTGAATCAAAAGTACTATCTGCCACATCCCAAAGTCTACTGGAACTGGTGGGGGAATCTGCTAGTTACCCTGTCTGTAATTACCTGCTGTACTTGAGACAAAGGTATGCTTAGATCACTGCTGTTGTCCAGTGTATTCAGATTAATAAATGCTTGCAAGAACTAACTAGAACTGACAACCTCCTCTTACCATGAGCACTTTGGGAGCCAGGACAAGAATTCCTCCATCTCATCTCATTTGCAGTCTTGCCCTAAAGGTTTCTGTTCTTTTCTGCAAGGTCCTTCCAACTGCCCCACAGAAACAAATTCCCAGATGAATTCTAAGGGACCTGATCCTGTATGACAATGTCAGATTAAAACTGCTTTCTCACTTCACCATTCTTGGCAAGGGCTCAGATATGAAACACATGTCTGATGCAGGAATTTGGCCCACAGACTGTTTTTAATTAAAAGCTTGTCTACTGATATTAAATGGAGCTTCACTGGCATTAGAATGCTGCAGAAGTAATTAATCCTAAATGAAATTATTTCCTATGTAATTTATAAACTTTACTTCTTCCAACTGGAAGAATTCCAAGTGTTAAAACAACAACTACTTAAACATTCAAAGCTGAAAAAATGCCAGATGACAGAAAACAGAGAAAAATCCTCATATTGCATTTTTGAGGATAATACTGAAGTGGGAAAAGAAAAGCTGTTGAGATACTTAATTAGCAACTAGACTAAATCCAGTTACCCAGTAGGTCTGTTCTGAGAAGTTATAAATTCAATATATTTGTAGGCATATGAGAGAAGAAATAGACCTGGATACAGTATCTAAAAGGATGCAAAATAGTAAATGCTACTTATAAAATTTTATATTCACTTAAATCCAAAGAATGCAAAATCTATTCACTTTTCTTAAGTAGCAGAAATTACTGAAAATCTTTCTTTTGTTAAAAATCCATTACTTGAACTCTAATTTTGCTGGCTAATGAAGCAATTAATCCATCTGTCCAAACTGCTATTACTTTACTTTACACCTACCAGTACTTTTGCTGCACAGGCAATAAAAAATAAATCAAAAGAAGAGTCATGCACCCACTTTCCCACGCTCACACTCTCTGCTGATGTGAGCTTCAACTACTTATATTTCATCTTATATATTGTGAACTTCAAGGCAATTATTTTACAGCTATTCTAAGTCCAAAACACAAACCATCCTCTTTTACAATCATATACAAGCAAGTTTTTCCCTAATTATCAATCTTGTCATTTGTAGACTCATGCTTTTAACTACAGGAATAAATGAGAGTATTCCCTGTCCCCAAAGTATCAGTATCTAAAGAGATGCTTTAAATCATTCCTGGTCAAGAATGAGGTATCTAATCTCTAAGAAAACCAACACACTAAAGGAGATGAGAGAGTTAATACTTATATTTACACAAAGATATATTTTACTTGCAAAACAGTAAAGTATATAACAACACATGCCTAACTACTGTAGGTATATTTTTAAATATCCTTCACTCAGATTAAACTCTGTTAAAGTGTGCATAGACCAAGGCATTAGAAAAATTAAAAAGACTTCTTATTTTATATTTTTTGTAAAAACAATCTTGAAAATTTTATATTGTCTAAATTTACAAAGTCCTATCGCTTTTTCATCAGTACTTATATGAATGGATTCATCATTGCTACATGCATGTAGTGCATGGTGCATATCACTGGAAGTGACCTGCCGTTCAATCAATACTATTGCTCATCACTTAAAATTCTGGGATTTATTTCCATTCTTCCACAAGAAAAATGTATAAAAGTTAAAAATAAGGCCAATCATAAAGAGCACATCTTGTCTCCCAGATCTAATAACTGTAGGACACTTTCCATGCAGAGGACCTTTCATCTGGATTTTCTTAATTAACTTGGAGAAACTAGAATTAGATTTTATCAGGGTACCTTAATTCTCAATACTTTTAGCTTGCGAAAAGGAAGCATACACAGAATTAGTCTCTTTGTCCTTCTGCCCATATCCACTCTGTGAATAGAACAGAAGACAATCAGCCTGAAACACAGTTACTCCTATCATTCTCTTGTGGATGAAAAATTTCTAAGGTGGCACTACTAAAAAAGTAGCCTATGACAGAGTAATTGGATCCTGCACAGATAAAGATTTTTTGTGATCAAAGCAAAAAATAAAATTAAACAGCCACCATCTCCAAACCACCGACCACAGAACTTTGATGTCTCTATAATAATTTCACTGAAAGTATAAGTGATTAAAAAATTTCTTGCAATATATCTCTATATTAAATTGATAAAGGATAAAAAGGATTGCCTTGCAAGTAATACTCATACTACTCTTCATTAGAACTGTTTTGATCAAAGTTTTTTTCACTTGAATTGTATCTTTCATCTTGTTTTCTTTCTTGCCGAAAGAAGAGTTTGGACTTTCAAAACCCCCATCACCAAATCAGCCTGTTGAACTCACTGTAGACAATACTGTCATTTTATACATGCCTGATTTGTACCCTTAGTTCATCACATTATAAAACGAGTTTTGAAGATGAGTAGACCAGACATATTCTTGCTACGAAAAAATTTTCCAGCATATTTCAAGATTTCACCAAGTCTTGGTCTTGAATATCAAGCTGCCTGCATTTGGCTGCAAGTTTGCTTTTTTCTCTCCTAACTCTGTTGAGGCACTCATAAGTTGCTCTTCTCATATGGGAGAGAAAAAGGATTGTAATAGACATACAGAAGAGCACAATGTACCTACTTGATTTGATTGTTTGTTTTGACAAAATAACTAGTCAAATATCAAAGAAGCTACAACTTACACCTAAAACATGACTTCATACAAAGAAGATGTGAGTGTATAAAGAGGTACCTAAATCAGTAATAATTTTCCTCCCCTCCTGCCTTTCAGAGGAGATGCAAACTGCTAAGCATCACTGAGCCCTGTAATTGTGTTCTAGCATCCCTTCCCTCTGGCTGGTCTGTACAGCAATAATGCCTGAAATAGCCCATGCACTGAAATAATTACCAGCCACTCATCATGAGCCCCAGGAGATGCAAACACTGCAGTGAGCAAGCACAGTATCCCCTGGTCTCATACACCCTTGGTCCCTAGCAGCTGAAGACCTGCACACCATCTTCATCACTGAGGCCAACAGAAACATCCTCCTCTACCTCCTCATCAAGCTGAAGGCTTCCAAAGGAGTACTTATTTCTAGGCATGGGAGAGGAGCTCAGCACAACAGGGTTTCCAAACACCAGGGGGTGAGTGAAGGGGTTAATGACTTCTGAGTCGGAATCGCTGGATTCCGTCCCACTGCTGGTGGAGCCCTCCATCATCTGGATTGCAGCCATGTGATCCATCATGCCACTGGCACGCAGCGACTGCATGACTGGGCTTTGCTTTGACTGTGCCCCCACTGGCATACCATTGGCCATCATTTTGCCTTCTGGAGAGGACATCTTAGCCACCCCACCTCCTTTGCAGTATCTCTCTGATCTATAGTCCTGCCCAGGGGTTGAGGATATCTGGCTTAGGATAAATGGATCTGTAACTGACTTATTGCAGAGATTTGGGGTTTTCTGTGCACGAGGTCGTTGAGAACCTGGAGAATATCGGCAATACTCGTGGCTGTCCTCCTCCCCAGTCCTCACCCTGCAGTTGTGCCCATTTTCTGAGACATAACCCTGGGAGCCAGTTCTACTCAGGCTCATGTTAGGGCTTGACTCTTTGCTATTGGGAGGCAATGGAGTGGCCAGCGGACTACGGCTCCCCGGGCCTCTAAACATTTCATCCACCAGAGAGCTATGCCTTGGCATCCTGGGGCTTCCCCCAGTGTAGAAGGAGAGATTAGCTGTGTTATCATCAAGGTACTCTTCAGAGAGATATTGGGAAGACTTTAGAGAAGCTGAGGAATCCCTATATCTAGTTCTATTGCGATTTTCGTCTCTGTAGTGAATATAGGCACCACTGGTCAAATCACCCTCATAATTGTCATTTGTTTGGGAATATGACCGGGTTATTTGTCCTCTGAGGAGATCATACTCGCTATCTACATCACTGCAGTCAATGAAAGGAATGGAGGTGCTGCTGCCATGAGCAGCCCTGGAAGCTGGACCTGTGCTTGGCTGCTGTGATTGAGGTCTGTTCTGCTGCATCCTATCCTTAGCAGGCTCCTCTTCTTCCTCCACTGTTGAGACCACTGCTCCATCCACCTTTCTGCCTTCCTTCGGACTCTTCTTCAAGGAAGGGCTCTTGTGCTGTCCAGTGTCTTCTGTAGAAGCTTTCAACTCCTTTCCTTGCCGGCAGCTCTGCCCTGCTGCAGCATCATTGTTGTCTCCATAAGCTCTAGCACTCTGGAATGATAATAGAGGGAAGGCAAGGGGGAGACAAAGGAAAAGACAAAAGGGAAGGGAGGGTGGGAGGGGAGAGGTTTGGGAGGGACAGGAGCCAGAGGGAAAAGGCTACATGTAATTATGCACAAGAATTTTGCACTGAATCTGCAGCAACACAGGAATCTCTTGAAAACAGAAGAGGTAACCCAAGCCTCAAATAATTAGAATTTAAAAAAGAGGTTTCTGATCTTGAAGAACAGAAAAAAATACATAGGCTGAACAAGGAAAGAGAAAGCAGACATAATGCAAGGATAATGAAATAAGGGACATTTGAGGTGTTTCCATGCTCTAAGGCAGCCATTACCACTCTAAGAACATCAATCTGTTCACACTACTCTGAGAAGCTGGAGGAAAAGACAAAAGCATAAGACAAATTATGCACAGCCTACTTAGATACAGTCAAAAAGTCATGTGTGGGCTTTTGAGCACTACACATTCACTCGCTGGAGCACACCTGCCACTAGTTCTTAGATTGGCTTTTCTGCACATATCTGCCCAACAGCCACCCATCATCTACCTGAGCTTGTCTTAGCAACATTAAAATGCTACAGGCTATTTAAAGTGGGCTCCATCTACAACAAAGTTCTCTGAGGTTCCTAAATTTGCAGAAAGGAGAGAGCCTGTGAATATCAAAAAGAAGTGATGCATGGAAGGTGAAGGTTCAGGTAGCATTCTTAAATGCACTAACCTAGTAGTTTGCTCCTGACAATTAAGCTCTACCTAATATAAAGTTATGTGATCAAAGGTTCACCACCACAGACACAGATGAACACAGAGGAACACTGGCAGGTGGAGAAACCACAACAACCGAGTCAGGAAAATTCCTGATCTGTCTCCACTGAAGGCTGCCCCAGGAGAGCCATCAACCCACATGTCTGATGTGTTTGGGATGCCAGCAACTGGAGAGATCAGAGCCAAAGAGTGGAAGAGGGTGAGGTCACTGACACTATCTGTGCTCGTGGGAGTGCTGTTTTCTGTGTTTTCCTGTGTGGCAGTGTGTACATGCACTGTATGTGTGTATTCATGTGGGTGCCTATAGTGAATACATGTTCAGCCTTACTACCAGCTGGACCTGGGGACTTGCAGCTGCTGCAGACTGTTGGGCTTTTGGAATTCTGAACTCCTAACACATAGCAGCTATCAACATAAGATAAATACATTTGATATCTACCAGAGATAATGGCTTAGAAGGCCAGAGCTGCAATTTTTGTGAGGAATTAACTGTTCTCCTCCCTGGATAACATTAACCTAACACCTTAAAATGGGAAACCAAGACCTCCCAGTCAAGAAAAGTAATTATACTTCCCCCAGATGCAATAGCCAGCTACAACGTAGGACCCTGGCAGCAACACTGAGAATTGCAGTTTTTCAGATGGTCATTAGTACAGCTCAGACAAGCTCACTATTTATATTTGTCTGGTTGTCTGTAAGCAATGCTGTTTCACTCTGCAGAACCTAAGGCTTATAACACCCAGGGCTCCTTAGCTCCCAGTTAAATGGTAAGCAAGCAGAAAACTATGCTCCTAGGGTTTCAAAATAGCAATCAGTGGAGGGTAATCTAACAAGAAATGCTTAAAAGGATTTCATTTCCCGGGTTTCATCAACATCACTGACTTGTTTTGGCACCTCTGTATGCTGATCTGAAGGCTGTGCAGTCAGACTCCTGATGGAATGAATCTTGCTGTGTTTCCTGGAGATAAAAGGAAAATCACGTAAAGAGCTATTTCAGGTTTGGTTTTTTTTTTTCCTACAAACAGGAATCAAGAGACATGCCTCTTTTAAAACAAAACCTTTGAATAACAGCTTTCATAAAAGTTTGCTCCAAAACAGATGAACGTTCCTCCTTTCTGTAAAATTTAAATGTACTATGTGTTGCAAACGTACCACTGTAAGAAAAGAGAGAGGCACTGAAGCGAAATAGGTCTATCAGGTAAGTATGAATTTTAAGCAATGGACAGTTGTCATGGTTTTTGTGGCATTTTGGCCATTACTTCGAGCTCACCATGAGCATGGTGAGTTCAGACAAAACTGGCTCTAGCAAGCTAGATGAGTTTCAGTTTCCCTGGAGACCTTTCCCTTGGGCTGGGCTGTACCTTTTCTTACTTTCAGTTTAATTTTGAGCTGAATTTGTCTGTTCACACACATTAACCACATCCCAGCAAAGAGGGATTGGGAGAAAGTTACCTGTGATAGTAGGACACTCATTGCTGAAAAACAGATGGAAGACTACTGGTTTTAAGCAAACTATAAGTTATGAAACTTCTGCCAAAACATTCAGGACCACGGGGATATTACACATATGACAAACTGTCAAACTAGCAGAATTTTTTCCTTGGACTGGTACCAAGATCACAGAATGTAACTAACTGGAAATCATGACTTTTCTTAGATTATAACATATTTGGATAATTAATTTTATTCCTCTCACCTTTCAAACTGCACTTTTTTGTGCCCTCCTTCCTTAACATAGTCAAGAACTTGCTTCTGAGTCCGACCACTGGAAGAAAACAAGAGTTAAAGTATTTAATACAATATATCACCTGGTCATCATAAACATATTTTTTGGCTTGCATATAAAGCCACAGCAATCAGAAAAATATTTGTCACTATCAGCAGAAATCCTTGTTAAGATCATACAGAAGGGGACCTGGTCAGATACACACAGATTTTTTACCATTTTGCATGTTACTTGCCTCTTTTTTTTTGCTATGGAGCTACTTTTTGATGCCATTTCAGAACTGCTTAAATTCAGTTGTGTGGGCCCTACAGGGTCCTACATTACTGGGAAGTCACTACAATGGAAAGTGAAGCAGGATTTACGCTTTCCTCTCATAATTTAATATATTCTTGAATCCTTTTTAGTCAAATGCCAGCCTTATCTGATATCGGTAAACCCTGAAACCAAGATGAAACCTCCTGACATGCACTTCATTACTTAATTGCTATTATAAAACACACCTTTTCTGCAGAGATTTAGGCTGGAAATCCCTTTCTCCCCTTCTGCTACAGGGTGTGAGTGAAGCAGTGAGAAGCCCAGCGCTGTCTATTGTGCAACGCTATAAACTCCAAAGCAAACTGAGAGCAGCACAGGAAACCCACACCTCAAGAATGATCAATTGAGAGCCAAATTCTTCCAATTCATTAGAGGCTTTCAGGGCCTGGAAGAAGTTCCTGAATGTAGTAACACAGATCACAGTGAGTGGAGGATGTAGCCAAAACCTGCTTTCCAAAGCCTGAGGTAAGTTGAATGCACCTATGGTTTTCTATCTACTCAGGCAGAAACATAACAAGTTATATAGCCTGTTTACCCAACATAGGTCCTTCCATCTTAATTTACTTTGCAGGCAGCAAACTAAGTGGGAAGAGAAGTAGAATGGCTATATATACACTGTGTTATTGCACAAGGCATCTACAGTGCATCATTCATCTCAGCAAAGATTATTTAGGGCTGTACAGCTTGTATCAGCTTCACAAACAAAATAAACTGTATGAACAAAAGGATTTCCCCCTGGCATACACAGTACAATATCTACAATGATGCTTCTGCCAGTGTAAGGAAAAAAAATGCCCAACACAATAACTCAACTATTAAAAGCTTTCCTACAATTCTAACAATACTGCAGGTAGACTTGGTCTTAGCAGAGGTGGTCATCTCCCATAAATCCTTTGTAAGCATAAAGGTCTCAGCATAAAGACAATTTGTTGCTTTTAACTGCTTAGAGATGGATTTTACCACAGGGACATACAATAAAAATACAAATCTCTTCTCTGATACATAGGAAAGACCCCATCCTAGGAGCAGAGGATTCAAAGAGTCTCAAAAAATTGCTAGCTAGTGATGCTTAGGACACAGGTGAATTTTCTTAGGCAAAACCATCTGGACTCTATATACTTTACACCTTACCTCCAGAAAGCTACTTTGCAACAGCTAGTACAAAACTAATGCAGGGTTTTCCTCTACAGTGTTCTTTGCAGAGTTTTGGCTGAGAAGATGCAATGGAAAATATAAAGGCGTAAAATACAACGTAAAAAAGGTGAGCTGAAAATAATAGGTTTAATCCTAGATCATTATGGATGTGATTTTGAAATGGAGAGGCAACAAAGGCAGAAAGAATGCATGTCTTACCTGAACCTAAATGAAGAACCTCTAGAAAAAAGAACAGGTTTAGGCTTTGGTTTAGGTTCCTCAAAAAGCCTGAAAAAGGCATGATGCTCCACACAGATCTTCCAGAAAGACTTGCAAAAATCTCGACTGGCCATAAGGAATTCCAGGGTGTCCTGGAATGAACTCTGGAAATTGGGATAGCATTTGCAATGTAAGCTAGTAAGCAACATAGATTAGAGAAATGCATTGACAAATCAGTCACTACGCTTAAAACAAAACATAAAAGCCAACTTACTGGCTTTTAGGCTGAACAGGCCCTATCCTTCCAACTTTGAGACATCACTGGTCTGCCTGTCAGTATCAAAGCTGTTACTCAAACTTCCTTTCACTCACAAATATGACAGAGATAAAGCAGTGGTTTGATTGTTAATGAGAAGAAATTGTTTACATGCTATACCTTAAGAATTGATACAGTACCCAAGTCGCAACCAGAAGATGACTCTGGGACATTCTATTATGATTGATTCAGTTTACATGTCCTTTGCTAGGACTGCTCACCAGAGATGCCAGGGTCATGTGCACAGTACCAACAGTGAACATAAGTAATTAAAATACTGATGAGGTGATAAAAACCACGTGCGATCTGTGAGTAGAAATTTACCAAATAACCTTCTGTCAACTTCATCAATGCCTAACAAGGACTTACATTCACATCAGGCCGTAGTTTGATAAGAAAACGTTTCCTCTTGAAGCTCAGCTTTCGAACCTTAGCCCAGTTAAAGGCATTGATCTTGGTGTGACCCTACAGAGAAACAAAGACAGCTGGGTTTAATCATTCCAGATCTGAATGGAAAAATCTAAACCACTAAAGAAAGCTTGTCATAAATTAATCATCTGTTCACTTAACTTGAAATGAAGGTACTTCTTATAATTCATTCTCTGGTAATGCAAACCATAAACATCTGGTGCTATGACTGAAGGCAGGCACTTATGGTTAAACTCTTGCAATACAGGACTGGATATAGTGAGTTATTGTGAAAATAGCCAACCCAGCATTACAAGACAGAGTAGACCAGATTTTGCTATCTTGTGCCACAAGGCAGATTCAAGATTTTCCGTGGACTAAATCACCTTCTAAGGGGGCCTCACTCTATTTCCACCAGTGACAGAGAATGCAGGGAATCCAGACACATCACCTCACTTTGATGAGGTAGATTTCCTCCCTCTTTGAGTGTCTGCAGGGCAAAACAAATATGTCTTTAAGTATTGCTTAACTGTGGAAAACTACAAGTTTTGTACTGGAAGTACAAAATACTGTGTGTGTTTTGACCTTTCATAGGGAGTACCAGAAGCAAAAGCAATCTAAACAAATTATTTGTGTCTGAAGAGCCACAAAATGATTTTCTGGGAAAAAGCAACCAATACCATAAGCAAACAGCAAGAAGGAAATTACCTTCGTAATACTCCAACTCCCTGCCACTACATCATAAGCCCCTGCCCTCCAGAAGTTTCATTCTTCATCTATGTCAGCAGATAATGGAAGTATTTTAAAATACTCATTACAGCAGTTTATTCAATGAAGACTTCAATACAAGCATTCCTAGAGCACAGCACAGAAGTTTCAGAGAACTACTACAGGATTGCTAAATGCAGAAACCCACGTTGATTTGGGCGCCATCACCAGACAGCTGTAGGAGTAATGACAGTGTAATGATCTCTGCTAAGTCAGCCAGCTGTCTAAGAATCACATAATTAATCTACTTAAAATAATCAGCAGCACTGACACTGATTTCTAAATAAATGGCAGACTTTAAAATAAGTCTGACTACAGCTTATGCCATTTGTGAATGAACCTTTATTTTCATTGGGGTCATTCTAAGGAGATCCTTATATTTCAATTTCTATCAGTTATAACCAAAATAAAAGTAAGAACTTAGCCCTTGACCTATGAAGTGGTTGAAGGACGCCCTAAGCCTATTGACAGACACCAATTGCTGGGCAGGCTCCAGCAGGTCAGGGCCTGACTTCCTTTTCAGCATTCAGTCTTGGAGCCTGACCCAGTAAAATTTCCAAGCTTTACAAAAACTTTAAAAACAAAGCAAAACTGTTTTGAAAGTCCCAAACACATTAGGTCAAGAAGAGATGACTTCAGACCTTGACAAATCAACCCTCGGGCCATCAACCTGCAGCTATACTTTACAGAAGGATCCCAGCTGTCTGGTGGGATTCTGAGGTCCATGCTGCTTTCTGTGTAAACATATTTTCACCTTGAAGACAATCTTAATTTGTAAGGCTTGGCAATTCATTAATTCAGCTGATGAAAATGCTGTGGGGGAGCAGGGGAAGGGCCCGAACATACAATTGCTTGGGTTATGTGCGTTTCTAACAACGTCCTAATGCTCTCGCGCTTCAACCTATGCTTCAGTTTTGGGGTTCTACCACTAACTCACTTAAAAAGATCAGGAATCTTTTTAATTTGCTGCCTCTTTTTGGTAGTTTGGTTGGTTGGGTATTTTTTACACTGATCTCACAGCATTTGGGTCAGACATTTCTGGACTTTTTTGTTGCTGTTACTGTTCTTTATGAAAGGACTCAAAGTACTTTGTAAGGCTGGAAATAGTATTTTAATTATAGTCAAACAGTTAAAATGAACAGTCTTTTTAGACAATTGTAAAAAGGGACATTTTAAAGAACAGCTCACTTACTGTTTTGAACAGAGTGAGGTGAGCATCTAAAGTGAAAGCAGTTGAGAACAGCTGACTACCTGTAGCTTTACAGTTGTAAAAGCCCAATTTATTATTTGTCTAAGGGGAACAGTAGAATGAGAATTTAATAAGTTTACTAATGATGCTTCATGAATATTTACTAGACTGACTGGGGTAGGAAAGGAGAGGAAAGAAACAGAAGGAAAACACTCTGGATCTTTAAGGGAAAGAAGTAAGATTCATGGATTCAGCAAAGGTACAATGGCCAAGGATGGTCAAGAAAATTGCAAGGATTCTGACAAAGTAACACTACAGAGAGTCCTTATTTACTGCCTTCATCCTTCTGCACGGATTCCAGCTGTCTGTTGTTTTACTTGTCTCTGCTTCTCACCCATTTAATATGCACCATGCCTGCAAGACCTACCTGCTCCTACATGTAGGAGAAGTCAGCATAACCAACCTAGCAACTGTGAGCCACGGCCCAGTTTGCATCTTGAACAGCACACTGTGGATGCAGACGGGAGTTCTACATGGTGCATTCACATAAGGGAGGAGTCCCTACCTAATGCAGGGCCTAATGCAGCTAAAACAGGTTTAAGATCATTCTTAGACAAAACTTTGGAAGTTCCTGCATTTTCCCAACTGAGTACTTGTAGACATGGCTGAGTTCCTGCATTCTTACTGTTGTCAGAAATCTCTCTGCTTTATGAAGTACGAAATCACGTCCCAAGCAGCTCTAACCTGAAACACCAGAATGCCCGTGTTGGCAACAGCCAGGTTGATTTTTGTCCCCTCCCTGTCCTTGGCTGGATGCAAGCGTATCCCGTACATCTCCAGCCGACGGGCAATCTCCAAAAGCTGGAAGTCAGACTCTGCTGGTGTCTGTCCCCTTGAGAAAGAAAACAGAGAACACTCACAAGCTTGTCACACCTTTTAATAGAGATCAAGAGGTCCCCCAGAGAACAAAGAGACATTTGATCAAAGAGACTGAAAATTGTCAAAGGTATAATATCTGTACGGTTTTTCTTTTCTATTACCCAGACTTNCCACACATTACCCTCTTCTCTTCTGTGTTAGTATTCGATATGAGAGAAGAAGGCCAAGGATTTCTCCCATCTACCACAACCAAGTAAGTTGTTGGATGTCAACTGAAGAGATGAAGCCATCAGTGCTACCTTTACCTGTGTAGGGAATAAGGGCAGGGCTAACAATGATGGCAGTACTAACTGAGCAGAACTCATCCATCTCTCTCACACTCTCTCATGGTGCCCAGGTGCCTTTCCATGGAGCACCCAAACACTACCTTCCTCTCCAGACCCATGTCCCACACAGTAACCTTTGAGAGAAAGTCAGAAAGATGGCTCTGTTTGCTTGAACACAGGCTTGGAATTCACCTCATGGGATTATGAAACATTTGTCTTCTTCTAATTCTGCAGCAGTTTGAGACACATTCTGTCTTCCTCCTCCTCAAAGCTGCTTCCATCTGCTGCAGTTATTCAACACTGTGTGTGCAACAGTATGGCACACCCACCTTCCATTTTGCTGCCCATTCAGTGAAATTTCCTTTTTATGGCAGGTGTGGGGGTGAGGGGTAGGCAATCTATCTGTGGGTGCCAAATTACTATCTTGTTGCCTGCTATTCTTGGAATGTCTCTGAAAGTCTTGCTATTAGTTTTTTCACTGAACAGGCATAGCAGCTTCTACCTGCAAATCTGATGGAGTAATAGCAACATCGCTGCAACAAAGGCTGCTACCTTGGCAACGTCAGGGAAATTAAAATACAGTGCCCTCAAATTAAATGCAGGTTGCAGTCAGACACGTTGTTGCACAGTTGACCTAGGATATGACAGACCCAAGTTCAGATACACCTGCTTCATCCTCACCTCAGTTTCCCCCATGTAAATGAACCCTTAATCCAGTTCTGTTCAAACTAAGTATGTTCGGAAAAAGGAAAGGTTTCAGATCACATTTAAAACACTGTATTTCTGCAAACTGGGATCAGATGTACCTTAAATGCAGAGGGGAAGCAACAGTTTTGTGTAGGCACTGAAAATGAGGAACCAAAGCATCTGAGAATGACAGAGCAGTAGCTTTTTTGACCCTAACTGCCTGCAGACACATGATGACATTTTTTGCTTTGAAGGTCAGAGGTGGAAAAAGAGTTAAAAACTGAGACTGTCTGATTTCCACCCCCTCATCCACCCCATCTGCTCTCAATCATTCCTTAACATGGTAGAAATACTACAGAACCTTTGAGAATTTCCTTTTTAAATATTGTCCTGTTTATCCCTATCTCAGAAACAGCTCTCTCCTTCCAATTTTACTCATTCAGATTCACAAATCTTCAGGGTCTGTTTTTAAACCTAACTTAAACAAAAGGCAAGTTTCTGTTCTTTAATGAAGCTTTACACCCACCTAGGTTTGCAACACCTCACATAACATGGGCCTGGATTCTTCAAAATGCAGTTCAAAACCCCTATGCCTGTGTACACAGATGAGCTTAACACACCTCCTGTAGAGCTTTCTTCAGAATTAACAGTACAGAAGACTCTTTCTCCACCTCTACATGATTTCTAAAATGTTCTCAGCATTTTTCAACTTCTAATCCATTACCCATTATCAAAATTGTCTTCCTGGCTTTTAAGTTACTGTTGAATTTGTTCTCTCTGACCTCATACTCAACAAGATTTACTTCCCGCCCTACTCTCCTTTTCCACCTTAAATGACTTTCTAGTAGCACTCCATTGAGAATGAGAGGAAGTGATATTGTAAATATTGTCAGCCTCACATGTAACTATTCTTTAAAATCTTTTCATGTGATTTAACCAAAGACTTATTTATACTGCTGATGGTTTTTCTCCGTCACTTACCTTGCAAGTGCATCACACCATGCTGTATTCTGTCTGCATTAGCACTTCTGATATGTCTAACACTTTGTATTTCAGCTCTTTTCCTCTTACCACAGAATCACAGAATTGCTTCATTTGGAAAAGACCTCTAAGATCATTGAATCCAACTGCTAACCCAGCACTGCCAAGTCCACCTGTAACCATGTCCTGAGCGCCACATATACACTTATTTTAAATACCTCCACTGATGGTGACTCCACCACTTCCTGGGGAAACTTGTTCCATTGCTTGAATTTCTTCTTTCCATGAAGAAATTTTTCCTAGTATCCAATCTAAACCTTCCCTGGTACAACTTGAGGACATTTCCTATTGTCTTATCACTAGTTACCTGGGAGAAGAGGCTGACCCCCACCTGACTACAGCTTCCTTTCAGGCAACCGTAGAGAGCAATAAGGCCCCCCCAATCCTCCTTTTTTCCAGGCTAAAGCACCTCAGCTGCTCCCAGTAAGACTTGTACTCCAGAATCTTCCCCATCTTCCTTGACCTTCTCTGGACACACTCCAGCATCTCAGTGTCTTTCTGAGGGACACAAAACTGGACACAAGATTTGAGGTGGGGCCTCACCAGTACTGCGTACAGTGGCAACACAAAATCACTGCCCTGGTCCTGCTGGCCACACTATTCTCGATAGAGGCCAGGATGACACTGGCCTTCTTGGCCACTTGGCCACACACTGGCTCATGGTCAGTCCATCTTCTTACATCACACACTCACTGTAGTGCATCATTTGCATTACCCAAGTGTTCTTTCACTTCTAACACTTTTTACAATGCTTCTAAGGTATTTTTAAACTGAATGTTTAAAATAGAAATTTCATTCTGTAATAAACATGCTAATTTAGCAGGAACCTATTTGCTGTCATATTATGACTTTATGATAAGTAACACTCTATAACATTGACATAAGCTTGCATACATAATATATGAGCCTCCTGGAATCAGGCATTCCCCATGGAAACTGCTCATTGGCACAGCATTAGTATGATATACAATAACTAACCTGCATTCTCAATCTTTCCCCTTTGATACCATTACTCTTATCATGTATTTATTTTGATTTTTATTGCAGACAAATACATACTATTTCTTTTGCCACTGAAAAATAAGCTAGGGACAAAATAAATAAAGATAGCCATGCAGGTAAGATACAGCTGTAGACTCTTAGCAGAGAAAATTTTCACAGAAAAACGTTCATGAGATACAAGATGGACAAATAAAAAAGACAACTGCAAACTTCTAGCAGAGGTTTCTAGCAAACACTGCTATGCAAAGAAAGGGAGAGAGGAAAAATCATGAATAGCAAAAAAAGAGGCCAGATAACAGTCAGATGTGGAGGGGAAGTACTGCAGGTGCACCATGAGCCACAATATCCCTCTGCCCAAAATGGCAGTTCAGATTCTGTGAACGCTGTTTCACTCCTGCATGATGAATCTCTTCTCTCTCTTCTGACACAATGAAAATATTCCATTTCTCAGTACAAAAGTAGCTTACCTTGCTCTTAGCTTACCACTTAAGGAGAATACTACTTGATCCCTAAAATCCCAGTTCAGAACCACTCTGCACCTCAAGGTCACAAGTGAAAGGGACAGAAGTTTCAAATGCACCATAATCACTTCAAGCAAACTGCAGAAAATTATTTCATCCAACAATATAACGCCTCTCAGTAGCACAAGAGCAACGGTGCTAATTTGCTGCTCTGCACACCTGGAAAGTAAGTGCTTCTCAGCAGCCTGCACAGGTGTGCAATGGAGGAATTCTGAAAATCCATGGAATTAAATTTGAGTCTGACAGTGGAGCAGAGGGACACAGACACCGTGTAAAGGTGAAAGGACATCCTATATTTTATCCTCTTATGCTGTTGCTTTAGGTAAACAAGCTATCAGTTGCACTCTGAACAGCTTGGACTCCGGAGCTGAAGACAGCTCAGTGAAGAACTTGAGTAAATAAAAAGGTCCAAGTAAGACATGAAATAGGATCTAAGCAGAGATAATAAGGAAAACAATGCATAGAAAGTGTAAGTGCTCAAGAGAACATGATCAGAAAGCAATACCTCAAATGAAGAGAGACACATGCATTAGGGTGTCCACTCCTCAGCAGCTTTCCTGGTGCACAGACATTTAGTAGGAAAATTCAGCCTCCTAGAATGCAGTTTAGTAAATGAGACTCAATTTCCCCAAATGATCAAGGTATTTTTTTTTATTGCCTGAGATGAAAGAAAGCTAGAACTAGCTTAACCAAGAAAAGAAATACAGCTAGATTGCTGGACACTGTAACAGGAAAAACTAAGAGACAAAATTCTCACTAGTCAAGTATTTTGTATTTTAGGTCTGTGCTGCCAAAATACTAAATTTTAAAATGGTGTGAGGAGTACAGAATTTCATAGCTTCTCAATGCTACTCAGTCACACTGGTCAGTAATGACCATAGCAAACAGAACCATAAAATACCTGCCTGCTTAACAGCAGCTGATGAGAAGCTGCCCCAACAATCTAACAGACTATGACAAAGGATCTTGAGATTTATCTGTTGACCTCCAAAGAGCTTCCAAATGCCTTTGACTGTATTTCCATACAACAGCATTACAGTGGAAGTACACAATACTGAATT
Source organism: Lanius collurio (assembly GCA_020086605.1). Taxonomy (NCBI): domain Eukaryota; kingdom Metazoa; phylum Chordata; class Aves; order Passeriformes; family Laniidae; genus Lanius; species Lanius collurio. Next base: position 3,441,011 of record JACBWW010000007.1, on the reverse strand, counting down.
GTACAAAGATTATTCAAAACAATGTCTATTAGAACCATTATACTTGCTGCTAAGTGGTTTTTCCTAATGTTATTCTCAAGATGAGTATCCATAAAGAATTGAAAGGGAAAACATATACAGTCTTTCAAGTGATGTGGAAGCTAAAAGAAGATGTCATGAACAAAATTAATGTATGATTCTGCTGAACAGTGTTATTGTGCACATTTTGCAATTAAAAAAAAAGGGGGAGGGGGGCTTAAAATCAATTGTTTTCTTCCCTATCAGTTTCCTCTTAGGACTGTGATTTAGTCTGGCATTCTAAGCATGTTTATTTACTACATTCTCTAGACAGCATACAGATCTTCAGGAATTTGAATACCCTGCTGACATGATGCAAAGTACAATAAAATGGGATTTCAGCAGAATTCAACATTTGCCACGGCCTGCAAAGTCTACTTTTTAAATGATCTTTGGCAGCCTATCAAATGCTTTGAAAATTCAACTCCAGAGACCAGAAACTGTTCTTTACCTGAAATAGTACATTATCTGTATTTGAATGCCATTATACAGAAGTACAATAAATTATCCATATGGCTTAAAACTGTCCCTACAGCAGTTACTAACAGGTAACCCTGCAAAGCACATCCAGCCAATCATCCTGTTTATCTGTCTGGAAAGAATCAAAAAGGGAACTTACACTGTACTATATGTGAGATTAGGAGGGCAGTGCTGGTATCATTACATGTTAGCCTTCCCTGTGCCAGGTCCTGCTTCACTTGCAATGCAAATAGGTACCTGCAAAACAGAAGTGAACAAGGAGTTACACAAAGTGGGAGGGAAAGAGGAGAAAGTATACCAGCTCTGGCTTTGACTGCACGTTTCCTTCACTTTTTGGAAACTACAGAAGTGATCTGAATTACCTAAGTTTAGAGGCTAAATAAACCCCACCAGATACTGTATTACTGCCATTAGAGCTGTACATGGTGGCTGCTTTGAAGAACCAAGATATCTTTTTCTGTCTTCCTCCCTCCCTTGGAACCAGAGCAACAAGATATGTCAGTGCTAGCAAATGTGACAGCTATTAAGTCCTCAGCAAGAGATTATGCAGCTGCTTCTAACCATGAAGAAATGACAGATAAACCAGTGATTTAGAGTTATCAGTTGGTTCTTGTAGAATACAAAGTGATCTCTAAACTTCCACCTTGGCACTCACTTGGGAATGAGGCACAAAATCTTGATCAAAAAACTCTAGCTAGTTAGCTCTGATACCTTTGTGGCCCTAATATCTGCACTGTCCATGTACCAGTCCTTTCTAGCATTGCCTCCAAACCATTTCAGCCACACAGGGCAATTCTACATTGCCAGTTTGAACGCTGAGACTACAGACATTATTTCAACATTTAAATTTCTTTTAGCTTCAACAGAAATTGATATGGCTTAGTTCCACTCGTTCCACTCTGTATCCAAGTCTTCCCTAAAAAAAAAAAAAAAAAAAAAAAAAGCTAGCAATGGCCATTTCTCCTACAGCTGGTATGAAACCTGAAGTGGTGAAACACACCTTAACAAGTCTTCCAAAGGCTGCAGCTCCTCTGGAGAACTCATATTAGGATCTCAATAATTTTAATAAGACCAGATTTTTATAGGTTTAGAGAAAATCTCTCATTTGAACAGTGAGTTTCTGAATGAGGAGATGTAGGTACACTAAATGAAAAGGGCAAACTGATTTGAGGAGTATGGAAAAGTATAGAGTATGTACAAACTGAAATAATACAGCAGATCTACATAACAGCCTTTTGAAACCTGCAGACATCTGTCTACCCATACAAAATTCACCTTGGTAGAGAAACATAGCCCAAAAATCTTATAGTCTCTTCTTTTTCAAGTGATGAAGCAGTTCCCCATGTATATGCTTTCACATCCTACACACTGCTGTGTATATATATGTTCAAGTCCCTTAGCATATATATTTTAAATCTAACCATTAAAAGTCATTAGTATTAACAGACACATCTCCAGATACAGAGTGAGATCACCAAAAACTAATTTACAGCTCACATACTAAGAAAACAATATGCAGAACATCTATTCAGAAACAGAAATGTTTCATTAATAACATCACATTGTGAGTTTTCATTCATCCCTTCATTCTTTTTAGTCTTTCTTTTATTCTTTAGTCTTTACCATGCAAATACTCCTTCTTCCTACCCCACATTTCTACCTTTCTCTTTCCAGGCCATCAAGCGATATAAATTTGGGTTTTTTTTTACTCCAATGTTCTATTACCAAAATAAAACACAACAAAGATAAACAGTGAACATCACAGAAGTGGACTTTTCTATATAATACAAGTCATAAGGACACCAGGGCTCCTTGAAAAAGAGGATTTTGTCTTGTGAGAAGACTGAAAATAAAAACTAATAGTGAAAATTCCAAATCTGAATGGAAACATGTAATTAAAAACTAGTAATACTATAGACTAAAAAAAGAGCAAAAAGTTGCAGTGAAGAAATACTGCAACAAAACAATGACTCTGACCATAAAGAAAGGGCCTGATAGTGAGAAAGAACCTCAACAGGTCCCTCATACACATATTTACTCACAGAAAAATAGGACTCTTTGTGTCAATACAATGGGAAATTCAAAACTTAAGTTTTTGAAATGCACTGAAAAGCATTTAAGCATTAGTTTTTAAGGTACTCCATCTGCATATGTACGTGTCTTTCTCTACATTCTTATTTTCCATTTTATTCCTTCTCCTTTGCATTTCTCCATTTCCAAAGTCACACCTCCACCTGTGCAAACCTCTGGCACTTGTGTTGCCTAGACAGACAGGGTCCAATGCCGCTGCAAATTGGCAATTCACAGAAAACAGCTCTCTCCCCCAAATGAGGGTGCAGAGTCACACAAGTTCCTTGGCAGAGGGGTACCCCAGGGTGCCAAAACATGACTTGATCATGCCAAACAGAGAACTCTGTTGCCAAACTGACTTCTCTTGGGGTTAGTAAAGCTCTCCCAGGACTCCACATCCAAGGAGGCAAAGGATTCCTGGACTTTGCAGAACCTCTCAGCACAGACGGCAACTGAATCTTAGGGCCCATTTTTTAAGGTGCATTCAAGGCTGGGACAAATAATACCAAGCTAAAAGTAAGAGGCAGTCATTAATTCTCACCCAGTGATCTCAAATTCAATGTTCTCTCCCCTCTGTCCATCAGAGATTTAACAAGAAGAAATAGTCACGCAGCTACTAACCTTGTCAGCTCCTCCTGCAGCTGAGCGTGGTCAGGTGGGAAGAATTTTACCACAAATTTTACAACAACGTGCTTCGGTCCTAGGGAAAATGTCAAAGGAGTGAACAAACATCAATAACATGCTGGCCAAATATGCACAATGATGTACAAGGGATGATTCATGTAACCTGAAGTGCATACAGACATGCTAACCCCTTGTCCTTTGTTGGTATGCAGGATAGTTGGAGACTTCCCAATAAAATTTACACACAATAAAAGACAACAGCAACTTGGTCAAGGGCTACTCTGCTAAAACCAAGTATGTTTTTAGTAATTACATCAGTTGACCCAATAAATTATATGCGTATCTACTTTCCTTGCTTCAGAAGTAGGGAGAGCTAAAATGTACTCTAAAGTCCAAATTACTATTTCTGTTTTAAGAGCAGCACATTCATTCCAACTCTTACAAGTATGACCAGTGACAAAAGGACCACCATCTTGTAAGAGGGAGAGGTGCCAGAGCACACACTCAGACTAATCTGACCAGAAAAACACCTAGAAAAACTGAATCTCAATGGCAAAGCACAATAAATTAAGTACTTGGCTGATATTTGACAGAGAAACAAAATAATCAGAATTTCTCCTGTTCACTTCTACTCTTTCCAGAGCTGGTGTCTCCTGTTCTTTCCCACCACCCACTACAACTTCCCATATCCCAACTACTTCCTCTCCTGGTCTCCAGCAGTCCCAGGCTCTTCAACAATGTCCCACACAGTTGTAATATATCTGCTAGCTCTTTTCTAGTAATAAAGTCTTCCTGGTTTTATCTTCCTTTCTGATTCCTGCTACTATCAGTCAGCAATGCATGCTCCTTTAGTCCTTCCTTTACTGCCCTCTTTTTTTCTACAAAACTGTTTCCTCCATTACCACTAGTGCCTCTTCTAGTGACTGACTAAACCCCAGCCTCCCACGGGGTGGGGTCAGCCCGTTCTTATGCTCATGTGACATAACTTCACAGGCACATCTTTTAAGGATAGGTCAGAAACAAAAAAATAATTTCAACAAAATTTAGTGCAGAAGGTTGAGAATATAAAGATTGCAACCGACAGAGTCCTAATTTATTCAAGTACTCTCAGACTGAGCAAAGAAATGTCAACAAGGAAGTACTTACTTCTAATCTGTTTCATAACAGGTTTCAAAAGATCGAGCCACACCTGAAAACAAAAGAAGGTGGTGTTATCATCTCTAGACAAACTACCAGAGGAGCATTTTTAATTGCAATACCTAGATTATCAGTTACTTACTTATTTTTTTCAGTGTGGTCATTATGCTTTCCTTAATTATACATGGTGGGTTTTCTCCCCAAATTCTGGGAGATGTTCAGGAAACAGAACTGTTAATGGGCACAGCTTTCAAAACAGTAGAGATTCAGGGAGCTGGGAAACAGTGAGGAAGTCTCCCCCTCACTTGTCTCAGACACCAACAATCATAGCACACGTGGGCAGGAACCACTGATTTTGTGGAAAGAACAACTGAAATGAGGAGTTTAAGAAAAGACAGCCTTACATTGTCATTGAGTTCCAAACCCTGATTAATCTTGAGAAAGGGAAGTGAATGGAGATTTTGCTTGCCTTTGAGGCTAGGAATGCTGGACAAATGGAGAAATGAGATGGCAGCAGCCTCCTGGTAGGGGGGACCCAACAGGAATCCCAATATGAGGTCTGGGCATAAATGTGGAGCGCTGTTGCTGGGCTCCATGGAGTTAAAGCCGCCTCCCTCCCACTACCTGCAGAAGGAATGTGCTCTTAGATCACAGGTATAAAGCAGACAACAGCACAAGGTGGTAATTCATTTGACAAACGATTTTCCAGGACGGTGTGTGGGTCTTTCTTTCAGCTTTCAAAAGCAAAGCAGTGGGGGGAAATAGAGTTTTAAAAGCCTATCCCCCCAGCCTGCAGTCTCAAGTCAGAAAGGCTGGGGCAAAATGTTACAGAAAGCCAAGGGACAATCATGCAGAAGGTAAAAGCCAGATGAGTCACAGGGCCTGGAGACAGGTTGTAGTCCTCAGCTGGTAACTACCCATGCTCATGATTTATATTTTGTTATCTCACTAAATTGCACAGGGCCTCCCTTGAAGACATCTGGAATTTGTGGAAGAACACCCTACAACTACCACAAAGGTTAAAGCCATTAAAAACCAAATTAATGGAGTCCTCCTCTAGAAAAAGAGTATGTATTAAAATTATTATTTCTTTGACCTTTAATAATTTTAGATTATGCAGAGACTGGAACATATTCAAAATATCAATTTCCTAAAATCACCTGAGAAGCCAGACAGGAGCAGGCTGTATCGCTGCTGTAACTGCTCCAATGCCATGTGCCATTTTTACCATTACTAATATGAGGGATTTCAGTTAGCAGACACCTCACAGCCCTGTCCTTTCCCACGCACTAATGTTACTCAACTGAATTCTTCTTATGTTTCTCAGTCTAGAAAAGTCTTTTTCTTTTTTTTCAGAGGTTAAAGAAACTTGGTTATCCAAGAACAGCAATATAGTTTTTACCACATTAAACTGGTCCTGACACACTTCCACACTAGAATAACTTAAAACTGTTTCATTTCTGGAAGTTTGCATGTACACAGTCAGGGACTTTGCCAAGTTTAATGAGAGAGAAAAAAGACATCTTGAATATGAAGTAGTCAATTTACAAGATTATGAGAATAATGTATTTTACTTGATGCCAAAAAAAAATAAAAAAGAAAGAAATGTCTCTTCTCCCCAGAGGTGGTTTATGGTACAGCATGAGCACACAAGTGCACCACTCTTTTCTCTACTTTCCCAGCCATCCTACAAGCACGTTATAACATCCTTGAACAGTCTGTTGGATACTGCAAATCCATGTATTGAATGCATGCAGTGAGAAAGGTGGGGCAAAACAACGATGTAACCACTATCATCAAACCCAAGCAATCAAAACTTCTGCATCATGCAGCTCCCACATTGTATCTAAGCACCATCAGTCTGAGACTGGTTTATAAACTGGAAAGGAAAACTAATGTGAGGTCTTAATTTTAAGATTAATGTTTTTCATTTTCTCCAGAACTACAAGGCTAGACTACTTATTTGTTAAACAAAGGCTGGCATTCCACAATGGTGACCAGATTTCAGCAGCTGGAGAATTGGGGCAGACATCAAATGAGATGAAACTCTGTGAAACCCCAGGCTTGGTGACAGTGCCTCCTTTTTCTCCTTGTCCCAGAAAGAAGTGAAGCACTCAGACCCTCCACAATCATCTCCCATGCAGATCTTGTTTGCCCCAAGCATGGCGTGCTTGAATGAATACAGCTGCCAGGAAACCTGACACACAACTGTCAATATGTCAGATATGAGGTCTGGAGCCTCGCATGTTGAAATAAACACAGCCAAATTGTGAATATATGACTTCACATACATATGATTACATTGAAACAAATATGCTCTAAATATTTATTTTTCCTTTTACATTGCACTCTACAGTGCAAAAGCAACTCATTCTCTTCAGATGATGTGAACATAAAATATGCATGCATATTTTATTTCTCAGACATACCAAGTAAAAAACTGCAAGGTTTTTTACTTGCACAATGCTTGAGTTGTATATTATGGCCTTTATGAAGCTCAGAATATTTTAAATCCCATGGGAACATTCACCTCAATTGCATCATATAAACTGGTTACAATAATTTAAGTGTAAATAATACTCTCAGAGTGCTTCTCCACATTGAAACAATTCATAATCAAATCTTCTGCTTCAGTTTCTGTGAGTTGCTTTCAGGTGGTTGAAGGCATTAATTCCACTGAATTTCACCATTCTTGGGGCACAGATGACTAGATATGGGCAAGGTTTGTGGAGCTCCCCATTCTTCAGAAGCAGAGACTGGAACAACCAGCAAAAACACAGACTGGTGCTCTCAGATATTTGGCTAGTACTCCCTTTGGCAAGCGTAGGGACCAGATGAGTTAACGTGCTCAGTGCACGGAGGCATTTTCCTTCAGGTCAAAGTGGCACTGGGCTTAAGGGGTTTTCACCACCTTCCTCTTCATCACAGCCCTGCATCCCCCACTGTGATTGTCTGGACATATTTCCAGCCAGTCAATTCCCGCCACTGCGAGGGCCTCAGGCAGTGGCAGCACCTCAATCTCTCCTGTGTTCTGCCTCAAGCAAATAAACCACTTTGTTTTCACAAGACTGAAAACTGTTAGTTTACTTCAGGTCTCTGAGCAAAACGTAGACAGTCATCTATTTAAAACTTAATGACCTGTGAAGTAGAGAAGGTTGATCAAATGACCTTCTCTACTTTCTAGAAAACTAAAAAGCAACTTTATATACAAAAGATATTAGGATTTGTTTTAGTTTTACATACATACACCAGTAATGCCAGAATGTCATTATTAACATGGCTACGTGGACCCTCTGCTGCAATGGTACTGTACAGTTGCACTGTTCAGAAAAGTTACATTAAGCTCTCAAGTTACCTCGAGCACTAGCCAAGGGTATCTGGCAGAATACTAACCCTTCTAGTGAACTGTGCTTTATGTCATTCCAGGAGCACACTGTGAAGTAGATCCCTTCTAAAGATTAACATATATTTTAAAAAAAATCCTATTTAGTTACAGTTAGCCTAGAACACTATGACCACTAGCATCCAGTTTTAATGTCTATTGTCTACTGTGCCTGTACTAAGGCATGACAAACAAGACATTCCTACTGTTCATTTCATTAAGAAATATGTTCCTTATGCTTATTTTAGCTAGATGGAAAGAACACAGATTCGTTTTTTTAACAGTTGTCAAAAGTCATCTCCTTTAGGTCATCCAGGCTACTGGTTCAAAATTCACCTAACAGGCATGAAATCCAACATACATCAGAATGTACTGGCAAAGCAATCCAGATAACGAGCACACATGCCAGTAGGTTACATGATAAGTCTAAAATAAAACAAACTTCAAAAAGAAAGTCACTAAGAAGTAAGACTAAGAAGTTGTTAGCCTATGGCTTTCTCAGCTATACGATATTGGTAGGGCAATGCCTGAATGTTGCCAGCAGCTGATCTCAGATTCCTGAGTGTCAGGACCAGGACACCTGCCTGTGCCACACAGCTCCCCAGAAAGGACTTCCACCAATTTTTGGGGCTTCTTGGATTTGCTTTCCTTTTTATTAACCTTGTTATATTTTGTCTAGCCCTTTTCTTGCCCCATAATGTTTTTCATGAACTCTATCACAACCATTGCAACTTCTCTATCAGCAGAGAAAATTTATTTCTGACCTCCAAATCAAGTAGGACTATAAAATTAGGAGCTGAGGCTCTGCCTTTGGCTTCTGTACAGCAACTTAGAAAAACAAAACACTTTCCCAGCTTGTGTCTGAATCAGCCATTACTTTCAATGCAGATGAAATCTGACAGGAACAATCAGGTCTTAAAAACATTTCTTTGACTCCAATAGGCAAGAACTTTTTGTTTTTTAATTTTTTATTTTTCTCTTTTGAAGACTGAGGATTAAATATATCTTACAAGTAAGGAGCAGAAGAAGAGACTACTCTGTGCATACAGATGAAAACCAGCTGAATATTAATCCTTTTACATACCATCATCTTTTTATGATCTGGAAATTCAAGGCCAAAATAGTCGCCTTCAACAAGGTTCAGGTGGTTGCAAACAGCATCATGCAAAACTTTCCCTGGAGCTCTTTGCTGTAAGAAGAAAACAAAACCTAGGGTTACAAAGATGCTTTTAGTTAGTGGCAGAAAAATTATTATGCTAAGAAATTGCTCAGCAAACAACACTGTCAAAACTGTTTACAAAATCAGTGGCTATTACAACCATACCCACAGGGCAGTTGACAATAATTACACTAGTTTAAAAGCTAAAGAATATATCCATCCATCCATGGATGGCAGCTCTGAATCCATCTTTGATGCGTATTTATTTTTTAAGGGAAAAGTACCATGAAATAGAAGAGGTAGAAGGGGGGGAGGGGGAATTGGGATATAATTTTCTTATGTCCACCAAGGCTAATTTCTTATTTTATCCCATGGCCCTTCAAGCCATATCAGGTGTTGCACATCTGTGTACAATCAGTGAAACCAGGATGTTCCCCGACAGACCTGTCATACAAAACACCAAGGACTGAGGGGTTGCTGGACGCTGCTTGGTACACAACAGGCTCAAGCCCTGGGCTCTGACTTCATATGGGCTTATCCCAAGCTGCCTGCCAGGAGGCACTGAGGCTGCTCCAGGCCTGTCTATGCTATCCTGGCAGAGCTGGCAAGTAATTTGGAGGATTCAAACACACTGCAAGCCTTCCCTCTATAAAGACCAGATGTTCTAGCCCAATATTAGCTCTCAGAGCCACCACTCTGCTGATTGTAAGGATTCTTTTCATCAGCCCATCCATTAAATCCACACCTGCAGAAAATACTATAAATTACAGTTCACCAGCAAGTCTTCTGCAAAAAACAGTCTCTGTATAAAAAGGCCAATCACTGAAATTAAATATTTTTGTTCCTTGGACAAATGCATCTATTTTAACTCAAGAGGCCCTGAAACACAGGTCTATACTTACTTCGGAACAAATAATAACCCACTAAATTGCACCAACCCCGCTGTTACAAGAAACCAATCACATCCTGGAGAACTGGGCTTGCATTCAACCTACAGACTGGCCCCTTCCCTTTCGGCCCAGTAAATAATAGAGTAAAATGAAACAGTAGTAACCAAGTGAAGAAAAGACAACCATTACAGGTGGGTAGACCAGCTGACCTGGTCCAAACCTGAGCCTGAGCCCACATCCTGGCATCTCCAGGCAGGGCCCATACCAACAGCCTACTTGAGAGTGGGCAGCTGCTCAATCCCACCTGCTCCCAAATGCATCATAATGCAGTCTGGTCTCTGTTTCACTGGGATACCAAAAAATAAATAGATAGGCTTTTTCCACCTAGGGTAATACCTGGTTTTCAGCCATAACTTAAAGCACAAAGCATCTTTCCAAAGGTAGTTTATCTAACATCCTCTAATATGAACTGTGAAAAGTAAATACCCAGTAGTGAGGCTTACACCAGAGAAATTACAGAGATTACATTTTTCTAGGGAAAGCACAGGATGTATGTGCCACCACAGCAGCACTGTCACCCAGGTCATGCAGGACACAATGATGGAACCCTTCAATGCTGGCTGGTTTTGAAAGTCTGAAGGGAAGAGCAGAGCTCACCTCTCAAAGAACTTGCTGAACAGGTTTTTACCCAACATACTCCCAGTGCCTCTGACAGACCTATGCCAGCAGGAAGTGATGTCCACTCATTAACTGTTTGTTAATATTTGTTGTAGCAAATATTAGCCTCATGAATACTGTCAAAAAACATGTCAAGAACAATTGCAGATAAAAGTACTAATTTTTTTAAGCATTCACCATAACCATGCAGTAACTAAAGTAATTCACAGTAAAATACCAAAAGGACACAAAGAAGGAAGGAAAAAAAGACATCTTTTTTTCTAGATATAACACTTTTGATCTGATGCAATGGCATCCAAAATAAGTCTCAAGTGCAAGTATATTTGAATACACTCATGTCATATACTTCAGCTTCATTAAACCAAAAGCATCCTCAGTGTTCACCACCCAGTCTGCACTGACCATTGCACCTTGGCAGTTCTAACAGAAAGCTTCCCATACTTTCCACTCCATCTATCGCTGTAGGTAGGCACAAACAATCATGCACTGTCTCAATGAAAGAGCTTCCTGCTAAGTGCATTTCATTGGAGGCAACAGAAGAATATTAAACACATTAGACTGAGTGTAATAATGATGCTACTTTACTGCTCTGAAAACACACCTGCAAATTATTTAGAAGTAAATACTCCTGCTTCCAGACTAGTCTCAGGTCTTCACAGTTTGGCTGGGGCTGCTAGAGAGAGGAAGAATGGGTTTATCAGTTACCCTCACAGCAAGAAGCTTTCCTACTTGTGCGCAACCAGAAAAATGATAATGTGCCTGTGAGTGCGTATGTACGTTTAGCTAAAATATTTGATGGACTTCTCTCTGACAAAGACCAAACTTCATCTTTCCTCACAGGAAAAAAAAAGTGTCTCTGAGTGGAGATTTTTGAACAACAGGAAAGAAGGCAGAGAGCCCACCCACCTTACCACACTGCTCAAGGTTAGCTGAGGAGAGCACAGCTGTCTGATCTCAGACCATAGTAAAAGCATCTGATTAAAACCTGCTGAGTGTTTTTATAAAAGTTGTTTGTTTTTTTTTTTTTTTAATAGGCATTTAAACGATGGAACAGCAGTCTTGTAGTATTTACGTCACTTGGCATTTTCTCTGGAGTATGCCTCAATAAAATGAAATGCTTCTTACTCTAGTATTTGTAAATATTATTATTCTAAACTTATCTTAGCTTTGATCAGTCTACCTCAAAATAAAATCTGACAGCTCTCTAAGGAAATGCTGTACATATAAAATCTGCTGAGATTTAGAGCCTGATGAAACTCTGGTCTTGCAGGAGCAGAAGGAGAAGTACAACATCCACAAAAGCAGGAACTCGCAAGGTTTCAGAGAGATGTTGATTCAGTGCAGTTCCATGACATCCCTACTAAAAAATTTAAACACAATAAATTAAAAGCTCAGTCTACTGGGTATGGAAGCAAACCAGGAGTCATTCAGGGCACAGTAAACACGAGCTGACAGAGGGAGCATTCAGGAATGAGTGTGCCACACCGATGACATCATCTGAAGTCAACAGTTGTGCCTGACTTCAACATGGTTACAAGGCCTATGAAAAAATACAAGTTTTCCACAGAACCTGGAAGGCATTTTCCAGCCATGAAGCATGGCCCTGCTGCCATGCCTCAGACAGCAAGTACTAGGCAAGCTTCACTGGCTCCACAGCATCTGCATAAGCCAGAGCTTGGCTGCTTTCCCTGCTCCATGACAGCACCAGCCTGGGGGACACCAATATGGAAGCATGGAAGCAATGAAGGCCAGTGGCAAGACTGTACCTCCAGACCACTTCCTGCCACAGATAGCCCATCTGTGAGGCAGCAAGGGAAAGGAAACAGGAGGGCATGGTATACTGGTGGAATACAGCTTAGGGAAGGTCACATGCAGCCCCCAGGAGCTGGGAAGTAGCTGCTGCAAGTGGCAGTCCCCTGCTCCTGTTTCTGTTGACAGCCAGATTCCTGTGTAATCAATGAAAAAAATTTTGCAGCTCAAGAGAGCAATTCTTCCCACCCCAAACCACAATGGCAGGGAACTTTTCCTGAGCAATGCAGGTGTATCTTTTACCCTGACAACAAGGAGCCCTGACATCTGTTTTAATGATTTTAGATGGAGTGAGCCCTAGTCAGACTGATATGCCAGAGAATTACTATTTTTCTTTTGATGTGGTATTTACTTACACCAAAATAATATTATAAATTTATTACAATGAAAAGAAGCTCACTGACTTCCAGCTACACATCCTTATTGCTTAATGCATTTTGAACTGGTCTTTCATTTCGCTCTGTGAAATCACATTTTAAAAGTCACTTTACATTTTCAGGGAACGTCAAGTTCTAAATTATGAATAATGTGCATCCTTACACTTAGCTGCAAGCTATGAAGGTACCCAGTCAAACTAGCCTACTTTACACATTATACATTCAACATTTTGCTGTCTGCTCATTATCTCAGTCCTACTCAATTCAGCCTCACTCTACTCCCACGAAAATCAAAACAGTATGTTGCTTATGATCTTCCAATGGTGAATATTTTATTAGGTTCAACAATTCTTTCATGTTCTAGCAAACGCCAATCATTTTAAAAAAACACCCCTCTAAACAATTGTTTAGGCCATTCTTTGACATATACTGCAACACATTTAAAAAAAAAAAAAAAAAAAAGAAAAAAAAAAAAAGTACATGGCTATATCTGCAAGATATCCAGAGCTGTAAAAGAAGTAGGTTTGGATACATCACACCACCTCCCACAGTAAATGCAGCAATTATTTTACTAATTATCTGCCAAAAAATAAGTATGTATGTTTATGGCCAAATAGTGGTTTTAACATTTTTTATCTGTTCAGCCAAATAATCTCTGATCTCTGCTTGAACAAGATCTTTGATTAAAAGGTTTTTGTTAATTTGTTTGTTTTTACATTGCTGAGCAGTAATACCAGCTTTAAAAAACCAAATCAAATAAACACTTTCTTCTGAACATCTGAAAATCTAAGTCCCATTTTTTGTTGAAGTAAGAAATAATTTCATGTGGAAACACAGACTACTGTTTTCCTTCCCTTCTTCACAACTGCTGCAAATGGGTCAGAAAGAAGTTTGGGTTGTTTTGGTTTTTAATTACACTTGCTTGTACAGTAGTAGCAGCTCATAGGAGAGAAAATAATTCCTTTATGTTCATCTAAAAGAAAAAGGTACATTCATTATTCATATCTGCCACCATATAAAGGCAGGTCTTTCTTCCACTAATGCCCTGTTCCTACCACATTCTGGGTGCTCAAATGCTCTAAAGTGAAATGTGACAATTTGATCATGCTAAATATTTCTTAAATACTTAAATACTATATGGTACAAATGTTAAACACAAGGTGTAAAAATGTATTTGCTCTTCCATGGTTAATCACCAAAAAATCCCTGATCAGATCAGCCAAAACAGATTGCCAAATTATTTTATACTCCAATTTAACAACTGCATTGAAATGATTGTGAAAACTTCATTCAGTAATTTCATTACTATTTCTGAAGTCATACACAGTTGTAATCACTACTAAAAATAACAACCTCACGTACTTAACAGCACAACTTTCTCAGTTATTTGAATCTGTCAAAAATTGTGTATGTATCTATAGTTTTGAAATGAAAGAAAACCAATGAACAACTGCTGGTGATAAGCAAATAGTACAAAAATAACCTCACAGATGAGATTGAGCACAGGGTTCTTAAACAAATGACCCTGTCAGAAATTTATACTTCAAAGAAGGCTTGAAAACTACTCACAGGAGAACAATGCTGTCAGCATCTGAAGACAAATTTCATATTTTAAGCAGTTCTCCTTTCTGGCGTAAAATGAAATGCATAATTCATATTTAGCAAAAGTCTATTTCTTGAAAGGTGGGATTAAAGGCAAGAAGCACTGGTCTGAGCGTTGTTGCTCTGGACCTGATACTGCCCATGACACTTGGAGATCCTCTGCCCTTTTTCTCCTCTCCTCCCTTTCAAAGCGTAGATATTAATCCTATAGGAAGGATTAGATGACTATAAAAATAGCATTAGACCATAAAGATAGCTCTTTCACCTGGGCTTACTAGCTTTTACCTGGCTGTTCAGCTTAGACTGGGTAGTTGAGAAGTGTTGGAAGAAGTGTAATTCATCACTCCTACATACCAGGCCAAAGAACGGCAGAGAAGTGACACCTTCGAACGGAGCAGCCACACACTCTAACCACTACTTTTGAGTAGGCAGATCCCCACCCTGGACCTGCAGCCACCAGGTATGCATCCAACTTGAAAAGAGGGTGTAAAAGAGGCAGATTTTTATGATAACCTAAAGGCACCTCGTTTCTTTCAAGATATTTTCCATTTGAATGTAGTTGAAGGCTCCACTCCTGGCATGTATCCCACATGCTTTTGCACAGACTGCGCACATACCATCAAAGGGAGGTCTGAGGCCAAAAGCAGTAACAGAATAAGCCTCTTATGCTGCCTTAAAAACAGGCAATTGATCATCTGCTGTGTGTGTACAATGAGACTATTTAGCATTCTTTTCTTTCAAGATTTTAGCAGACTGCTTTTACCCTCACCACATAAGCTGTATTCCCTTAATGCCAGTGCTTGCCTTCCACAGTCTCTGATGCACACCTTTACTCTTTGGTCAGTTTTAGTGGTGGTGGCACCTTTTCTTTAACAGCACAATTTTAATATGTGGTACTTTTTACTTCTGGTACTGCCCTTAAGAAAATGCAGCTGCAGAGTTAGACTTCCCCCCCACCCTGCCACCTCTCAGCTATGACAAACTTCAACAACGACTATTTTAGGAATTTCGTTGCTAACCAAAAATAAACACAGCAAACAATTAGTGAGGCAAAAAAATACAAAGAGGAGTTTAATAACCCTCTAATTTGCTTGTGTTTCTAGCACAGTCTTCAAAAGAAAATTACAGTTTTCTACATTTGAAACACAGATTTGGTTACTGTAACCACAGTCTTGGATTTCTGATCGTGACAAACTGGTTTATGTCAAAATATTTTCTAAAACAGCCAGAAGCAGAAGGACTGCTCTTACTAGACCTTAAACTCTCTTCCAATGCTCAAAAATCAAATTTAGTAGAAATAGCCAACAGTAAAATTCAGGTGATCAGTAAATACTAAATAATCCTCTTTAACAGTTAAATGCTATGGAAGGAAAAAGAAAAATATTATCTAGCAAAGCTAATGAAAAGTTTTATGATAAAGCTATTTTCAGTACTGCTCAGTTAAGCTTTTACTTATAGCAGAGTCACACTGATACAAAATTCATCTACAGTAAATCCTCAGGTAACTGTACATCTCCATAATTACAGTATAGCAAAGCTATAGAATTGGAGGCTCTGCTTGGTCTATTTTCACTTGGCTCATAAAATTACAGTTTGGTACCTTAATGGGCAAACACCACCGACACTGTATTTATTATAGATGCCATTTCAATGTGCATGAGAGGACACAAAAATGGAGGAGAGATGGGCTGGGCACCTTCAGAACTGAGCCTTTTACATCACAGACCAATGTGTCTTCTTCAGGTGCAATATTCCAATAATTTGGTTTCTTTGCACTTCTTACAAATGCAAACTGATATTAATACTGATCTTTCTTGCCACCCTTCAATTACTCAAATTTACAGTGGACAAGATGTTTGTTACTGCAGAATCAGCAGCAACCACCATAAAGTTAGTGGAGCCCTTTGTAAAGAGGAAAAAGGAAGAAACAGGCAGATTCTTGGAGCCTGGAGAATTTCCTCCTCAGGTAACTGTATGGACAAAATTACACAGAATTTGTTTCACATATTTATCCCTCTGCCATCAATGCCAAAGAAAAACTGAAACTTCTCACTGCTAAACACCACAAACCATATAAACCAAAAATATTCAGAGAGTCTAAGTACACATCTGTTTATTACAAAATGTTACTCATGGTGAAAAGCATTAACAAAATACTTCATGGTTAGTTTCCTGGTTCACCAGTTCCTTTGGCTCTATTTACAGCATTTTTAACTAGCTGGCATCTACCTCTCAGTTAGAAAGTAAAACTGATCTTGCATTAACTTTTCTGTACTGATTTTACAAAGTCCTACATTTCACACATATGCATCTAAAATTCACTTTATCAGCTTAAAAGTGATGCTCTGATGACATCTGCTTATGAATTCAGCTGGAAAACTTCATTGCTATCTGCCTAAAAATTGTCTAAGAAATTGGCCCAATGGGGATAACACATGCCTTCCCATGAAATGTGACTGTGGGTCTTGGTAATGCTGAAAAACTCCTAACCCCAAACAGTATCAAACTGCAAAAACAGGTCTCTGCAGAAGCTAATTAGTCCTCCTGGAAAAAACCAAATGTCATTTCTTGTAGTACAACCATAACTTCCTTCAGATAGGTGTAAAACATTTGTGGGAAATCAGCAGTGGCAGAGCAAGTCTTTTAAATAACTGTTTAAGGCTGCAAAATTTCACACACCAACAATTAAATTCTAAGACTTCCAGTGGAAAACTCTTGGCAGTACGACTGTTACTAAACCAAAATTACTTTCCTTGAACATCATTAAAATGCACAGTGTGGGCAAGAAAAATGAGGTATTAAAAGAACAAAACTTACTATGAGAAAACTTACTAAAAATATGTCATCTTATTCCCTAAATTCGCTCCTGAAATGCCAAGTCATCTCTGCCTAATTTTACTAGCAAAACTAGAAGTGGTTTGTGGCTGTTCTTTCTCCCCTTAGCAAGGCAACCATCCACTGCTGGAAGTGACTATTTTCCTTTCTGAACAGTATCATCCACACGATGTATTCCAGCTTCAGAGCCTCGACACTGTGTGGTCATGACTTGCAAAAACCAGAGCCAGCCCACCATGAATTTACAATCTTGGTGTGAGTTGCAGGGTAGATGCATTAAACAGTGCTTTCCTCATGATCTGACGCAAAGTACTTCACAAATCAGCATGTAAGAAAGGGGGAAGACAACAATACTACTACGACAACAATGCTACGTGGCTTTTTTAAAACCAGGAGCACACTAAAAATTCTCTGAAAAGCTGTGTCTTGTTCAGAGGGGCAAGAAGGGATGGAGTCACAGCAAAACCATTCCAGCTATGACGTGAAAGCCTTTAGTTGAGACACAGGGATGGCAGCAGGCATCTCTCTGACAAAGATTAACTCTGATTTATCTATGTTTAATTGACAGCCAAGGGTGTAACCAGGCAGATGTCTCCATCTGGCATGAGCTGCACCTCCACCACGAGGCTCTTCCCATAGGGATGTGCCTGCCAGTGTTCTGCAGCACAAGGACGCCCACAGCACAAGCCCAGCATGTGCACTGTGGGCACTGGCTTTAGAAAACATGCCACAAGATTTGTTTTGAGAAACTAGATGGGTGTTTGATGTGAAGCTGATAGAACCTCATTTTTCAGAACATTTTCTTTATAGAAAGCTGTTTCACTAAAGCTCAACGCTGGAACCAAGCACATACCTGTCAAATAAATGTTGATATTACTTTCTCTCCCTGCAAGCAAAAAACTGAATGAGTTTAACCCCCGGCCCTGGTGCTATTTAGTGGCACACTGTGCTCGTTGTTTCTTGGGAAGAGCTGCAACTGAGGCTCAGAATACTCATTAAAAATACCTCAGATTGAATTTCATAGCCCACAACTTTTGAAAAGGAATATAATGGTACCATTCAGTGCTTTCAGTGTAATTCAGCAGCGTAGCAGCCAGCACATAATTGGGGAAGGAAACCCCAAACTCTGTGACACCCCTCACCCCTTGACTCCCACTTTACCACTCCTCTCCTAGTTTTGAGGCAAAAATCATTTAACCACCTTCTCAGGTTTTCTTTTTTTAACATTAAGAAGTGCATGTTTCTCTGCTTTGTTTTCTTTGCCTGCTCATTTTTCCTTATTTTCTTTATGTGTAAGCAAACACTTTACTAGAATGAAGATGTAGGCAATTCTTAAGTCATCAAAATGTGAAAACAGAACCTTTATGTACAGACTGGAAACATGAGCATACAAAGTGTTATGAGTATATGGGAGTTATTACTATAAAACCAGATTGAGATGCAAAGAAGCTATTTACTATTCTTATTTGGATACATTTTAGTTCAGCCATGATTGGACTAAAATCCCTTGAAGAAAATAATTTCATTTAAATGCAGTAAGTCTAAGACCTGGAAAAAAATTCCACAACAAACCCCAACAAAAAATAATAGGTGTTCAGGCAAAATATTAAATCCTAAATCTAAAGCAAAACTAAATGCAATAGGAAAAACCCTATCATCAGTCTCAACATTACTATTAATCTCAGAAAGAGCTCACACCATCTGGGACTGTACATATTTTACTTTTTACTTTATCAGAGGAAGAAAAGCATGTTTTAACAACTGAAGTTGTTAAAACAGAAGTTTCCAAAAATTACACCCCTAGATGAAGCCTTCAAGCTGTGGCTGCTGCTAACCTATAATGTAGTCATTTTACACGCTAACTTTTTGCCTTCAGCTAGGCTACTGAACCAGCTGGATCTAGAGCTCTGACAAGGCAAGGCAGGGTAAGGAAGACAACCTTGTGTGCAATTTAAATTAAGTTTCTGTAGGACCCTCCTGGTACCAGCCAGTTTTGCATTTGGCCTGTCTAAAGAAAAGCTTGGCTGGAGCACTCTGCAACTGCTCCAGATTGGGTGTGGAGTAATCTTGTATTGTAATTCATGTGTGAAACTGAAAGAGATGATCTGAGTTCATTTCTAATGAGCAAAATGCATACCAACAATGCATTTTCATGGAAGCAAAAGTCGCAAGGGCAAAATATAAGTCTCAAAAGTGATCTCTTCTTGAAGTATCTGAAAGGCAGAACTTACGAGTAGATTTTTGCCAGTCAAGTCCCTGATACACAAGAGCTCCTTTTTTGGTTGTGCAAGATCTGTTACCAACCTGATGGACATACAGGAAATGTATTCAACATTTCTCTAAGCAACCTCAAAAGACCTTAAAACTGACCATGCTTGGAGTCTGACTTGTCTTTTAAACATGCAAAGACACAGAAGAAAAAGTGAGAACTGTCTATACTCTTAGGGTATTTGTAAGAGGAAGGTACAAACTCTTATTTTGTGCATCACTCAAAAGTGTAACCTTTAGTCTGGGACACAAACTAGAGTGGACAGATGAGTTAGGGGAATTGGTATGGTAATGATGCTACGACGATTTTTTGCCTTTTCTTTTATACCCCCCTTTATATATCTTTGTATAGCTTTTTGTATTCTTAGTGGGTTTTAGCCTACATTCTTAGACTTATTTTGTTAAGCTAGGAGACTAAACATCTAAGAAACCATGCAGTTAGGGATCAGAAAGCCCCAGACCCCAAGGTCCTCTCCAGAAGGCATTTTGTAAACTAAGACAGAACCATCCAGGGGGAAGGTTCCTTGGGGATGGGGGCTTTCTCGAGCCTCTCATTGGGGAATTTTTTTATAGATATGCTAATCAGTAAGACCTATGATGTTATACCAGATCTTTTGAGAGTGGGCATTGCAGTGTGCATTTCAGCACATTCCACCTGGATGTGGTGCACCTAAGGATCCTTAAAATAAATACTGAGGTAAAACCCCTTTCTCCCTTCTAATCATGTTTGATTCCTGATTTTAAGACCAGGAAAAGGCATCAGTAAGAGTTACAATAATGGCTGCTTCTACCAGCAGATTTCAGAGGCACCTCATAATGATGTAGTCAAGTCACAATTTCAAGGAAAGATAAAAAATAACTACCTCCCTTTTTAATACAACTACAGTTTTCAGAAAGATCCTCAGGAGCTTTTCTAGTCTTCCTTTGCAGCCTGCCTGCAACTTGCAGTGTCTCCTCACACAGCAGATGCTCTAAAAAATCCATCCATGAGTCATCTCAGGTCTCTGAAAGGTGGAACTGCCTCTAGACTGTAGCAGTCTGATGAGTGGTTATGTTAGCAAAAAACACATAACCATGGCCATCACTGCGGGGGGAGCACAAGTGGAGTGGTGTCGGTGTGCACTGCAGAAACTGACTTTACCTTCAGCCACTTCAAAATCCAAACCTGCTGGGACTGACCTGTATGTTGAACCTAGCATCGAACAGCAAAGCAGCACAGACAGAGCAGAGATCTGCTTATATGTTTGTGGCAAACCCGGGAAAGAAGGGATTTGTGCTCCTATCTCTGGGGCTGGAGGAGCTGAAGAGGGAATAAAGGCCAGTGGGATTTCCAAGCTGTACATGGTGTCCGTTAACAGCACATGGTCTGAGCTGGGAAAAAGCCTCTCATTAATCTCCAGAGAGCTTCCTCCTGACTGTGAGCAAGATTTTACTTTTACCTAGGTGGAACATTCAACTTTAAGCTCATTTCCCACCCCTTCTGTATGTGTGTGTGTGTGTGCATATTTATGTGTGTGTACCTTACAGAATTGCCTATGCCTGCAGTTAACATGAAATACTTCAGAGACAATAACTTACACCCTTCACTGCTAATTCAGCCACACCAACTCCTCAAGCTAAGGAGATTCCTAGGAGATCTGCTTTGTGTCACTCGGATAGAGGCCTCAAATATCAAAGGAAAGCATCATCATTTACTACCACAAGTGCATAAACACAGCTTCTGAAACACAACTTTTATGACTTCTATTTTGTTTTAATGTGCAACAATGTTTTCCTTTATACTCTGTTTAAAAATGTGCAGAATTAGTAGCTGTGATTTGAGCTTTGGACAAAATTGCTAAAATACATCTTTAGGCACAGCAGGTTTACAAGGCAACTGTTTTTTTCTTAAGGCCAGAATACAGCACTGACGTATTAGATACCACTTAGATATAAATGAGCTTTATCAGCAACAACAGGCTTCGTGGGAAACAAGCACGCTCTGTTCAAGGTATGTCAAAGAGAAGTCTTTGGGGATGTGCTATCAGAAGTCAAGCATCAGCCAGCCACAATGCGACTTTTTTGACCACATTTTCAGTCTTACATTGAATTCCTCCAGAAAGAGTTTTAATCCATTTAACCTTGAGGATAATGTGTGTAACTGGAAAAGGATTTGATTTTATCTAATTTGTGGGTTTTTCTTAATGCTGAAACCCCACTCCTTAGGTCTTTAGAGACAGAATACATCTCATTTTAAATTTACATTTGTAAATACGGTTTGCTTAATGTTAATACCCAAGTAACTTAGAGATTACTGGGCTATGCGAGAGCAATAAATTTTATTTACAACGTAGCAACATAACTGGATCATAGAACTATAGAATATGCTGAGTTGAAAGGGATACACAAGGATTATTGAAATCCAATTCCTGGCCCTCCACAGGGCATGCCGAAGAGTCACACCAGGTGCCTGAGAGCACTGTCCAAATGCTTCCTGAACTCTGTCAGGTTGGTGCTGTGACCACTTCCCTGGGGAGCCTGTTCCAGTGTCCAACCACCCTGTGGGTGAAGAACCTTTTCCTGATATCCAACCTAAACCTCCCTTGACACAGCTTCAGGCCATTCCCTCGGGTCCTGGCACTGGGCACTGAAGAGATCAGTGCCTGCCCTCCCCTTCCCTTTGTGAGGAATGTGCTGACCACTATGAGGTCTCCCCTCAGTCTCCTCCAGGCTGAATGGACCAACTGACCTCAGCTAATCCTCACACAGTTTCCTCTCTAGGCCCTTCACCATCCTCTGGACATTCTCTAAGAGCTTTATAACTTTCGTATTTTGTGTTGCCCAACACTGCACACAGGACTCAAGGTGAGGCCACAACAGCACAGAGTAGAGCAGGACAATCCTCTCCCTTGATTGTGCTACAAGTGATTATTACCGAGATGCCAAGTATGAAACATACTAAATATACTTCATCTTTGCCTATTTATAAAATGTTAGGTTACCCACGTTCTCAACAGCTCTCAAGTGAAGTTCTGTGCCAGCATATATACACACTTTAGTGATCTCCACCAAAACACTGTCTTGCTACCAGCTTCAGGAATTATCTTTCTTCATCAGTATTTACTTAGAGAAGTCAGATGACCCTGTTAGACTCTATCTCCTTAGGGAAAGAATTTTTGTCTACAGAAGACCACAACGGCATTGACCAATGATTACTGCTAATATACTTCTTGTACTGTCCTTGATTGTTAATCACAATGTGTAATAATGCTTGCAAAACCACAACGTGACTAAACCAGGGAGAGATGTAACCCTGATCTGGCATTAAGGAGCCAATATTATCAGCTTTTGCTTTTTCAGACTGCAAGTATTTCTTAAATTGTTGCTACCAAACAGCTTGAGGCATCCTTCTCCTCCAAAACATCGAGCAAGGTCTTGGGCAAGAGAAGGGCATAGGCTTTGCAGGATAAGAAAGACAAGCGAAGACACATGTCACTGGCATCCTTCTGGCTTTTTAATTCTTCCCAGATCATCAATACTCCTCAACAGGTCCATTCAAGCTAACCAAAGGCAGCAACTTCTGAGTGAGTCCCACAGGGAGACTCCTTCAGACCACACAGTGGGGGGAGCCGAGGGCCACCATGTCCCACATAAGCCAAAGATTTATTGAACAAAGTACTGCAGTTCTGCTTCCAGCTACTCAGAGAACACAAAGAAAGAAAAAAAGTCTTCATGTTTGTACTAAAATAGCAGGTCTAAAATCATGCTGAGGAAATGCAAATATTAGCAAATATGGAGGTCTATCATAATTGGAACTTACATCTCATCCCCTCTACTGGTACTAAAAATCTTACAAAGTAATTAGTATGTGCTACAAGTAGCTCCAAGTGCAAAGTGCAGTTTACTCAAGTGACAGTCTGATACAGAGATTAGACCAATGACAGGCTTAGTGTGTGGTTCCCAGCCTGTGGGACCATCATATTCGGACACCATCCTGGCATTGGAAACAACTGGCATTGGAAACAACCAGTACTTGCAGTTTAAGAAAGCACAAATGCCAACAGACAATACCTTCTATTGCTCCCTTATGCTGGCATCTGCCTACAGCCACAAGCTGCCCCTACTTTCTCTCCACAGTCTACAGAGAGAGGGAAAGGGGCTGAAAACAATAAAGTGAACCAAAAGAAGAATTCAACCCCCTCCCAGATAATTCCTTTCATCCCACATATCATGACTATAAGCAGACTGTGAACAATTAAGGCCAGGAAAAGTGATGAGTTATGCTCATCACTGTCAGTAACCATTCATTCCAAGGCCATACATTTCCTTCTCGCTTATAAAGAAACACGATTTCCCAGCACTGAAACAGGGTGCTCTTCACTCTCAGTTACATGCTAACCAGGACACACAATTTCACATTGTTTACTAGGGTAGATATTTACCCCCATGACCCTCAGAGCCTTGTTTGACTTGAGAGTTATCCATTTTTTAACAGCAATTAAGCATCCAGTTGCCCTGGAATTCCTTCATGTCAAGTGAAAAGAAAGGGTACTTTCAGAGAAACACTCAGGCCAGGCAAAACTGAACAGATTAAGCTGGCCTTCATCTCATTGCTACTTTGCTTCTCCCCTTGGATTCCATGATCTTTAACATGGTGGTGTGCTTATTTCTTGTTATCATTAACATTCATGAGGTATTTTGTCTACTGTTAGGAAATAGATAAGTGCTTAAATGAAAGATATTAGAGGACATAATCAGCATATTTTAAATAGTCTTCTGAAGTGGAATCCAAATGGCTAAACTACTAAAGGCAAATATTTTGCAATTAAAAAAAAATGTAGTTCACATCCATTATGAATGGATAGCTCTCACCACCAGCTATTTCAGGATATCCTGACATTAAATCAAGTATTTAAGGAAGGGCTTACGTTTCTTTTTGAGTGATGCTGAATATATCTGGATGTGTGCCCTTGCTGGAGATTTATAATTAGGGTTAGGATTGTAGTGAGTAATTTTAAAAGCTTGAGAAATCACAAGATCTGTCTGACATCAAAGGTGGATTCAATACTGAACATAAAAATTCTACAGACCACATATTTGCCATTGTACAAAAAGCCATTCATCCTGAAAGCAGTGGAAACTTGAACTTCCCCATCACCTGCACTTCAGCAGAAGCATGACCAACGCTGCTCCACTCCTGATAATTATAGTCAAGAGATGACACTATTAAAATCCACTTCACTCCTCATAACTGCTAGCAACAGTGTCCCCAAATGTCCCTAAATAAGCTTGTGTCCCCAAATGTCCCTAAATATACTTTTAACTAAGGCAATGTGTGCATTAAAAGCAATGGACTTCTGTCAGGGCTCAGCTGTGGCAATAATGGTGGGCTCATGCACTCCCACAGCTATGCCAGTGGCCACAGTGGAATTCAACTCACCCAACTTTGGCTGTCTAAAAGTTATGTGTTATGTCTAAACTTATCATCTGGCTTGTCTCTCTGCAGTTGGACATGAGATGTGCCATGATAGGAAATTCATCCCATCTGGAGAGAGACGGATCACATGCTTGGGGTGAACTGCCCACTGGGAAAGCTCTCACCCCACTGACAACTGGGAAAGCCTTACTCCTTGTGAATCTGATGTTCAAACAACTAAAATGAGATGAGATAATCATATCTAAAACTTTTGCACAGGTAAGGTCATACGGTCTCACACACTTTTTGCTTGCAACTTTTCCACATGCCAGAGATAACGATACACGTGGCATTTCCTGTCCTGGGAAAGAGAAGAAAGATACATTCTTATAAGGCCAAGAATTTAAGCAATGGGATTGAAAGGCCTGAAGAAGACAATAGCAGACAAAGCAGAAATAAAGACAATAGGATTGAGAACGTTTTACAAGAAGGACAGGTCCCCAAAGCTGAGCTACAGCACAGGCTATGATTAAAAGCAAAATCCTCCTTTTTCTACATGTGTTGCCCAACATGTACATCTTGCTTCTAATTCTGGTTTATAAGTCCCAAGTTTTCTCAAAGTAAAAATAACCAATTTCATTCAGTATCATGCTGAGGTGTTCTCCTGGAGAAGTTGTCTGCTTGTGGCTTTTTGCAGGTGCACTCTTTGCTGGGTAAAAATCTCTCAGGGCCCAGGGAGTGGTGGTGAATGGAATTGCATCCAACTGGTGGCCCCTCACCAGTGGGATTCCCCAGGCCTCAGTACTGGGGACAGCCCCATTTAATATCCCTACTGATAACCTGGGCAAGGGGATCAAATGCACCCTCAGTCAGTTTGCAGATGACACCAAGTTGGGCAGGAGTGTTGCTCTGCTGGGAGGCAGGAAGAGTCTGCAGAGGGATTTGGACAGGTTGGATTGATGATCCGAGGTCAAAGGTTAAAGGTTTCAACAAGGCCAAATCCTGGGTCCTGCATGTGGGTCACAACAGCCCAAATTGTTGGATATGAGGAAAAATTTCTTCATTAAAAGGGCTGTCAAGCAGTGAAACTGGCTGCCCAGGGAATTGGTTGAGTGACCATCCCTGGAAGTTTTAAAAGACGTGTAGATGTAGTGCTTAAGGTTTAATGGAGGACTTGGTAATGCTGGGCTAACAGTTGGACTTGATGATCTTAAGAGGACTTTTCCAACCTAAATGATTCTATAGTTCTATGAAAAGAAAGATTTCCATGTTTTTTTAAACTTCAAGTGATGGCTTGAGGAGATTGAGAGTCCAAGAGCAGCGCACTGAATAAGGATCGAATTCCAGCTTAGCAGAACCACCCTGTAAGGTGCTGAGAACCTGTGCTGAGTGACTCCCCAGCGCTGCAGACATATGGAGACGCTCTTCAGGAATTGAGCAGCTTGCAAGGCCAGCCAGCTGGAACGTCCCACAGTATTTCCCAGAGCACACGTGGCCCTACAGGCAAATTTTGCTAGCAGAAAATTACTCAGCAATGGTCTTCAAAAACAACTAAGAAACTCAAACAGGAAAAATGTAAACCAAGCTCTTCATGTGAAGGCTGTTGCTTTAGGTCTCAAAATAGATGCCAAATAATGGGAACAACATGTCTGTCCAAGAGCCATACTTCCAGTTGTGAAGAACTGGCATTGTGAATTGAAAGTAACAGTTACATAACCAATACAACAGTCTGTGATTCCAGCATGGACACACTAATAGATCAGTAAGTGATTTGGAAAGATACAACTTCTAAAAACCATTATATATACATAGAAAATACACATAGGCATGCTTTTTTTTCCTTCACCGCTTAGTGTAACAGGCTGAAAAATACCCATGGCACACACCATGCATGCAGTTGTACAAGGGGCGATTTATAGCCCTGTTTTAATGACTGCATTTGCCACAGGCAAAAATCTGCTTACTGCTACTGTTATTTCTAGCAACAGTACACTGTATTAAACAGAGTTTTTTTGAAAAAAGACCCAAAACATTGCCTTCAAATCCAGCATAAAACACACATTAACCTTTTATGCTGCTGCTAAGTGGTTTGTGAAATCTGTTTTTGTGATTACATTTAAGATGCTTTGTGCAGTTAGTATGAGGCAAGTATCCTACACAGGGGCTGGAAGGACCTCTAAAGATTCACAATAGGCCTGAAATATTACACATAAATCACAGCTCCAAGCAGAAGTCCATACACCATAAAAAGACAAATAAATAAAAACAAGCAAACAGAACAAGGCTTTGCTTTCTTAAGAATATCTGAAGCTCCTCAAAGCTGACAACAAAAACAGCCTAGATATTCAGATCCCTACAGGACTAGGTCTTAAACAAAACCACACCTCTAACCTCTAAATAGTCATATAAATAGAAGTCTAATATATCATAACACAATTGCATACTAGGATACCAGGAACCATGCTTTGGAAAGAAAAGTATAATTTGCTATGTTTTCAACAGGTGTCATAAACTAAAGACTTGATCCTGCTGTTAGAGCAATCAATGGAATATTCAGGATATAGTATTATCTCTGATGGTTCTTATGTGAAAACAATGAGTACTATTCATAGAGAATCTCAAGCCACTGCTATGACACCAAATATTACATTTTCAAACCATCAAACACCTATAAAAAGACTGATGAGAAATATCACCCGAAATTCTGTGCTCAGACTCACCTTTCAATACTTACTATTCTGCTCTACTTTTCTGAGGAGTTCCACTTTTCCTACTAGAAAACCCTAGAACTTTAGACTTTGGTCTCTTACAACCACACACTTTGAACCAAAAATTCTTAATGTCTTTGGAAAGTCTGCCACCTCAAGAACATCACTATGTCTGAATTAATCTGTGAGTATCATTTTTCACCAAATGGGGTTTTTCACACTCAGCAACATGGCAACATACTCTTCTCTCTCTCTTTTTTTTTTTAAGAAAAAAACTTTGCAATCACTGTGCTGACCACTACATGGCTGGTTTTTAAACATGTGAATTATGGTCACAAAGGCATCAACCATGTTAGGGACACCAGCCTTTACATCAAAACTGCCCAGAAGTTACTTACTGCTACTGAAAAACAAGTTTGTGTCCTTAAACCAAGAACGAGCACATGGGAGGTGAAAGGGCAAGGTTCCAAAAATCCACTAGAACTTGGCAGCCCCCTCCACAAATTTCCCCTGCCCACTCACAAGATGAAGGGCCAAAACTGCATTTGGTTCTTCTACTTCATTTCTGATGTGTGCACATACATGTTTTACCTGTAGTCTGTGCCACTACAGAAAGGCACACACTATCACAGAAAGGCACATTTCAAAGTCATACAGAAATAGAGAAGAGCAAGCTTTCCCCACTCCATAGCAGTTTACTTGCAGATAAAACTTCATGTCCAGTAGAATAAAAACGAACTTTTGATTATATCAAGACTGAAATGATAATTACTATATTTCCTCAGCCTTGGAAACATATCTTCTTTCTTTCTTGACATTTGTTTACATGGTTAAAACAAACCCAACCTTTTAGCCAAATACCATAACAAAGAGAAACAACCAAAGCAACAGCTGCTCTGAGTTGAGTCTGAGTTTACTGATGTTTTCAACTCAGAAATCTGAATGCCTGCAATAACAAAACCAAAGAAAATTACTGTAAATACCCCAAGAGGTGAACAGAAGTCTATGTAGGAGATCTGAGGAAGAACTTGAGCTTAACTGAATGGTCAGTTTCTGAGCTACCTTCATTTTTTTCAGCTCACAAAAAGGCACCAAAACCAGGCCCTGTCACAAGAGTGGCAATAAAGGTCGTAACTAATCCCTAGTGCAGGGACTCACATAGGTGATAAATTTTTTCAGGTGCTGCTGGGTTGTAAGTGGATGTCACCTTCTTGCACTAGGGCTGGCAAGCCTCAGCAGCAGAAGGACCCAAAACTCCTTTCCCTACAAGCTCTAGTGACTCACACCCATCACAGAAGTGTGGAAATAATGGTATTCCGTCAGTGAAGGTGAAGGGGAGAGGAGGAAGTGTAAGTGGATTTTAGAGAAAACCTGTGCTGAACAAGAGCAGAGAGCTGAACATCAAACAAACTGTACTTTGGGTGGGAGGAAAACAGAATAAAATAAAAACAAGTGTGCATGGTATATTTTAATGTTCTTAATTTGTCACTTTTGTCTTCAAGACCTCTTTGAGGTCTTTCCTCAAAGAGATTGATGCACAAAAAAAAAACCCCTATGCCTTTTTGAACAACATTTCTAGGCTATTACCATCCTCTATGTGCAATTCAAAAGAGAAGAATGCCTACGAAAGCAGAAAAAATTCTAAGAGAAATAATTAAAAATATTGTATCCAGCGGGACCAAGATATCTAAAAAAATGTTTTTGACAAAGGCATCAGTACTCTTCCACAAATGCAGCTGAAATCCAGCATGTGTGGTCATATACTGCTGTTTCAACATATAGCAATAATCATCCAGAAAAGCAAAACAAAATACCCCCCTATTATTATGATTTTAGTCTTTTTTGTAAAAAATCAGCAAATCAGGTGCTGTGAACTGTCATGCAATTAACCTAGGTATAGTCAAAATATACTGGATTGGTGGGTATGAAAAAACATTAGTTTATGTATTTAAATGATGAATTATCTCCCTAAGAGATGACTCCCTAGGACTGTGTAGTTAAATAAGAAAAGCAGTAACACAAGCAGCAACTGACCCATCAAGACTTTATGATCTTGAGGGTCTTTTCCAGTCTAAATGATCCTGGGATTCTGTCCTATGTTCTTCATTTTGCCATTTCAAACCTGTACCTTTCACTGTGGACATCTTACTTGCCACTCACTAGCAATCATGATTCTTTGGGAACCATATTATCAAAAGATTGTTTATTAACAGAGAACAAATAACCAGGGGAAAGGTTTTTTCTTACTTTCAGATGTCTCACTTTTCACCTTCCTTGACCCAGAATTTGAGACACACAGGTGAAAGTCTGAGATAAAGATAGAAGCTTCCATGGAGCTAATCCATCAGAACCCTGATTACCAAAGGTCTGACACAATGTCCCATATGTTCACAGATATCACCTTAAGTACATCAAACAAGCCCAGGACACAGACAAATTTCAAATGAAATCTTTCAGGCGATCGAGGTGCAAGTTTTCAGCTCAATCAGCATTTAAGTTGTCATTGAAATTCCCGAAATGTCAGCCTAATTTTCTGATTCTTAGCATTCAAGTTTGACAAGTGTGTTCTCAAAGTAATTTAAGCTAATATAACCTGTGATGATTAGCTGGGACAACCTCCAGAGAACACCCATTCTGCCTGAATCTTTGTATCATTTCCACTCCAACTTTCCACACACCACCAGTTATGCTAGCTGCATGATACTGGGGGGTTAGACTACAGCACCTGGGAGCTAAGCAGCATACCTTCCCCACTCTTTTCTCATACTGCCATTAAAACACTTCACATATTAAACTCGACTTAATCTTTACAATGAAATGTTAATCAAAAGCATATGCATACCTCTGATTACACGGATTTCTAGGGGCAGCATAACCTTATCTTGTCCTAGACTATGCTACTTCTAAGGTAACTGGGACAACATTTGAACATTATGACAGGTCACTGTGTACTGGGGATGGTTTATAAGCTTAAGACAGTTGGAGGCTATACTGATTTTCTCTTAGTTTACAATGATAAAGGTGACATTGACCACAGCTGAACAAAAGCCAGGTGTCAGGAAAGCAAGCAAAAGCAGAAATAAAACTCACTTACATGCTCACATCAGCTGCAGCAGGATGTTAACACAAGAGCAAGTGGGTATTAGCCTGGCCAGGAATAAACTTACGCTAGAAACTAGAAGACATTTTTAACTGTTTGATTAGTGAGGTTCTGGAAGAAGTTTCAACAGGGAATATACAGGGTAGTAAATGTAAGTACTAAGTATGCTTAAATTAAATGTACTTTAAATAAATGTAATCAAACCAAATATTAGATGGGATTATATAAAATGGCTGCTTGCAATGTGATAGGACCATTCCCAGTAACCCAGAAAATCAAGTCCCATCCTATATTCCCAAAGATAACCTAAAGGAACCAAGCAATGCCAACTCACGATATCCTCATGAACACAGAATTTTTCTTCTCTAAGCCCCCATTACTGAGGCTGATGGCAGAATCTGTTTTATGTTTGAGGAATGAATAAATAAAGTGTTGGCCTGGGGTTTGAGGTGAAACACTTAAAATATGAACTCTTCAAGCTCAAAATCCAGAAGGCAAATAAAAAGAACAAAACATCTGTTACTTCTTAAAATCTCATGGTTTCTAAGCCACTGGAGGCAGAGGGAGGCTGATTCATGATTTCTGAATGCTCAGGTTGACAATTCAAAGAAGTAAAGTGTGAAGGAGTCCAAAACTCAGCACGCAAAAGCACTACAATGCCTAAAAATGGAAGTGTGTAGATAGCTAATTTAAACATTCAACTTTCAAATAAGACTTCTTGAAATTTGCTGCTTTAGAGCAGGAAGCAGCTATGAGCTTTGACCACAGCCCTCTGGTTGCTCCAAAGATCTCACCCAATAGTTGTCCTGGCCACATTGCTTTTTGGTTTTTCAGCTGTTTTGAGCTGCTTTGTTGTTTCTTCCGTGGTTTTGTCCTGATTCACTGCCAGTCATAGTTCCTCCTCCTCTAGAGGTAGGTCATTACTAAAGAAATGTCAATAGACCAATTAAAAAAAACTCTTTAAAAAGATGCTGATATGTGAGGCAAACCATGGACTCTATCCTGTTACTAAGAGGCTCCTAAAACTCCAGCTAATTGTAAAAGCACCTCTACTTCTCAGGTTTAGGCTTACCTCTTCATCTGTTTTTAAAAGACAACTTACCTCTCAAATATTTACTTACGTTGACTCTGCATATCTGCACTCAAATGAGACCCATGTACCACAGTAACATTAAAATTAAATGTTACAATTTTAAAATTAATTTCTGTTATTCCCAGCAGACTCCTGAGAGCAATTTCTCAAGGCAGGATCAAACCCAAGTATTTACTAGAGGTAATGAGGATGACTGAGAGTTCTCATGTTTCTGAAGATGTAGGCAGACATGAGTTTCAAGCACAAATGGTGGGATGCTGAAGAATTCCTTTCCCCTGTATGCTATCCAGTTCACAGTACCTCCATAGCTGCTCTGGCTCTC
This sequence comes from Lanius collurio, assembly GCA_020086605.1. NCBI lineage: Eukaryota > Metazoa > Chordata > Aves > Passeriformes > Laniidae > Lanius > Lanius collurio. Next base: position 3,409,025 of record JACBWW010000007.1, on the reverse strand, counting down.
TGGTCTCATCCCTTCACACTTCCCTGACATTTTTCCAGCTTTGACTGCTCTGTCTCTTTATACCATCTGCTACCTTTGACATGACACATCAGAGTAGCAAGAAAGTCTTCCTAGGATACACCACCAGAACACAGTCAGACCTTACCACTACCCTGAAAGCTTGAACAAAGTGCAGCCATGAGGGCAAAAAAAAACCAATAAAAACCAGCCATCCTCTCTGCTACACTAAAGCACCAAACCCTGCATTCCTTGCAAAGCACAAATGCTTCAAAATTTGATTAGATTCTTGATAGGAAGATCCAGCCTCCAAGCCGTTCACTCTTTTGTGACAAACAATTAAATTTGCTTTGAATTTTGTGCAAGGCAGGTGCCATGCTGTAGGCTTTACACTCAAATTACACTTGATGAGTTTGAAGGCATTTTGGACTCATTGGGCAACCAAGCATCCCATTACTCTCCAAAGAAAGTATTTTTCTAAATAAAAAGAAAAGATCAGGTGCTGACACCAAGTACAGGAATGCATTCTTATGTATGCCAAAATGAAAATTTGTGAAAGATATCTCAAGAGCTTTGATAAACTGGCAGCATTAGGAAATTCTTCTAAAAATGGGCTACATAAAAGATAGTACTTCAGTGTGTCAGTAGGAAAAGAGTAAGTTCTTGTTTTACACTTGTTTTGTTTTTCAGGTCTGTCAAGTCATACCCAAACTCTTTAGCTTTTTCTACCTTTATCGTAACTTACATTAAAGGACAAAGTTAATGAGTATCAGCCTCTAAACCCTTCAAAAATACATTCCACCAAGACACAAATGTGGGATTTGGTCTTCTGCATCCCAACATCAAGTATACTTCATATCAAACTCAAATTTAGTGAGAAAATACATCCATAACCTCCTGAGCAGGGAAGTAAGCTCATGACTGCAAACTGAAACATTTTTATAGGCAAGGTCCAAAGCCAAGCACACTCAGCCTGCTCTCCTAGAGGCCACAAAAACACAGGAACATCTAACACTTTCTTGACTCTCAGCTGGCTGGGTCCAGGGTCCCCGCTCACTGCAAGGAATGACACTTAACTAAAGCACTCAGCTCCTCCTTGTCAACATTTCACATGGCTCTTTGTCCTTCTCCATGTGCCTAATGCTCAGGAGAGCAAAGCCAAAGCTTCCCACTTAATCTGTAATATGAAGTTACCACAAAGAGCCAGGAGTGAACAGTGTCACACCTGTGAATAGAAACATTTACAGATTTGTTTTCACCTCTGCATTTTAGAGGGTAATCATAAAAACAAAAAACAAGACTATTTTTAAAATTCATGTTAGTTGGTATTTGCTGCTTACACATTAGGGAAAGGTGGTCACTAGGACACAGTCTGAGCCATCCATTTCCTTCACAAATTGTGCTATATTCTGCTATAACAGAATTGCTGCTTTGGACGTTGGAAGCAGCTGCTGACCTTGAATTAGCAAGAAAAAGTTAAATATTTTGGTGGTAACAAAACAACTGTTGTATGAGTAATAGTTTTATATTATCCCAAGGGCCATAGTTTTGTTTATAATTACTCAGAAATAACTTTCTCATAACATAAACTCTCTTACTTGAGCACATCTCTACAGCTGCATTAGCCTGTTGTGTCTGCAGTCCAGAAAATGAGAATTCAAATCCTTTCCATATTTTTTCAAACATTGTTTCTGAATGCACGATCAGAGGAAAATGACACAAGCATAATTCAGTCTGTTCTCCTCCCAATCTGAACAACAAACTACAGGACAGAAGAAAAGCAGAATCAAAATCTGCTAAAATCTTCAAGAAGTCATTAGTCTATAATTAATGTCAACAACCTCTAAAGTCTGTAATTTGTGCATCTCACATTCATATTTTAAAGGTACAGTAGTTCTGAATTATGCTGTATGGAGACAGTTTAAAAATTAATGAAAGAGCATTATTTTCAACAGATAATATAAATAGCACTGGTTTTCACAAGGTCGAAACTAATTTTTTCTTTGAAATTAAGAAAATAATTGTTAAGCACCTCTTGTTAAAATCTCTAGCCTTTTAATTTTACTTCCATAATCACAGAATCATATAGTTTGGAAAAGTTCTCTAAGATCACCAAGTCTAATCACTAAATCCATCACTGCCGAGTCCACCATATGCTATATCCCTCAGTGCCACATCTACATGCCTTTAAATACTTGCAGTGATAGTGACTCCACCACTTCCCTGGGCAACACATTCCAATGCTTGTTAAACCCTTTCCATGAAGAATTTTTTCCCTAGTATCCAATCTAAACCTCCCCTGGTGCAACTCGAGGAGATTTCCCCTTTGCCTCCTAAAGTATGATCGTAATAATTCCCATGCTAATGTTCCTCAACTCACCACAGGCATTGCTGTGAATTAATTTTTCTCATCAAACCACTAACACATTGATGTGCTGTGATTTTTTTCAACACATACAATGACTTTCTGAGTCATGCCCACTCACTTAAAAAAGTTCTAGCCATATCTAAAAAACAACCACTTAAGTGCATTTCGCAAAATACTCAACTCACCGTTGGCCACTGTGTGTGCAACTAGTCCCTACAAAACTGTTGCTTTGGTAATGAAACCATCACTCTTCCTCCACTTCATCATCTTTCTCCTAAATTCCGTGTACTTGGAATTATGTTGTATATGTAAAATCTCTGCAATCCAAAATGCTTCAATAAAATAGTCTTTTTCACTCTGGATCTGTCTGCTTCTAATGAAGGCACTCAGGTCTACTTCCAGTGCTTGCAGGACTTGAAGTCCTTACAAGAATGTTCTTCACTGAGCACAGGACTCTTTGCCATCAGTTAAGAGAGTGCATACACTTCAGTTCTGCTATGGAGAGGAATACTCAAATCCCAGTAAAATGCCACTTCCTCACTGGGATGAGAAACACAAAAGGGAAGAACTATTCCAACAGAAGAATGGGTATCAACATGGCTGTAGCATTTGTTGTTGAACCATCAGTACTGGGAAATCAACTGGATATGCCCAGCAGCAGGAAGATTTTTGTTAGTCTTTACAGTACTCTGCCAACAAAAATTTCAAGACGGCAACTCCAGGCAGCCACTACCAGAGAAGAAGACTGGAGGCAGAGGAAAAAGGTGGTGTCAGCATTTCTGTTTGGATTCAGTTTCGATGCAATGATGCTTGTAATCACAGGCACAATTGGCAGGTATGCAAGCTGTAAAGCCTCCAAAGGCTCCTGCATTTGTTTAGGTAGCTTATTTTAAGTAGATGGCACATGAAAAACATGCTACATGCCATAGAAGTAGATAGTGCCATCTGCAGTTGGGTTATCAGGCACTTTTCATTATGAAACACTGTTTTCAGCTCCTTTTAAAATTTTGCTAAGTCATGTTCCACCCTGTGCAGATTTTCTTAGGGAGCTTTCAACCACAGCAGTTTAGGCATACTACTGAAAATTAGAAGAGCGAAACATTCACTGTATTGCAAGTATTTCTTTGCAAAGTTTCAGGTGCTATCAGGCTGCTGAGAAAGGGCTTAAAATCTGGACAAGGAATAGCCTGATGTCAGAATCATTTCAGGAAAAAGTAGGATGTTTTGAGGTCTAATTTATGGCCTATGACACCTATATCAGAACACAGAACAAGGCTGCAGCCTTAATTCTTCAATGTCCTTATGTTTGAAGGCTCAGGATAACAATGGGAACATTCTTTTTGACATTTTTATTCAACAATTTCAGACTCATTTAAAAATCACTTCTGCTCCATCCCAATGAATCAAATTCTTCGCAATAAAAGGACTGACAAAAGCATGCAATCCACCTCCTCTCACCAGAAAACATCCAAAAGATTGACTGAGAGCTGAAGACAGTGAACAGAGTGAAAATTATTATCATATGATCCTTTTCTCTCTGCATCCAATATTGTTTTCTAGAAGGACTTAATGATTTCAGCTTCTTATAGTCTGAAACTAATGCAGGATTTAGTTTTATGACCACAGAATCTACTGATGTTTTGGCAGTAGAGAGGAGCACACACTGAAATTATTTTGAAGCTGTCATTTGCATACACCCAGACAGGCATGCAAAACCAAACTGAGATATTGTTCAAAATCCCCATGGAGATTCACACATTTCAGCCTCTCTCTTTCCCTGTGACTACACTGTTGTGTCCCATTAAAAGTCATCTCAATCACAGAGACACTTGCATTAGTAATTCCAACAGGGAGTGCAGCTTCTTGTATCATCTCTCAAATGCCCAGGAGAGCTGTGCTGGGAAGCCCAACACCTGAATGTCCTCACACTGATGACAATTCAAGACTTTTGTGTGTGACAGTCATTCTGAATTTGTCCCTAAAACCAGAAAAGGGCAAGAGTTGAAAACTCCTTTACACAATCTGAACACAGAGGGAATGTAACGACAATAATTTTTTTAGCAACCTGTGAACAGGAGATGAAAACTAACCTTTACTGTACTGCAGATCAGAGCCAGAAGGGTTTCCCTTTGTCTGTATTTCCCAGCTCTGAAGGCATAAGCCCTGCCTAGGTTGGTCCAAAGTCCTGGAGGTTCACCTACCCCAGAGCTAGCACATCCCATTAAAAGAGCTTTCCTGGGAGTTCACCTTCATTCAAATGTTCACAAATCTTCTGCTCCTCAGAAGGACAGAAAAGAGTATTAATTAAAGTGTTATTTTCCTGCCCTCAACAAACTTGTAGAAATGTTAATGTTCTTTGGGTAGGAATAAACTGTCTCATCTCAGGTAAACTGAATAAGGTGGTGTCTGCCTGCTGATTAACCAAGAAGAAACAATCTGTCAGAGGAAAATACTCCTTTCCCTTCGGCAGGATGACATTCATATCTGAAGGTGAAGTCTTTTCCTGTGCTGAAATAGATCTCGAACACTGACACTTGACAAGTGTACTCTATCAAAGCAAATAAATGGCATTAATGTGTGCAGTTCATTGCTAGCTCTTTTTTTCAAGCATGTGGTATCATAACTTTGCAATAAAAACATGAGTCAGAAATAATGAAAACAAAAGTCAGGAACCAGGAAAACAAAGAGTCGGGTACCACGATCCCCAGCATTGGCCAGGGTACATACAACTCAGCAGAACCAAACCCAGACAAAAAAGGAGGAGTTTCTGAAATGTGTCTTGAGGTTTGCTGTGTTCTTAGACCCTTTTGAACATGTTATGCTTATTTCTTTCTTCTTAACTTTCTACCTTGTGGTGGGATGACCCCAGGTGGTAGGTAAATCCCCATCCAGTCACACCTACTTGAAGATAACATGAGTTTTCTTCTTTTCCTTCTTAGGCTGGTACCTGGAGTTGAAGATAACTACTGGCAACATGCAGAGTTTTAAAATCTTGTGCATATAAAACTCTCCATCTTCTGGAGCAAAGAACAGTCTCCAGAAATCTGTAGTATCTTTCATTTGTCAGAAACAGAGATTGTTGTTCCTCTTACATCAAAACTTTAAGCATAAGCAGGGTACAGGCCTGTTAATACTCGCAGCATAACTCTTGCAGTTGGTCTCCTGCAGCTCTCCAAACCATGCTTTTTTACACACCAGCAAATTTATCATTTCTCTTCTGCTACACATGGCTGTCATTTGGGCTGTGGCTCCCTGGCAAGGCCTTCACTGGAAGAGCTGCTTTCTGAGCAGCATACTCTGCTGCCAGGGCCAGCTTCTCTTCTGCAAATCCCAGTGTGCCAAACAACATCCCTGCCTCACTATATGTCTCTCTGACCTGGTTTCTCTCAAGTTGAATTTTAGGCAAGTTCATCATTCTGAAGATACACGTCTGTGGAGCTCAGAAAAATAACTGCAAGCATTCACTTCATCTGTACTTGAAGCATTGCTTTTAAAGTGCACTATTGTGATTTTTGTCATGTAAAACCAACTCCATATTCAACATGGAAAATTTGTAACACCTCTACAGCACTAAATGCTCCCTCAAAAAAGCACATACTTTCCTGAGAAGACCCCACTCTTAAATGGGTTCACAAGTCCTTGTCCCTCCCTTTCCTACCATCACAAACAAAAACCAAAAAATTTCTGTAAAACTTTATCAATATTCTGCTTAAAGTAACTGTAAACTGCTCATTAATCTGAGAACTGCATCTTCTTTTCCTATTGTACAGCAACTACAAGCTGCTTAGTATCTACTTACACTTCTATTAATTCATCACAAAAGCTACCACAGGTGAGAAACAAAATTCTATGGTAGAACAGCTTTGTCATCCCTACTTTGCAATTACAAAGGAGGGAAAATGGCAGAGCACCACATTTTATGACTCTTTGGGCTCTGCACCCTGAAGTGCACTGTGCATTAGCAACTCTGCAGTACTGAGAACTGCCACTAAGGAAGCAGCTGTAGGTTCCTTTTCCTTTCCCTTTCAAGGATTCAGTGTCCCGCCACACCAAGGGCGGAATAGGGCACAAGAAGAAACATCTCATATCCATCTTTATCAACATCACATGAATTTTTGTAATGATACATCAAGTATAATGAATGAGATAAACATCTTGTTTCTCACTCAGCTGCCAAGAGGAAAAAAATTAGGGTTACTGTCAAATACCTCACTAAGACGTATAAAGATCACTCAGGTAGGGTGCAAAGAAGCGAAAAAGCCACATGACACAAACAGAAATGAAGAAGATTGGGAACATTTTTGAGCCTGGATTATGCTAAACTTCTCTTCCTCCTAAAGTTCTCAGTACTCTGAATAGCAAACTGAAAAACACAAAAATAAACTTAAATTTTGTAAATGGCATATCATGAGCATTGAAATCTCCCCATCCTTTTTCCTACTGAAACTAGAAAGAAGTAACACATTCTAGAAAGTCACCTGAGTTTATTTCCTTGTAATCTACCCTTCACAAATAAAATAATTTGGTTATATCAAACACAAAAATTAGTGTTCAGACACATAGATTAAGTACTTTTTTCCTCCCAAGCTGCTTGAAAAAATTGACATTAAAATGCACTACTTCATTTTAGGGCTGCATTACCAAATATCCCCTTTTTGCTGACCCTGGTTCTTCCCTTTCTATCTTGTCACCTGGTTTTACCACAGCTCATTAGAAAACTTTCCTTCATCTTCCCTGATGCATGCTGGAAAGATAAACACAAACACAAGGAGATCTTCCTTTATTACGGCTTAAACACACTTAAGGTTGTTTAAGGGGTTGCTCTGAAACTTACACTACAAAAATCACCTTGAAGAATGAAGGTGTCATTTAAAGACAGTATTTTCAAAACATGCAGATGTACACTTTCCACACCATGAAGCCGACAAGGCTTTTTCAAATAAGCTCAGTGGACAAAATGGAAAGTGAATGCCTTACATTTGGTGAAAATATTTTCCTTCTCTGTGCTTTGATCAGTCTATGGGCTTCCCTTTCCACTTAAAAATATCACTTTTTTCCCCTTAATCAGCCCATTGGGGGACAGCTGCCAAAACCAGCTGAATCTCTTCAGCAGAGGGCAGGCAGTGGCACATACAGATAACTTTTCTCTGGGCACATCTGCTCTCTGAACAAGCACAACACAGACATACACCAAGGCTTTGCACCCACTGTCTTTTTTTTTTCTGCTGGGTTCTACACTATTCTTTCAAAATAGATTTTCCTCAGCATGTTCCATACATCCTCAATACCTTCAGGTCTTCTGAAAGAGCAGAGACAAAGCACCAAATCTTTTGCCCCTGCTGAAACCTTTGCATCCTGCTTGGTAAAGTGTACCCTTTCCCCCTCGGCTGGCTGGTGCAAAGGCAGTGCAGTCCCAGTTAAATTAGCTCTCTGTACTTAGGTCCTGCATGCAGCAGCTTCAGCTAAAGGACAATTTACACTTCTCACAACAGTAATTCAGCAGAGATCAAAAGAGATGATAAAGAATTTAACTTTGCCATGCTAGTGCTTGCTCTCTAAAGCTCATAAAAAGTTACTGAATTATTTATTTGAGAACAAAAAAAAAACCAAAAAAACCCTCTTACATTTGAAGATGGCAAATGGCCTCATTTTCAAGACTGTTAATTCAACATCCCTAATCACCATCCCAGAGAAATGTATTTATTAGCCATAAAATGAGGTTTCACAGATTTTACTTTCTCAGTTGAGTATTTTTCCTACTATGGCAGATTAAAGGCATGTAGAACTATTTATCTTTTCTTTTCCCACCCAAAAATCTCTTGCAATCCATTAAACTCCTTATAACTTTTTTTTTTAAGTATATCTTAGTTCTGTTGTATAGTTTCTTCTTCTAGGTTTTACTGCACAATTTTTTATTTTTTATTTTTTATTTTTTATTAATAATTTTTTTCTTTCCAGCTTCTTTACTGCATTTGCAAACAACTTTGTATTTTGCTGCTGCCTGTTTTTCCACAGGCTGTGCATCCCTGTTGTAGTCAGGGGAGGCACCTCCACACATCCCTACATCCACCATGGTTTCTGCTGCTTTCTCCGTGTTCCGTGTAAGAGCTTTGCCCAGGCAGATGCACCTGGCAAGACCGCTCACCTCTTCTCCCTTCCCTGCAACCCAGCAGGCACAAACCTGATCCACTCACAATGGCCAAGAACCAAAAGGCATACTGCAGGTAACCCAGTGGCTACTCCCATGGAGCAAGCAGCTGCCAGGCAGGACGTTTACCTCTCTCAAACGCAGCACCACACACATTCCCACAGATCATGTCAGCTTCTGGAAGACCAAGGGGGAGGTAGCAAAATGCAACATGGATAAGCATTTTGGCAGAACCTGAACCAAAGCACAGAATAATTGAATCATTTAGTTTGGAAAAGTCCTCCATGATCACAGAGTCCAACACAGTGCTGCCAAGTCCACCATTAAACTGTGTCCCTCAGTGTCACATCTACACATCTCATCAATACCCCCAAGAATGATAACTCCACCACATCCTGGGCAGCCTGTTCCAATGCTTGACAACCCTTTTGGGAAATAATTGTCCCAAATATACCATCTAAATCTCTCCTAGCTCAACTTGAGGCCATGTCGTCTCATCCTGTCTTTTGTTACTTGGGAGAAGGGACACTCACCTCAGGTGAGGCAGTACCAGGACAACCAACAGACCACAGCTTCTGAGCAAGGTCATGATATGGCAACAGAAAGATGCAGTAAAGGCAAGCCATGAGAGGCTGCAAATCCGTGACTGCCTGAGACATTTCTCTGTGGCCTTCATGGAACCTTCCTTGTGAATTCTTCTGGGCTCACAATGGTTCCACCCCCTTGGCCACCACCAACTCATCCAGCATTGCCCTATCCCTCCAGACAACTCTTCAGCTGTCTGAAGGAGTGCTAAAATCAAGGGTCTAATGGTATCTTAGGTCAGGGGGGCTCTAAAGAAAGTCAGCATAAACTCTGCAAGGGCACCACACCTTTCCTGACAGTGATCTCCTTCACTTTCCTCCTCCTTGCTTCTACCAGCACACCCACGCCCAGGCAAAGGGGAACACAGCTAGTCTTCCTTCATGTCATAGTTGCACTGCTTGAAACAAGGGAGTAAAATTATATTTATCCATCATCCAAGAGAGTACCAGAGTAAAGAAGTCAAGTCTTCCCTGCTCACTTCAGGGAATCACTACAGGAATGTTTAAACATGTGTCCTGGTGATTTCCCCAAAACTCCAGTATCTGGAGTCAAGTTGTCCAATACACAATTCATTCAGAAAGAAAAAAAAAATCTTACTTTCACAGTTTCATGTGAAAGACTAAAAGACCAAATACAGTTTTAAAATATCAGAAAAACACACCTTTTACACTTGCAGAACTTATTTTCTGATTTTTGGGTACAGCAGAATCATGTCTTTGAATAGACCATGGGGGGCTCTGTCCTGCATGGCCAGTAACTTGCACGCACCAGCTCAGAAGTTTCTCCGTACCAGTGCTCAATCACCCCATGTTCCCCACAGACTCTTTGAAGAAAGAAAGGTCACGCTTTTCACATTTGCTCTAATTCAGTCTAGCTTTGCCTTCTGAAAGGGATAAGAGTAATAAAGCATGACATACCAGGCTCTTTCCTATACTACCCTTCCCCCTCCCACTGACTTTCATGTTCTTCTTCTGTAAATAGATGCCTCTCTCTTCCATTTCAGGTAGGAGCTTGCATTTTGCTAAAAGAGATCAGGAAACTATCACATGGTGAAGCAGAAGATAATTTCTTCCCTAGCCCTTCTCAAACACTGGTTGAGCTTAAATGTTTTAGAGCTTCCCATGATTGCTGTTCCCCATAAAATACAAGTCAGGTGCAGGTCAGCAGACTGGGAAAAATCACATAGGAAGGAAGATTATTGTTTATCCTATGTTAACTACAGCAGCCTTGAAATTCTAAATTAAAAACATTTTTGCTGTGTCCTCTAGCACTTGATTCAGATTTATGCAGAGGCAGAGCAGGATGACAGCTTTCAGAGTGACTTAGCTTACTAGACTGAAACTTTAACGGACCCTGCTCACAGAAGCCAGTCTCCAGCAGGCCAGGAGCCGTGCAGTGCAGCTGAGACACAACAGCATTGCATTACAGTTCTTAAACTCCTGCCCATTTTATACTGCAGCCTGTCGATTTCACAAAGAAATTTTAAAATATAAGTGCTAGACATACACAATAGTTTATCAGTATCACCTGTAATACTCCACAAAATGTACTGCATAATATAACATTATGCACCTCCGTTATCTGTGATGGCAAAGTTCCTGCACTAACTCACTGATCATACTCTGATTTTGATCCAACAAGGAACAGAAGTTTAATAGTCAGGCCAAAGAAAAACTGGGAAGCCTAAACAACACCTTGTAAAATCAACAATTACCAAGTCAAACAGCCCTGCCAAGAAAAAGTTGGAAGGTGAGGGTTCAGGGTTCTTTCTTTCTTATTTTTTTTCTTAAACAAAGAAAGAAAAAAAAAAAAACCTACTTAGAAAACTGACACCTACATGCAAACGCTGCTTCAAAGCTTTTAGCACAATCTCCCAGCACAGAACAATAGTGGCTCTGTGCTCATAACCAGCTCAGGCTGTTCCAGGCAGGAAGAGGGTGCCTTCGCCTTTTATAGCAAATGTTTTTCTGTCTGACACTAGGGTCTATGAAATCTGGCTCAAGCCCTTGAAAACTCATAGTCTATGAAGCAGGACAGTGGGCAGCAAGTAGGTACTCCAGTGACTAAGGCTGTGATTAGATGCCTTTAGCAACACCTGCCTACCCCAGTCCTGCTCAGTTTCTGCAGTACTTAGGCTGGAAAACAGGCAGAATTGCATTGAGAGATAAGGAATTTCAAAGCACCCCTTGTTCCTCCGATGTCCTTACCGTGCCAGCAAAAGGATACCTTGCAACAGGCACTCACTATCTTGCTAACTAAGAGGAACGCACAGATCTGCCATGAGAGCTGTCTACCTGGCAAAAAAACATAAAAATCAGCTGTCTGCTGTCAGGTCTATTAAAAAAATTCCTAAAGTAGGCCAGTTAGAGAGAGTTGGCTTATTAAGCCTCCACAGGTTCTAAAATACTGCTCTCCACAGCTTGTCCCAAGAAGGGCTGACCTAAATAAGATTTCATCAGATTCCCCAAGATGGACATTGATCCATTCAGAGCTTTAAAAATGGTTCTTTAGCTCTGGACTCATCTCAGAACCAGACATTAAAAATATCAAATGTTCTTCTGTGAAAACCAGTTCTCTCTCAACCAGGAAAACAGAGCAGGGACAACAGCCCTGGCAAAGAGCTTTTCTTGCAGTGAGCCGGGCAAATTTCTGCAGCTTCTCCCCAGTTTTATGTCATGGCTGGAGAGGTGCTTGTTGTTGAAACCGCATGTGGACATCCCTATCACACATCAAACTCATGCAAGCACTTCTGCTGAGAACCTTGGCATATTCAGTCTCTTCCTGGGTGGAAAAGGCCCAGGGAGAAAACTGCAGGAGTCTGAAGTGCCACAGCTCCATCCCTGCACAGCTCTGAGTAGTTGTGAGAAGAGGATAAAGTGAGCTGCTTGCTCAATGATCTCCTGCCAGAAAGGCACACAGAACCTGGCATAGGTCTGGCATGCTATGTAATACATATAAAAGGCCATCACATGATTATTTCAATCAAACACATAGTTTTAGGATGGAGGGAAAACAAAACAATGCCACAAAGCTGTTTATATCAGTAGTTGCACTTGTATACAACCATCCTGTTTGTTAGGCTCTTCAAATCTCAGAGCACTGGTGTGGTTGAAGCATCCCATCATATTGGAAATGCAGCTTTCTCTAAATGAACTCATGCCAACTTTTTCTCCCAGAGCAGCAGATAATTGCATTACCCTAGAAGACTTGCAGGACTGTTTCTACACCATGGTATAAATGGAAAAAACGTACATTTAGGAGATTTTATTGTAAGTTTTGCATTGCTGCACTTGTAAAAGAATTGTTAAGGGTTAATATGTAAGGGTCCATGACTTGCATGTTAAAATGGAAAAACTTCTTGACAGGACAAAAACATAATCAAAATCCTTCCTCCCAAATCTAAAGCCCTTAAGGGAACAGAAGACCTCTGTCAAGCAAGTTCTTCTAGACATACACTTCCACATTCTGTAATGTAAGTGGAGATTATGGTGTGATACTGTCTACATTAAGTGCTCCATGAGAAATATAAGGTTTGACTACCATTTACAGAAAAAAAAACCAAACCAACCCTCCCCCTCACCAAAACTACCCAACAAAACCCTCCAGAAATAATGGTATATTAGAAGTATTCTGAAGTGACCTTCATTTCAAAAATCTTGAAATCTTATTTTAGTGTAGAGGCAATGAAACATACTGGATTTGTCACAATATTTAAAACACTCATTTTTTCCTGACTTACACCCAAGCTGGTTACTCTCCATTGGGATGCTCCTTGCCTTCACATTTGAGAAAGAGCAAATGCCACAAAGGGAAGTGACTCAGTTAAAAAAAATCCCAGCAGGTTGTTCCTTCTGCCAAATGCCCGTGGCTTCTCAGGACAACTAAGCAAATGGACATATTTCTGTTAGGACACCTGCGACAGCAGAAATGTCATCAAATCCATAAACAGTTACTGACCTGCTAGAACAAATGTCATAAAACAAAATTAAGGCCCATCACCCAGTTAAAAGGATTTCTGAGAGTGATTTACAAGGGCAATCTACACACGCTTACCCCGGGCAGCATGTGATTAGCAGTGCTCTGCCACAGCTCATCTGGCATCTTACAGCCCTTGGCTTCACGGGGTGGGGAGTGCAACCGGCACTCCTGTTAATAAATACCCATTCCCATTCCAAACTCCAACTTCAAAGTGCTGCTTACGGCTCGTCAGAGAGAAAGGCTGAGTGACTTCCCTTCAACTGTACTCATTTGTGTCGAATTTCGCTATCAGTAAGTCAATGTGTAATTACAATCATCCATCCATAAAAGCTGGGGGATGGAAAGAGAAAAAGGGATATGTTCTTATTTTTCAGGCACTAAGGCTCTCCTTAGTGCCTGAAAACTGAGGATTTTCCAAGAGTCCAGAAACCAGAGAACTAAGAGTGATCAGAAACTTCTGGCTGTTGTTTCTGCTGCTATGTATCTGGATCCACATGTCAGTGGTACACCATGGCTTTAAATGGTAACAGGAAATTACCTGATCAAGATGACCTCCATTTCTCAACACAACTGCACTTGCAACACCACAGGCATCTCAAGTGATTTGGTCTGGACTAGGTTCCATTTCTTGGTCTATTCACTCTAGCAGGATCAGCTACTGAATAAACATCAGAGAGATGCTTATCACAAGGACTCTAGTGCCTCACTGCTTTAATAGAAAATCAGTTGTCTGAAAACACCAGCAGTTAAGGAAGCAAAATCTCAGTGTTCGCCTAGGTTTAGGAGAACCATATCATCGGCAAACAGACCCCTGGTAAAAGCTGGTATCTCTTATTTAGCCCAGAAGCCTGTGAAGAAAACCACAGAAAGCTAGTATTTAGCTTGTAAGTGTCAAAAAACCCCCAAAGGCTACAACCCAGATAACATTTCCAGATGTAGTGATTACTGTTATACACATAAAAAATTATACACATATAAACATTCACAAAACATACAGTCCACCTTTGTAGAAAAAGTTGCAAAATAGAAGACACAAGGCCTACATGAAGGATACCTAGTTTGGAACAGAAGTGCCACAAATACAAAAGTTAGAAGTTGACCAAGTATCAACATTTTTAAAGTGATAAAGATAATACTGCAAATTTATCAACAGAATAAAATCATCATATTTCAAAAAGTCTCTTCTCTCAGCATGAAAAATATTTACATGGCCCATCAAGCAAACACTGAGTTATCCAGATTTATACAGACTGGGAAAGTAGTTGTTCAAAGATAAAATGTACAAAACCAAAAATTCAAGTGCATTGATTTGATCCCTTGCAGAATTCAGACAAAAAGAAGGAAAAACCAAAACAGGAAACTGAAAACACCTTTATCTTGAGCTGAAGAAACAATTTAAACTGCCAAAATCAAGTAAATACTATTAATAATATAGAAAATTTTCTTGGCTAATAGTGGCAACAAATGCAAACAAACTCTGTAAAGGCAAAGCAGATTATTTTAACAGTTCACCACATGCAAACTTCTCTAGCATCAAGGGCAAAGGAAGGAGATTAAAGCATCATTTAAATTTCCCCTTATGCTATCAGCCAAGAGCTTGTGATTTCTCTTTTCACCTAAATCAGAACTTTTCTAGGAGAGACTGTGGAAGAGAAAGACAGTGATAAAAGAGAAAGGACAGTGGTACTTGCACAAGCACAGGCAGAAAGGAAAGAAAAAACTCAAGAGGCAGATGAAGCAATGACTGTAAACAGGTGACATTCCTGCCACCATCTTATCTGAAACAACCGTTTGCTTACAGGGCAGGAATAACCAAAAAACATTTCTGGGAGAGGTGGTATGGGAATCCACACACATCACTTCCTTGACATCTTTCACATTCAGCCTCCCTTGTGTACAAACTGAGAAGGTGTTTTGGCTGCTGGTCTGGGAAAACTGCACAGTCTTTTAAATTCTTTTCCTGCCCAGTGTATTCAGAGATAACAATATTTTTTACAATTGGGATTTATATGAACTCTGCAAAGTGCTTAGGTCCTCAAAGAACAAAATTACTCACCACACAGAGCTAATAAAATTAAGAAACAGCCCAAGTGAATGTAAACTTGCAATTTTTAGAGATGCTTGCTGAAGCTGCCATGGGACAACCTCTTCAGCATTGCAGCTGGGTTTTAAACATGCAAAGCTGCATATTTCCAAATGAAGACAAAACTCCAGGTATCAAATAGCATTCTATCTCAACTCCTCAACTTTCTTTACTAATGTGGTGTCTAGAAAAGACCAAATAAAACACCCCTGAAAAAGAACAGAAATTTGATTTTCATCTAAGAGCTGAGGTATCTGAGAGATCAAAAGGAAGCCTATGGGTGTAAAAAACCCCATGATTTGCAGACCATGTCACCAATGTAAATTTAAGCAATTACTTCTTGAATACATAAAACAAGAACGTCTCTTCATAAAACTGTTCCCATAGTACCTTCATACATAAACACCTGTACAAGCCATGAGCTGGAAGGTGAGTGGGGGAAGAGGGAACAACTTCAAAACAAAAGTGGAAGAGCTGGCGAGATTCTTTGCTTCCCTCTGGAAAAACAAAAACATCTGCAGTGAATCGGAGGAGAATATTAAATCAAGGAACACAGTGCTAAGAAAAGGGGAAAAAAACCCTTCTGATGAAAGCCAACCCCTTTGCAAAGGGCCATGCAGCTCTTCTACCACAACCATTTGAAGCAGTTATGCTATGAGGGGAATGTGTTCTGCATCCCATTCCTGTTCTCACAAGTTCTGGGCAGTTCAGCAAACACTTATGTGCACAAGGTAAACATAAAATAATACTGATAAAGGGCTTATTTGTTTTTTTGCTTTGACCAGCATCATCAATTACTAGTAAATACTAAAGAAGTTAGGCCAACTCAATTTACAAGTTAATTAGCAATAGAGGTCAACACAAAAAATCATTCATTAAGGATATGAACCCATGTGATCTGACCCACACTGGATGTAGCTACCCACATGCTTTCAGTGATGATGAAAATCAATCTCTCTCACATATTTCATGACCCATCACCATCCTACCCAGGCTGACCCTCACAGACAGAGCAGACCAACATCCACTCTGACCTCCTGTGGAAAGGAGTGGGCTCATTCCAGCTGTCCCTGCTGCTGTCATCTGCACCCACTGAGCTATTCAGTGCACAGGCTAACCAAAAGGGACCTCAGGGGCAGGAAAAGCATGAAGGAATTAGGTTATAGCCTGATCAATTCTGTGATCAATAGGAACAGCACCCAATTTACAGAAATGACTGCACTGGTAATTGGCCTGTATAAATGAAGGGGAAAGATGAGGAAAAAACCCAGATGGGGACAAGAGTAGCTCAAACAGGCTGCAGCATCAAAACCCACACCAGTGTCAAACAACCACTGTTGCTTGAATTTACATGGCACACTTTCATCCTGAGGCATGATCTGTAAAGCCGAAAAGGAAGTGTTGTGCTATTCATTTTTAATTAGACCAGTTATGTTGTTTCAAGTTTTTAATTACACCAAGGCATACAACTGGGGAGGATGAGGGGAGGTTGAGCCATGCTTCCCCCCTCAGTGGGATGGCTGTGACAGCAGGGCTGACCATCAGCTGTGGGCAGTCATGCTGCCAGGATGGAGAGGAGTGAAAACACTGCTGTGGCCTCACTTAGTTCTCACGAGCACAGCAAAGAGAATGTTCTCTCAAGCCACAGCCTCAGATCTCAAAAAAAGAGAGCTGCTCTACAGGGTGTTTTTGCAGATCACCACGCCATGCTGTTTTTCTTTCAGGATTGTAGCCCTACATGTAATGTTTTAAAGTTTAGCCCACACACACCAGGAGGAGGTACCAGGCTTCCTCACTGTGGGGAGACACAGAAATCTCTCCACTGAACCCCGGATCTCATTAGCTGTAGGAAAGTCAGGACTACAACAGTGTCAAAAATGCCAGCTAGTCTCAAGCATGACTCACCCTCCAGCCACGCAAGGAGCTGGGCTCCTTCGTGCTCCCGATCCCCTGGGGAGCTGGACCCTGGCACATCCCAGCAACCTTTCTCAAGGTCAGAGCTGGCATACCAAAGCAGGCATGCCTGAAACCATGGTCGCTGGGACACTTTTCCACTCCCTAGAACAGCAGGTATTTCCACCTATTCACTCAAATCCCCACATGGCCTGCAGCAGAGGAGGCACCTGGGCTCCTTTACCTCCTCCCCAGGGCAGGACCTGGCTGCACAAACTACCCCAGGTGCCTGTTTTCTCAAGCACACCTCTCTACAAGACAAAAAAGTTGTTCTCACAAAAGTAAGCCGACTGACAAAGCAGAAGATACTTTCAAACTTTAAAGATTATCAGTTGTACTTGATCACTGAGCACCAGGTCAGAGTTGTAACTCTCTGGCTGTGATGCTGTGCAAGAGAAAAGCCATTTTGGAAGGTTTTAAGCAAGTAGAGAGCAGGGCAGACTTCATAAACCCCAGTCACATGCGAACAAAGGAGAGAGAGAGTGCAGATTTCCTCATGCTGCATTGCCATTAATCCAGAGGGACCAAATGTGAGACAGAGAAAATTTAGATGGTACTTACAATACATACATTTACATATCATATCTCAAATCTTCCACCAAGAGCGCAAATTAACAGCCTAATTTGTTCAAGATTTTTTAAACTTAGCAGGCCACTACTGTACTAAGGGATAGTAGCAATATGAATCATATTCCACCTAATGATCATGTGCCAAATAGACTCACATTGTCATTAATCTGTGGAGCCTTCATTAGGTCTTTGAACCATTTTAAGCAGCAAAAGAATCTAGAAACTACGCAATAAATTTTGATCCACCCTGATGTGCTTGCTTACTGTTCTGCAACCTTCACAATGTTACTAAGGTATAGCCTACTTCACTGTTGTAAATTCACAGCCCCATTTGACTCTTTGATAATCTTTAGGCTTATTCTAAACACATTTTGTGACTGAAAGAAAATGAAGCAGCTAAGCTAGCAGAAAATTAGTCAGACCAATTGTATGAATTGATCCAGTGGCTGAACTCATGAAAGTTCTGTCTTCCACTTAAAACAACTAAGAGATGGTAAAAATGGCTTGCAAGCATGCAGCAGAGCAGAAATGATCTAAATTCCAGCTATGTGAGACTACTTATACTACCACAGTTATTTTCTGCCAAACAGGGTTTGCAGGATCAGTTCTCACTCTTGCAAGTCACCCTGGTAGTGCTCTGACAAAAACCCTCTGAGGAGCATGGAAATTCAACTCACTGGGAACATCTCGAAGGCTTTGCATGCTGTGTGCACAGACTTAATACATTAATTCTACAGAGCCTAGGATTACTCTCAGCTTCTCAAGGCTGCAAAAATACCTTCACAGATATTAAGCCAAGCATGTATCAATGCAATGCCATATTTCAGAGACTGAGGTAAACTGAATGCTCTGAGGTGTAGTTACGGGGCTACAGTACGGAATTATCAGGATGCCAAATGGCAGAGCTGCTGCTACGCTGATGGAGTGCGGTGGTCAAAACCAAACCAGCTGGGAGTTAGTCTGCTTAACATCAATAGCTGTGTGACTGAGGCAGGCACAGTAGGTGGCAAGACACAGCTATAGGGGGAAGGACCTAGCATGCAAGTGAGAAAAAACATAGAAGTTCTGCTGGCCCCCCAACAATAAGGACACAAAGACAGAACAGCAGCTAGAGGGAAGCAGAGATTCAAATTTATCAGAAACACACATTAAGAGAATGAAGGTGGTGTTTCACCATCACCTTCCACATCTTTTAGTACCTACCAGTTCCACCATATGAAATTTCAGACATTTGAATTGTTAAGTATGTCAAGCACGTATATCGTGGTGTTAGAGCTGCTTTGTCAAATACAGTTTATAAAAGGTGGGGACGTTTTTTGAAACCATCAGTTTTTGACATGAGTTGGATGTAAAATAAGCAGGTGGTTGACATCAGGTTACTGTGCTTTTGGGAAGTTCAGCATCAGGTTTGAAAAGGAAGGCTTAACTTGCATACACAGCAATATAGTACTACTTTTAATGAACCAGGTAATTAGCAACTCTGTAAAAAGAACGGTATCCCTGAGTGTTGAACAGCAAAAGCACTACACTCATTTGCAATTTAAAGGCCAGAATTGGCAAGATCCTGTGCACTCTCTGCTCCCATTTGGAGTCAGTGGAAATGAATGGCATGTAACACCTCTTAGGGTCAGATCCAAAGGAAGAAGCATTCATCTGATTTAACACTTCACTTGGAAAATACTTAAACTTTGGAAATGACAGAAGGAAAGCCACTAGTGAATTCATTGCAGAAATCCTCATTTTCACTAAAGGTGTTCTGGGAACATATAGTGAAGAGCCACAAAAACAGCTATTCCACATTTCCAATATGCTGCTGCAAACTGCAAGTTCACGAAGAAATAAAGGGAAATCTTGAAAGCACTTAAGAAACTATGAAGATTCTGTGCTGAACCTCTTATCGGTCAAACATAAATTATGCACCTTATTTCCGACACAGGTCCATTTTTAATTCCATCTGCAACATGCAATATGTTCATTTCTCTCAACTTCTGCTTTACACTTTTCATTCCTCTTCACATAGACAGTGCTCCCCTTGCCTAAGACTCTCAGATGAGTCTTTTTAACACAGTATTCACATACAAAGAGAGACAAATGCATATATTTAAAATTTCTTACTGAGCTAAAAACTTACATCAGCAATTCAGGGCCCTTCCTGTCTGTTCTGAGCAAATATTTTACTTCTGATCTATTGTAACTATGGT
This sequence comes from Lanius collurio, assembly GCA_020086605.1. NCBI lineage: Eukaryota > Metazoa > Chordata > Aves > Passeriformes > Laniidae > Lanius > Lanius collurio. The sequence goes on along the minus strand of JACBWW010000007.1, from coordinate 3,389,142 downwards.
AAAAATCAGACTACAAAGTCTTGCATAGCCTTATCTGTTTTGAAAGGTGCTTGGCACACCTTTATGACCCAAAAAAGGCAAGGAAAAATGTATGATTGTGTTGTGTATCAATTCAGATTCTAATGTTGTGCAATACCACCAGTAATCAATGACCTTAGCAAATATATACAGTCAGAGAAAAACTCAAGACTTAACAATGCACAATTTAGTCTCTGTAAAAATGTGCGAGGGAGCAAAAGAAAGGAGGCAGGATAGTGCAGGTGAGCAGGTTCTCCATTACACCTCTTCTAACTGCAGGGAGGAGCAAACCAGATAGCAGGAGTATTATCTTAGAAGTCTTTTTCTGACAATCAGGGTATGTCCAAAAGGAAAGGGTCCAGTTTTTCAAAGAGTGAAATTGACAGAAAGTGAACTGAAGAACACTTTGACTCTGGAGGGATTTGTCCTGTTCCCATCATCAGTATTCCACTGCTCCCTGCAAAGACCTCAGAGACTGCAGAACAACTCGTGATGCTTGCAGCCTGCCACTGAACTGCTAGGTTTGGATGCATGCCTCAGCCTCTCAGGACTGGCATAACTAAATCTTCACATTTGTATTTAGTTATACACACAAATTCAAGTGAAAACCCAGAATGTGAAACGACCTATGCAAAGCCTACAGATCTTTCATTCTTACAGGTTTCACCTTTGCATTGGTGCTTATTGATTGCATGGAGAACAAGAGTAATGAAAAAAGTTTACAGCCGGCGACACCAAGAAATTCTGTTATTGATGTAGCATTTGTCTCTCCTCCTTCATCCCAGTTTTGAAGCCCATCTAACTTGTTGAGATCTTGCATTCAGGTAGCCTGGCAGAGCTAATGGAAAAAACCCCACAACTTATCTCCCATCATGCAAATCCCAATTATTCCCCTCTGCTTCTCAGAAGAACATCTGGAAAGCAACACCATACAAGAGATTTGCTCAAGGGTAGGAGGGCATGAGAAGCGAAAAATCCTTCTGAATATTTGTGCTATATTTAAACACCAGACCAAAGCTTACACTTGGAGTGAATGTCTGTCTCTCTGCTGTGGGAGTGCAGATCCAGGCACCGAACAAGGATGTGGTAAGCTTTTCACAACATGCCTCAAAGCAATGGCATTACAGCAAGACAGTAAAAAGGGAACATGCAGTGCTTCCATCTTCTATTGCAATTGTTGCAGGGACAAAACCTGGAGTAAAAGGAAATTTCACCAGTGCATTGGGGGAAAAAAAATCTCAGTTTTCAGCACAGAAAGTTCACCTGTTTTGTAGAAATACCTCCTACAAAGAAGATGTAAACAAAGAAAGAACAACACAGTAAAATCAAAGCAACTCAGACAAAATTTCACAAGGTATCTTAGCTTGGAATTCAAAATTCACATAAAACTGGAGCAATATCAGAATCAATTGTCAGTGAAAGCAATGAGAGCTACAAGTACTTAACTAAGCTGGGAAAAGAACATCCAGAACAAGCAGTCATATTAATTTTACTGTTTACATCCATAAATTAAAGAAAACCATCTTCTGAGAAACAAACTGACTTCATTTTTTTAGTATCATCTCGCCTCAACTTGTTATTTGTGCATCCTTCCCCATCCCAACAGGAACAAAACTATTGCTCATGCAAAGTGGTACCTAGGAGAGATCATGGCTGATACAGGAGGATTGCACAGAAAGCTAACCTTTTGGGGAAGCATATTCCCAAGGTCAGTAGTTCACATAATCAAAACCATTGTGGGAACTAGTCACCACATCTAAATTCATAAATATCAAAATTAAGTCATTACCAAAAGAGCAAAGAGCTGCTCAGCCTGAACTGCCAATACTACACACAGCATTTGAGACTAACAGCCACCTGTTCACATGAAATACAAAAGAAGTTAATGCAGCTTCTGGCATGAACTAAGTAGGTGGGAGCTACACAAATTCTCAGGATTAGGGACCCTGTAGGAGTCAATGACCAAACTTATGACTGGAGCTAATTGCCTTTTTATTTTCCCGTATGACTGGGCAACAGTGACGTTAGTCACTGCCAATTCAAGATAAAGATATATCTGTGTGACACCTACATGACAGCCCAGCTAATTAGGGCACCAGAAGAGATGTGCCACTGGGAGCACAGAGCTGTGGGCTGATATTCTGAGGAAGACAACTCCTTTTGCAGGGAGTGGGAACTGCTGCCACAGCCACAGTGCTGTTGCTGTTTCCACCCCTCACCAGGCTACACTCTGCTGTCAGATGCAGCACAGACATGCTCTTGGCTCCTGTCATGACTCTGCTTACAGTAATGCAGAAAGTATTAAACAATGACAGACATCCTATATGCATCACAACTGACACTATGTAAAGTGAAAACAGTGTTTTCTTTTGCGTCTGTGTTTTTCCAGTGTCTTAAGCAGTAGCTAATTTGTAACACTGAGGCCAGACGGTTTAATGTACAAGTTCATAAGTAAAGGCAATGTTTCTGAAATATACAACAGATAAAGGGGGAATTCCAGGATAATGCTGTATGGTTTGAAACACCACGCTTTTTTGTTCCTTTACAACTCTTCACATCAGCAAACAATAATTTCAAAATTACGGCTAGATCTTACACTAGGCGTATGCTAATTGTGGGCCATTACTAATTTAAAAATCCATTCTCTTCCTAATTAACAGGAGTTTACATTTACCCTAACTCATGAACACCTGATTAATTTCCAAATCAAAAGTGTGGTCACCATATTGTATCTGGAGGTATCTATAGAGTCACTCTCACCTTGCTCTGTTGTACTTTAGCATGTCTGGTTTTTATGGAAAGGGAAAGAGTAGGAAAGTTGATTCTGCAGGTATTCTGGTCAAGGTGGAAAGCTTTCACTGGAGATAAAGGCTGGGCTTCATACTAAATTTTTGGGGCTTACAGGGGTGTTCAGGAATTTGTTTTCAAATGAGCTCTGCAAGTTTGCTCAGTTTGAAACACGAACTATCATGAAAATCACATTCTGCCTTCTTAATTCACTTTCTTCAGCTGGTTGAATGAGTCCTTTCAGCAGTTATAAAACTGCACTTTTCCATTACATAAAAACTTGTCTATAATATTGCCTCTTCCCAGTCACTAGGTGCTCTGCACACACAAGTAATATTTTTTATCTCACATCCAGTTATACTGGCACACAAACTTTCACCAATGTCAATTACACTGTACAGAGCTTGTACAGCAGTATCTAACTTTGACTTTTTTTTTTTTTTTTTTTTGGTGGGAGGTGAACTGTGTCTTTTGGAGCATTCCTACATAAAACAGCTTTGATTTTTGCTGTGTCGATGATGCTCACATGAAGTCTCTTCTGGGCCACACACTGAACTATGAGCAGTGTTAAGTTATTCTGGTGCAACACGGAAAGTTTTAATTAAAACCTGCCTTTCTACTCCTTCCTCCATTAATGTACATGCTATTGTACTGCAAAATCTAGCAACAAATGACAAAAATTTCCATTTGTCTTTCATATATAAGAATTATAGATAAACCCCAATTGCTGTTCATGGTTATTACTGAAGTAACAGGATGCAATTAATTAAGTTGCTTGTATTTTACTCATTCTTAAACAGTCACACCGTTGACCAACTTATCATAGGGATTAGTAAATTACTGTATCTATTTTCACACTGAGTAACAGAAGTAGAGAAACATACTGTCATTCATAGCTGGACTTCATGCAGTTTATAAGTTTAAGGCAAGGACTTCTACATGTAAGCTTAGTTTGCATTAAGATTGGCCTGAGTTTGAATAATAAGTCAAGAAAGGTAGTATTCCTAAAATGTCACCAGATTAATAGGAACCAGTAAAAAGCAATACAAAATAGAGTGATATCTTTCATTTTATTAAAGTCTTACTCTAAAGTTATTTTCTCCAGAGTGAAAAGGTTTACAAATGATGGAGATCATGCCCTTGAAATCCTCCTTGACCACAGCTTTAAAAACAGAGCATAAGAATCCCCCCTTCTGTGGAGGTGCCTCTCCCCTGAAGTCCCAGGGGAAGGAAACCTGCAGTGTACAAGTCTGTCCCTGTCCCTGTCCCCATGTCACGGGTGCCCCATACCTGTTCCTGATTGGGTGGTTTGGGGCCTGAGAAGAGAGCAGGGTCCCATGACTGGTAGGCCTGGGAATTCCAGCCGTGCAGATGGAGAAATAAATCATCCCTGAACATCTACAGAAATATCGCTTCATCTTTCCTTCCAAGTTCAATGCTGTCTTATACTTGTAAGGATTCCCCATTACAACAATGGTGGAGATATGCGGACATTCGATCCCTGAAAACAATTTCTAAAGGTCCGGAGTACACCAATGTGAATTGTGAGTAATTGAACTTTCTTATTGTCTTGTTTTTGGCTGTACTTTCTGACCAGATGGAGAAATCAGAGGAGTTGTGGCTATCTGAGCCACAGAGAAAATGTACTTGGAAGTGAAAGAAATTCTAGCAAAACAAAATGCAAAACTGGACCCAGGACATTTAGGACACTTTTTTAACTGGCTTTTCAATAATTTCTTCTACGTCATTCATGACTTAATTTTTGATGTTGGTTTTCCTGTGACTAGAGGGGACAATTTTTGGAAAGAAATCGATGAGTTGATAATGATTCAGTTAAGAAGTGGAATGGTAGTAGAATTGATCCTAGCATCTTTTGCAATTGAAGATGCTCTCATAAAGCACATACTTGGTCCCAGTAACACAGAGGTGACTGTGGCTGAGGTGCCTGTGGTGGAGGCTGTTATAAATAAGGGACCAGATTACCAATTTAACAATTATCCATTTATTTTGTACTACATTATAGCCTTGTTTGAATGTAATTTTGTACTACATTGTAGCTTTGTTTGAATGTAATTTTGTGCTTTGTTGTAGCTTTGTAAGTTAGGATCTCTCTTGTAGTTTAAGAAAGAAACCCTCACGTCGTTGTGAAGAAACTAGCTTCTTATCAGGCTTGCATTCCAAGGCAAGAATTTACGACCACCTCTTACCCCTTTCGAAGCTGGCCTGCCTGGAGAGTAGTAGATAAGGAAAAGACAGAAAGAAAAAAAAAAGGGGCTGAATATGCAAACTAGAGCTGAAAAGACCCCTGGGAGTAAAAAAACCCCTAAAAATAATAATTTAAAATGAGCCAACAAACTTTTAAGAAAAATGAACCAGGCTACTCTATAGGCAATTACTACCTGGCCAGCTTTTGAGTTCTCCAAGAAGTCACCGTAACAAAAAAGTCTATTGGAGCCACTGCCCTGAGGACAGCGAATTACCACCAGGGCCTTCGTATACCCTTTGGTATACAGCCACGCCTCGTGAGGAACACTTGAAGGCCCGGCTCTATCACAAGGAGTGATAGAGCCGAATTTCCTCCTCCTCCAAGTCGAAGCTGGGGGCAACGAAGCTGGCCGGAGCCCCCACCCGAGCTGATTACTTTTAATAAAGGCTTAAAAAGGACCATCAGTCCTGCCCTTTTTATTTCAGAGGCGCCCAGCCCCCCTAAAAGCACAAGCCATAGAGCAGACCCCATCCCTGTATCGGAGTGCACTCCCAAGCGACAGCGGGTGAGAGAGCGATGATGAAGACGCTGGATGCGAGAGTGCATTCCTAGGGGTCTCCAAGGTATTCTTACAGGGAATAAAGAAGGAGAGATAGTAGAAATAGCTGCTGAAAAACGCAAAAAGTGAGCTGCGAGCAGCAGAGCAAGCAGTGAGGGCGGCAGCAGAGGCGCGACCTGGCGATGGCCGGCCCACGCCGCGTGGCCAAGCCCGAGCCCCGCACCAAGAAAGGCAACGGCGATTGTGGCAGTCGCTATGGAGACCACAGTGAGCCACGCCAAGCCGGAGTGGCATGGCGGCGAGAAGGGAACCATGCTAGCTGACGGCCACACTGCGGACAGCAGCAGTAGCGGCGGCAGCACCGGCGGTACAAAGCTGCGCACACGTGAACGCCTTCACAGGGCGCGGCCATGCAGCCACGCTAAAGCCTGGAAAGTGTGGAGCAGTCACGTGGAGCTCCAGAGGGGGAGCGAGCACAGCGCGAGTGGGAGTGCAGAGGTGGCCGAAGGCAGAGCAGCCGGCAGGGTCAGCGTGCAGCAGCACGGCCAGACCGGACCCGCATGGCCCCACACGCGATCCCGAGGAGTCAAGGCCCCACTACAGGAACGCACTGGTGGCCCCGGCCCTGGTGGTCCCGGCTGCGGCAGCTCCAACGTGAGAGCAAGCGAAGCTGAAAGTAAAAGCAAGAACAAAGGAACAAGGAAAAAGGAAAAAATTATTGCACCTAAGGTTTTTTTGAATTCTAAAATGGTATAATGGAAAGGAAAAATCATGGTTTCTTATTGCAAAATGACACTGGAGAAAGTATTTTTGTCCATAAATCTGCTATTGTGAAAAACAACCCCAAAAGTGATGTTCCAAGCTTAGAAGAAGAAGAAAGAGTAGAATTTAAAATTGTGCAGGGAAGAAAGGGTCCGCAGGCTGCCTATGTTACAGGCCCTGGGGGTGTCCCTGTCAAAGGCAGTAGATATGCTAGACAGTATCTCCATAATTCCTATCCTTTCCCCTATCCCACCTTCCCCTTTTATCCCATGCCCCTTTATCCCCCATATATGCCCAATCCAATTTTCCCTTTCTGGTTCCCCTCACAAAATCAGGCTTTTCCATTTGCCATGAACCCCTTTGCAATGCTGATGGGGGGAGGATGAAAAGGAAGGAGGGAAGAAATTAACTGTCATTTTCTAAGATTCCAACAGGTACAGCAAGGAAAAACCCTCTCCTGACAGTTTCTATCTGAAGCATGCTCGAGTCCTGTCTCCCTTCTGATGCTCCAAAGAAAATCTGTTTGGACATTTCGGGACTCAAGATAGTGGCTTCTTTTCTTTTGAAATTGTTTTGTTGTTTATCCAACTGTTTCCAATGTTCTTTTATTTAAAGAGAAAGGGTGAATTGTGGAGGTGCCTCTCCCCTGAAGTCCCAGGGGGAGGGACCCTGCAGGGTACAAGTCTGTCCCTGTCCCCATGCCACGTGTGCCCCATACCTGTTCCTGATTGATGGGGTTTTTTTGTGCCAGGGCTCGGGAAGAGAGCAGGGTCCCATGACTGGAGGGTCTGCCTGGGAACTCCAGCCATGCAGCTGGAGGAATAAATAATCTCTGAACATCTGAAAAAATATCGCTTCATCTTTCCTTCCAAGTTCATCGCTGCCTTATACTTGTTGTAAGGATTCCCCATTACAACACGCTTCTGCTTTAGAGATGTTTTAACTTGGACTTTTGCACAGATAAACTAACACATCTACATCTGAGACAGTGGAAGAAAAATATATGTAACTTATAAAATGCTTCTGTGGCAAAATCACAGGGGAGACATCGATAAAATACAACCCTCTCAATACTTCTCTGGAAACACTGAAAAAGCTAAGCAAAACAAAAATACTGCAGTAATTTAGTGTCAAGCAATTTGTAAACTACCTTAATCAGAACTAAATTTGTAATGGCTGCACCAAAACATCTGCTTCCCCTTACCCTTAGATTTAAGCGTCCCTATTATTTTATGTAATTTTTTTCTTTTGTTAACACACTGTGTGGGCAGTCTCTCAGGAGAGACTGCCACGATACCAACAAATTTGTAGTAACGCATGATTTGACACTATGCTGATATGCATACTGTACTGTGAGTAGGAGACAGCAGTTTACCAAATCATTTTCTGATGAAAAAAGTCCTCAAACATTGGCCAAAGGTCTCCAAAACTAACAGCCAGAAGCAGATTTCAGATAGACAATCACCACCTGTTTCCAGCCAATATGGCCAAAAAAACCTTGCATCATTCTGCAAACTGTGTAAATTCAGCTACTTTTACTTTGTACTTATTTTGCTCCTCCAGTTTATCTTCTCTGAAATGTTTGAATTCTCACAGAAAAGAGAAAGGACCTATATACATGGAAGTAGAAAGGACCTACATACGTGAAAAAATGGACATGAGAAGAAACACCACCAAGGAAGCTTCAGCTGCCAGTATTTCTTCAGCTGCCAAGCTTTTAACTTAGTACTTTCTTTTATTTCTCCTCTGCATGGAGAGCAGATGGATTCACACTCCAGAATCTGGTGGCATCACAAATCAGTGAATCTGAGCTTGACTGAAGTCTTGGAAGCAAGAAACCGATTAATTATTTTAAGCTTGCAGAAGCCAGGCAATCCACAGGAATTTTGCCAAGCAAATACAGAGTAGAATTTATGGATGCAATTGAGAACTTCTGATAAACTGACACTGGTTGGAAAAGGTCTGGTTTGCTTCAGAGTGACAAGAACGAGTTTCTAAGAAGCATAAGGAAAAACGATGATGGATGGCTGGAATAACTTCTAATTGCAGCTTCTTTCTACAGGCGTCCCAAATCCTTATTGTTACCTCTGATCCTGCTGCTGAGTAAGCCCTGTGCAACATTTAGGATAGGTCCACCTGCTGCTTGTACCTCACCTGCATGCCAGCACCGCCTCTCCTTCACTGCAGTAGAATACTTCACACTGTGTTGTTTCCTTTACTATCCAAACACAAACACCACTTCAGGCTTCCTCTACGAAAAGATTTCCTTTTTTCTGCAGTGAGCTTTTTTTTTAATCTCTTTTCCCTTAATCACTCTTGCAGCTGTTTTCTGATACATCTGCAAATTAGTCAGCTATCTTTTCCAATTCCATGCACCAAATCCAGCCACTCCACTCCAGCAGTATTTCTCTTAATGCCAAATTCAGATGTGGTACAGCCTTCCAAGACTTGCCTGGCATTTTCCTGATGACAGATTCATGGAGCACATTAGATGTCATGATGGAAGAACCACACTTGCACCTTTTGCTTACCTGACTATTGATGATCCTGCACCATGTCATGTTGGCTTTTTGTTTTCTACAGACTGTAATGGTGATGGGAACATAGTATGGAAGCAATACAACAGTAAAGAGCCTGCAGGAAACCTGCAAACAGGGCTTTTTTTCCAAGTATTTTACTCACGTGTTGTAGTACTAGGATTGACTAAATTAGGATTGACTAAACACATTCTCAAGTTGAGCAATGAATGATCATCTCTTGTCCTCCACCACTACACACACGCTCATTTAATACTGCATCCATTCAAGAAGACATTCATCAGTCTCCCTGCTCAAGCACTACACATCAAACGTGTGCAATGAGACAGCAGGTTGCTATGAAATGTGGGCCAGCTGCTCCCCACTTCCTGTGTGACAGTGGGGATGAGTGACCAACAGGTAGACACAGTTAAAGGCCGCCCCAGTTTGATTATTTACAGGTTCCCAAACCCAAAGCTGATAAGAGTCCATAATGATTAACAGCCAGCGGCTGAAGAGTTACAGCAATCCATAGTTTGTAAAGAACAAAACCAGTGGTGCTTCAGCAGGAGATCAGAGCAGTGAACAACAGCTCCCACATGCTCAGCTTCAGGCAATTTGTGCAGGGGAAGGAAACCCCCAAGTCTTCCCTCAATGGAGCTGGCTAATTACAGTTCATTTCTACTGTCAGTGCTTCTGTAGTCCTTTCCTCTACTGTGTAGATAAATTTGTCAACATCAGGGCCTAAAATGTCCTTTTATATCTTTTCCTTCATTCCATTCAGTTTTCTATTTACTTTCTCTTTATTGAAGTCAACAAACTCTAAGTTTTGCAAAGAAAAAATGAACAGACTAAACTATAATTGGCAATTCTAGCATCACTAAACAAAAAGCCTCCTGACTACCCATTTATAGATTCCAAACCTTTCTTTGGGAAAGGCTCTTCCTGAGATTTCTTCTGCACCTTCCCAACTGGTGATTTAGCTAATACCTACAAAAAGTGTGCTATCAAGTAAAATTCATAAACAGACGGCCCCCAGGATTACTAAGTCTCATCTAGAGCAGTTTAATGGTACTGCTTCTCAAGGGAAAGACATCAATGGAGAGACTTCACCTTTTGCAGGTGCAAATTTCATACCCATCACCTAAGCAGCTGTTTTAAAAATTTACTCTTACAAGCTGCAATAGCTCTTGCAAGTTTATGCAGCTTACATGGAGACAGGAGACATGAAATTCTGTGCATTAACAGAACAAAAAATCAGCTTCACAGCACACCTATAGGTCCTAACAGATAAGAGTTCACATGAACAGTAAGAACATTAATATTACAGAGGCTTGTTTTCCCCTTTGAATATTAATAGCATGCACCATGGATTTGCAGCAAAAGTATTTTAAAACATTTAAGGCCTCATTGCCAAACTGTTTCTTAGCCTAGCAGTTCTGTCCAAGCATTTCCTTGCACAGAGTCAGGAGCTGGACTCAGTGATCTTGCTAGGTCCCTTCCAGCTCAGGATATTCTATGATTCTATAGGAAAGGCTTAAAAATCTTTGCTTCTTATTTGTGAAAATTAAAACATTCCCTGTAAGCTTTTACAATACTGATTTGTGCCCATGGACAAACCTGTAACATACCATAAGTGTCTATGGTAAGTTATATCATAACTGTCTAATCATGGTGCTGGTTTGCTCTCTAAACTGTTCTGATGAGCAGCCAATTTAAATGGTGGTAGCACAACTCCTGAAAAATGCTAGACTGGATGCCACTTCATATGGAGAAGTTAATGGGAAGAGGTATTGAAAAATAAACTAAATTGGAGTAGCTCCACTCCTACTGCAGACACGCTGATCTGAAATAAAAGTCACTTTATTCTGAAAATAATTTCCCTCACAAAGCTCAGCAGTAAATCTGGCCTTGAAAGAACTGGCTCTTTTCAGCTCGTAACAGAAAGAACCACAGAATATGAACTTAATGCAAATAACTTGCTCAAAGGAAAACTACAAAGTTCCCTGCCTTGGTAGGCACAGAAAAAAAAAGTGTTATCATAATATTAACCCAGACTGTAATTTCTCTTTTTACAACTAATGAACAACTCGGTGCTGTCAAGATTCATTTTGATGTGGTGGGCTTCTGAACAAGACCTCTAAGTAGCTGCTTGCTGGAACATAAGCATGTGGGGGACTGGGGAACAGGCCCCCATTTGCTTCTTCTAGGACAGGTAGCTGGAGAACAGCTAAGGTTTAGAACTGTGCGAGAACTGGAACAAAGCTAAGTAGAAGTTTGCTGGCAACAAATTGCTAAAACCCTTGAAAAAAAAATAGTAAATTGTGGCTCCCTAAGCACAGCTCATTCCTTTGGAGTCCTGCGAGGTTGCCCAGCAACATACCACAATTACTGTGGGTCAAGTCCTCAGGACATAATCTAGCCTATTGACTTTAATGCAACCACCCCTGGCATAAGGTACTGCCAACTGTGAGCAAGAAGAAAACAGAAGTAGGCTGGAGAGCTCTCAGATGTTGGGAGGAAATTTCACAGTTTCCAAATGTTTTATCCAAATTGTTCTGATCTGCTCAATTCAGTATGTCTGTTCTATGGTCATTCTTTGAAAGAGGTAATTCAGAAACAAATTTTAATTTCAATTTAATAGGAAAGCAAGAACCAAAGTCCACTAATGCAGTGAGACATTTTTGAATTCAAGCCATTTTTCAGTACCCACACTCCTGCTACAGATACTCTCTCAAAAAAAAACCCCTAATGCCTAATCTTGGAGGAATTTGTAATAAAAATACTTTCCACTCTATCAAGCATAGTTGTTCATGACAAGCTTGACCAGAAAGTCATCCTTCCCTCTTGTGGATAACTTGACCCTTCCAAAACTCAGTCACCTAATACATTACTGGAAAATTTTGCTGTGAAATCACAGTTTGAACATATCACACACATCTCTCCAGCCTTTCAGAAGGACAGAATTGCTTTGAGATTTATATACACACATATAATGTGTTTATATATATGTGTATATACATATATATATATGTTTCTTTTAGGGAAGTACAGCTATGAATAGAAGATGAGGCCTTGGGATGGCATAAAGTTCCACTGAGCATTTGGCTTTCCCATGTAAAACACAGGGAGTAGCTTTCTGACCCAGGCTGTAGCATGCACAATGCCATCAGCAGCAGTCAACAATCCTTCTGCACAAGTGCTACTGACAGAGTCCCAAAAGTTTTAGCTTTACTGTAAAAGAGGGAGTTTGCACGTGTTGGAGGAAGAGAGATTCCTTCAGAAAACATTTTCCCTCACTGGAACTATAGTAATTACTCTTAAGCTCAGGCTTACAAGGAGTATTAGTCCACTGACTGAAATCCAAGTGTTGTGGTCTGGGGTTCCCTCTGAGAAATACTCAGAGTAAATTTTGAACCTATTGTTTTTATTACAAATTCACTTTCAAATACTCGTGCAATGCAATTTGCTACAATTCCTTTTTTTGGAATGAAATCTGGGTTTGAAGCTCACTATTTAAACTACTAACAAGAACAATGGGAAACAAACCCACTACCTCATTGCAATAAGCAAAATGTGTAGTTGCAGATATAGGGGTTTTGATGGATACAGGTTTACAACTGATGGTCCAAAAGCCTGAATAATGCAATTATCTGTAACAATGACCCTCAACACAGTCCCCTGGACCTGGTAGTCTATGGGCATTGCCCTCCAGCCTGCTTATCAACAGCAGCACACTGCCAGATGGTCAGACCCCCCCAAACCTCAGTTAATTACTAAATACAGTTTCCCTCATGGAGATATTTTGGCAGGGGCCATAGACAAAACCTTTGAGTACAAAGTCACACAATTGTAAATGCACATATGTGCGATTGTAAACACAACTATTTCAGCCTTGGCCCACGGGGAAGGACAACAGACATGTAAAATGAGAGCTCAGAAGCACAAATCAAGTGAAGAAATAAGCATTTTGCTTGTGTCATTACTAACACAGGCATCTAAGTATCTAAACTAGTTTCTCTGAGAGGCTAGTTGTGCTTTGAAGTACATGCCTTTCAAAATATATCCATGATCTTTCTGTGAAGGCTAATGATAATTTTATCTCTTCTGAGCCTTGCAGTAATAAATGCTGACAGCCCAGATGCCAGGTCCTTGGTGAGAGCATCTGTTTGTTTATTCAGGATTAAGTTAAACTACTTAGCCGCCATTACAGCAAATCCTCCTCTCCTACAGACCTTCTTAAGAGTACTGAAGAAAATAATGAAACACTACATACTGCTGTGAGATCAATCGCACTCGGCAGACTAAGAAACCTCTGACTATTTATTCTTGGTGTGGAGGGGTGAGGAATAAACTGCACCTAACATCCCCCCCAAAAAAGGGAAGATAAAGGCCATGTTAGGAGCTCTTCGTCTTGATTTCATCACATCACACCTTGATGCTGTGGCAGACTTTCAACAAGGGACTGTAAAGCTTGATCCTGCAGTCTTTGTCCAACAAGAAATTGGTTTAGATACCTAAATAATTATGCTCAGTTATATGAAAAAGGACTGGATGTCTTTTTCTTTTTCCCGAGGCAATTCACAGTAGCCCTTTTACCATCTTTCAATATTTGAAATGTAAAGACTTTTCCATTTAATTTCCTCTTCCTTAGGGGCGTGAAAGAAATGTTGTGCTCTTACTGACATGAATGCAACTTGAGACTCTGAATTTCCAGACCTGTAACACCAATGCCATTCCTTCACACTGGCAAAATACTCTCATGTATCACATAAAGATCTAAAGATGTTGTAAGACCACAGGATATGTACTACGCAAACAGCAAAGAACATATTTGAAAAGGCATGCTACACTGTAATCTATTTAATTAAAAAAAATCTGAAGATGGCAGAGTTAGCTTCCATTCTGCCATTTCAGGCAGCTGTAAGATTAGCCTTTAATTAATAAATGATGGTGCAAAAGCATGAGACCTGCTCACCAGCTGTTTCTGCAGCACAAGCAGAAACCGTCTGGCTACACCTCAGTATTGGGGCAGTAGGCAAGAGCACCTGCACTCTGCTGGGTTGGAGTGACTTTAAGTGTACAAATAAGATTTTGGAGGCTTTTCTTCTCATGAATAGGCTATGGTGCTTTATAGATACAGCAGCATGAGCTGAAGGATTAAGAGAATTTGGGTTTAATAAGACTGCAGTCTAGGACCTGGCTAAGGTACCCAGGAACCCAACTGCGCAGGTACCCTCTGCACTGCTGTTCTTGCTCTCTCTCCTCTGCCTTGTGCCACCAGTGTTTCTCCACTCAGAGCTGCAGACGATGTGGGAGGTGTGGCCAGCTGGCTCACAGCAGCTGCATGTCATGCCAAACACCCAGATGGAGGTGGGTGGCAAGACCACCAGAGACTCCATGTCTTTGGTTGGGAACTGACCCTCAGCTCTCCCCATCAGAGCAGAGAAATCACTGCACTGATGTCACTCGGCAAGCAGCTTCTAAAAACCTCCTGTGCTGTGCAGAGACTGAGCAGACTTTGTGCATCCTGAGGCAAAAGCTGCACCAGCCCAGAGTGATTAGTCCCTGGAGGAAAAGCTCTGCAGTGGGAAAACCCATAGGAAGCAGGCCCAGGAGAGGCTGCCAGGAGAAACTCCGAGGTCAGGGCAGCGAATGAGCAGATTCCTCTCCACGAGATGCTGTGCAGTGCTTCCCTTGCAAGTTCACAAAGCAAAAAATGATTGCAGGCAGGAAAAACATGACATTTAGTAACATAAATTGACAAGTTCTCAACAGGAACAAAACTATTTTTTCCACTTTGTTTCTTTATATAAACAGTATCTGATTTTTAACATGCAAAAGACAGACAGCACACCAAGCATAAAATAGATTGTGATCTCCGTAAACCAGGATGGCTGTTATCAGATTGGCATCAAACGAGGCCATTGTTGGAGCTAAAATTACCTCTCAGGTCTTGCAATACACTCCACCAAAGGACACTGTGTCCCACTGCAAAGACACACTGCCTACACAGACATCCACTAGAGGGGCTAGGAGACAAAGGTCTGGGAGAACTGGAGACTGGAACCCTCACCAGGTTTATGGAGCCAGGCTGGCTAACTCTCAAGATTTGCACTCCTTACACTGCAACAAACAATCCGGAGAAAGAAAGAAAGAAATAGTGAGTATTTCTGGAATAAGCTAATGGAGCCCCAGTTGTTGACACCTTCTGATGTTCAAAAAAGTCAGTATTTTGTTCATCTATAACAAGTACGGCCTTAGTGCAACAGGTAAATGAGCACCAGTGTGAATGCCACCCACTATCCCTCTGATTTTCACAGTACTACTCATTTTTCTATTCAGAAACCTGAAGGACAGGGAAAGTGGTTAGCACTTACTGCATACACAGGCCAATCACTTCTACAGTGGTTTCTTTTTCTACAGTACCATTCCTGACTTTTCCCATAGATGTAAGAAAACTGTTTCTTTAGTACTTGTCTCACATACCATGTTCTGAAGGGCGTTTATCTTCCCTGACACTTTCATGGTCAGAACAATTTGACACATAACCGTCAGGAGGAGTCTGGAGTACCCAAGGTAAGTTGTAACACACAGGTTCACAATTCCAAAAAAACCCCAAAAACTTAAACAACTTTCTGTGAGTTTGCTTTTGAAGGAAGAATACCAGAAATTGTTTAGAACCTTCTTTTTTTTAAATGACATGTTAAAGGTATATACCTTTGAAAAAAATCTAACACAACATGAAAACAACTTGCAGAAACTTATGACTTCCCAAGTACAACTTGAAAAAGAATTGCTGCTTATCCCACAAATCGATAGCTGGGCCCTGGAAGAAGTGGAAAATACACAGAGGAAAACCATTTCAAATATGGTTTGCAATGCAGTACTGGCAAACTGCATTATACCACCCATGTCTAGGCTGAGAGTCAACAGTGGGCAATGGACAGGGCAGAGCTAGGATAGGTGATAGGGCAAAGAAAAGATGGGATGGAAAGAAGAAGATGAAGAAACCTGGAAATCTGAGTTTGCTGTTAAAGGATGATTCTACTGCAAGGATGTGAAGATGGGGGTGAGGGACTGCTGCCTGTGGTAATGGCAGCTATGGCTCACACACTAATAATTATAATAATTAATAACAGAAGGATTCTAGACATAGATAAAATTTACTCCATATGTCCCATGCACAACAAAGTGTGTGTTCCTTATGTAGGATCTTATGCATGCATTATGCCCCGCAGAGAGGCATAAGCAAACAGATACATACAGAAGAAGTTTTCTCATGGCAATGTATTGGGTAAGCACATTATTTGAAGCCCAAATGGTCATTATTCCTATTCCCAAAGACAGAACAATGGGGAAGACAGAAAGGTTTGTTAATGAGGTGGTCATTCATCACACCTCTTGTTCATTACTTGTTTTAGTTTGTGTCACTCCACAATATACAGTATTGTGGTACATTTTTTCTTAGAATCCATGGCGTTTTAGCAATATAGAACTAAATGAGGAATATGAATAAGTAGACTATTGCAGATACAAGTGTGTCTGCAATGGTGTCTTTCCCATTGGAAAGGAACTTGTTTAATGATCAGAGTTTTTACTAAAATACTAAAATAACAGCTTTGATTAGCAGCAGACAGTAGTGCTCATAGAAGTCACTGATTTATTTTAATTGGCTTTGAGACCCACATAGCAGTAATTTTATCACACATGAACTGCAGTTTTTTACTCACCAAGGTTTAATTCTACTACTGATAATCCCTTTATTTACTGCAGCACATCTTCAATAATTAAGTGTCTTAAACTGCTCTTTTTTTTGCTAGGGATGGAAAGCCAGTGAATGAGTTTTCATTTAAAGAGTGTGGGAGAGGTGAGTAGTGGAGGAGAAAGACAACTTTTTCCTGAAGACTAAGGGGGAGGATTAAACAGAAATTGCTCAGGAGGAAGTCAGAGATTGACTCAGAGTAAGCGAAAGGAGCAGAGGCAGGGCTCCTGGCACTGAAAATACTGTGTGACAACAGAAAACAACCTCAATTCCTATTATTCCCACCAGGCATTAAAGAAGGAAAATGGTAACAGCTCCTCCATCATCAGGGGCCCAGCTCAGGGGGCCCACAGCCATGCCAGGCTGTGGGAGATGAGCCCTGTTGGGGCACATCTGGGGCAGGCAGGGCTGCTGTGGGGCACCAGACCATGGGCAGGGACAGCCAGGGCTGGTGGTGCCCCAGGGGCCCTGGCAGCCAGGAAGAAAGGAAGCACCCCTGCCCTGCTGGGCCAGCCAGAGCATGGGAGCCAGTCTCAGCAGGGAGGGAAGGGCTGTGAGATCCTTCCCAGCATGGACAGTATGGACACAGCTAAAGAAGGCACTTGGGCTGATGCGAGTGGAACGCAGCCGCACCTGTAGCCCACAACAAACCGAGCCTGACATTCCTCCAACATGCACCAAAGAAAATGGTGAAGTCGGTTTTTGTTTGGTTGTGTTGTTTGGGTTTTTCTTTACTTTAAAGTCCCTTGTATTTATTTCAGTGCTAACAGACAACCTGTTCCCCAGGCCCTGATCCAGCAAGAGGTATCCCTAACAGTGGCCTCATCATTTTACAGAGCTATGAACGTGGCCATGGGTACACACACACGTCAGGGCATGCAGTGCACCAGCCAGTCTGGGATATCAATATTATATACTAATAATTTAAATGTGTAGCAAAGTACATCTTGCATATGCAATGAAACAATGTAGGTGAAATACACCTCCTTACCCTCAAAGGTAACCATTTTTAATAACTAAATTGAGATCATGCATTTAAAAGATGCAGCTTGCTGAATGAACAGAACATACTCAAGGGCAGATCAATTTTTTACCATTCAACATCTTTTCTCAGTTAACTGCAAGTCAAAGGACAAACTTTCTTGACCGTTAATGATGAGAAAAACTAACAACTGCCTAAAAACGTCCTGCCTAAAAACATCCACTCCTTCAGCTGGCCAGAAACCAAGCGGAAATTCCAGATCAGGAGGCAATTATTTATGTATGTCCCCTTCCAACTACCCCCCTCTAAACCTTAAATTTGTTTCTAAGTGGGAATTAATCCTGCCTGGAACACTTTTAAACACTGCTGTATCTTTACAATAAGGTCAACGATAGTTTTTTTCTTCAGCTGCACTTGCAAGATTTTTGTCCACATTACTAGCAAATTTCCTTTTATTGTGCTTGAAAGAAAATAATTCTTCAGCTTTGGGATGTATTTTTTTAAAATACACCATCACACTTAAACCAGAAATTACATTCCTGCCTACTACAACCTGCTGTTGCAAGTTTTATTTAAAATTCTTTCACATTTTAAAAGACTTTTTTTTAAAATTGACAAGTACAAGAAAATGCCATTTTTACTTTAGGCTCTGTCTCAGTTCTCCAAGAGAAAAGGATCTCACTGACAAGCATTCACTATCACATTTTCCCCCTACAGTCTTTGTGGATAAACAACAACACATAATCTGCTGACTAGATCTTATACTTTTGGACTGAAATAAATGCTCCTTCTTGTGTACTGGATTAAGAGAGACTGGAAAAAAATCTCATTTTAATTTGTTTCTGTTGATGATGGAGAACAATTCTTTATTTCATGCAGAAAACGTTTCTCCAAGTGATCCAACTTCAGATAAGAACAAAGTATCATCTTCTCATACACCTCTTGAGAAAGGCTACAGTGCAGTAACATTTGAAACAAATTAGACTTACCCAACAGTGGGCATAGACTTTAAAAAATCTAATGAGGGGAGCTTTAATTTGAAAATACCCCTTTTTGGCTGGTGGTTTTGCAAAAGGGAAGTCTCTTAAGTCTTCAGGCATTCAAATGTAATTAAGTGATCTATACATAACATCAGAACCCTGTAAGTCACTACCATAATACTTAACGCTTGCAGTTGAATCCCTGAGGAGCTGTAACACACAAAATACAGACAAGAAGACAGACCTCTTATAAAGCTTGCAGTATATCTTACTTGCATGGAGTAAAGCTCCCAGAGGAATCCTCACGCACAGAGACGAAGACACAACTCAGGCAGGCAGCCATTAAGTGAATCTAAATAATCAAGAGCTGTGATCTGAGCTGAAGATAACAGGTGAGCAGTGCCAGACTACTCTGAATTAGTATTTTTCAATGGACAGGCTGAAATGAAAGTTGCCCCCTGTGCTCAGCCCAGCAAAATAATTTAAATGCTTGCAGGGCAAGCATACATGGATGAATGATTTCCTGAGGTTGTATGATCAAGTTGGACAAGAGGTGGCCCATCAACAAGAGTTTGCCTAAAGGACAAGGGTCAAATCTGGCAGCAGCTGTAGGGAGCTGACGGATATGAGACAGGAGCTAACAGAGACACAAACTTCAAAGCATCATTCTGGATCTGGAAAGGAAGCTCTTAGAGGCGCGAGGGACAAGGCACACTTTGTAGCTACCCAGTGACATCAGCCACTTCAAGTAACAAATTATTTCTATGAAAAATGGCACATGTTTTTTTCTGCTTCTTTAATTATCTGAAGCAAATGCATGTGCAGTCATAGATCTGGGACAATTTTAATTTTCCCAAGTTCTTACATGCCTTCACCATGGGGCAGGACCTGCAAGCTGATACCTTCACTTCTTTTACAGACCAGAGCTTTGCTCTGTTACATGTAGGGATGTCACTGCAAATTTCATCCTCCTCCCTGAAACCATCCAGCCTACTGAGCATGATTTGTGCCTCATTTACTGTGTCTGCAGCTGGTAATTCTATTCAACCAACTCTGCTTGCTAGAAAAATTATCATGATAACCCAAACAGCTTTGTCTTGGAGCACCACTCTCATTCTTTTTTTTCAGTGGGAAACTCAGTCGTGCTCCCATTTGCCTCAACAATGCTTCAGTGTTCAGCTGTCAGTTTATGAAGGCTAACAACAAGTGGGAAGCCTTCCTAGTTTTTCAAGATAGGACCTACTGTCTTAAAAGAAGTCAAAACCTAAAGCTAGTCAAAGAATTTATAAAGAATTTAATGGAAATGGAACAAAATGGAAATAAATACATAATTCAGAGATTCCTCTTCCATGAACTCGGTTAAGAGAGATATAAACATACTCAGAATAAGGACCCTACAGAGAGACTGCATTATGCATACAAATTTTGAATGGAATGAAAGAAAAGCTAATAAATGGATAGTAATAAGAAAACTGTGAAAATGAAACTAGAGGAAGTCTGAAAGGAGGTTTTGGAGAAAAGAAGGATGGTAAACAGTGTTTAAGCCTATTTTCATTTTTTGTTTAATCTCTGAAAATTAAATGTTCCATAAGAAAAAGCAGCAGGTACAGAAATGAAGCAGATATACAGATGTTGCAGTGAGGGGAATCTCGCAACAATACATATGATGACGATAGGGTTGGAAGGACAGATGAAGCAGTATTTTTGTAGATGTTCAGGGATGATTTTATTTCTCCAACCACATGGTCGGAGTTTCCAAGCAGACTCCCAGGACCTTCTCCCCCCCTCCAGCTCCCAGGCACCCAAACCACCCAATCAGCAACAGATATGGGGCACACATGACCTGGGGACAGGGACAAGGATCCACCTCCACATACAGACAAAGGCAGCAGATGACTTTTTTGGTTTTTTTCATCTATACTACTATTACCATTTGCTTCTCCTAAAAGCAAACAAAACAAAAAACCACTCACACTAACACAAGCATTTAGGACAAGAGATGTCTTTTGCCTTGTCAGGAATGAGTTCTAATGCCTCAGAAACCTGGCCTATAGATATTCCCTCATTGAGAGCAATTTGCTAGGTTATGTCACCCTGTCCTCTGGTAAAGTAAGTCTCACGGAGCCAAGAACATAATGCTGAGTAATCAAAACATTTAGGGTTGGTGTGTGCAGTCCTTTCCACGATAACCTATGCCTTTTGACTGTATCTGCACATTCCGTTTATTCCTACGTCACCTTCTGATATGCTATAGGCTACCTCTTCCTCTTTTCGTGACTAGGTATAACAAAAGCAGCTGCTGGAAGCCTACTATCTAATTATCTTGTTACATCCTGCAAGGATTGTGGTGCTCATATAAACAGATCACAAACGTTTTAGCCTCTCAGACCACTATTTCTTGTCTAGCACACAAAGCATTGTTGTACATTCTCTAAATGTGCTGGATGTTTAAATGAGCTGTCAGAAAAGCCTTTTCTTTGTCACTGTCATCACTCACATTGTTTGCAGCTAGCAGTATCTCCCAGTTTAGCAAGAGCTGTAGGATTAGAGTGCTTCACCAGATCATGGCCAGGACACAGCCCCGGTATCTCAGCAGCTCTCCCAGGTGCCGTGGCCTCTGATGACACTGAGATGGGAGCTGACAAGACATGCCCATTTCTACTTGGGCATCACTTGCTCCTCTGTCTTTAGCTGAGCTTCTTGCTCTGAGCCTCGAGGATCAGAGCACACCTGGATCACCATCAAATTGCTTCAGATTATCTTGAAAGGCATATCTGAGTTTGGTAACTGAACTCCCATCAGAAAGCAAAAGAATTGTAAGATACAGAAAAGCTGCATCCAGCACAGGGTTGTGGTGCCCCTGCATGCATGGACAGAAAAGCACTCCATGCAGAACAGCTGTCATTTTAACGATGATATTTTTATAACCATCCCAGGGATCTCTGTCCTTTAAGTATTGACAATACAGGCAGCATGAATATAACACTGCAGTTAAAAAACCCAAAGTCATTACAAGGTCAACCTGCTCTATCATTGCTCTGCTAACTTCAGCTTGCTTTGCCATGCTGATAGTTTTTCAATTACTAAACTAGGAAGCTGACCAATAATGTAAGGTAGTTGAAAAAAATAAAGCCTGTAGTCTCTAAACTCTACTGAAGTGTCAGGTCCTGGATTTTTTTAATGCAAATCCAAAAGTAATTTGAAAATCTCCAAATGCATTCTGTCAGCTTTTAAAGCTCTAACCAACAATCTATATTCACACTCCAGAAGGAAGAAATACGGAACAGCAAACTTTGGGCTATTATTTTCTCCCTTCCATGTACTTCATCTGCTTTCAAATGCAAAAGAATAAGCTTCAAACTCCTGAAATGTATATATCAACTTTTACATATATATTGATTCCAGTCTTAATTTCCAAAAATACTTGAAAAATACTTGTGGCACACTCCAGTACAGATTCTGATTTGAACAGATCCATGCTGCAGATAACAATAAAATGACACTTTCAGACTACACTTCTCATCAGAGGCTATTTTTACCTATTGTGCTATATATAAGCTAACCTATATTTCAATGCAGCCTTTGTGTCCAGTCTGCCTGCTTGTAACAGGCTAAAAGAGAAGCACACAGTTGAAAGCATGATCCACTATGGCAAATCCTATCAACAGTCAATCCATTTCAATACCCAGCCTCTAATGTGACCCTGCAGAGGAGAGTGAAGTCTTTAGTCACTTCCCAGCTAGTTAGGATCTACCAAGCTTGGGGTCCAAGAGAACAGAGATTTCCTCTCATTCTCCTAACACAATTACTTTATGCCCTGATTAGTTTTGATTAAATTTTGGGTTTTGCTACAATTACCTTAGTGAGCATAGCTCTTGATACAGTAAAAAATTACCTACCACTTAGAAAAACAGCAGAAATATTTGATTCATTATCTTCCTGTAGCAGCAAGTATTGCAGTGGAAAAAATTAACTTTGTTGGCTAAGCAAACCTAAAGGATTTTTAAAGCCTAGCAGGGAGAGTAAAGATTCCAATATAAGAGTAAAGACATTAAATGTAAGTAGCGGCTGTTGATAGCTTAAAACTTTCTTGCTTATATTGCACTACTGTGCTAAATGCCTCTTCAGCTTCCAGGCAGCATAAACCGGAACAAGAGAAATGTAAAGGTGTGCAATACAGAAGATGCATTTGATAAAGAAATGCAATTCGATTCTGGTTTTGCAGCGTTGATAGTAGCTGTGGCCTTCAAATATGAATTCTGGGACAAATTACAGTTTAGGTAAATACACTGGCAGAAATTCAGCCACACAGATTGGATGCATATCCAATTTTGAAAACACACAAGGCTCCTTTATGAACCAAAGTAACAACGGTACGCTTAGACACTTAATTAGCAAGGAAATGTCAAGCTAAGACCCTTAAACTTTCCTACTTGTCATCCTTGTTTACGCTTACTTTTGCATAAAGTACTAATGTGTACAGCTTATGTATATTGCTAGCATGACATCAAGCTTTGGGGCAAGTGCACTACTCCTGTCAGTACATACTTAGCTCTTGAATTTCAGCATGCCTTTAAATATAATTTTCTGCCCCTCTGAGCCAGTACACACATCTATATTAAACTTCCAATGTATTTGCACATAATTGTGTTTATCCTGTAGCAGTAATATTTATCTGACAAAAAAAAGTGAAAAATGTTTTTCTGAGCTCTATGTGCACTCAGATAGCCCAGGAAACACTAATATATCAGCATATTCCATTTCCTTTAAAAAAAATTCAAGTTGGTACACTAG